>CP139502.1:326699054-327899054 GCA_021014915.2 Artemisia tridentata subsp. tridentata
TGTTTCATACAAAACTGTTAGGACCTAAGCTTCTCCTCTTTATCATACACACAAGCACTTGATGATGATGACACTCACAAACAATATAAGAACAATAAGAGTAGTATGGATCATATGGTGTATTTCAAGTCAAATGATTATTAGCTTCAAAGAAAGAAAATAATACAAGAGACTTTGGGACCTTTGCACACACACACACTCTTTTCTTATCTAAAATGAGGCATACTTTACTGTGAAGAGTGTGTGTGGTTTAAATGAAACACAGCCAACCAAATGGACCTTTGGTGGGCTTTAACTTTGGACTTGGAGTGGGCTTATGTTTGCACTACACAAATAACTAGTTTACAAATATAACTAATGCCATAAGCCCACTAAACAAAATACATATTATACATGACAATTTAATTCGAGACTACAAATGACCATCACTTCCTAAATAGCATAAAATTAATGCTAACAATCTCCCCCTAAGGGATGGTCATATCAATGATGCTCCCGTGATTGTTCTTTTGCATTTGATGTCTTGAACTTCGTGTGTCGATGTATAACATTCTTCGATCAATGTTCCTTCATGCACTGTGATCTTTAACAAGTTGTCTTGTGGTCTTCCTTGCCTTGATCTACATCTTCTGAACAGCAGCTTTGTCGTTGTAGATGATGATGGTAAATGGACTTTCGTCGGTACCTGCATAAAACAGTTAGCAATAAATCGTCCTTCGGCCATCATGTCGTGAGGCAAGATCCTTGGATCTCATTAATACTCATACAACTTGTATTCTTTTGAGTGAACACAAGTGTATTGCATAGGAAGTGTTCCTAAGAGATCTTTTGATGAATCTCATGTCTCTAGACTCAATAATGTGCGTTTTGGTTTTAGTCGTCGGAGGCATGGAGCAGAGTTCCACCTTTTCAATATCAACACATCTCGGAGTGAGAGGTCGATAGATTACGTAGTGTTCTCCGTGAGAAATGAAACAAATATCTTTTGAGAGATATCTGAGTGGATAGGAGGGGTGGTGCAAATGCGTCACTGGGTTCATGACGTCTTGTCTTCAATACCAGTATCACCTTAGTGAGTACCGATAGCAGATGTATTGACCCGGTTTCTGACCTAAGTTTTCATGGAGGGCTATTACTTTTCACCCTTACAAAAACTTTTCTTTTTTCATTCTTCAACCCCTTCTTTCTCCTTTCTCATTATACTCCTTTTTTCAATCTTTCCTAAGGACTTCTAATGCTAAGCTATTGGAATTGTCCTTGGGTAGATCCCTCCGGTTCTGGCGGATCATTGGACATAACCTAACCATAATCACCTTATTACTCCATGATTATCCTAGATTATTTGTTACATGCCATTAAACCTTGTGAAAGTCTCTCAATGTGTTTATGAGAAAACACATTTTGTTAACACATCGAGAGTTTTACATTTATGAAACACTCCCCCTTCACATGTGCTCATGCATTTTAAAATAAATTGCACATGTTGGGTAGAGTTCGCACATTTGAAATGATCGATTTTCAATGAACACGACCTTCGTGAGACACGCTTACATCACTAGTTAGACTAGCTTGAAATTATTACCCGTCTTGGTCATATTCAAAGATCATCTCTCGAATTGGTACATTCTACTCAGACAAGTCCTTTGCGAGACACGCTTGCATCACTGGTAAACCAGCTTGAAATTATTACCCGTCCAGGACATGTCTTTTCGAGAACGGACATTTAGTTTCGTCAATTCGAGGGTTCATGCTGAGTCTTTTTGAAGAACTCGTTTTGAGATTCCAACGACAAAACTTCTTTTAGATCACATTTTAATCACGTCTTCTCCCCCATATTTATAATAAACACCTAATCTCCCCCTCAAAAATAGCATGAAGTGGTATTTTTGAAAACAGTTGATTAAAATGAAACTTTTTGTGGAGAGACGGACTGATTTTAGCATGAAAAATGGAACATTTTTCTGTTTATACTCCCCCTTAATCAAAGCAAATGGTTAAACTTTTGAGTTTAAAAGCATTTAGTGGTCTTCGAGGGAGTTGTTGTGAGCACAAAATTTATAAAAAGACTTTGAACAATCTTTTGATACAATTTTGATTAAGTGCTCACGGGTTTTAGCTTTTCGCCATTAACATTGCGAGTCCTGATCGGAAATAATCAGAAGTCATTCAATGTAGTGTTTATTTGAAACCTTTTCCGGCATACCCGAGCTACATTTAAAAGATTTCACGTTTAAGAACGGGTTCCGTACTGAAATGCACGAAAGCCTTAATGAAGAAAATTTGAGAAACGACATGTTTTAGAAAAACATAAAAAATAACTCTCGCTCAAGCATCTGTAAATACCCGTATCATTGTTGAATGACATTTCTAAGTACGTACAGAATATTGATTAGACGAGAGACATATCGTGAGAAGAATATTTTTGGTTTTTGATGTTTTATATTTTTTATGGCTTTTTAAAATTTTCTGAATTTACAGTATAGATATTAACATGTATATATTTACAAAAATATTTATATGCGAAGCTTTTTGATATATATCAATAAGATTCGAGAAGACTTTCTAACTCTTCGGGAGTTAGGCTTCGCATTCCAATTCGACGAACTAAGTTTTCAAACCGCTCTTTTGGGAGGGCTTTAGTAAATAGATCAGCGAGTTGGTATTCAGTCTTAACGAAAAACAATTCAACAGTACCCTCTTCAACGTGCTCTTTTATGAAGTGGTAGCGGACTCTAATATGCTTGGTCTTCGAGTGTTGCACTGGGTTGCACGAGATGGCTATGGCACTTTTTGAATCGCAATACAAAGGTATGCGGTTGAAAGAGAAACCATAATCCGTGAGTTGTGTTCTCATCCAAAGGACTTGAGCACAACACGCAGATAGAGACACATACTCGGCTTCTGCTGTTGATAAAGCAGTGCAATCTTGTTTCCTTGACGACCAGCCTACTAGCTTTTCTCCCAGAAATTGCGCTCCGCCTGATGTACTTTTTGCTGTTACTTGGCATCCAGCATGATCGGCATCTGAAAAGGCAATTAGTGTAAACTCCGAATCCTTCGGATACCAAAGACCCATGTTAATGGTTCTTCGAAGGTATCGAAAGATCCGTTTAACCTCTTGGAGGTGAAGTTCGGTAGGCCTTGCCTGAAACCGTGCAAGTAAGCAAACAGCAAAATGAATATCTGGTCGGCTTGCAGTTAGGTACAT
This sequence comes from Artemisia tridentata subsp. tridentata, assembly GCA_021014915.2. NCBI lineage: Eukaryota > Viridiplantae > Streptophyta > Magnoliopsida > Asterales > Asteraceae > Artemisia > Artemisia tridentata. The sequence goes on from CP139502.1 coordinate 326,702,263, forward strand.
GAGAGAACCAATCATGCTCCGATATTTTTTCGGATCCATGGGTTTCCCATATAGGTCAGCGCCAATTTTTGGTGAAGTGACCATTGGAGTACCAACAGAGTCACAATTTTCCATTCCATGTTTTTTCAAAATCTCAATTGTGTATTTAGCTTGATTAAGAAAAATACCACGTGGGGATTGATGAATTTGTAAGCCTAAAAAGAATTTTAATTCACCCATCATGGACATTTCGAATTTGCTTTTCATGAGATTTGCAAAATGTTTTGAATGTGTCGGATTAGTGGACCCAAATATTATGTCGTCCACGTAAATCTGAACAATCAAAATATCATTTTTGTATTTTCTTGTAAACAAGGTTGGATCAATCGTTCCTTTGGTGAAATTATTTGACAACAAGAAAGATGATAACTCGTCATACCACGCCCGTGGGGCTTGTTTCAAACCATAGATTGCCTTCTTTAGCCTGTAGACGTATTCCGGATGATCTTTGTCAACGAAACCGTCTGGTTGACTCACATACACTTCTTCTTTCAGAGTTCCATTCAAGAAAGCGGTCTTGATGTCCATTTGATAAACCGTGATGTTCTTGTGAGCGGCATAAGCTAAGAAAATCCTGACAGCTTCAAGCCTTGCAACCGGTGCGAATGACTCTTCAAAATCTATCCCTTCTTCTTGTCTGAATCCCTTTGCCACCAGACGAGCCTTGTTGCGAATCACAGTCATTTCTTCATCCTTTTTGTTTTTCCATAACCACTTAAGATCAATGACTAGTTTGTCAATTGGTCTTGGAACTAAATCCCAGGTGTCATGGATTTGAAATTGAAGAAGTTCTTCCTGCATCGCTTCAATCCAGGCATTATCTGCCATTGCTTCCCGAATGTTCTTAGGTTCTATGAGACTGACTGAGCAGACATAGATGCACATGTCGCAATCGGTATGCAGTTGTTTTCTCGTCTGAATTGGTCTTGAGGGTTCACCAATAACCTGTTCAATCGGATGGTCTTTTGTCCACTGTAATGTTGAAGGATACCTTGGACTGAATAACTGTGTGTTAGTCGGTTCATGTAATCTGGAAGATGATTCACCAGATGCCGTTCCAAACGGGTTTTCAAAGACTTCATCGTCTAACACAGCCTTATTTTGTTCTTGCTCATCAATTCTTGGTAGAACAATTTCAATGAATGGAGTTGCAGGAGTAAATGTAGATGATGTTGATGGTGAGGGAGGTGGTGCGCCAGCTTCGAATGTTGTGGATGCATCTAGATTTGGTGGAGTTGGTGGTGGTTGTTGATGTTGAGTGGTTGCAGCGGAATGTTGGTTAGATGCATTTTTTGAAGCGCCACCATAGAATTCATCGTACATGAACTCGAAGAAATTATCCAATTCTTGAGTTGTGGGTTGTTCGACATGAATTGATTGAGCTCCTTGAGGTGCGAGTCCCGAACTGATATGTCCGGAAGTCATCGGGTTAAGCGCGGGTTCTAGAGCGAGTCTCTCAGAAGCCATTTGTGAAATTTCATCAAACTTCACATTCATCGTCTCCATTATCTTTTTCGTTCTCCTGTTATACACCCTGAATGCCCTGGAGTTTTCAGAATACCCAATAAAGATTCCAATATCACCCTTAGCCTTCAACTTTCCCAGATCTTCCCTGTCATTTGTTGGATAGCATAAAGCGCCAAATACATGAAGATAAGAAATATCCGGTTTTCGGTTGTTGACAAGTTCGTATGGGGTTTTATTGAATCTTGGATGGATTAGGGATCGGTTTTGAGTAAAACAAGCAGTAGAAACAGCATCCGCCCATAAGAATAACGGAGCACAGGAATAAATTAGCATAGTGCGAGCAGCTTCAACAAGGGTTCGATTCCTTCTTTCAACTACCCCATTCTGCTGTGGAGTTCGAACAGCTGATGTCTGGTGAGTAATACCAGTTTCTTCATAGAATGTTCTTAACTCCTGATTGACAAATTATGTGCCATTATCCGTTCGTACTATCCTAACTGGAGCTTGAAGTAGAACTTGAATCCGCTTCAGAAAGGTGATGATGGTGCTTGGTGCTTCATCTTTTGATCTCAAAAACTTTACCCAAGTATATCTTGAATAGTCGTCAACAATTACAAGAATATACTTCTTCCCATTTATGCTTTGAACTCTCATCGGGCCACATAAGTCCATGTGCAACAGATGCAATCTATCAACCGAACTAGGTACGGGTTTAGGTTTATATGTTGCTCTTTTGCTCTTTCCTTGCTCACATGATGGACATAGGTGTTCTTTGGTGTATTTGAATTTAGGAAGACCGGAGACGATGTCGTCTTTGGCAAGCTTGTTGATCGTGTCAAAGTTCAGATGGGACAAACGTCTATGCCACAACCAGGATTTTGTTTCGCCTGCCCTGGTCATGAGACAAATAGGAGATGAAGAGGCCATTTGGTTTATGTCAATTGCATAAAGATTGGTGCCACGATCCCCAATTAAGAGATCATCCCCAACCAAATTCCTGACAAAGCAAGTGTTTCTCCTAAAAGCAACCTCTAAATCTGCATCACAAAACTGCCCGACAGAGAACAGATTGTGTCCCAACCCTTCGACATAGTAAACCCGAGTGATTAAGTAGTTTCCAAACCGAAGATCTCCATAACCCAGAATAGCTGCAACATGATCATTCCCAAAACGTACAGTCCCCATGAACTGCCACACAAAATTGATCAGCAGCTTCAGATTCCCGGTCATGTGCTTGGAGCAACCCGAGTCGACGATCCAAAGACAAATTTCAATGACCTGCAAAGAACAGATGATTTTGTATATGGAAACATTTTAACATTTGGTTCCAAGGGGTTAGATGTAACAGGTGGATCACACTTAGAGATGGTTTCCTTAGATGCAGTGGGAACTATTTCTAGTGTGCCATTCTTAGGTGTGAACATTCTACCCGTTGGTTTCCATGCACAAAACTTAGAGTGATCCTTAGGCAATAGGCTGCTAGTGGTGTTCCTAGCTTTTGCAATAAGTCTTCGAATGTATCTAGACTTAGCCTTAGTTACTAAAGGACCCTTTTTCTGTTCAGGCATATCATTCTTTTTCACCTCATTAGAAACATTATCATCACAAGCATTTACAGACAAAGATTTCTTTTGCATTAAACAAGCAGAATCATTACATGCATTAGAAACAGGAGTCTTATCATTACAACTAGATGATACATGTTTCTTCTTGGAAAGCTTTAAATTCCTAGGGTGTTCTTCTACTTTCTTGCTTGGACTCTCAGAAACAGGCGAGACGCTAGGTTTCTTGTTATTGCTCCTAGTCTGTCGTTTGCTCCTAGAGTTGCTTTCTAATCCTGTAGAAGGTAAGGCACACTCATTAGAATTTATGTTGTTGTCCTGAGATGTTGTTTTAGCATTCCTAATCTCGCATGGATTATCTTTAATACTTTTGTCTATCGCCCTATATGTTTTAGATGTAGAGGCAGACGCAGTAGTGGGACTAATCCTATAAAGGCCAGGTGCTATCACATTAGTGTTCTTGACAACAGCTTTCCCTTTTTGTTTCTCATTAGGCAAGGGGGTTAATGGTGCAATACCCGTAGATTCCTCACCCTGCCCTTTTTTACTTGCAAGCTGAGACTTCAAAAGATTTATTTGATCTTGCATGTTTTTGTAAGAACGCTCATACGACAATTTGTCATACTTGCATTCTTCCTTTTTCGTATCAAGTTGTTTAAAATATGTGCAATTTTGTTTTTCAAGCTTTAAAAGTGCCTTTTCATATTTTTCAACAATTTGAGAAGTCTCAGCTCGAAGTGTTTCATCATCCTCCACAGAATATGTTTGGAAAATAATAGACATGATATCGGTCGATAGAGCTTCGAAAGAGAGAGAGTCATTTTGCATTTCCAAAACTTTTATGTGTTCCAAGTATTCATTTGCTTCATTCACTAAGGATTTGTGGTCCTTAACGAAATCTGCTGACTCTTTCAAAAGATTGTATTCCACATTTTGAACAACCGCATAGATTGCATCAATGTGTGGATTAATGTCTTGTTCAAACATTCCTTTTAGTTCAGTCTGATATCTTGAAAACCAATCTTTGTTGTTACCGTTTGTTTTGGATGCCACAATACTTTGAAGTGTTTCAATTCTCTGTTTAAGATCAACCAAATATAGTCTAGCCGCACTTGTTTCACAAGTGTTTGTAGATGCCATTTGTTCGATGTTAGACAGATGAATTGAGACAACTTTTTGTTTTGTGAAAACCACTGGTTTTTGAAAAAACAGAGGTGACTCCTTTTTAACAAGATGAACCCCAGCAAGTCTGTTAACTTCATTATAGTCAATTGGTTTAATTTCAGGGTTCATTTGTCTCATTTTGACTCGTCTCTTTTCAGTACGCTCAATCGTTTCATCCGAATCATAAATCTCAATCGGATCATGATTATCATTTAGCACACTACCATTATATAACACATTCTGATTTTTCTGAGCTTTCTTGAGATAAGAAGGGTTTTCACAACCGATAGCCGTTTTCTTTAGCGTATGTAAAATCGGGTTTGGATCGTTTATTAACAAGTTAACTGTTTGTGCAGAATGACCCGTTTTTACAATTAAAGCTTCCAACTTTGCAATGGTTTCCTTTTTGTCAGTGATCTCTTTTTGAAGATCTTTTTCACGTTTTGAAAACCTTTCATTCAACTCCTTCTTTTCTTTTTCAAGATTGGAATAAGTTGTTTTTTGTTTTGAAAGCTGGTTGGTTAGTTCAGAAATTTCTTTGTTAAGAGATTTGATTTGCAAATTCAAATTAACATCGAGAGTGTCAAATTTTATTTGCAAATGTTTCTCTCTTAACTCAGAATCTCTTAAGCTAACCTCAAGTTCTGACTGTTTTTCGTTATGAAAATCATAAGCTTGTGCATTCACCTTATAACTCTCAAGCTCAGCGGTCAATTTTTCATTCGCGGCCTTAACCTCGCGATTGACCGTTTTAACTTTCTCAATTTCAATACTACAATTATGCAATAATGATTCAAACATAGCACGTGTTTCCTCATCATTATCAGTATGCTGTGACTCGAATTCTTCATTAGGATCCATATTTGTATCGTAAATGAGATTAGGAGTCTCAGGATACTGTTCATTTTGAGGTGACATATCAAACATTTCATTATTGTGACATGTAGCATATGGTTGTACCTCAGAAACCGCATTAGTGTCAAAAGCAGGAGGTGCTTCTGAGTCTGTGTCGTACTTTGCCTCCTGAAGATTAGCCATAAAAATGCAGTTTGCATCGATGTCTTCAAGATCTTCTGAAGCATCCATAATAGCCATGAAGTCATTCTCTTCTGCACTCAACTGAAGCCCAGCCGTTTCCTTGTTTGCCAACATTAATGCTTTCTGCAAATACGCTGGATCCCTTTTATTCGGCTTGTCTGGACAGTTCCTAGCCATATGACCAACACCCTGACAGTTGAAGCACTTCATCACATTACCCTGATTCCTGTTCCCAGCTCCCTGAGCAACATTCCCAAACTGATTCCCAGCATTCTGTACCCTTTGATTACCAACAGCATTACCCATCTGATTCCCTGCAAACTGACCCATCTGATTACCAACATACTGCCCTACATTCTGATTACCCATCTGATATCTTGGAGCATATCCCTGCTGATTCCCATATCCCCCAACCATCTGTCCTTGTTGTCCCATGTTGAAACTCGGCTGTGCAATCTGCTTGTTGCGAGTGTTCGATGAGATTCGTTGATTGTTGTTGGTGGGTGTGGAGTAACGTCCTTGGAATGCTTTTGATAGGTAGGCAAAAGCTTGAGTCAAATCATCAGTTGACTCATCCTGATCATGTTGATCTGGGTGTTGCGGGTATTGTTGTTGTGGGATTACATGTTGTTGTTGTGGGTAGAATGGTGATTGTGGAATATACTGTTGTTGCATGAATTGCTGAGTGGATGATGATGATGATGGTTGTGCACTGACTGTTGCAGGTGTAGGTGTTTGGACTATGAGTGCAAGAGGATCTTGTTGTTTAGCTTGTTTCTCTGTTCTGACTTCATTTGCCTCTTTTTGGTTTTGTTTTAGGAAGTCATAGAGCTGATCATAGTTCACCTCGTGAAGGTTTTGAGTTTGGTTGACAATAGTAACGTATCGTCCCCATTCTTCTGGAAGGTTGTTGATGAACTTGATGTTCTGAACAATTTGTTTATGATCCAAATTGTGTCTGATCAACTCATTCATTAGAGTACAAAACCGTGTGTAGTAAGATTCAATCTGCTCAGCTGGAGTGGATGTGAACTTCTCCCATTCAGTCAGAAGCTTGTTTTCCACGTCTTGTTTACCAATGTCTGTACCATAGCAGAGTCTTTTTACTCGTTCCCACATTGCATAAGCAGTTTCACAACTGTCTACAGCACATAATATTTCTTGTGGTAAACCAAGTTGGATTAAATGCATTGCCATGTCATCTGCTTCAATTTGCTTCTGATCTGCCAATGTGTATTCCTCTTCCGTTTGAGTCCGGAAGGTTGCTTGAATTGGAGGTGATGCATTAGGATTCCCAGCTGTGACTTGAATTTGGCGAGGCACGAATGGACCTTCCTCTATGGATTTGATCAAGAGTTTACCTTGTCCTAGAGGCTTGGTTTTCATGTATCTTTTCATACGACTCGTCCATGGAAGATAACCACCCTTTTCTAACATTGGAGGTCAGTTTTCTGAACCTGCGGCATGAATGTCTTGTTGTGTAGTCATCTTTAAAATGATGTATGATAAAGTGGATTGAGGATCGATTCAACAAAATAGAAGTTGTTTTCGTTGAAGGTTGAACTAGAACTTGGTTGTTGATGTGATGCTTTGGTTTGTTGTTGATGTTCGATGATGTTGTGACAAATTAAATAACGTTACGAAACTTGATTCAAGTATAATTAAGACAAAGTCAAAAGTTTACTATTTCGACAAAAGTTATGTAAATTACAATTTAGATAAACTCGACAATTTCTATAGAAATTTCAATTTGACCAAAATTTATAAAAATTATGGCAAAATATCAATTTAGATAGAAAGATATCTAATTTATATAAATCGATAATTTATATAAAATCTAACACTTTTATACAAAAGGTTAGATAACCGTTTGTCAAAGTATTTTACACTCTTATACAAGAGTAAAAATACCGAGTTCACTTTCGAGTTGACGAAATTACGTTCGAATCAAATCCTTGAAAGTTATCTAACTTTGAAGTCTTTTAATCACAATTGCGAGGGCCAAAAGTGTCAAATCCGAAAGATCTTCTATTGCAGCTCAAAGTACAAGGACTAAAGTTGCCAATTCCGAAAATTGCATCAATTGCGAGTCCAAAATGTGAATTGCGAGACCAATTTCGATAAAACAGCTCCAATTGTGATACTCAACTTGAATTGCGAGATACAATTGCGAGAAAACCTTTGAATTGCGAAACAGTACACAATTGCGATACTTCAGTGGAATTGCGAGATGCAATTGCGATAAAATGCTACAATTGCGAGACCAGTCCTGAATTGCGATAGCAGTCGAAATGCGATAAGCAGCAGCAATTGCGAGACTGGGCAATTCCGAGAGCAGTAGTAATTTCGATAGAGCAGCAGTAATTGCGAGAAGCAGTCAATTGCGACAGAACCACTGAATTGCGACAGAATTCTGCTTTTTGGCCACTTTTGTTGACTTTTGAGACACTTCCCACGTGATGCCTTACAACCTTTTACCAACTTGCAATATTCCTGACACTTATCACCACTTGAACCAATAATATCTATGATATCTCACATAAAATATTCAATAACACAAAAGTGATTCAACCTTTATACTTTTTCGATCAAACAAGGTACGAACATCAAAAATATTGCACTTTTTCTTTCACCAAAAGAGAAATACTCACTGAGTATTACACACACAACTTTGCAAATGATTTTTGCTATTCTATTCCAAGAAAAAAACAACACATGGTCACGTTTTTTAGAAGTAAAAAACACAACAGTGGTTTTTTTTTTTTTTTTTTTTTTTTTTTTTTTTTTTAAAAACAAACCAAACATACAAACCTTCTACCTTGAAGATTGGCTCATGTATACCACTTGTTAGGACCTAAGCTTCTCCTCTTTATCATACACACAAGCACTTGATGATGATGACACTCACAAACAATATAAGAACAATAAGAGTAGTATGGATCATATGGTGTATTTCAAGTCAAATGATTATTAGCTTCAAAGAAAGAAAATAATACAAGAGACTTTGGGACCTTTGCACACACACACACTCTTTTCTTATCTAAAATGAGGCATTTTAAACTGTGAAGAGTGTGTGTGGTTTAAATGAAACACAGCCAACCAAATGGACCTTTGGTGGGCTTTAACTTTGGACTTGGAGTGGGCTTATGTTTGCACTACACAAATAACTAGTTTACAAATATAACTAATGCCATAAGCCCACTAAACAAAATACATATTATACATGACAATTTAATTCGAGACTACAAATGACCATCACTTCCTAAATAGCATAAAATTAATGCTAACAAAAACAATACTCGTAAATATGATACCGTAAAGTATTGTGAGATAGGCATTTTTTTTGACAAAACACATATTAATACCTTAAATTTGGCAAACAGAATTATGTAGTACCTTGAACTTTTAAGAGTGAGGAATGGTATTTCGAATTTGACAGACTGGAATTACTACTGCCTTATAAGAAATTAACTCCATAACTTATTATTATAATTTAAAAAAAATCAATTTACTAAGGCCTAATGTAATATAAATGATTTGTAGTTAAACTTAAGATAATTAATCATATTTTATTAAAAATTTAGTTAATTTCAATTTTTTTAATTAATATAATTTTATATTTAGTTACTGAGAATAAATATATAGTTGAAATAATACTTTATAGAAAGTGAATCTACTGCACTACTTTTGATATATAGATATCTGTATTATATACTAAGTGTTTGTTTCAAATATTTTTGAGACCATAGCAATTTAACTATTTATTTCGTCATATGCATATGCTAAATTAAAAATTACAAAAACTAATATATAGTTAGTTATATGTTGATCTAAAATGTATTTGTAACAAATATTTAATAATATAATATGAATATATATTAAATGTAATGCGTTAAAAATATTTTACAAATAGATATTATATATATATTTTTTTATTCTAGATAATCAGTTTAAATAGTATATTAATTTTAAACAAATGAAAAATAATTAAATTTTAGGAAAAAATATATTTGCATAGTCAAAGTTTTACTATAAATTATTTATTAAATAAGACTACTAAATTAATTTTTACAAAGAAAAAAAAAAAAAAAAAAAACAATTAATTGTTGAGTTTAGGATACCATTCTGTACTCTTAAAAGTTCAAGGTACTTGATGATCTAGTTTGCCAAGTTCGAGATACTAATATGTGTTTTGACCTTTCTTTTTATATGAATAGAATCAGTCATAAGATTTTGTATGGTGACAATTAAACCAATAAGAAACTGAATTACTGGTTAAAGGAGCTTACAAATAATGCAAACTAACACAATATTCGCTAATTAGTTTAGACATTGATAGCATGACTATTTGGTATGCTTAAATGTATGTCTTATCCTCTCTGTCATCATTTTGTTGATCACAGCAGATGAACCCACCATTTTTAGAAACCAATAGACAATTTCCATATTCATTTTAGACATAAAATTAGTCATACATGTACGCCTCTAAATTATTTTACATTAGTTTAAACACAATGATGCAAACTATGTTTTGATTCCTATACTGGAGGATAGTACTAACATCAGCTTGTCAATGATGTTTTTAGTTACAAAGTTTCTTTTCTTATGATTGTTTATCTTTTCTTTTGAGTTTTACTCTTTATTATTTAGAACAAATGACATATACTTTTTTGATCAAGTCAATCATTTAGTTAACATGCTTCAACAAATTGTGTCAAATTGAGTGAGGAAACCATCTTACAAACCGGCGATAAAATAAACGTCTCATCGTCAATGAAAGAATGAAATTTATGAGAAAAAATGTAATCAAAAGTTACATGTGATTGAAAGTGTAGTGAAAAACACGGTTGTTATGATGAATAACATAAAATTTCTCATAGTTGAATTTGTTGATTTGTGTACGTGTTTTGAAATGACAAAGTGATTAGACGATGTTTACATATATTATATATTGATCAATGCCATAATGGCATGAAATACGTATTGGAAAGAGAAAAGGTAATTTTCAGGATTTAATAAATACGAACAATTTTGTGTATGTTCTACAAGAAATCGTCTAGTCAATGATTATACTCATTGGCGAGCAATTGATGACTCGATTGACCGACAATTGGATTTTAATTCAATATCCAATCGAAAGTTAACTAATTTAATGATTGTTTAACATACACAAAAATCTCTAACTATACGTGTGAGATACAATATAGTTGATTGATATTGAATCAACTTTTCATCGACAATGAAAAGTTAACTAATTCTTTATCTAACAAAAAATATGCTCGCCGATGAAAAGTTGATTGAATATCAATCACCTACATTATATCTCATGCGTATAGTTAGAGATTGTTGTGTATGTTAAGCAATCGTTAGATTAGTTAACTTTTGATTGGATATAGAGTTAGAATTTAGAGGCATCAATTGCTCGCCGATGAATATAATCATTGACTAGACGATTTTTTCTAGAGCACACGCACAAATTCTAACTGACACACACTAAATCTCCAAAGCAAAAGGTGATAAAAATGTTTGTATGTATTAAACCCGAAAAATTGATTGAGTGAAACATGTGATGTGTCACTTTCCGATATTTCATGCCATATAGTTCTATGTCATTGATCACTATATAATATCTATAAACATCGTCAAATCGCTTTGTCATTGCAAAACACGTACATATAAACAAATTCAACTATAAGAAATTTTATGTTATTTATCAGAACAACCATGTTTTTTATACCACTTTTAATCATTGGTAACTTTTGATTACATTTTTCCTCATTAATTTCATTTCAACAAATAACAACAAATGTAAGATAACGAAGATTTCAACCCGCGCATTGCTGCGGATTGCAGAGCAAATGAGCTTAGCACGTAATACATATGATAAAACTTATGCCAATACAACATACACATAAAACAACCCCTCAATTGATACCTAGAATAAGCTCACTTCTCAAAATTCATTTCAAATGAATCCGTCAATTAGGTACAAAGACATTTTGGTCTTGCAAAACACATAGTGTCAAAAAATAAATACGCACACTTTACATTTAGCATATGCAAATAATTATACACAAAAATTATTCTGAACAAATCCAAAGAGCCACAATTTGAAACATATATTTCCAATTCTTCCATTATTTTGTTCATATCAACTTCATTGTCTTCAAAGCAATCACCACCCAGATTATATGTACAAACCACAACCAGAAACCCTAAATTCTGCAAAACCATATCATGATCAAAATTTATGCAATCATGATGTCATTGATGTTTCTGTCAAGATCAAGATACCTCCAAGCGGAAGTCTTTGTAAAAACGCATTTTTCGTCAGTCTAATAACCCTTTTAAGTAGAGTTCCACTGTAAACACAAACACCCATTAAAATAGATAGACGTTATCTCCAAGTACTTGCTCGAAGCATCCATAGAGAACCCAGACAATGAGGCATTCTATTGACCTATGAAGCCAAGTATTCATTCATGCGGTTATCAGAATCATCATCTCTTAAATGACTGTCACTATCAACAACGATAACTTTAAACCTCCCTTTGTTAATGGCGGACCAAATTTGATCTAGGTTATAGCAAGAGTGCAAGAGTCAAGAATGAATAAACCTTAGCCTTGTATTTATGGATGTGATATCTTGGAGAACAAGTTGACAAGGGAATGGGTTATAGAAATCCTATTCCGACTAGCCCATGCTTCCTTAAGGGATTCCGGAACCTTTTTAATCCTCTAATTTCACCTATAGTCCTTCCTTTATTCCCTAACGGTCGTTAGTCAACTCCCGTTAATTACTTAACGTCCGTTAGTCGTTATTTTTGTGTTTAAATAATTAAATACATAACGGTTTATATATTGATTATTTTACATTAATTCCTCATACGTAATGTGTGCAATCCCGTGGTCTCGAGTTCGATTCTATACATACACGTTTAATATTTGTCCATAAAAACTAACAGTTTTTTTTTTTTTTATTTTTTTTTTTTTTTTTTTTTTTTTTTTTTTTTTTTTTTTTTATTATTTTTTTTTTTTGCGCAACACTGTATTTGGTAAGAGAAATGTGAAGATCACATAAGTTTTACAAAAAGGTTTTCGCACAATGATGTGTCATAGGAATATATACATCATTTTCCAATTGAAAAGATCAGAGATAATGAACTTAAATTCATTTTAGCATGTTACATTTATTTGGGAAAAAGTTTTTATAAAAAATTTATAATCCTAGCATCGCTCAGTTAGTAATAACTAGCAGGGTACCCGCGCGTTGCGGCGGCGGGTACCCTCAAAAAATATTTTCCGGTGAATCATGTATTTTAGTTTATTATATTCTTTTTGACAATAAATTACGGATATCAAGAATTTCATGTGACGTATTTCAACTCCTTAACTAAGGAATTTATTTCGTCTTTTTGGGTATTTTCTAAGGCCATTCGTATATCATGATCCCGTTTGTCCCATGCCCATTTAGCCCGTGCCCGTTTGGCCCGTGCCCGTTTGGCCCGTGCCCGTTCGGGCTCGAGCCCATTCGCCCCGTTGCCCGTTTGGGCTTGAATATTTGTATAATATGCTTTATTATTTGTATTAGTAACATTTAATGCATGAATTGTGTTTAAGTTGGTTGTATAATATGCTTAACAATTTGTATTTCTAATGTAAGGGGTGTTTTAATAACCGCATTAATTTTATTTATTGATCAGTTAATTAATTGACTACATTAAATATCTTGACCATATTAATAGTGCTTTGTATTGTATTTAATGTTAGTAAGTGTGTTTTAATTAGTTGTACTTTTAGGTTAAGAACTTGTAATGCTGAATTTTAAGTATTTCTATTTAAAGCTTGTATTTAATGTTAGAAAATGTATTTTAATTAGTTGTACTTTTAGCTTAAAAACTTGTAATTGTATTTAATGTTAGAAAATGTGTTTTAATTAGTTGTACTTTTAGCTTAAAAACTTGTAATGCTGAATTTTAAGTGTTTGTATTTAAAGAAGGCATTAATGCTTTATAAAGGAGTAAGATTTTTGTAAAATATAAAATATAGGGTATAAAGTATATGGGTATTTATTAAATTGGGTTAATGGCATCTAATAGCAACGTATTTTTCCATTTCTTCAAATATCAGATACGAACAAAAAAAAAATACCATTATACCCATCAAACTCTTTGCACCGTGTTACAACCGCGAATTTCCAGGTCCTTGCGCAACCTTAAGCTCGATATGATCTATTTATTTAGTTTATGTGTTCACTATTATGTGTGTTTGCGAGCTAGACCACACACGCGAGTCGGCACAAATAAACCTAATAACACGTAAAATATTGATTTTAGCGAGATAACACGAACATGGACGTATTTATAATCAATTTGATTGGAAAAATTGTTATAAAATCAGTGGAACACATTAAAATCATTCGGGAAAATGTCTCGGTACTCAAATCTATCCCGGTTACGTGTTATAGGAAGTTTGGCCAAATGCCACTTCCCACCCCGCGCCCAAGTTACACAATCAGTCCCTAAAGGACATTATGTATTTATTCTTAGTCCTTTGACTATAAAAGCCTAAGTTATACCCTCATTTAGGGTTATTTCCTTCTTTTTCACTCACCAGCCGCACCCTATCTCTCTCTCTTCACCCTCTTTTCTCCGGCCAAAAAATCCAGCGACCTCCACAAGACCACACCGCCGCTCCTTTTATTACACCACCACCACCAAACCTCAACTCTTGCAACCCTTACCCCGTTTCTAAACAACACGCGCTCAAAACTTTCATTCCAACATCACCACGCGACATCACATAATTTTTCCGACCAAGATTCGTTGATATCCGAGTGTATTAAAGGTGGGTAACACCGAGTCACCCGTGGTTGTGGCTCGGTGTGCAACAACTCGACTGTGTCGAGTTATATTTATAGTTTTTGGTTCGATTTGAGGGTTAAAACAAATGGGTTTTACATTTTTATTAACTAAAAATCAGTAATAAACGTTTGGTATCTTTATTGTTGTGTGGTTGTGTTCTTCTTTTGTTGTTACCGTATCATCATGATACTACCATGTGTTTTGCTGTTAAAAATGTGAATACATTCAAATCGGTAATATGCATCTTATCAGATTTATGGTTTTGTTAAAAATGTTAATACTCTTTAATTTTGTTAAAAAAAGTGTTTTATTTAGTTGTATAATATGAATATCCATTGAAAGCTTGATTAGATTGTACATTGTGGTTAAATGGTTGTATATTTTGGTGAAGGGGTAAATTAAATTGTGTATTAATTGACCACTTTAATAGCATTAATGTGGTGTTTGTTGTACAATATGCTTATTTTCTTGTAAGTCTCAAAATTATGTGCATTAAAGTGTTGTAAATCATGCTTTATTTCTTGTAAGTCTGAATTTTAAGACTAAGAGGAGAGAGATTCATCCCTACATTATATGTAGTATAGATTGTATTGCAGTCTAGAACTTAATTAAACGATTCTCTGTAACATTTCTCAAAGATGATGTCATATTTAGTAGTAGTAATTAATTCCAATATAGAACTCATTTAAATATTAACATTTGTAATAGCGGTATTTCAATACAGAGAACTTATGTAAACAGTAAGGATGCGTTTAGTTGGAGAAAAAATTCTCTTGTTTTCTATCTCTAATTTTGTAAAATTTTGGAAGGGAAACTTATCTCCACAAAACTCTTGAAAATATGAAAAACGCGTTTAGTTGATATTTGTATTTTCTATTTTGAAGAAGGGGAATGAACGTTTTGGGTTACAATGGAAAACAAGGAAAACAACTAAAATTTGTTTTGCAGTTTTCCTTGTTAAGTTAGAAAATAGGGGATTTTGTGTTTTGCAAAACATTTTGTCAATGATGTTTTTAGTTACATCATTTATTACCATATAGATTTAATACAATTTCTTTTATCATGTCACCCATTTACTTGGCATGCCTTGACACATAGTAACAAATTCATGGACCAAACCAATACAAAACAATCATTATAGGAACCAAAATCGAAAACAAACGAAGTTTCATGTGGAAAGGTTAACACAAATAACACTTGTGGAAAGGTTTGTGTTTGTTTAAGATATTTATGTATGAATGTGTTTTAGCATGCGAAATCTACTACAACACACTTTAAAAGAACACAAGGTGGTGAGTTTATGTAAACGTGAGAATGCAATGAACAAAGAACACAACTTTGGTTAACACAAAATGATTCAATATTATTGATGAAATAATACGGATGATCTAAGTATCACCGGGATTACAAAGTAATCTTGAATCTAAGATTGTAAAAGGATTTGTGAATTGAGTAACTAAGTTACTTGAGAGTTTGTTCTGGTTTTGGTTAATGGTTTTAGAGATGCATGCATGAAGTGTGACTAAGGTATCCTTTTATAAGATAAGGACCCTTATTACAAGTTGTTCAAGTGGTTAAATATAATACTATTACTTTGACTATATTAGCGCCTACAATTAAATACAACTACCAATGTACAACTCTGTAATATTCCTCTGTGGTTCACAGAAGACTAAACTACTTCTACATAACGTATAACAATGTACAAAGACTAATAATACAACTAAATATCTATTACAAAATATCTAATCGACTTAACATAAGCTTGGCAGGCTCTTCATCAACTAGCAGTACCTTCTACCCAGAAGGTACTGGTAGAACATCTTCATACACTTCAGAATCAACTAGCAGGCTCTTTAACATCTTTGGCAGGCTCTTTGACTTGAACATTTTATTCCCAACAATCCTCCCCTAAACTTGTTATTTCCATTAAAATACACAAGTTTCTGATGAATAAAATACATACCTTGAGGATTTGAGGGAACTCTTCCAAAAACCTTCACTCTCTGTTCTTCCTTTTTCTTTCATATTGCTCAGATATGCTCCTTAGCAAACTCTGAACAATTTCTGAATTCTCTTCATCTTTGTCACATCTTAATCTCTTAGAGATCATGGTTTTAAGCACTTCATAACTAAGTGGATACTCTTTCTTAGCCAACATAAAGGGTTCTATCCCACTCTGTGTGAAAAGATGATGAATATTGCTATGGCTTAGAAATTCCCATGTTGTTGAAGGATCATAATAGGGAAATTTCCAATGAACATCTTTGGGATCAGGATCAAACATCCTATTGAATTCTACCCATAGTTCCTGTTCCTTAGCATCAGTACTAGAATTTGTGTCTAGCCTAATCTGCACTAGATTCCACAATTCTTCCAAGTCTGCTCTGTCAGATGCTCTAACTAGATTTTCAAAATTTTTAAAGATAGCAGACTGACCCCCAACCCTTGTTACTTTCCATGATTTTCCTAATCTATCATGGTTGATCTCCCAATCAATAATAGGTCGTCTACAGCTAATTGGATCAGCATGTATGATAGTTGGCAAAGTAATCAACATTTTACTTACTTGCTCTGTGTCCAATTTTGCTACTTTCTTTCTTCTGAGCATCTTTCTTCTTCATAGAGGGCTTTGCATCAGATGGAACTTTGTAGTAAAGACTTTTGTAGGCTTGAAGATACAAGTAGTAGATTTCATCATTAGATTTCTTCTTCAGTTGATAATCAGTCCAATTTGCCTGATTTTTCAGAAACCTTTTCATAAAAATTACTTGATCATTCCATGATGTGCCCACCTTAAAACCTCTTTTCTCACTTTCTTTCATCTTTTCAAAAATATTAGCTAGAGTTGCTGCTTGATATTTCTTGTTGATAAAAGATTCAAGCTCTGCTGTCTTCTCATCATAATTGAGATTCTTGTCATTTACTATCATTGAAGCTTGCCCTTTCACAATTGGATCATTAGCAATAATCCATTGCATTTGTGCATCAAAGGTTTCTTGAGCAATTTGAGCATCAAGAAGAGACTGAGCATCTTTTTGCTCTTTCATCTCTGTTAGCAGTCTTGAAGCTTCAAGTGCTTTTAGCTCTTCTTCATGAACCCTTTTGGCCTCTTCCTCTCCTAAAGCCATCTGAATTTGCTGTGTTCTTTTCAACTTCTTGGACTTAGGCTCATCTTCAATCATAATGCCTTTGCCCTTATCCTTTGGAGTTGGTTTTTGAGATGGAGCAGAAGATTGCTCATCAGCAACAAACAAATTCCCTTGAGGCTCTAAACCCCTCTTTCTCTTGTACACTTTCTCAGCAGACCCTTTGTACCCCATAGCCAATAGCCTCTCAATCCTAGCAGGCTCTTGTTCTGGCCTAGCAGGCTCTTGCCCTGCACCAGCAGGCTCTTCATCATAAACTTGAGTTCCATCATGGAATTCAAATTGAGCCTCCTCTTCATCTTCAGAAGTATCCATCCTCCCCTTTTTGGAAGAGTGACCTATCCTATCAGCATCTGACTGTGAAGAACTAGATAAAACAACCTTTGCAGACTTTTTACCCTTTAGCTTCTTCACTTCACCCTCCAATTTCTTTACCCTCTTGACTAATTTGATGTTGATCTCAGAAAACTTCTTGCTTTGACTTTTGAGAGCATCTTCTAAGAACTTCACCTTCTCCTTTAGTTCTTGCATTGTCTGAGGTGATTGGGTTTGTGATACATGATGTGATGATGTTGGTGGTGTTGCTGATGGTACTGGAGATGGTATTGGTGATGTTTGATGTGTTGGTGAAATGTAACCATGTGAAGAACTAGATGATGGTGATTCAGCTGATGGTGTTGGTTCCTCTTGATGTTGTGGTAACATTTCATCAAATAGTGGTATATCTTCCCCTCTAAAACCAATTCTCATATTTGAAAATACTTTGTGAGAAAGTTTTGGTGTTTCATAAATTGAGTCTGTGGGAAGTAACAAATGTTTTAATTTTCCAATGATGCATCCAATAAATCTTGGATACATCAAAAACTTTGTTTCACTTTTCACATTTTTAAGCAATCCTTCAAAAATATGTTTTGAAAAATTGTATTTTCTGTTTGTAGCTAAGCAGATGAGAGCAGAAGCCATGTTTCCACTAAATTGCTCCCAAGAGGTTTTCTTCTGGCTCAAACAGTGAAGGATTGTGTGAATCAAAAATCTCCATTGTGGAGTAAGATGCTTTTTCAGAAAAGTGAGTTTGTTAGACTCAGCATGATACCCCATTCTTTGCAAATTTTCAAAAATTTCAGTATCTGGCAACTGACTAATACCATCAGAATCATCCAAATGAAGATGTCTTCTTATGGATGACTCAGTAAGAGTCAAATGTTTACCATCCACTTTGGCCTTAATTCTTTGTTCCCCATTTTCAGAAGTTTTAATTTTAGCAGATTGCCAAAATTGTAAAATTTGAGTTTCATAAATAGTGGGATTGACTAGTAAAGCAAACCTGATATAGGAGTTATTTAAAAAGTCCACTACTTGATGAAATGAGGCATTATCCTCTGACTTCTCCAAAAATGCTAATTGATTGTGACGTTGGACAAAGTTTAGAACAACTGTGGAAGCCATAATGAAAATTTTGAATATGTTGGTGGGATTTGATGGTAGTACTGGTAGAAGATGAAAGGTGTATGTGAATTATGATAATGACTGATGAAAGAAGATATGTGAGAATTACTTTTAACCGACAATAAGAAAGATTATAATAAGTAAATGTAAAGGCGGTTAAAAAGATCTTTTATATGTGAAATATAATATAATATAGTCATCAGTAATTTACATAACTACCCTAACGGCTAATTTTAACTACCAGGCTCAACGGCTAAAACTTTTTCTGACAGGCTCAACGGCTATCTAGCAGTACCATTTTACTCTAGCAGTACCAATTTTGAACTACCAGTACCTTTGAAAGTTTTATAAAAATCCCTTATAGTTTTTAGCAAACTACCAGCTATCAACGGATTTGAGTTGTCTTTACCAAAAGCCGTTTGCTTATGGACTAGCTAACTATTTACAATTAAGTATGGTTAGTTAACAACCATATAGTTTTTGGTAAACTATCAACCATCAACGGATTTGAGTTGTCTTTACCAAAAGCCGTTTGCTTATGGACTAGCCAACTCTAAAGTTTGTAAAAACTTGGTGAGTTGAATACCAAAAGCCATGATGGCCCAAAGATGGTGCAATTTCCTTGGATGGAGGAAATTAAAAAGGCAATGATGCTGTGTATCTTGGATGATTGGTTCAACAAGTGAAATCATCTAATGTCATGCCTTTGAGTTGAGACTTTTCTTAGTTTGATCTAGATAGAACTTTCTCCTTGAGAAATGCTTCATCCCTTCTAGATATGTGATCTAACTCTATCTTTTTCAACTTCTGCATCATCTTGTATGCTCTTGTCTTTTCTTTCATAAATTGGTTTTTCTTCCATTCTGAGCTATTAATTCCTCCCCTGAGATTGTTATCTCTCCTGAAATGAATATAACTTTTGTTGCTCCTTTTTGTTTGGAAGAACTCTTGTTTTGTTATCAACCTGAAATGTGTTAGTTGCAAACCAAAAGAACAAAGTGCAAAGCACTTTATCTATAGCATTTTAAACATTCAAGCATTAATATGAACAAAACATAGGAATTTTATATCAGCAGGACCAATTATGAATAGACAGTACCTTTGACTAACTAGCAGTACCATGTTTAAAAGCCAATACCAGTTAATTTTATGAACAAAAACACATGTTTTTCAAAGATTTATCATTCCAATACCTCCTACAAGGTATTTGAATCTACCTAAATCAAAAGCTTTGGTGAGAAGGTCTGCATAATTCTTTTCAGAATCAATCTTAACAACTTGAATTAACCTTTTCTCATTGCAATCCCTTATGAAATGGTGTCTGATTTCAATATGTTTTGTTTTTGAGTGTTGAACTGGGTTTTTAATGATACATATTGTACTGCTATTTTCAATATAAATAATGGTGTTAAGAAAATTGTACCCATAGTCAAGCATTTGATTTTGGATCCAAAGAACTTGCCCACAACAACTTGCACCAGCAACATATTCTGCTTCAGTTGTAGAATTGGCCACCATTGTTTGTTTCTTGCATTGCCAAGAGATTAGTTTGCAACCAAGAAATTGACATCCACCAGTTGTGGATTTTCTGTCTAGAGTTGCACCAACATAGTCACTATCCGAATAAGCCACCAATTTAAAAGATGATTCCCTTGGATACCAAAGACCCAACCTAGGTTGACCCTTGAGATATCTAAAGATTCTTTTGACTGCTGTGAGATGAGAGATTTTGGGATGTATTTGAAACCTTGCACACACACATACTGAGAACATGATATCTGGTCTTGATGATGTAAGATACATCAAAGATCCAATCATAGATCTATAATTGTGCAAATCCATATCTTCTCCTTCAGCATCCTTGAGTAGCCCTTTGTCTGGATCCATTGGTGTACTTGCAACCTTAGAATCAACAAAATTAAATTTTCTTTAGATCTCTGCTACATACTTATCTTGGCTGATAAATATGCCTTCTTTGGATTGTTTCACTTGGAGACCCAAAAAGAAAGTAAGTTCCCCCATGGAACTCATCTCAAACTTACTATGCATAAGTTTTTCAAATTGTACACACAAGTCTTGGTTTGTTGATCCAAAGATAATGTCATCAACATAAATCTGCACTAGCAAGATGTCTTTCGTTGTTCTTTTGATGAACAAAGTTGGATCAATCCTGCCTCTTTGGAATCCACTTTTTAGAGAAAACAAGCCAATGTTTCATACCATGCCCTAGGAGCTTGGTGTAGGCCATACAAAGCCTTGGTAACCTTATAAACTTTGTCTGGATACTCTGCATCAATGAAGCCTGGAGGTTGAGATACATATACTGGTTCTTCAATTTCACCATATAAAAATGCACTCTTAACATCCATTTGATAGACAGTGAAGCCTATGAATGAAGCATAGGCCAAGAATAGCCTAATTGCTTCAAGTCTTGCAACTGGAGCAAACACTTCTTCATAATCTACCCCTTCTTCTTGAGTATATCCTTGTGCTACCAATCTAGCTTTGTTTCTGATCACTATACCCCTTTCATCTTTCTTGTTTCTGAACACCCATTTGGTTCCAATTGCCCTATGACCTTTGGGCAAATCAACCAATATCCAAACCTTCTGAATCTTGAATTGGAGAAGCTCTTCTTGCATAGCTTCCACCCAACTTGCATCATCTAAAGCTTTGTTTATGTTTTTTGGGTTCAGCCTGAGATAGAAAACATGAAAACATGCATATATTGGAAGTATCATTATTCTTTTCTTCATAAATAGAGGAGATAAACCCTTCTTCATCTGAAGATAAGACTTGAGATAAACCAACTTGAGATCTTGTTCTAACACCAGAATTTATGCTTCCAATCACATCATCAGTTGTGTGATCTTTGAGAATTCTAGTGTTGGGTGTTTTAGGAACTTCATAAGTAGATGGAAGATTGCTGATCCCCCTTTCTTCTTGTAAAGAATCATCTATTTGAACATTCAATGGCTCAGCAGTATCAATACTTGAACTAGTAGGACCATCTGGTGAACTAGCAGTACCATTGTCATTTGCACCACTTTCTTGATTCTCTTGATTCTGAGTTCCTTGATCATCTTCATTGCCTTCATTTGTTGTGTTTGAAGGTCCTTCTTGACTTGAAGATAGATCCAAACTTTTCCAAATTGGCATCCAGATGTAATCTTGATCTTTAGGAGTTTCAACATTATCTTCAAAACCTGCATCATCATTAGTATTTGTACCTGTAACAGGCACATAATTCATAGATTATGAAAGCCTATCAATATCAAACATCCAATCTGGTCCAATTCCTTTCACATTTGTTAGTTTCTCTTGAAACTCTATGTGAAGATTCTCTTCTACTAGCCTAGTGCAAGTGTTAAACACTCTATAGGCCTTACTCTGCAAGGAATACCCTATCAAATAGCCAACATCTGCTTTTCCATCAAATTTGCCTAAATGATCTTTGGTATTGAGAATAGTGACATGACAACCAAAAGGTCTCATAAAACTTAAAGATGGTGTTCTACCAAAGAAAAGTTCATAAGGTGTTTTTCTATGTGGCTTTGTCACAAGAACCCTGTTTTGTACATAACAAGCAGTACCAACTGCTTCAGCCCAAAATGAAATAGGCAACTTAGAGTCTACTAACATAGTTCTAGCAGCCTCTATAAGTGTTCTATTCTTCCTTTCTGCTACTCCATTTTGCTGTGGGGTTCTAGCTACACTAAATTCCCTTTTTATGCCTTTTTCCTTGCAAAAGTCATCCATAACTCTATTCTTGAACTCTGTCCCATTATCACATCTGATGACTTTGACTTTCTTATCTGATTGGTTTTCTACCTCAGTGATATATGTTTTAAGTATCTCACTAGTTTCATGTTTAGATCTTAAAAAGAAAACCCATGAAAATCTGCTATAATCATCAGTAACAACCAGACAATATCTTTTACCATTCAAGCTGCACACATTAGTAGGACCAAAGAGATCCATATGAAGCATATGTAAAGCCTGAGAAATAGAGTTTTGGGTCTTGGGCTTACAAGAAGCTCTATGTTGTTTGCCTTTTAGACAATCAACACAGGATTGGTCGTTTTGGAAAATCTTTTTGGGTAAACCTCTTACTAAATCATATTTTGCAATAGTGTTGATTGTTTTAAAGTTTACATGACCAAGCCTTCTATGCCAAAGCATAGATTCATCCAATGAGGCTTTTGCTACCAAACAAGTTAGACTCTCCTTTGGATCAATGTTCTTTAAATTGACACTGTACATATTGTTCCTTTTTGGAATTTTAAGAAGGATCTGACTCTCATCAGGCATCTTAAAATCAGAAGAAAGAACCATACATCCATTGTCAGTAAATAGAACATTGTTCTTTTTGTCACACATTTGTGAGACACTAAGAAGATTAAACTGAAGTTCTTTCACAAAATACACATTTTCAAAATCTAGTTTACTGGTTTTGATAGTACCTTTACCAGTGATCTTTCCTTTTATTCCTCCCCCAAAGGTAACATATCCTCCATCAAATGTTTTGAAGTCTGAGAGGAATGACATGTTGCCTGTCATGTGCCTTGAACATCCACTATCTACATATCCTTGATCTTCAATATCAGATGAATGTTCCTGCACATGAATAAACATATTAGTTTCCTTGGGGTACCCAAGCCATGACAGACTTGGGTTTGCCTCTTGCATCAATGAAGTCAAACCTTTTCAGGATTGTTGATGCACCTTTTGATTGGATTGGTTTCCAAATCCAACATGCTGAGGACTTAACAGCACTTTCCCTTTTAATCCATTGTGTGGTCTTTGGTCTATCAGTACCAATTTTGGCAATACCAATTTTGGCAATACCAATTTTGGCAGTACCATTTGGTCTAGCAGGACCTTTGGTTTTTGGTTTCCAAATTTGTGTTTTGACCACAGATTTCTTTTGAATAAGACTATTCTCAACTTTTGGTACACATTTGAAAGTGTTTCTTGTACCCTTATCAGTTGGTTTTGTAATAACAGGCTTATCTTGTCTAACAGTATGTTTAACATTTGTGGTGTTAGACTTAACAAAACTTTTTCTGGGGTGAGTAACATTTGTTTTAGACTTTGATTTACTCCCAGAAACCCATTTATTACAATTAGCATGAAGATGATTAAAGCTACCACAATAATAACAAGCCTTATTAAACATAACAAAGTTATCACCTAGTTGTTGTGACTTAAGGTTGTTCCAGTTTCTTTGGCTTCCCCTAGGTTTGTTATTACATTTTTCACAACTTTCAACTGTTTTGAAAACAGCTTTAGCCTTAGCCTTAACTTCTACTTTCTTAGGACTGATTGGTCCTACTTTGTTTCCTTTGATAGGAACAATCTCATCTTCATCATCATCAGATACCCAATCTTCAATAATTAGGACATCTGGTCTCTTATCAGTGAGCACCTTGGAGAGTGAGGCATTCTTAGCACTCTCAGAAGGTTCACTTATCTCTACAGGTTTAGCTAATGGTTTGTTGATAACTTCATGTAAACCTGATGCAGCAAGATCACTACCTTGGGGACAAGGAATTCCTCTATAAGGAGGTGAACATTCATTGTATCCTATCCCTGATTTTATTCTCTTATTCATCTGATTCTCAACTATGCTTCTAGTGCATTCAGAAGCAATTTCCAATTTAGTAACAGTCAGTTGAATATTATCTCTAGCCAATGTCACTTTAGTACACTCAGTCCTTAACATTTCTATTTCTGAATCTTTCAAAAATATTTGTCTATTAAGAGCAGTTTTAGCATCAGTAAAGGTGAGTTCATTTTATCTATAGTGAATGATTTGTTTTTCTAGTTTGGCCATACCACACTTATAGTTGACTAAGGTTTGAGTCGTTTTTCTATGTTCTAATGTAAGATCATCATAAGATTTTCTTATAAGTTCTAATTCTTTAAGAAATTCACAATTTTTAGAACATTTGATAGTTTGTACCTCAGGGGTGGAGAATGCCATTAAAGCCAATTCATCAGAAGTTGACTCATCTTCACCCATGAAACTCCAATCAAAACCCATGCCATCGATAGCAACCATTGCTTTTGGCTCAGCAACTTCAACAACCTTACTCTTGCTTTCAAAGCTTCCTTTCTTCTCAAAGCTTCCTTTATTCCTGTTGTCAAACCCTCTACCCTTGTCATCCTGCTTCTTAGGTCTTCTACACTCTCTAGAGTAGTGACCTTTCATGTGGCAGTTGTAACACTCCACTTTTGACTTATCATAGCCAGCAGGCTCATTTCCATTTATCATTATCTTCTTGCCAGTCCTCATCAACAACTTCTTAGCTCTAATGCTTAAAAGTGAAAGTTGCCACTTTATGTCCATCACTTCAAGATCATCAGGATGAATCTCTTGAAGGTCTTCAAATGTTAATACGGACCCATTGTGTTGAGATGTAAGAAAAGCACACCCAATTGTTTCATCTAAAATGGATTTGGTACTACTAGAAGTACTAGCAGTACCAAAGGTTGTCTTGGCAGTACCTTCTTCTCTGCCACCTTTTTCTTCATTATCAACCTTTGAGATGCTTGGTGATGAAACAAATGCCATATTTCCTGAACTTGACCCAGTAGTCTTCTTTACTTCATGTTCTACAATTTTGAAATTGTTGTAGAGATCATTGAGACTCATCTGGTCAATATCTGGCTTGTTCTTCCAGACAATGACATGCATAGACCATTCTGAAGGTAAACTCCTAAGAAATTTAGAGTTTAGGTCTTCTTGAGTTATCATCACTTCATGGATGGCTAACTGACTTGCAAGCTTCTGAAGTCTATTGAACATACTGTCCAAAGACTCATTGGTTGTGGCTGTGAAGTTCTCAAATTGTTGTTTGAGAAGTGTTTTCTGTGTTTTCTTGGTAGCATCATTACCACCAAATCTAGCCACAATTGCTTCAAAAAGGGTTTTGGCATCTTTGTATTTGTTAAAGATCAGAAGCTGATCATTTGGAATAGTCATCAGTAACATACTCCTTGCCTTTAGATCATTTCTCTTCTGAATTCTTTCATCTGCATTTGATGGTTGGTCTTGTATTCGTGTTACAAGAGCATCATTTACTGTTGTAGTGGTGATTGCGGGTTTAAATGAGTTACCTTGTTCAATGATCTCCCAAAGTGCATAGTCCTGCACTTGAAAGTATTGTTCTACCCTTAGTCGCCACATTTCAAACTCATTTTGCTTAAGTAATGGAAGTTTAGCTGCAACATTTGTTTGAATATGTTCAACATCCATTGTTCTTTTAAATTAGTAAATATCAAGCCTAGCTCTGATACCACTTGTGGAAAGGTTAACACAAATAACACTTGTGGAAAGGTTTGTGTTTGTTTAAGATATTTATGTATGAATGTGTTTTAGCATGCGGAATCTACTACAACACACTTTAAAAGAACACAAGGTGGTGAGTTTATGTAAACGTGAGAATGCAATGAACAAAGAACACAACTTTGGTTAACACAAAACGATTCAATATTATTGATGAAATAATACGGATGATCTAAGTATCACCGGGATTACAAAGTAATCTTGAATCTAAGATTGTAAAAGGATTTGTGAATTGAGTAACTAAGTTACTTGAGAGTTTGTTCTGGTTTTGGTTAATGGTTTTAGAGATGCATGCATGAAGTGTGACTAAGGTATCCTTTTATAAGATAAGGACCCTTATTACAAGTTGTTCAAGTGGTTAAATATAATACTATTACTTTGACTATATTAGCGCCTACAATTAAATACAACTACCAATGTACAACTCTGTAATATTCCTCTGTGGTTCACAGAAGACTAAACTACTTCTACATAACGTATAACAATGTACAAAGACTAATAATACAACTAAATATCTATTACAAAATATCTAATCGACTTGACATAAGCTTGGCAGGCTCTTCATCAACTAGCAGTACCTTCTACCCAGAAGGTACTGGTAGAACATCTTCATACACTTCAGAATCAACTAGCAGGCTCTTTAACATCTTTGGCAGGCTCTTTGACTTGAACATTTTATTCCCAACACAAATGAAGTTTCATGCGAAAAGTAAATGAAATCTAATGTAAAAGAACAAAATTTGAAGTTACCTCTGATCAAAACTGATGAAAGAATCATTGTAGCAAAGATAAAGAACGTAAAATTTCTCATGGTTAAATTTCTTTGTTTGTGTTGTTTAAAATGGCAAAGCATTTTGACCTTGATTACATATTTATATAGTTATCAATGTTATAGCATTATATAAGGCAAGGAATACTTCAATGTAAAGGAAATAATGCAAAGAGGAACACTACGTATAAATCGCCTCATCTACGATTGCACTCACTGGAGAGTAATCAATATCTAACTTGGCCGAAAATTGTAGTCTAATTTTTTATTCAATAAAAAATAATTAATGGACTGATTCGTTAACATATATGACAGGGTGATAAATAATTTTCTAACTATATCATTATATCGTTAGAAAATTATTTACCACCATGTCATATATCGTGATATAGTTAGAAAATTATTTATCACCCTGTCATATATGTTAAGCAACCACTCCATCAATTCTGTTTTATTGAATAATAAATTAGACTACAATTTTCGGTCAAGTTAGACATCGATTACTCTCCGGTGAGTACAATCATAAATGAGCTGATTTATTGTTGTAGGCAGGCATAATCATACACTCTAATTCTCACACAGATCCCTAAAGCAAAGAAGTTAAATACTATTCGATAGACTATTCAAATCTAGCCAAATTTATTAAAGGGAGATTCAGTAAAATCTCTATAAATTAATGGTATTAGGATACATATATTTTATTAATTTAGCGAGATATTATTATATTGATAAATTAATAATTTATTAATTTAAAGTGGTTTTACGTATAACCTTTAAATTTCCAAGTCCAATATACTAGTTACAATGTATATTGGATAAATATGAAAAATAAATCAGAAAAACAAGTTCCAATTAACATTTTATTAATTCAAGGCATTGAAGAAATTAATGAATATATACTAATGTATGTTACGAGGTTCAAGCCATTGAAGAAATTGTGAAATTTTTTAGTAATTATTAATTTATAGTTTCGTTGGAACCAATATGTATACATTAGAGTTTCAAAAAAATTATTATCTTATTATTTTATCGATTGAAGTCCAAATTTGTACCGGTCCCAAGTTGGTATTGAACAAATTATTAATTTTATCGAGTTTATTAATTTATCGAGTATTAATTTATTGAAGTTTTACTGTATGTAATTTTTCTCTTTACATTATTTACTTTATCTGTAATACCACGAGAAATTTTAATTTATCTTTACTACCATGTATTTACTTTACGTTAAAGTATTCCTTGCCTCATATAATTCTATCACATTGATAACTATATAAATATGTAATCAAGGTCAAAATGCTTTTCCATTTCAACAAGCACAAACAACCAAATTTAACCATGAGCAATTTTACGTTCTTTATCTTTACTACCATGATTATCACATTAGTTTTGATCACAGGTAACTTCAAAGTTCGTTTTTTTACATTAAATTTCATTTACTTTTCCCATGAAACTTCATTGTTTGTTTTACCGATTCCTATAATGATTGTTTTGTATTGGTTTGGTCCATGTATTTGTTACTATTTGTCAAGGCATGTCAAGTAAACGGGTGACTTCATCAAGTAAAATGTATTAAATCTATAAAGTACTAATAGGTTTCTTTATGTATGCCATTTGTTTTTAACTTAATTGAAAAAGAATATATGATGTAACTAAAAACATTATGCGATAATTTCAGAAATACCCCAGTTGCCTTTGTACTATTTACATCCGAGACCTAAACTTTTGTGCTTCCGAAACTAGACTGGGCAACTTGAACTATCCAACCATGTGTCCGACATTATTTTACCAAAGTAGATCAGTTACCCAATTGTTATACCAAAGTTGACCAGTTGCCCTATAATTCATCATCTCGTAATCAGTAAAAGTCACACTTGTCACTTACTGGTTTGAGTTGCCCAATTGTACATGGCATAAGCCTAATCTATCAAACTTATCTAAACGTCCCCTTTAATAAGCTCTCCAATAAGCTCTTTTTGGGCTTATTATATTCTTACTTCTTCAAGCTCCCCTCTAAAATGTTTTCAAAACCAGGTCTGTGATCAACCCGGGCGGGTAACCGGGTCTACCCGGTTTGTGCAACAAAAAACTTAAAAGTTTATACATATGTCCAGAAACCCATGTTTCTTTCACCTTTTCAAACAATATTATGCAGAAAAACCGGCGGTTCACACTGGGTTTCAAATATAAAGGACACCGGAACCAGTTCGACCTGTTGGCTCGGCCAGGTCAAACCGGGTTTCAACATATAACTGTATAAAACATTACTAAAGGTATAATATAACTTACTTATATAAAAGTTTACCAGTTTGTGATTTTATAGATACAGATCTTATGTCAGCCATTTTTGTTAATCACTTCAAATCAAACTTTCATTTTTTTTCCTTCTGAAATGAAGTCAGTAACTACGTACAATAATCCTTTTGGGCCGGTCTGTATGCCCAATCATCTTTTTAAATACTACTGGTTACAAGCAGGGGTGTCAAAGAAACCAAACCAGATTAAACCTATTCGTGTCGGGTTACTTGGGTCAATAATTTTATTCGGGTTAATCAGGATCAACCCGAGTAACCAGAATACTAAATAGGGTCGGGTATTGGGTTGAAAATGTTTAGCTAACTCGGTTTTGGGTCGACCCGATTGACCCGTATAAGTTTTTTTTTTATTTTAATTTTCATAAATTATCTATTTAAACGAGTACAAATAGGCAAGTTTATTACAATTTACTCATATTCGGGCTGACCCGAACTCGAATGGACCCGACCCGAATTGACACGTAGGCTTGGGCTCGAAAGCAAGAAGCAATGGCTTTCGCGATTGTTGGAGCTATTAAGCATCTTAGACTATTCCATTCCATTTTTCAGCTGGACAAAAAATTGGAAACTTTCAGCAGCAGGATGCTCTTTTGCGCCCGAACCGGACTAACCTCAATTTAAATAGGGTCGAGTTTGGGTATGTTTGCGATTTGAGTGTCATAATCAATATGCATGCACGATTCATGCTTCATACAGTCACGGAACTAAGATTGATTAAAAGTGATCGAGTGAACACAATCCTTTGAGCTAGAATATAATAAGAAAAATAGAACGAATAAGGTGCTGTTTGTTTTTTTAGAGGTTTTATGTCTGAATCTGAATACCACTTTTGAATCTGAATGAGTGGTCCAAAAGTCTGAATCTGAATTATTTTAGACTGTCTGTTTTTATGTCTGAATCTGAATGTCTGAATAAACAAAAAACAATCGTTTCGCTATAAAACAAACCAAACGACCATCCATTCGTGATTATTAATAAAAAATAAAGACCAAGATGAGGAGATAATGATTGAAAAGAAGTATCACTAAAGTTTAGGCTTTTCATATGTAATCAGACGTTATTCAATGTCTGAACGAATCAGACCCTATTCAGATGTATTCAGACTTCAGATATGAAAAAAACAAACAGTCTGAATCTGATTACGTCTGACCGAATCAGACTTCAGACGCCATTCTGATCTGAAAGAAAAAAACAAACACAACCTAAGTTCGGTCTCATTAAAGTGATTGAATTTGATAAAAATCGAGTTTAATTTTCACTGTTGATGGACTAACCATGCAAGAAGTGTTAAGATTTTTTTATTTTAAAATCGGGTGCATTTAAAAAAATTTATGTACTTTTACGCAAATTAGTATTACGAATCAAACTTTCATCGAAGTCCCATGACATCATAGAAACCACTTACTTTCCTTCATATGTGATAATTTCACACGGTGTGTTTGTTAAAAGTAGCAGTGAGCAGTAGCGCTGGGCAATAGTAGCAGTGAGCTGTGAGCAGTAGCTACAGCTCACCGCTCACCGCTCAAAGTTTCTTAAAGAAGCAATTGGAAAAATGAGCATTCTTAAAAAATTGCAAAACTCATAGCTCATTTGCCAAACGACTATTAAAAATCAAAATGCTCATTGCTTACCGCTCCAAAAAGCTTCACACCGCTCCGTGCCAAACATATATGGCATTTTATTTTAGTATATCAAGAATATCTTTACTTTTACTATGGTACGTAAAATCATCTCTAGTTCCATATTGCTCAAATTTATCATAAATATGTGATGAAAAAAATATTGATATGTTAAAACATTACTTTATAGGTTGAAGATCCATTTCTCTTTCACAAATATGTGATGAAAAAATATTGGCATGTTGAAGATCCATTTTCTTGCACAAATATTGGGTCCATTCTTTATGATTTAAAACAATATTAGCACATTTAGATATGATTTGGGATGTTGTATGCATTCAAGATAGACTTCGGCACATTCTCAACCCGTTCGACTTGTCTTTTGACCCGATCACTTTTAGAGCAGTTTTCTTAATTTGACCTGTTTGAGATACAAAACAATCAAAACGACTTATTTGTATGTTTTGAGTCAAAGTTGCCACATTTATGTAGCAGAGCAGAGAAGTATTGCCATGTAATGTGGTGCCATGGAACTTTTATGATATTTAACTATGTTAGTTAAATTATCATCAGATGGTCTTGTTGTAAGTCACTTAGAGGTTAAAGTGTTCAAAGCTGGTCAAGGAAATGGTAGAAACACTCACGGGGGAAACCCCGGTTAGGATTCATCATAGTCAAAAACTCACCTTCCCCGGTAACTTAACAGGGGAAACCTCATTCGTTTACCCGTTAGTCAAACCTAGAAGTTTTGTAGCAGGAATCTCTAGAACTCTCCATAAAAGATAGGACATAGTTTGTTCTTTCTCGCAAGTCTTGACCAAGCACGGACGCGTATCATTTGAAAGATATGGACTGAGGACTTGTTGCGAAATCTGCTTATCTATCACACCCAAAACTAACTCCTCGTATCTAATTATCTGCACGTTACCTTTACTAATCTTCTTGATACCTAAGCACACATGTAAAGTGGCTTTTCATACTTGAAATGACGCTTAATGTGCTACTGATATGATTTTTAGTTAGCCATACAATCACCCATGGAACTGACTATCACGCCATTATATTGAAAGTTCGATAAAGTTCTTACAAAACTACAAAGTTTGTTCAATTTATGTTTCAATTATAGAAATTATGGCCAAAAGGCCATGACGCGTGCAGTGTAAATCCGGAAGGCCATGGGTTATGATCATAACCGAATACGTGAGACAACTTTAATTATTGAAAACGATGCATTTTCTTCCATCCATCGGATGTGAGGAACCAAGATTTGTAAAACATTATTGACTGAAAGTGACACATTACCAAAGTTTACCATCTATGGCAATGGACGAGACCTTGATTCTTCTTTTGTGTATGACAGAAGCAGTAACGCAACACTATCTTATACTTGCAACACTATCTTATACTTGATGTGATAATGGCTGTGTTTTCAACATTGATTGTTTAGTCCTGTTAACGTTATCTTTATTTCATTGATTGTTTCCATGTTACTTCAATAAATTTAAGAATCTTATTCAACTTCCAATACAAGCATCATAAGCCATAATGCCAAATTTGTCAACTCCTGATATTTAACTTTTATGGCGTGACTCTACCTAAGCCATAGCTTTTATCGAACTATTTGAGCTTAAGCCCAAATCATAAAGACTCATGAAGCTAGGCTAAGGTCGTCTAGCATGAGCTTGGATCAGCTATTTCAAGCCATAGCCGCAGTCAAAAAAGATAAAGCAATCTAGGAGGTAAGCAAACTCAATCAAGAATTTAGTACTTAAGCTAAAGTAGGACCCGTATTATACAAGAACTACCAGCCCCCCTAGATTATCTCGTTCATTTGTGACGTACAAAATTATATATGGGATCCAAATCATCTGATAATGCAACCTAGAAGCGAGAACGACAGCATAAATTTGATCACTAATAGTCAACCAAATAATCAAATCATAGGTCATAACTTTAACAGTATTTGAACTCTGAAACTTTGTATTGACAGTGATTCATGAACAAGCAATCCTGTCTTCTCGTAGGTGGATTGTCTTAGCACATTTGGATCAAAGGTACCCGTTACGGTCACAAAAGAATAATACAGATCATAACTGACAGCATTGTTAATACAGTAAAAATTTACCACTTAGAGCAGTTATGTCCACTGCTAACTCACTAAAGAAAACGATTTTATACTGTTTGTATACTTGAATATTAATAGATTTCGAACAGTGAAGTCAGATATCATAAGTTCGGATCACATATAATGAGATAACTCAATACAAATGGAAGTATGAAACAAACCAACGATTTCATATAGGATATTAACAAAGATAACGAGCCTCGCAGAGTCTTGTGTAAGTGTACATGTTAGTAGTATCATACAACCATAAAACAAACTAGAAACACTAAACATCTAAAGTGACGTTAGAACCAACTACTCGTCATCTTCATCTTCTTCAAATTCTTCCTCTTCATCATCCTCGTCGGTTTCTTCTTCCACATCCTCGTCGATTCCTTCACCCATGTCTTCGTCATCAACTATGAAACCACCCAATGTTTCATCATTTTCATCTTCATTGTCATCATCTTCAACATCAACGTCCATCGCAGAACTCTTTGTAGTATCAGTACCGCTTCTACTTGTACTTGCACCTTTTCTGCTTTTCTTTTGGTCTTTTGACCTAGTTTTATACTTGGGTTTTGGGTCATTTCTTAATTTCTTAATCAATTCAGCGTCTTCCTCACTCTCACCCGTCCACACATCATCATCCTCATCATCATTCACTCCACCTTTCTTCCTCTTTTGTCTTTTTCCCTTTTTTGCTTTTCTATTACTAACTTCATCTTCGTCTTCATCACTGTCTTCTTTATGTTCTTCAAGAAACCAATCCCAATTCCGTATGTCACGGATCATTTTCTTCGGGTAGTTATCAAACTCGTGTCCCATAACAACAAAACCGAACTCTGCAATTTACCATCAAAATAATAAATAAGCAGACATTTGCTTGGACCCATAACTGTAGATGGCTTAAAATTGGGAGTGTTTGGTCATGCATTTATTAGCAAATATTATAACTTTGCCACAGAACTATCAATGCTACGTAAGGAGGCATTTAGACATCCATCTTAAGAGTAGCTATCACATCTCGACCCGTTACTATGTATACTAAATAACAAAGTCCTTGAACTTCCATCTAAGAAGCGGTTATTACCATTTCAAAATGCCGTAAAATGAAATTGTCAATCGATTAATTATAGCTAAAGCTCGATACTTTCAAATTTATATCCACTTAAATATCTGATATATGTGTGCTTCTAAATCTGATCATTTTGACTGTGAAAACCCGAATTACATCCAAACACCCTTTCATCTAAAATCTCAGCAACCAAAAATTTAAGCTAAGACTGCTCCATAACTGTAATGTTATTTTCTAATACTTTGAAATCAAAATAAGCGAATCTAAATAAATATGTAATAAACTATACTATAGTCGATTTTCAGGTTTTCCCATAAATCCTTGGATACTAAATACATGTCATTTTAGTCACACTATTTCATTTATAAGTCATTAAAATTGGATAATTAAGCTGAAAATTTGACATTCTTAGATAAAATAACACTGTTATACGAATTTAAACACTTTTATATACAGGCTGGCATAACTAGCAGTAGTTGCAGGTTTTCTTTAGTAAAAGTGTTCCTTAAGATAGCTGTATATTATAGAGTGTAAAAGCCTAAAAGGAAATAAAAGCTAAACGCTTCTTTTATTGGTGTTTAAACAATATCCAAAAGCTAACCTTTCGTTGCAAAAAAACGCTAAAAGCCCCGTTTATATTTTCTAAACGCTACTTTTCAAATGCTATTTGAAGAAGCATATAGCGTTTAGCTTTTTCATCAACTTACACTTCATAACAAAGTATACAGTCGCGTTACCAAAAATTCTAACACCTACAAGCAGCTAACTATATATATGAACTTAATTGCTAAATGCTAAATGCTGCTACAGCTAACGGCTAATCCTAGTTTTGCCAAAAAATTCTGTAAATGCTAAAAGTTCGTCACCAAACACAAAATATACTTAGAGTGTGTTTGTTTCTGCTTATATAGCGGGATTATGGCTTATTTGGTTTTCAGCTTATGTTTCATAAGCTCACTTTTTGTTGCTTATTTTGAAACTTTTCGGCTTATTTAAGTGTACCATGTCATAATAAGCTTATAGAAGCCGAAAAGTTTCGAAATAAGCCAAAAAAAACAGGGCTTATGCAACATAAGCCGAAAACCACATAAGCCATAAGCCCGCTATATAAGCCAAAACAAACATTTATTCATACAAAACAAACCTTTAACAGGATCATCAAAATCTGTAACATCACCACCCCCTAAACTTTCAATTTCACCCCCTGAACTTTCCCCAATCTCACCAAATTCACCCCCCAACTCCATCTTCACATCATCATCAACCCCTTCAACTTCCCTCACCTTAAACCACACAAAATCCTTAAACCCAACACAAAACGAATCACCCACTTTCATTTCCCCCTTGTCCCCCCTTCTAAAAACCTTAATCTCATCTTTTTCAAATTCATGTACCCAAATGGGGTTTTTTCCATACACCAC
Organism: Artemisia tridentata subsp. tridentata; assembly: GCA_021014915.2. Taxonomy (NCBI): domain Eukaryota; kingdom Viridiplantae; phylum Streptophyta; class Magnoliopsida; order Asterales; family Asteraceae; genus Artemisia; species Artemisia tridentata. The sequence continues at coordinate 326,737,646 of CP139502.1, forward strand.
GAAATTCAAAATTCCTTTCTGGGTATTGTAATTGAAGGTAATGTGATGACGTGAGACTGTTTTGTCGGGTGTTTGGGACAGTGAATTACGGCCGAGTTTTATGGGGTGTTTGGGTTTTTTTTGGAGGGTGATTTTGGAGCCATTTTGGGATTCGAGTTCCATTTTGGGTTTTTTTGTAGGTTTTAGTTATTTTGAGTTTTTGTAACTAAACTTATATGTATGGGCCTAGCCCAAATTTGTATCATGCCCTGGGTGGCTGGGCTAGCTGTAAATGGGACTAGATGCTAGGCAAGTTATTTGAAACCAACTAAGTCGATTCAGTTATCGGGTTGTTTAGTTTATTTGGTTCTGTTAGTTCGCTTAAATTACGGCAGAGTTGGATTGGGGTGTTTGGGTATTTTTGGAGGGTGATTTTGGAGCTTTTTTTGGATTCGAGTTCCATTTTTGAAGTTTGACTTGTTTTTAAGTTTTGATTTGATGACACGTTTATAAGATGGATTTGAAGTTTGAATATGCGGGAAACGAGGTTGGATACTTTTTTAAAACGACCATTAAGCGGAAAACATTAATCTATTCATGAAATGTTTGCACATCTACAAGTATTACAGTCTATTAAGCTCTTATTCATGAAAATCAAATACCACCTTATGGTGTATAGGATCACATATTATATTATGTTATCATTTTGGTTAATCGAATGTTGTTGATTAGGTCACTGATAATAGTTTTTTTTTTTTTTTTTCCTTCCTCAAAGACAATCAATTACATTGTAATATTTTCAGAATTAAAGTGGCATCATTTTTTTCAGTTATTGTATTGCAAGTTTATGTTTGGAACAACTGAAAGAACCCGAAAACAAATAAACGTCATTTTATCTTAAGTACATAAAATTGAGTAATGCCATTTTCTTCATTAAATGAGATTAAGACGTTTCAGAATTGAAAAATCAAGTAATACAACAATCTAAAGCATGTTGTATAATTTTAAGAATACAAATACAGAAGTTAACGAAACTCTGACAATCATGTAAGTGTATATATTGTGATCCACATGTTAGTTCAAGGGAGTATTATGCAAATAATCAGCTACATCCATCGCATAAGAAACACGGCCAAATCATCAAACATGTTGATTTCTTTTTTTACATTACTACCTCCTTCTTTCTTATGATTACTTTATTATCATATATCGTCGCCTTCCATCACTGAATTTATTCCAGTATGGTCAACCTTTTTCACATACATAGAAGATTTGTCTCTCTTTTCTCTTCTTTGTAAATTCACAAACAAGAATTTGAAATGATGCATGTATATTCTAATTTCTAAAGCAAGCTGTACAAGCACCTAAAACATATTTTTCAACAAATACATACTCTTGAAATTCATATTAAATGCCTATAAAACCCATTTAGACACCAATTTTCAATTTTATAACCCCCCACCCCACGCGCGCGAGAGGAAATCAACTACATCAATAAAACAATATACACGGAAACAAACCAAAAGAAACCTAAATAAAACTACAAATGAAGTGTGTGAGCAACAATTATATATGTTATTGCTTATTCTACCGAGCTTATAAAGCAAAAACAACAATCATGTTTTTATGCTCAACCATATCAATACACTTTAAATGATCATAAGATTCAAAGAACGCTTATTTGGATTATGTACAGCTCTGTGAAACTTGGTGTGTGAACACATAACATAGCTTAACCTTCACTTGTTCTCACATTGTCACGAAAAAAGGTTATTTCTAACCAAGGAATTCAACCTGTTGAAGTTATCTGGATTATGTACAACTGACTGAAGCTAAGTGTGTGAACATTACATGTTCAGCTAGCTAACAAGTGAATTACAAATCAGTATTTAATGCAAAATAGGAATTGACTAATATCGACAAACAACCACTGAGTCGACTATATATATGTGAAAGCTATATAGTACCCCATAGCATTTATTTTCAAAAACTTATAAACCATGCATAAAATGTTAATAACCATTAAAATTCGGATGTGACCATTTTACCCTTTAGAGGTGGGCAGGTGGCAAGCTTTTATGGTGTCTTTTCTATATACAGTACTAGCCCCAGGCCCGGCCGTTAGGCGGCTAGCTTTAAGAATTATTAAAGATAAAATAAGTAACATAGTGTTCCATGTGATTATCTAATAAGGTCCATTTTTATAAAATGCTCGAACAACAAGTGCTAAACACTAAGATCCTACACGATAAAATTGTAAACTTTATAAATCATAATTCAAATATACGTAAAAGGTTTTATGTTGTATGTTAAAAGTATCTATATAAGACCTAACTAAGATTAAATAATTATAATAAGATCACTACAGTTCTAATACTTTGCATCTATCCTTGGACCATAGACCTTACCAGATCCTCTTACACAACATATGCCCATATGTAGTTGTTTTCCCTTTACATAGAATTGTCATCAAATAGGCTCTTTAATGGATACATCTAACACATACATGAAGTATATAAACCATGCATCGATTAGAACTTGATCACTAACTTGCAACAATATGGATCCCTTAATCAAATTTTACATAGAATGATTATTTGAGGTCAAATATTTACTCCAAAACATCGAGATCTCCAATGTTGTTGAGATTGCTTGGCTGATGCTATTGCTTGCACTACAAGAATCAGGAGAACGGGCGACGAGTAAAATGCCGAATTGGCGTCGGCATTTTACACTAACCGACAAAAAATACGCTTGACTGAGCCAAGAATGCGTTGAATTTTTAAGATGTTAAAATCCCGACGACATGTCGTCGGGATCATATTGGTAACATTTGACTTTTCTAATAATAGTGAAAAATTGGGCGGGAATTTGCCCCGCCAAGATGTTACCGACTACATGTCGTCGGTAACATATAAACCAAAAAAGTTATTGTGATTAGCTTTTGATTAGCGTTTGATTAGCATTTATTTTGTCATTAGTGTTATTGTCTCGACGACATGTCGTCGGGACTTATTTATAACATTTTTTGTCTTGCCCCGCTTGTGAATAATAGCGAATCATTGGGCAGGGTTTTTTCCCGCCTTTTTTGTACCGCCGACATGTCGTCGGTATTATTTACACTTTCGTTGACTTTCTTGTTGACCTTCATAAATGATACCGACATCATGTCGTCGGTATTATTAGAATTTTGTTGACTTTTTTATTGACCGCGATAAATTAATACCGACATCATGTCGTCGGTATTTTTTATAAAGTAATTAGGCTTAACTAATCCAATCGTTAATTAGTAGTATGGTCCCGACGACATGTCATCGGGATATTGTCGAACCACAAACAACTTTGACTGGAAAAACGTGTGGGTCCCACCGTGTCGTCCGGGTTTTTTGTCGGGAAGGTGAATAGCGACGGAATATTGTCGACAAGTGGGTGTTGACGTCATGTAGTCAGGATTTTATGGTGCCAACGTCATGACGTCGACATTGTTGAAAAAATGTCCTCGGGGAAAGTCCTTAATGTACTAGTGTTGTTTATTGCAACGATAATTGTGGTTGTGGTGTCATGAGAGTACATCCACTACCAATTATCATACCCTATGCCTTCCTACGTAGAGTTATCATAGGTTACTTGAGTGTCAATCACCTCAATCACCCCTGCAATTAACAAAGATGAAATTTAGCGTCCGAAATCGTTAAACTTAATATAATGTTCAACATAAAATTAGTAATATAGTTTTTAAGATATCATTAAACTTAATATAATGTTCACAATAAAAATAAGTGTTTGTGAGTCATAATCGTAAAAGGAAAAAGATACATATCCATTATAGTTGGGCAAAATAAACTGATGTTTTTAAAAAAATGTAAGAAAAGTTAATATGGTCGACCGATTCCACCGCATTTGACACGTTTGCTTCAAGACTAATCATTGCATTCATGTAAATGGGTTGAAACTACCATCTACACATAATGACCTGACTACTTATTTGTGCATGCTACCTTTTCAAGCTCTTTTTCAACAGCCTTGACAGTCTCATTCTTTTGTCAAAAGCATCATCAAAATTAAGCTTTGTTACAAATAGCTCTTACAACTAAAAGTGAGGAAAAAAGGTATATGTTAGGCTGCTACCCGCAATATAAGAAGTCGCATATGTAAAAGGAATAGACGAAGTCGCTTAGTCGCATCATTAGCTTGTTTGCTTATCACCCCTACATCATGTGCTTTGCTAAATCTCCTTGGAAACCACCTGCAGCAAAAAACCAAATTACAAACAATATATATTTTCCATATCAAATAATGAGAGGGAATATGAAAAACAAAATAGGAAACAAAAGTAAACAAATATCTATTTTTACCCAACGTACTTGTACCTTGGCTATTAGAAACGATTTTAAAATTTATATACATATTAACAACTTTTCTTGTTGTTCAATCTTAATAGTATAAGCCCAGCAAATACATTTAAAACTCTAATGATTTATAAGTGGGCGTGAGAGTGACTGTTGATACAAAAGTTGGGCGTTCCTTGATTCCGTACCAATCAGATCTTAATGCTTGAGACCTGCGCACTAAGAAAACAAAAAGACACCGTTAGGCTTATCGTGGGATTGTCTCCCACGATTATCCTCCGGCGTGAGAGTAAGTAATCGGTTTTTAGGGTTTGTAGAAGAGTTAGGGTTTTTTAAATCGTACCTTTGTGAGGGCTGAGGTGCCCTCTATATATGGACACGAAATCCTTATTGGTTTCGTGTTCCCCAAACTTCGGTCTATCCCGCATAGGGCGGTTAGTCGATATATATCCCATAAATAGAAGATATACTATCGCAGCCATAAATAACATTGGGTTTGGGCTATCGTAAGCCCAAACCGCTATCGCAATAGCCCATATCGTGATGGGCTAGAGTCCATTCGTGATGGACTTAAGTATGGGTCGGGTTCGTGACCCGAATACGGACTATACGTCATCATGTCCCCCCAGTCTAGTGTGCGCAATGCGAAATTGCGGATGCTAGACTAACTAAAAAATATTCTTTGATGCGTAGCGGGGAAGTTTCAAGTATTTCCCGCCAAAATTAGCAAGTTAACCTAGTCCAAGTATCTTCTTCGAAAATCGTGAGGGTGGGTGAAAAAGTGCTTTACCTTTTGGGTTCCCAACCATCCGATTGGAGCAAGTGGGGGACACATGTCGTGCATCCACGAATATGTGTACCCTATATAAACTTGAGCCGTCATTTCACTGTGATTATCACAGTAAAAATAAAAAAATCATTGTCTGCCATTGTTAAACCTTCAAGAAAGCGATCAAAAAATTAGCAGAAGCGAAAGTAATAGCGCGTGCGCTTTTAAGTTTTATTGAAGAGTAATCATGGTTCTTCAATTATCTTATATTAGTTCCGATATATCTGAGGATGAACTTCGTCAGTTCACCTCAGACTATTATATCCCTCTCGCATTGCATCCGGTAGTTTCGGCCGCAAATGCGTCGATAGCGGATTTTCCTCAAGGGAAAGTGGGTGTGTATACACGTTTCTTCGAATTTGCCAACCAGCGCGCACCCATTTCCCTATTTTTATGCAATATTTTAAACCATTATCGCCTCCACATTTCACAGCTGCACTGTATAGGTGCAGCAAAAATAACGAATTTTGAGGTGAATTGTCGCTTATTAGCGATAGAACCAACAATTCATCTCTTTCGCGCGTTTTACCACACCTCGTGGTCAAACGGGTGGGTTACGTTCGCTAAGCGCGCAGGGGCGCTGCAGTGCTATAGTGAGAAGTTAGATGCACTTAGGGATTGGAGAGAAAAATTCTTTTGGGTGGATAGTTCATTTTTTCCATCGATTTTTGAGTTCTATACTCGAGAATCATTACCAAGAGACGAGCGCCCCGACCCCGGGTTGTACAATGTAGCTGATGCGGATACGATAAACACCAATCGTATACCGATCAAGGCGTACCCCGAAGAGTTTTTGGTGCATATGGGTATTAGCCGCAATTACTTCGGTAGTTCAGAAGAAGTGCCAACATTCTTGGATGAAAATAGTCGGGGTGGGTGCTTGTCTCTTCCTTCCTCTTCGTTTAATAGCTGTAAGCGTTCTCCCTTTTTTGCTTATTGACACATTTTGTGGTTGTTTGTTGTTTGTTGCGCAGAGATGGATTTGTTCCGCGTTGTGCGTTTGGAGAAGCCGAAGCAGGTGATTGTGGGTGTGCGCCCTCTGAGAGATGGTGAGGAGCCCATTCTGCAGGCTACCGCAGGGCGCACAATGGCCATTGCGCAGGGGGAGCCAGAGGGGACAGATGAGACTGTGGAGGTCCCCGCAGGCGTTACTATGGCTACTCCTCTGCGTAGCTTTCCTGGTCCTGATGCGCAGATCCCTGTGGAGTTTGTGCATATAGACTTGTCGGGGAGTGCTATGGATGAGTCTGAGGAAGAAGACCAAGGGTTGAAGCGCAAGAGGCCTTCTGGTGATGCTGGCGCAGGGCCATCAACTAAGCGCCTTGCTATTTCTGTTGAGCGACCAACTGAGGAGGGTGCGTCAGTGTATAAGACTCCTTCCCCCCAGTAAGTATTTGTGCCTTTAGATTTTCAGTCCTTTAATCCGCTATTAGTATCATAGAGTAACTTTGTTGTTTGCGTGTAGGCCTGAAACTGCTGTTGGTGATGGTGCGCATCTGGAGAGTTCGCCTCCTAAGACTGATTTTGGGCCTGAGAGTCCAATGGATGAGGAAAAGTCTACTGGAGATGCGCCAAGAAATAGCCTGCTAGAGGAGCTGGCGTTGGCTGCTGCGCACCAGGCGTCATTAGTTGCGCGGCTGCAGGCTGAGTATGGTAGTGAGGGCAGCCTAGTTGCGCAGAGGGATAAGGAGATTGACCTTCTAAAGGCGCAGTTGGTTGATGCGCAGGCTGAGTTGAGGGCATCGGCTATGCATGACCAGAAAGTTGCTGATGAGAAGATGCTGCTCATGGCTGAACTGAATAAGGAGCGCACTGGAGCAAAGGAGTACAAGGCCTCCTGCCTTTGGGCCATGAGATATATGGAGCTGAACAAGGGGAAACTCATGTCTGACTTGGATGAATTCCGCAAGGCTGTGCAGAGTTTGATTGAGGGTCAGGAGAGTAAGCTGCGCAAGCTCAGCATTGAGTATGATGAGGAGTTGTATCCTCATTTGGTGTCGACCATAGCTGAGCGCAGGTGGCTAATCAGCCATGGTTTGCGCCTTGTCGCCTTGGGTACCTTGGAGTCGGAGGAGGTGACGGGGGTGTTTGGTGAAGTTGTTGAGTGCGCGTTGGCACGTGGCCAAGCGCAGGCTGTAGAGAAGCTTGCTGAGGGCAATTTGTTGACTGTGCTTATTAGTCAGGTGCCAGATTATAATGCCAACTCCTATGATGAGCTTGTCGCTGCTATGGAGAAGGTGAAGCTTCTCGAGCTTCCTCATATAGCTCGCCTAGAGCGTGACCAGGATTTCCCTATCAGCGTCATTATGGAGGGGCTGACTTTGGCTAGGCACTCATCCGAAGACGCTGAGGAGCAGTTTGACTATTTCCTGAAGCCAAACGTGTCGCAGCTACATGTGCCTGTTTTTGCTCGTCCCCGTGACATCCTCAACCCTTTTGCGCTTGAGAAAGAAATTCCTTTGAAGGTTTCCTTAGAAGCGCATGAGATGAGACTTGCCAAGAAGAGGGGTCAGAAGGGGAAAGCTATTCTGTGTGGTCTTGGTGCTGCTCACATTCCTAGATCTGATGGGGTGCCTGTTAGCGTACCAACAGTAGCGCCCAAGGATGCTGAGTTGTTGCAGATGCTTGAAAAGGCTGGTCGTGTGGCGCACCAGGCAGGTAGCTCAGGGCTCAGACGTACTCGTAGTATGTCTTGGTAGTTTTGGTGTAGTGGTATTTTGTGATATGTCCACTTTTTTGTTGTACATATGCTTGTTGGATGTATACCTTTGATGAACTTATTATCCATAATGAAGCGTTGGTTTTGAAGAATACAATTGTATGCATTTTATATCAAATTTGTCTGTGATTATAATGTTTGTACTTAGTGATTTTGTCTTTGCGTGAAAGATGTCTAAGAATCAAACCGTTTATATAAACATATTTTAGGAAAAATTATAATCACTTACATCATAATCGTGTATGAAATTTATGACATAGTCGTGTATGACATGATTGTACATAACATAGTTGTGTATGAAATTTATAAGTTATTGTTTATCCATCGTGGGGTGCACAAGTGTATAGATTGTAGCGTGCTACTAATACCATATTGAGGGGTTAATTGTCTTAGCTCCTAGTTTGTTAAACGCGCACTGTGTGCATTGATGTGTATCCGTCGTGGGGTACGCATGGAACTTACTCCAATGTCTTGAGAATAAGGTGTTTAACAAGGATGCGTGATCCGGTGTTGATGGGTTTGCAACCCTCTTACTCAACGAGTCATTTATTAGGTTTACTCATCCTTTTACCATCGTGGGTTTTTAATTAGTGCATGCACGCCATGTAGGCAAGAGATAATATAACAAACAGTATTGAGACATAAATTATATGTAAGCAATAAAGTAAAGTGTGTCGCGGAGTTAGCTAGAAACCGCAACATTTTATTAATACTTGCAAGTTTTTGTAAAAAGAAGAAAGAAACATTTATCTAAATGAAACAAAGAATGTAAATACACGGATATTTATTGGGCACTTACTAAAGTGCGAAAGAGTCCGTGCGTTGGGTCGTAACCTTTCCTAAAGATAGCATCTCTTGAGATTGCAGATATTCCATGTGCGTTGTAGCTTGCGGCCATCCATGTCACGCAGCTTGTATGCGCCTTGTCCTAGTGCTTCGATGACCTCATAGGGTCCTTCCCACTTTGGTCCAAGTTTACCTGTATCTTCTGCGTGGCTTGCATCATTAGCGCGGTACACAAAGTCGCCAGGTCTGAATGAGGTGCTTCGAACTTTAGCATCGTAGTATCCCTTCATCTTTGACTTGGTTTTTGCCTCTCGTATGGCTGCGCGCTCGCGCCTTTCCTCCAGTAGGTCCAAATCTATCCGTCGTTCGTCGTCATTGGTCGCGACATTAACTTCCGCGGTGCGGATAGTTGGCATCCCAATTTCAGCTGGTATGACAGCTTCTGTCCCGTAGACAAGGGAAAAAGGAGTGTCTCCATTACTAACCTTGATTGTTGTGCGGTGCGCCCATAAGACATGTGTCAGTTCGTCCACCCATCTTCCTTTGTGTTTGTCCAGGCGCGCTTTAATCCCTTCGCCTAAACTGCGATTTGCGCGCTCAACTAAGCCATTGGTTTGTGGATGTTTTACTGATGCGAAGTGTTGTGTGATATGTAACTCTGCGCACCAGTCTTTGAACGGGTTATCGCGGAATTGTTTTCCATTGTCCGAAACAATCTCCCCAGGTAATCCAAAGCGGCATACAATATTTTCCCAAACAAAGCGTTTTACTTGATTACCTGTGATTGTCGCTACTGCCTTTGCTTCAATCCATTAAGTGAAGTAGTCTATTGCAACAATAAGGAATTTAAGTCCTCCCGCTGCGACAGGGAAGGGACCTGCGATGTCGATACCCCACTTATAGAATGGCCATGGAGAAGTGATAGGTGTTAGCTCTTGTTGTGGTCTGCGCGGGATGGGTCTATGAACTTGGCAGTCGTTGCATTTCTTTATCACATCGCGCGCATCACGGTGCATAGTAGGCCAATAGTATCCTGAGCGCAATGCTCGCGCTACGACGGACCGTGGTCCTGAATGCATACTGCATGAACCAGCGTGGATCTCTCGGAGTACGTAATCTGCCTGAAGAGGTCCAACGCATCGAAGCCATGGTTGTAGGAATGAGCGCCGATATAGGATACCATCTCTAAGTTCGAACCTCTGCGCTGTACGCCATATCCGTCTAGCGTCCTTCTGCTCAGCGAGCAAGTTGCCTTTGCTTATAAAGTCGATAATAGGAGTCATCCATGTAGGATTCTCTTCCTCTATTACCGTGGATATCTCCATCTCCGAGATGGATTTATTCTTTAGGATCTCCACTAAAACTTGTTTTGACAGGTGCGCGAAGCTGGTAGATGCGATTTTACTTAGCGCATCCGCTTTCTTATTTTCACCTCTAGGGATTTGCTTAATTGTAAACCTGTCAAAGCCTTGTATTAGCGATTTGGTTTTGTCGAGGTATTGGACCATGTTATCCTCTTTAGCCACATACTCGCCCAACACGTGGTTGGCTACCAATCGGGAGTCTACATTTGCTTCTAGGTTACGTACACCCATTCGATTTGCAATGCGTAATCCAGCGATTAGGGCTTCATATTCTGCCTCGTTGTTCGTGGCTGTGAATTCAAAACGCAGTGCGTAGGTGAATTCCATTCCTTCTGGATTAGTGAGGATAAGGCCAGCGCCCGATCCATCCACGCATGAAGATCCATCTGTGAACAAGACCCATGGTTCTTGTAGTTCTACCTTGCTCGGTGGGGGTGCGTCATCGGTATCTGGTTTTTCGATGATGAAGTCTGCTAGTATTTGCCCCTTAACCGCAGTGCGCGGTCTGTAAGAGATGTTATACTCTCCTAGTAGCACACTCCATTTTTGTAATCGCCCCGATGCGTCAGGTTTAGAGATAACTTGTTTGATGGGTTGGTCGGTAATCACTGCTATTGGGTGCGCTTGAAAGTATCTGCGCAGTCTTTTGGCAACGAATACTAATGCCAAAACCAACTTCTCTATTGAGCTGTAGTTAATCTCTGTCTTTTTTAGTGCTTTGCTTACAAAATACACTGGTGTTTGTACAGAATTCCTATCCGTTAGTAGCACTGCGCTGATCGCTCCCTGGGTCTCGGATAAGTAGATAATTAACTCCTCCCCTGGTCGGGGTGCGACTAGCTTAGGAAGCGCTGCTATATGTTGCTTAAGTTTGGTGAAAGCTTCTTCCGCTTCCGCAGTCCAATGGAAGTCTCCTTTTTTAGTACACTTCTTGAGTGTTTTAAATAAAGGAAGTGACTTATCCGCTGATTTGGACAGGAATCTGTTCAGACCGGCTAGCTTTCCATTTAGGGATTGAACTTCTTTCAACGTGCGCGGTGAAGGAAGTTGGATGACAGCGTCTGTCTTTTCTGGGCATGGCTTAATGCCGTCTGGTTCTATCAAATATCCCAGGAACATGGCTTCTGTAGCGCCAAAAGTGCATTTCTTAGGATTCAACTTCATGTTGATCTTCCGTAGTGTTGTGAATGTTTCTTCAATGTCGCGCACCACTTCATCTTCAGTATGGCTTTTTATGACGAGGTCATCCACGTAGACCTCTAGGTTGCGTCCCACTTGCTTTTCAAACGCATTATCTACCAGTCGCTGGTAGGTGGCGCCCGCATTTTTTAGGCCAAAAGGCATCTTTGTATAACAAAAAAACGCCTTGGCTTGTGTGGAAGGCTGTTTTTTCCTCGTCCTCCTTAGCCATTTGGATTTGGTGGTACCCTTTGTATGCGTCCAAGAAACACTTAAAGGGATATCCGCACAAAGATTCCACTTTCCAGTCTATCTCTGGTAGTGGGTAACAGTCCTGTGGACATGCTTTGTTAAGGTCCGTGAAGTCTACACACATCCGCCAACTGCCATCGCTCTTTTTGACCATCATTGGGTTGGAGAGCCAATCGTGGTAATAGACTTCCCGCATGATGCCAGCATCCACAAGTTTGTGTACTTCTTCCAGTATGGCTTTTGCGCGCTCTGGGGCCTGGCCACGCTTTTTCTGCTTTACTGGGGAATATCCTTGTCGGATTTGTAACTTGTGTTCTGCGGTCGAACGTGGCACACCAGTCATGTGCTTTGGTTCCCATGCGAAGATATCCAGATTCCGTTGTAATAGCGCGCATACGGCTGCTCTTCCTTTGTCGGACAACGATCCTCCAATCGACACTTCTTGCTCTGGGTATTCAGGGTGAATTGCAACTTTTAGGTTTAGCACTTTAGCTACGCTTTGTTCTGGTATATGTGTCGTTTCACATGTAATCGCGTTACATTCTTCTGGTGGCGCAGCGTTGTTGTAGATGGTGACAATGCCGCCTTTTACTGGGAATTTGAGCATCCCATGCGCTGTGGATGGTACCGCGCGCATCGCCGAGATTCCTGACCTTCCAATAATGCCATTGTATGGCGAAGGAGATTTGATAACCATAAAGTTCATCCAGGCTGTCGTGGAGTGTTCCTTATTACCAACAGCGACTAGTAGGCGCAGTTGCCCCATAGGCCATATTTTTTCTCCTGTAAAGCCAGTAAGCGCAGTTGTGGCTGGACTTAACTGTCTTTGTATCTCAGGACGCAATCTCTTGAAGCAATGTTCATACATTATATCCGCTGATGCGCCCCCATCAACATACATGCGGTGGATGTCGTGACCCCCCGCATTTATTTCAATGGTAAGTGGTTCTGCCATTGCGTTGTCCGCAGTCAAGGTGGGGAAGGAGATTTCGCTTCCATGAGAGAATTTCTGGCTCACCTTTTGCCTAGTCTTTCGCTGCCATGATTGTATCATGTAGATAGTATCAGCTTTTTCCTTAGGCGCTTCTTTCTTGCCTCCGGTTCTCTGCTTGTCTTTCCCCTCCTTGATATTTTTAACGAGGTGGTCCAATCTGCCTTCTTTCACTAGTTTCTCAATTAGTTGGCGTAACTGGACACACTCATTAGTGGTATGGCCCTTCTGTGCGTGATACTCGCAGTATCCGTTCCCTACGCGCCGATCCTCAGGGGTGCGCATAGGTGGGGGTCTTGGAAAGTTCGCACCTTCCGTCGCGAATATCTCCTTTGGAGTTTTTGTTAATGGGGTGTACTTGTCGTTTCCCCTTCCGCCCCCTTGGGTGCGATAACTTTTGTTACGATTGCCACTCTGGTCATTGGATTGTCTCCTTGACTCTTCTTGTGACCTATGGTTCGAGTAGCCTTTCTTGCTATCCGCAGCGGCTGCTTCTCCTTGGACGAAGGACCTCGTGCGCTTCATGAGTTCGTCAAAGGTTAGGGGAACCCTATCGTTTAACTTTTTTATCAAATCTGGGTTATTGATCGCATTCATAAAACCCGATATTTTTAGTATCTCTGGGCACGCCTTGACTTGCATGCATTCGTCCTTAAAGCGCTCCATGAAAGCGCTTGTGGATTCCCCTTGTCGCTGTTTAACCCTAGCGAGTTCGACAGGGTTTTTGGCGCACTTCTTCCTTTGAGTAAAGTTTAAACGAAACGCCTTTCGCAACTCTTCAAACCCGCCAATGCTTTTGCGTGGAAGCTTACTGAACCAGTTGCGCGCATTCCCTACTAATGTAGAGTTGAACATATGGCACCACACAGGTTGTGGCCAATTTTCGATAGTGGCTGCTGATTCGAAAATTTTTAGGTGATCATCAGGATCACCTGTCCCATCATATGTTTTGACGTTAGCAGGCATGCGCCTTTTCTTATTTTCCGAAAAATCGCTGATGCGCCTAGTAAACGCATCAACTTTTTGGCGACGCCAGGGAAGAGACATGTCTTCGTCTTCTTGGTCGCGGTATTTTCCTCTTGATTTCCAGTGTCCAGTTTCTTTGTCCTCGTTGTCCGAGGAATCACTTGAGGATGAGCGTACTCTTTTGCGACGCTTGCGTCGACTATCATCGGAATCAGAGCTTGCTCCTCTACAGCGCTTGCGCCGACTATCCTCGGAATCAGAGCTTGAAGGGCTTTCACTTGGGGAACACCGTCGCCCAAGCCTATCCTGAACCCTGCGACTGCCAAGCCTAGCGTGGACGTTGGCGCGCCGTTCCCCATCTTCATGCTCCTCCAGATGCTGAAAGTCGGCTGCTTCATCGTCCACAACCTTCCTTCCAATCCTGGTAAACACTGGTTGTTTGCGGCTATCCTTCTCGCGTCTTTCCTTTCGGTAGCGCGGTGGGGATGCTTCATATTCAGGGTCGAAGTTGAGTCTGGCGTGCAGACTTTGGCTCGACCTCTTCTTTGCCTCCTCTCGCATGAGCGCAGCCAAGGCTTCGTAGTTTTGAGATACGAAGTCACTTGGCGCTAGTTCGGGCGTGACTCCTTCTAGAGCGAGGGAGTCTGTTTCCAAAATAAGATCCTTGTTTCGGATTGGCGCATTCGGTGGCTCAGTGAAGTTTACTTCTGGCATGGTGAGAGGAGTGCGCTGTATGTCTACCGCGCTAGTACTTGTTGTAGTAGCATTGGTAGTCGTAGTGAGCGGTTCTATTGGAGTAAAGAGCAGATCTGAGTACGACCCTAAGCTTCTAGGCGCACTGGTTGTTCCAGAGGTCTGCTTAGAGGCCGCATCAGTTTGCTGTTTCTTCCCTAGTAGGTCGTCATGCGTTTTCTTCGCATGCGAAGTCCGCTCCTTTCCGTGCTTCGTCATTCTAGTTCTTAGCAAAGCTCTTAGTGTAGGGTCCCACGGATGGCGCCACTTGTTGATACAAAAGTTGGGCGTTCCTTGATTCCGTACCAATCAGATCTTAATGCTTGAGACCTGCGCACTAAGAAAACAAAAAGACACCGTTAGGCTTATCGTGGGATTGTCTCCCACGATTATCCTCCGGCGTGAGAGTAAGTAATCGGTTTTTAGGGTTTGTAGAAGAGTTAGGGTTTTTTAAATCGTACCTTTGTAAGGGCTGAGGTGCCCTCTATATATGGACACGAAATCCTTATTGGTTTCGTGTTCCCCAAACTTCGGTCTATCCCGCATAGGGCGGTTAGTCGATATATATCCCATAAATAGAAGATATACTATCGCAGCCATAAATAACATTGGGTTTGGGCTATCGTAAGCCCAAACCGTTATCGCAATAGCCCATATCATGATGGGCTAGAGTCCATTCGTGATGGACTTAAGTATGGGTCGGGTTCGTGACCCGAATACGGACTATACGTCATCAGTGACTGATAGAATAAGTTAAGGCAAACTTAAGCATGTAAATGCATATAGGCAATATATGTTTTGTGCTAACATTATAAGTTTTTTTACATTATTATTTGCTAGTGAAATGAGTTGTTTTGGAAAACCAACATGGAATTGCTTATTCAAAACTGAAATAAGCAGATAAGTAGTTTTAAGGGTGTGTTTGGGATTGCTTATCTGCTTCAATTTACAACTTGCTTAATTTGAGCGCCTTTTCCTTCTAAAATATAAAGATAAACAGTAATCAATGGAGTGCTTTAGATTGCTTAGGATTGCTTACATGTGTTATAAAAGAAAATAAGCACAAAATCACTTGAGCAATCTCAAACACCCTTAGTCCATAAGATTTGCTTCAACTTAAACATGCAATGATATTTTGCTTGATGATCAACTTCTAAAATTTTTATGGTTTGAATTTATTTAGAAGAAAAGTTTAAGGAAGACTTACTTGTTTCCCCCCTCTACCTCGCTTCACAGCCACATGAATATGATTAAACGGACTATCTAAGGTCACAAGGGACTGTTTCACAATTTGCCTATGCTTTCTCGACTGTTGTTTCGTTGTACGCTCTGCTAACACAATTCATATTTCAGTATCAAGATTATTTAAAAAAAAAAACCACCAATGCATCGTATGCCACTCGGATTCCAGCATCATCTTTAACAGATGCAGTGACATCAATTGAAGTCTATGGCCCTGCTTAAAACTAAAGAGGCCAATTGAATATGAAACCTATAATACGCACTATTAGAAATATACACTTACGGGTTTTTGGGATTGCACATTTAAACTGATTACTGTTAGCCTGTTACAGTGTATGCTAAAAGGTTTGAATGGCCACATAAACATAGGATGGCGGATGCACAAATAATCTCCTCAACCAAGACTTGTCCTCCATATTCCAATATAGCAAAAAGAAAATGAAAATGAAAAAAAAAAATGCATTAAGAATATCAATTTTCTCATATAATACCTGAGCTTGCTTAGCAGCTCCTAAAAGTGAAGCCTCCATTATCTTCATTTCTTTCTTCAAATTCTTCAATTCATGAATCCGCATTTTCATTTTTCAAGTAAATTGCTTCCCAAACTCGCTTTATCTGTAAAACAAATTAAACTAAACTCTTTCAGTCTCAAATGCAATGAGGTATGTCACTCACATACTTTTATTTACTAATGAACACAAAAAGCAAATTAGAAGCTAACAGGCTTCACATTCATGTTCCTGACTCGCGATGTTAAGTGCACATTGCTGGTTAATTCAAGATTCCAAGGCAAACTCTAAGACAGAAGCACAAAGCTAAAAGAAAAGGATCTCAATAAGTCACATAGACCAATAAATATTGGAATTGTAGTTCAAAATGCTGTCACAAATGGTTCACAAAGACTGAAAAAATAGAGCTTGTCTACAATGGGTCATTACGGGATTCAGGTAAATATGTCCATTTCATAGTTGTTAAGATCCCGATATTGATCTTAGGATCTTACGATTTTACGATTCTACAAAGCAAAAACGATCCGGATCCTACGTAGAATCTTAGAAAGCTTAAGATCTTATAGGATCCCGATCTTGACCATAGGATCTTAAGATCTAATATGATCCGATCTTACTTTTCTCGAACCGCAAACCAAAAAGGTACAAAGTTATGGATTATGTTTTTATATAATTTAAAAAATAGTATGTGATTATTCTTAAACATTCTATATTCATAATTTAAAACAACATTTTCATGAAACATTCATATAATTTTGTGTTTATGATATATAATAATTTGTATATTTGAATAATTTTACAAAGAATATTATAAAAAATAACATTATTGTAGGATATTAGGATCCCGATCCGATCTTACGATCACGATCTTGCAAAGACAAAAACGATCCTACGTAGGATCCCGATCTTAAAAACCTTGGTCCATTTTATTCCAATTTCCTACTAAATATATCAACAACCTAGTTATGTTTCTTCTCGTTACTTATAATTGGCTTTTAAGTCATGCCAACTTCCATAACAATATGCTTATTGCGGCTCATTTTGAATCTTTTTGGCTTATATAAGTTTCTTATATTATAATAAGAAACATAACGCCAAAACCAAATAAACCACAAAAAGTGAGCTTATGAAACATAAGCCATAAGCCCGCTATATAAGCTGAAACAAACACCCCCGGAAAAAGTAAACACTAAAAATCAAACCTTTAACAGTTTAACAGGATCATCAACATCTGATACATCATTACCCCCTAAAATTTCACTTTCACCCCCTAAACTTCCCCAATCTCATCAAATTCACCCCCAACTCCATCCTCACATCATCATCAACCCCTTCAACTTCCCTCACCTTAAACCACACAAAATCCTTAAACCCAACACAAAACGAATCACCTACTTTCATTTCCCCCTTGTACCCAAATGGGGTTTTTTCCATACACCACGAAATTCAAAATTCCTTTCTGGGTATTGTAATTGAAGGTAATGTGATAACGTGAGACTGTTTTGTCGGGTGTTTGGGACAGTGAATTACGACCGAGTTTTATGGGGGTGTTTGCATAGTTGTTGAGATCCCTGATCTTAGGATCTTACGGTTTTACGATTCTACAAAGCAAAAACGATTCGGATCCTACGTAGGATCTTAGCAAGCTTAGATCTTATAGGATCCCGATATTGACCATAGGATCTTAAGATCTAATCCGATTCGATCTTACGTTTCTGGAACCGCACACTAAAAAACTACAAAGTTATGGATTATCTTTTAATAGAATTTAAAAAACAACATGTGATTCTTCTTAAACATTTCATATTCATAATTTAAGACAATATTTCCACGAAACATTCAAAAAAAATTTGTTTATGATATATAATAATTTGTAGATTTGAATAATATTACAAACTATTAAAAAATGACATTGTAGTAGGATCTTAAGATCTCGGTCCAATCTTACGATAACGATCTTGCAAATACTGTAACACCCCCATTTTCGTGATACGCAGCGGAATATAAGTTTGGGGTGCTACTTCATGGTTCACAGTCATGGAGATAGAAAATGACTCGAAAAGAGACGTTTTAAATAAAATTGTTATCATTCATTTATTTAAATCAGAGTACAAAGGATAGGTCCCAGAGGGAAGTTTAGACATATATTATAAAAGATACAATATTCTTTGAATGATAACAAAATGGACACTCTTTTTATTAGAAGAAAGTCCATAGCCACTCCGTGCCGAATCATACTTCTAGTTACCTGAGATAAACATGCTTAGATAGTCAACACAAAGGTTGAGTGAATCCATAGCGTTTAAAGTTATAATCGGTTTGAACACAAGCTAAATAAGAGAAATCAGTTATATCATAATTCGGGAATATTGCACTAAACCTCATGACACGCAATGCGTTAATAGTTTCCAGGTTCCACAAACATAATTAAATGAGTGTGGTCTTGCCCCCAGGTTAAAGATATCAAATATAATGCATCTGTCTAACCGGCTACCATAAAGATATCCATCTGGTTAGAACAAATGGGTCGTCAGGCCAATAGATCTATTCACATATTCGCGCTTACCCAGTAGGTGACTAATGATGCATGATATGAGGGTCTTTCAATAAATACAATCTCAATAATAAGGAACAATTAGCCTAGTGCAATAACAATCAGGAAAATACTTGTGTTCGGTTTAATAGCATGTATCTCCCCACATATTTGGAAAACATGTAAATAAGAAAAGTGGGACTATAAACTCACCTGGGCAGTCTGGATGAAATGCAAAGTTTAACTAAAGTTGATAAACGTCTCCGGCTCGCAACCTGGGTTGGTATATCAAGTTCTCAGTAATTGTTTTCTGAATTATAAGTAGGGGTGTTCGTTCGGTCGGTTTACGGTTTTATAGGTTTAATCGGTTTGGGTTATTCGGTTTTTAAAAATAATTTTTAACACCCAATACCCAAACCAAAATTTTCAAAACCAAACCAATCCAACCAAATAAGTTATCGGTATATTTGGTTCGGTTCTCCATAAAAACAAATAAGAATAAGATGTATAAAAGGTGAGTTATCATTCAAACTACTAATGTATAAAGCAGTATAAAAATTCGAACTACGAAGCTGTAACAAATCAAATATAAATAGATAATCCAGAAACTGATTATTGATTAACATAAAGTCATCAATACATCATATCAGGTTGTTAAAACCAACAACCAAAATAAAATCCAAACAAAACATCAAACTGAGTTCGAAACAGAAGAACAAACCAAACCATGCAATTGTTCATAGTTCATACTCAAAATAACAAGAAAACGTAACAAACTAAAAATAAAATAACCATTAATGGTCTTATTGCTCCAACTTGAACAAGTCTTATTGCTCCATCTCTCACAGGTCTCATTGCTCCATCTCAAACAACACCGCTGCCCTCTTTCACGAGATCTACATTTACATCAAAAAAAGACTATAGTTTATGTTATTTAAAAAAGACAATAGTTCAGAATAGGCCATGTTTTGGTCGAGTTTATTATAAGGCACTACTAGAGTATGTTAGGGCTTGTTTGTTAATTTTTTTTTATTAAGTCGTGTTTAATTAAGAGACGACTTAATGCAGACAACCTCAGTTTTATTAATTAATATTTTCAGTCATTTTTCTCTATTAAGTCACAAACAAGCAGTTTTCATATGGGGAAGGAATTCATTGATAATTAAAGAGTACATGATTTGTGTGCGTGATTTTGGTTGTGACAGAACCACCTTCAAAGAATAGAGCTTTAATTTTTAGTAACCTAGCAAATTTCCCCAATTCCAAATATTTGATTGATGGTTTCTATGTTACAAAAGTATATTTTATATAAATAGATTATACGTTTCTTTGTTATAGTTCGGGTATTCGGGTGGAAACCGAATGAGGAATTTTGAACCCAAATCCGATCCAGAAAACCGCATATTATTTCGGGTGCACCCAAAAATCCGAACCAAACCCAAATAAGCCAAACCCATTTAACCCAATGTCATTTGGATCGGTCGGTTTTTCGGGTCAACCCATTTAATGAACACCCCTAATTATAAGTTTCCAATGTTCGTTTCGTTGTTTGGTTGTTGATTAAATATTGGAATGAGACAACATGAAGTCTCTTCAAAAATAAGATTTTATCTTGTTATTTGTTCTTATGTTCCTGTTCATTCGTTCGTTAAATATATCTTTCGTTCGTTTGTTTGTTAAAGATATCTTGTGTTCGTTTAATATTTCACTTGGGGGTGCTTGGTTGGGGGGATAGAAGGGGTGGGGAATGGGAATATAATGATTGATGATGGTTGGTGTAGGGGAATGCAATGGCCCATTACCCGGTAGTGGGTAATGGGGCATTACCCAACAATTTGGGGGGAAAGGGAATGCATTGCTTTGCATTCCCTTTGCATTCCTCAACAATTGAACCAAGCGGCCCCTTAATATTTCACTTGTTCGTTCGCTGGTTCGTCAATAAAAAAAACATGTTACGTTAGTATTAAGTCGGAAAGTAGAAATAGAACTGATAAAAATAGTAGTTACGAAAAGTTAAGTTTTAATCCCTAAGGTTTGGTCAATTGACAATTTACACCCTGAACTTTTGGATAATGACAGTTTTTACCCTTAAGTTTCAAAAATGACAATTTCTACCTTGTTCATTTATTATTTACAAAAGTGACCCTTGATTAAATTATTTACAAAGTTTACCCAATAAAACTCTAATTAGAAAAATAAAAATAAAAATAAGTATAAGCTTAGTGATATCGCTAGAGTTTTGGATTTTGATATCTTACTGAAAATGGGATTATCTTACGAGCTCTTTGTTCCTATATATAGTTAGCCAGGCTAACTTTAAAATGAACCAATTTTCGTATTTTATGGAAATCAGTTGATGGTCGAAAAATATTTCAAAAGTCGGGCGATCGAACAAGGTTTAATACAAATCTGAAAATTAAATTAAAACTAGCGATGGGATGATTTTTGAACACAGATAACTTTTAACTCGCTTGATCAATTTACGAAATTCTTCTTTCTAAGATAACTTAGCTATATGGACTCTAGTAGGTATAAAAGTTGGAATTTTTAAAGATCATATAGAGGTCGAAAACAGTGTCTAAAGTGGGTGAGTTAATTGACTAAAACTGAAAAATAAATAAAGTAAGTTTTTGTTTCTATGTCTAGTGATTTGTGGCAAACTTTAAAGGTTAATAACTTTTTGATCAATTGATCATTTCTATTGATTCTTTCTTCTAAAACAAGTTAGCTAGCTCATCTTTAATATCCCAAAATTCTAGAATTTTTAGAGAAGGTCTAAGGGTCGAAAATAGTGTTTTAAGTTGGGCAGTTGGGTCGACAAAACCAAAAACTAAATAACTGGTATATAGCTTTTGACTTATAGCGATTTTGGGTGAAGTTTAGGACTCGATAACTTTTGACTCACTTATCTTTTTGACGAGATTCTTTTTCCAAATTAAAGCTTACTGGGTGGACTTTAATCCTACCAAAAATCAGAATTTATCACGGTCTCTAGATGGTCGATCTATAGGTTGAAAGTTGGGTAACTGGTCGAGTGAAATCTAAAAACAATTAACTGAAAATCAACTTTTCTATATTAGCGATATTTGGCAGATTTTGAAACTCAATAACTTTTTAAAAACTTAATCATTTTCCGAACTTCTTTCTCCTAAATAAAGTTCGCTGGGTGAACTTTACATATACCAAAAATAAGATTTTTATGGGGATTGTTTGGGTGTCGGTTTATTGGTCACAAGTTAGCCCGATGGGCTGTTTTCTGCTCGCTAAAACACAGAACAACAGACCCGATGGGGTTTTTGGATTCTTAATCATTTTTAACTATCTTTTTATGCATGTTACTATTATCTTTGATATGTTTTAACATGCTTCATACGTTCTTGGTTTGTTTTAGCTAAAATTCAAATACTATGGGTGCGTTTGTTTTACTGTTAGATCAGAAGCAAGAAAAAAAGAAATGAAAACTTGCTATCTTCGATTATATTTATTATTATAGGTTCATGTATGAGTGTTTTTAGACGATATAAAATAAATAAAACTGATATTAAGAAGTGTTATAGTAACTTACTTAGAGTTGGGGTTCGAGTAGGGTTTTGTGATATTAGGTTCAACACTTGTTCTCCGGGATTCTTCTCCTTGTCTAGGCTTACTAGGGTTTCTATTTGGCTTATATTCTGGGCTGTGATCAGTAAGTAATGGAGATGGGAGTTGTTTAGTGTCTGGTCAATTGATGGTGTGAGTAGGTTATAGAGATTTGGTCGAATGGTGTGTGAGATAAAGGAAGATACCTAGGCTGCTACTTATAGAAGGTAAATTAGGGTTTTCTAGATTTTGTGTTGATGTGTTAAATTCCTATTGGTGCCAAGTGTGAGGACAAGTGTGAGGAGAGGGCTTGGCCATGTAGGCTATGGAGGGGGAAGGTGATGTGTTCTCTTCATCTCCATACAAGTCACTAAGTGGTGATGTGGAGGAGGGGGGTTCTAAGGAAAGGCTTATTTGGAGAAAGTTACATGTAGAAGTTAATTTTAGTTAAGGTTTTAGGTCATATTTCGATTAGGAAATGGTATAGGAACCGAATTGGCTTTTAGGAATGGTACAATAGGGTTAGTGAGTTGTGTTTAAGATTTATGGAAATAGTTAGTTTAGTTTATGAGTTTGATTAATCACTAAAATATTTAAGGTTGTTATATATATTTTATATGTGTCGAAATTTTTAAGAAATGAGAAGGAAAATGGGTTTAGCTTTAGAGGGTTGTGACATATGCTTAATAGGGTTGTACTAATATTATAGTTTTAATAAGTTATTAAGTTATAAAAATTAATTGTTAACTTTTATTATGTTTAAAAGTAAATAAATGGAATTTTTGGTTTTTATGCATTAGACACTTGTACTTTGCGTTGGAAGGCTTGTAAAAATAATTAAGGAGTTTAGAAAATATAATTTATAAAAATTATGCATGTATGGTTTGTAAATCATACTTTAAAATAATTATAATTAGGGTTTTATCAAAGATTTTGTGAATAAGTGATTTCATGCATAAAGGGCTTGTACTCTAGCTTATATGACTTGTAAAATTAATATTTTGTAAAAATATTGTATAAATAATTTAAGGTTTGTGAAATGAGTACATAAAATCACAGTTAAGTGAAATTAGGGTTTTATCGGGAGTTAGAATAGAATTAGGGTTTCTGGTGCTTTGGTAACTTGTTCATTAGCTCAAATGAGTTGTTCTTTTATGTTGTAGGGTTTAGTTATTCTTATTTGGTATTGTGATGAATTTTAGAGTTTCATAAATACTTCTATCAGATAAGATATGTTCAGTTATAAACGTATGTTAACGAATTAACGCAAAGTGGTAAATGGTAGTTTGTAAAATTATGAATAAACTTTAAATAGGTTAAGGTTGGGTTGCGTGCGAGTACGTTTATCAAGGATGTGAGTTATGTCACATGAGATAGTAGTTGTAATCCAGACAGCAAGTAAATAAATAAATAAATAAAATTTACACGTAGAAAAGGATAAGTATTCTAAGAGATAGTGTATTCTAGTGTGGGATTTTCGCAGTGGTTACAGTCTTCCCCCGTTAAGGGAATCTCGTCCCGAGATTCAGTCTATGTTGGTCAAGGATTTGGGGAAAGGATGTAGGAATGTCATACGTACTTGATTTTCTCACTTAGGGTTTCGAGTTAATCTTAATGAGAGATATATCACATGATCTGAATAGAATCGAAGATTCTGTCTCCTTCAGTCAGTGTGGATGATAATAGGAGATAATACCAGGGTTTAAGTGAAGATGTGAGTTTGATATGCTTAAAATGCCTCAAGTTAAAAATAATATAATATTATTTTATTCTTATATCCTATGTCTCCAAAAATATCATTTTACTGCTAATTTCTCAATTTTATATTTTTGGTCTAAAAGAGTCGTCTAGGAATTTCCATTTACTACCTAGAGGAACGTATCTTGGTCAGTCTCATTCCTACTGGATGAACTAAATTTGAATGTTTTGCCACCTAATAAATCTAAAGGTTGGGAAATGTACTATGTAACGGTCAGATTCCCTAAAGTCGATGAACAGTGATCTCAACGTTCGAAATAACGGTCGAATTTAACGGCTATATTCCCCCTATAAATACCTCAATTCTAATCCTCATTCTTTCACCATCAATTTCTCTTCTAAAAACCTCAAAATGCCGAGCCTAGTCACAATCTTAGCGGTCATTTACGTGGTTCTTGGAATCACCTATCTGCCGTATGTTCTTAAGGAAGACTATGCTTTCATGGTCTATGTTGTGGCGGCTCTAATATCATTTGGATTCCTAGCGATCGGGGTTGACAAGTTATGGAGGTAATGATCTTTTCTTAGTTCTATATAATCCTTAATAAATTTGTTATTCGCCTATGTATTCATGATCTAGGTTTGGTCTTTTGCCTATGGTTTTTGGTCGTTCTTTTCTCGCAGGGTACTTTAACATCCTAAGTCATAACATCATACAAACACTTAAAATTCATAACATAATAACTATAACAACGGTTACCACAACTTAGCTCACCTCTCAACACTTCTAATTTTCATATCATAATATATTGATCATATGATAATTATTCCTTAAGATTATTATCTTATTTTCAATACTACTTATTCCATAATCATGTAACATCTTTAATTAGCTTATAAACATCTTTACCCAATTTCCCTTAATTAGAGTACATGAACCCTAATTCATAAATTGAGGGAAAAGCACTTACTTATAGTGGGATTAACCAAATTAAGGGCTCTTAATGATTGGAACACTTGAAGATTGCTTGAATAAGCTCAACTGATGGAGCAGTGATACTTCCCTCTCTTTTCCTCCTGTACAAACCGACTTCAGAAGTATAACAATCCAATATCCAGGCCTTTCTAAGGCTTACTTCAACTTAAGGAAACATCTTTGGTCCTTTGGCGATAATAATCCCTCAAGTTCCATTCTTTCTATATTAGCCACATTAACTTTATAACACATGTTTTGACTATCACTTGACTATCGGGTTTGACCACAACGCAACATTCGTTGACTGGCCAATCATATAAGGCCTTTATCATTTTCATCTAGGGTGGGGTCCAAGCATCTGGGAAACGGGTCTTTCAATTCTACCCCCTTATTTAGATTTCGTCCCCGATATCTCTCGTCTATTACTATCCAAAACCAATGCACAACATATACATGTCCCTATTCTCATGCTTTCTAAGCCATTATCCTGCAACGATCTACATGATCATGCAAATTCCAAACTTACTATACATAATCATTACTCATAATCTACTATAAACACATTTCTCATTACAAATCTTTCTAAATTTTCCACAATTGACGACTAGTCGTATGGGAAATTTACTATTTTGACTTTATATAAGTCAAACTTTAACATTATTTGCACGTTATACTCACATGAACTAACATGACATAAAATCATATACGAGCCAATTACGCATTCTAATTGATACTAACGCGTATCTACTTCAAAAACCGGTAACTTAATTCAATTTTTTTATCAAGTACCATCTAAATGGCACTTTCAAAATCTTTTTTCCCATTACTTAAGCAATCTTCTTGGTAAATTTTGGGAATACTTACCCATTATCTTATCAACTTAATGCACGATTCATTCTAGGCGTCTATCTTAAGATTCACACATGATCTTAACGCCGCTATAAGTTTTATTCATATTTAATCTCTTTACTTATAACGTCTAATCCGTACTCATGTCATATCGGCTATACATAAGTCCACTCATTTATAACTCTTTATTTACATAAAAAGGCGTCCCAATCTATGTAAGTAAGGAATTATAAACTTATGGTTCGGCGATTTACAATTCTTCATTTAAATGAAAAGGCGTCCCAATTCATTTAAATCAAGAAACCATAAACCATCATACTTATACGCTTCCGACCTAACACTCGTACTTACTTTACTTTTCATCTTTTCTAGCCTTGGATCCAATCTCACTAACTTTACATCCTTGCCATGAAGGCAAGCTAGGCTATCCCGAAAGATACCATACTATATCACATGGCCATCCCGAAGGATACCATACTATATCACATGGCCATCCCGAAGGACACCATACTATATAACATGGCCATCCCGAAGGATACCATACTATAACACATGGCCATCCCGAAGGATACCATACTATATCACATGGCCATCCCGAAGGATACCATACTATATCACATGGCCATTGTAACCACTCGTAAAATTTCCTAATTACTTTACAGAATTATTATCCTTTTTCCACGGGTAATTTTTTTTATGTATCTCTCATCTTACGTGACGTAGATCACATCATTGATAAACGTGCTCCCATAAGACCTGCCTAACAAACCTAATGTTTATTTCATAAACATATCTATATGAAAATATTACAGAATACCATTTAGCATTTTACGATAATTTCTTAACAAACGTATAACAAAACATTCAATATCTATATAGAGTTTCTATGAAACCCTAAAATTCATCACAAATATGAACAACTAAACCTCAGAATATAAAAATACAACATATCTGGGATAATGTACAAGTTATTAAAGCACCAGAAACCATAATTCTATCTTGTTCCCGGTAAAACCCTAAATTCACATAACTATGATTTTATGTATTCATTTCACAAACCCTAATTTATTTATACAATATTTTTACAAAATATTAAGTTTACAAATTATTTAAGCTAGTGTACAAGTCATTGATGCATAAAACCATTTATTTACAAAATCTTTATTAAAATCCTATTTATAGTTATTTTTAAAGCATAAAGTACAAACCATTCATGCATAACTTTTATAAAATTATTTTTCCTAAACTCTTTAATTATTTTTACAAGTCTTTTAGCCCAAGGTACAAGTGTCTAATGCACAAGAACTATAAATTCCATTTAATTACCTTTTCACTTAATAAAACTTAACAAATAAATTCTATAAATTACCAAAAATATATTTTACTCATACTCTAAACTTTTGTACAACTCATTTAAACCTAAAGTACAACTCACATAAGCACAAATCACCTTTTCTCATATAATTCGAAATATGCATATGTATATATAACTTAAATAATTTTCTAAATAACAAAACTCTTAAACTAAATTAGTTCCTATCTTTAGACTCTCAATACAACTCACTGAACTCAATGTACAATACCCTAAAGCCATTCGACTTCTTCCTTAGAAACCTGGTTCGATCCCAATTATACAACCAAACTAAGTTTACACCTTGAAGATACAATGAATCTAACCAAAGACATGTATCCCTATTCATTTCTACAAACCCATCCACTTGTACACCTTCTTCTTCTTCTTCAATATCTCCCATTGGTAGTTAAAACTATAGGCTAGCACTCGGCCACATCACCTCCCTTACACCTTCCTCCTCCTCCTATCCAAGTGGCATATCTCCTCATTTCTGTCAGCCCTTGTCTCAAGAGTTTGTCTCCTTATCTTCACTCTAACAAACCCTAATTCTCACTTCTATAAATAGCAAACACAACCCTCCTTTCCATCTCACCCTCATTCGAACCATAACAAAAACACAGCCCATTTCCATTTCCTACTAAATACAATCTCAAATACCCTCTCAACACAAGGCTCAAGAAGTCCAGAAGAGGAGAAAACCTGTCGTGCTCAAGAAACAAACCATTTCGCCCTATCAAACCCTAGCGAGCCTCAACCCTAAGTAAGTTACTCAACCCTTTTAAATTTCAGTTTTACTTACTTATATACATTCAAAAGTATTAATATATAATCCATAATAACGAATATAATCAAAAACATTAGCTTTTCATTCCTTTTCTTTGTTTTTGTACAAGCAGAACCATGAACACACCCATAATATTTGAATTATTGTTCAAACAAATCAAAAACCCATGAAACATGTTTAAATATATTAAATACTATCATAACATGCATAAAATATTGGTTAGAAACGTTTAAAAACATTGAAACCCAATCGGGTTGTGTTTACTGAGTTTCAGTCGAGTAGAAAACTCACCCCACAGCCCAGGTTTTGACTTTTAAACCGACTATCTAAAGTTCACTAAAATTTCTGATTTTCGGTGTAACTAAAGTCCACCTAGCTAGCTTGAGATAGGAACAAAAATCACTAAAAATGATCAAGTATCCATTGAGATATCAAGATCCAAAATCTGCCATGTATCGCTAACTAGAAATAAAGTTATTCCAGTTATTAATTTTTAGTTTTCTATCGACCATCTGCCCAACTTTCAACCTAGCTATCGATCATCTAGAGGCCTTTATAAATTCTGGTTTTGAGTTTATTTAGAGTTCACCCAACTGACTAGTAATAGGAAAAAGAATTTCGAAAAATGATCCATTTTCCATGGAGATATCGAGTTCCAAAATTTGATATAAATCGCTAGAACTAGAAAAGGTTTTCAGTTATTATATTTTCAGATTTTTACTCGAACAGCCCTACTTTTGACCCTATTTTCGAACCCCATAAGACCTCTAAAAATTCTAAGATTTTGGCATGCTAAAAATGATCTAGCAAACTTATTTTTGAAGCAAAAACTTTGCAAAATGATCGAATGGTTAGAAAGTTATTAACTTTCAAAAATCGTTCCATCGCTAGTATTAAAACTTATTTTTCCGGATTTGTTAAAACTTTCCACCTGGTCGACTTTAGTCAAATATTTCGAATAGCAAATGATTTTTATAAACAACGAAACTTGGTGAATCTTTAGACGGCCTGGCTAACTTTTCATAGGAACTGAGAGCTCGTAAAATGATTCCGTTTTCGTTAAGTTCTTCGTGTCCAAAACTCTAGCCAAGTCCTATATTATATAAGTGTGATTTTTGTTAAATTTAATTTAGGGCTGATTTTGCAAATAAATGTTATCAAGGGTTATTTTTGTCAATATCAAATAAACAAGGTAGAAAATGTAATTTCTGAAACTTGAGGGTAGAAACTGTCATTTTCCAAAAGTCCAGGGTATAAACTGTCATTTGACCAAACCTTAGGGATTAAAGCATAACTTTTCGTAACTATTATTTTTATCAGATCTATTTTTATTTCCCGATCTAATATTAATGTAACACGTTTATTTTATGGACGAACGAACAAGTAAAATAATAAACCAACAAACGAAAGATATAACAAACGAACGAAACAGAAATATAAGAACGAAAGATGTAAACAACAAAATAAACATATAATCATCAGAAATGATTACTAAATATTGGCTTAACAACCCAGGTTCCTTGTTCGGAGACGTTTATCAACTTTCTGTCATTTTGTTTTCCATCCAGACTCCTCAGGTGAGTTCATAGTCCCACTTTTTATATACGTTTTCTAAACTTGTGGGGAGATACATGCTACAAACCGAACATAAGTATTTTTCTGAACGTTTTCCTGATTATTATTGCCTAAGACACCCCATTTGTGTTAGCCGGATGGATAGACTTTGTGCTAGCCGGATTGATAGCCAAATGCACCCTATTTGTGTTAGCCGGATGGATAGACTTTGCGCTAGCCGGATTGATAACCAAATACACCCATATTTATATCATTTTATGATATCACACACACACACACACCCCGTTAATATCTGAGATTGTGAGACTTAGAGCAATATGTTTATTTCCGAATTACTATCTATTTAGCTTATGTTCAAACTTATTTAACGTTAAACACTATGGATTCACTCAACCTTTGTGTTGACCTTTTTAGCATGTTTATCTCAGGTTATTGGAAGCATGGATTGGCACGGGATTGGCTATGGACTATGTTATCATTCAAATAAATAATATATTTTTATACATGTATTTTGAGAACCTCCTGCTGGGACCTGAATATTGTAACTCTGATATAAATGAATGATAACAATTTATTTTTAAAACGTCTCTTTTCGAGTCGTTTTCTATCATCATGACTGTGAACTGTGAAGTAGCACCCCAACGTATATTTCCGCTGCGAATATCGAAAACGGGGGTGTTACAGAGTGGTATCAGAGCTCATGGTTATAGAGAACCAAATGTTTTTAAACATTGGACTATAACCGCGTTTTCAAAAATAAACAAACTTACACCATAAAGTCCTACGCCCTCCGTGCCAGGTATGTTTCAGTATTTAGAGCATCCTTTATTGTGACTATATGGCATGGGTAATGCACATATCTGATAACTATTTGATTAGCTTTATTTGTAATTTCGAATTACTCATAATCACTATTTACGGGTTACTATAGTATCCTATCCCCCGAAACTCCCGAACTTAATGAAACAACTTTCCGTACTATATGTACATCACCTACCCATTCTCTTAGAAAACCACATCCGATGAAAAGTTTATTGGTTGCCCAACAACATTCGAGGTTAGAACAAAATTTACCCCAAGAAACAAATTAAGAAAGATGTTGAAACAAATCCTCTTGAATCTGACACTCCAGAAACCCTATCATTTGTTTATTATCCTTAATAGACAGATGGCTTCGTATAAACTATACCTAGAGCGCAATAAGTTTCACTTATCTTTTTCCTCCCGAACCTAGTCAACTTACCAACCTAGAGCCCAGTAAGTAACAGAGAAATTTGAGGACTAAACCATTATGATAGAGACAGAAAACCCAAAACCTACTGCCTGTAATATTAATAAAAGATCTTGTATTAATTGTTTTTGGTAAAAACAATCAATCAAGTTATTAATATATGCTATTCTCAACCAGACGTACCATAACCATAGAACCCCTAAGATAAATTTCGGAAGAAACCTTGATGAATGAAGAGAAAGTTGCTGAAATCTAAGAGAATTAGTTAATTCCTTAGCAGTTATACCAAGAGATAATCATTTATCTACGATATTTAATCAGATATATTCGGAAGAAAATTAGTATGAAAAATACCATACCCTTGGAATTGAACAAAATAACCAAAAGTGAAAACATCATGAGATAGAAACCACCATCCCTACTCACTGCTCTGCTTGTCATCACGAGCCTTTTACCCATAAAGCTATTTATAGTGGAAAACGACCTCTATGTCAACGATGTAAGTTACATCATTATGGAAATTGTTCTATCAAGTGTGGAAATTGTAAAGGAAAAGGACATCATAGGAAGCAATGCCCAAGCTTCAAACCCGACTGGAAGACTAAGCCTAATGCAGAAGAAAACTAGAACTCGTTAAGAAATCTCGACTATGACCTAGAATGACCGCTAAGCTTAAACAGAAGAATAAATGGAGGTTAGAACTTTCTAAGTTATATTTTCCTTACAGAACTATCTTAGTTACGATGGATGTAACCTAGATAAATTATCTTTCTACGTTATGAAACTCCTATCCCATGACAATTCCTTCGTAATTCCAATCTGCGTTTAACCTTCATAACTATTCTATTTCTCCATATCCTATTTGTAGACATTACCCAGTAAACCCTTAGACAAACTCTAAGATTTATTTTGAGGTTATTCCATTGATACCTTAGGAAACCTTAACCCATCACCGTAGTGTGGACTGAAATTTTCCTATGCTCTTGAAAAGTTATTTATGAAACTATTTTACCGAAACAAAGTATTGTTTAAATACCACAGTGACTGTACGAAACATTACATCATTTGGTCCGAAATTATACATAACCTGATCAACTATGTATAATTTAGGAAGAATCATGTAGTGAGTTGGACAGTTATATTTTTAGATTTTCTACTACTAATTTTCATTCAAAAGCAAGATATTGAAACAAAACCAATTGTTCATAAACTATTATTTTGATTTCATACAACAAAAGTCTACATCTACTACCCATCACCCCTAAGATAGGAATTTTACAACATTATGGATAAAAAAAAAAAAAAAAAAAAAAAAAACCCGAAGATTTTATTCGAACACATGGAGGATAATACATAGAACCATAATTAGCAACTGAAGTGCTAATATTACAAGGATTACATAAGCTTTATTACATTGAGGACTACCTAGAAAACACAATAAAGACCATCCTAAACACTCTAGCGCAAGACTTATTTTCCCCAAGCCTAATCCATGAAAAAGGCAACAATTGTAAGTAGTATGACAAACACTAAAACCGCACCTTGGAGACCAAAATCCCCTTCCAGATTGTACACCATATAGGTAACAACCGCAAGAATGTACATAATTGCTAAGATAATTACCAAAGGCGGCATTTTGAGATTTTTAGGAAGGAAATTTGATAGTGAAAGAATGAGGATTAGAAATGAGGTATTTATAGGAAGAACCTAGCCAATTATTCGAACGTTAGAATCACTATTCATCCACTTTAAAAATCTGACTGTTGCGCAGTGACGCATCAGGTGGCAGAACATTCAAAATTTAGTTCATCCTGTAGAGATGAAACTGACTAAACCTTGATCCTTTGGTATTAAACGGAGAACCAAGGATTATCAGCGAAATGACATTATCAGAAATCAGGCCTAAGAATGAAATAATATTTTAAGTAATATTATTTTTAACTTGAGGCATTTTAAGCACATCAAACTCTCATCCTAACCCAAATCGTTGTACGATTTTCCTTATCGCGTTCCCTATCTGGATAAGATAGAAATCTGAACCTAGCTATCCCTATACATCATTTTTCCCAACTTTTCAACCAACATAGGCTGAATCTCGGGACGAGATTCCCTTCAACAGGGGGATACTGTAACCACTCGTAAAATTTCCTAATTACTTTACAGAATTATTATCCTTTTTCCACGGGTAATTTTTTTTATGTATCTCTCATCTTATGTGACGTAGATCACATCATTGATAAACGTGCTCCCACAAGACCTGCCTAACAAACCTAATGTTTATTTCATAAACATATCTATATGAAAACATTACAGAATACCATTTACCATTTTACGATAATTTCTTAACAAACGTATAACAAAACATTCAATATCTATATAGAGTTTCTATGAAACCCTAAAATTCATCACAAATATGAACAACTAAACCTCAGAATATAAAAATACAACATATCTGGGATAATGTACAAGTTATTAAAGCACCAGAAACCATAATTCTATCTTGTTCCCGGTAAAACCCTAAATTAACATAACTGTGATTTTATGTATTCATTTCACAAACCCTAATTTATTTATACAATATTTTTACAAAATATTAAGTTTACAAATTATTTAAGCTAGTGTACAAGTCATTGATGCATAAAACCATTTATTTACAAAATCTTTATTAAAATCCTATTTATAGTTATTTTTAAAGCATAAAGTACAAACCATTCATGCATAACTTTTATAAAATTATTTTTCCTAAACTCTTTAATTATTTTTACAAGTCTTTTAGCCCAAGGTACAAGTGTCTAATGCACAAGAACTATAAATTCCATTTAATTACCTTTTCACTTAATAAAACTTAACAAATAAATTCTATAAATTACCAAAAATATATTTTACTCATACTCTAAACTTTTGTACAACTCATTTAAACCTAAAGTACAACTCACATAAGCACAAATCACCTTTTCTCATATAAATTGAAATATGCATATGTATATATAACTTAAATAATTTTCTAAATAACAAAACTCTTAAACTAAATTAGTTCCTATCTTTAGACTCTCAATACAACTCACTGAACTCAATGTACAATACCCTAAAGCCATTCGAATTCTTCCTTAGAAACCTGGTTCGATCCCAATTATACAACCAAACTAAGTTTACACCTTGAAGATACAATGAATCTAACCAAAGACATGTATCCCTATTCATTTCTACAAACCCTTCCACTTGTACACCTTCTTCTTCTTCAATATCTCCCATTGGTAGTTAAAACTATAGGCTAGCACTCGGCCACATCACATCCCTTACACCTTCGCCCTCCTCCTATCCAAGTGGCATATCTCCTCATTTCTGTCAGCCCTTGTCTCAAGAGTTTGTCTCCTTATCTTCACTCTAACAAACCCTAATTCTCACTTTTATAAATAGCAAACACAACCCTCCTTTCCATCTCACCCTCATTCGAACCATAACAAAAACACAGCCCATTTCCATTTCCTACTAAATACAATCTTAAAAACCCTCTCAACACAAGGCTCAAGAAGTCCAGAAGAGGAGAAAACCTGTCGTGCTCAAGAAACAAACCATTTCGCCCTATCAAACCCTAGCGAGCCTCAACCCTAAGTAAGTTACTCAACCCTTTTAAATTTCAGTTTTACTTACTTATATGCATTCAAAAGTAT
This sequence comes from Artemisia tridentata subsp. tridentata, assembly GCA_021014915.2. NCBI lineage: Eukaryota > Viridiplantae > Streptophyta > Magnoliopsida > Asterales > Asteraceae > Artemisia > Artemisia tridentata. The sequence goes on from CP139502.1 coordinate 326,771,793, forward strand.
TAATATATAATCCATAATAACGAATATAATCAAAAACATTAGCTTTTCATTCCTTTTCTTTGTTTCAGTACAAGCAGAACCATGAACACACCCATAATATTTGTATTATTGTTCAAACAAATTAAAAACCCATGAAACATGTTTAAATATATTAAATACTATCATAACATGCATAAAATATTGGTTAGAAACGTTTAAAAACATTGAAACCCAATCGGGTTGTGTTTACTGAGTTTCAGTCGAGTAGAAAACTCACCCCACAGCCCATGTTTTGACTTTTAAACCGACTATCTAAAGTTCACTAAAATTTCTGATTTTCGGTGTAACTAATGTCCACCTAGCTAGCTTGAGATAGGAACAAAAATCACTAAAAATGATCAAGTATCCATTGAGATATCAAGATCCAAAATCTGCCATGTATCGCTAACTAGAAATAAAGTTATTCCAGTTATTAATTTTTAGTTTTCTATCGACCATCTGCCCAACTTTCAACCTAGCTATCGATCATCTAGAAGCGTTTATAAATTCTGGTTTTGAGTTTATTTAGAGTTCACCCAACTGACTAGTAATAGGAAAAAGAATTTCGAAAAATGATCCATTTTCCATGGAGATATCGAGTTCCAAAATTGATATAAATCGCTAGAACTAGAAAAGGTTTTCAGTTATTATATTTTCAGATTTTTACTCGAACAACCCTACTTTTGACCCTATTTTCGAACCCCATAAGACCTCTAAAAATTCTAAGATTTTGGCATGCTAAAAATGATCTAGCAAACTTATTTTTGAAGCAAAAACTTTGCAAAATGATCGAATGGTTAGAAAGTTATTAACTTTCAAAAATCGTTCCATCGCTAGTATTAAAACTTATTTTTCCGGATTTGTTAAAACTTTCCACCTGGTCGACTTTAGTCAAATATTTCGAATAGCAAATGATTTTTATAAACAACGAAACTTGGTGAATCTTTAGACGGCCTGGCTAACTTTTCATAGGAACTGAGAGCTCGTAAAATGATTCCGTTTTCGTTAAGTTCTTCGTGTCCAAAACTCTAGCCAAGTCCTATATTATATAAGTGTGATTTTTGTTAAATTTAATTTAGGGCTGATTTTGCAAATAAATGTTATCAAGGGTTATTTTTGTCAATATCAAATAAACAAGGTAGAAAATGTAATTTCTGAAACTTGAGGGTAGAAACTGTCATTTTCCAAAAGTCCAAGGTATAAACTGTCATTTGACCAAACCTTAGGGATTAAAGCATAACTTTTCGTAACTATTATTTTTATCAGATCTATTTTTATTTCCTGATCTAATATTAATGTAACACGTTTATTTTATGGACGAACGAATTAGTAAAATAATAAACCAACAAACGAAAGATATAACAAACGAACGAAACAGAAATATAAGAACGAAAGATGTAAACAACAAAATAAACATATAATCATCAGAAATGATTACTAAATATTGGCTTAACAACCCAGGTTCCTTGTTCGGAGACGTTTATCAACTTTCTGTCATTTTGTTTTCCATCCAGACTCCTCAGGTGAGTTCATAGTCCCACTTTTTATATACGTTTTCTAAACTTGTGGGGAGATACATGCTACAAACCGAACATAAGTATTTTTCTGAACGTTTTCCTGATTATTATTGCCTAAGACACCCCATTTGTGTTAGCCGGATGGATAGACTTTGTGCTAGCCGGATTGATAGCCAAATGCACCCTATTTGTGTTAGCCGGATGGATAGACTTTGCGCTAGCCGGATTGATAACCAAATACACCCATATTTATATCATTTTATGATATCACACACACACACACACCCCGTTAATATCTGAGATTGTGAGACTTAGAGCAATATGTTTATTTTCGAATTACTATCTATTTAGCTTATGTTCAAACTTATTTAACGTTAAACACTATGGATTCACTCAACCTTTGTGTTGACCTTTTTAGCATGTTTATCTCAGGTTATTGGAAGCATGGATTGGCACGGGATTGGCTATGGACTATGTTATCATTCAAATAAATAATATATTTTTATACATGTATTTTGAGAACCTCCTGCTGAGACCTGAATATTGTAACTCTGATATAAATGAATGATAACAATTTATTTTTAAAACGTCTCTTTTCGAGTCGTTTTCTATCATCATGACTGTGAACTGTGAAGTAGCACCCCAACGTATATTTCCGCTGCGAATATCGAAAACGGGGGTGTTACAGAGTGGTATCAGAGCTCATGGTTATAGAGAACCAAGTGTTTTTAAACATTAGACTATAACCGCGTTTTCAAAAATAAACAAACTTACACCATTAAGTCCTACGCTCTCCGTGCCAGGTATGTTTCAGTATTTAGAGCATCCTTTATTGTGACTATATGGCATGGGTAATGCACATATCTGATAACTATTTGATTAGCTTTATTTGCAATTTCGAATTACTCATAATCACTATTTACGGGTTACTATAGTATCCTATCCCCTGAAACTCCCGAACTTAATGAAACAACTTTCCGTACTATATGTACATCACCTCCCCATTCTCTTAGAAAACCACATCCGATGAAAAGTTTATTGGTTGCCTAACAACATTCGAGGTTAGAACAAAATTTACCCCAAGAAACAAATTAAGAAAGATGTTGAAACAAATCCTCTTGAATCTGACACTCCAGAAACCCTATCATTTGTTTATTATCCTTAATAGACAGATGGCTTCGTATAAACTATACCTACAGCCCAATAAGTGTCACTTATCTTTTTCCTCCCGAACCTAGTCAACTTACCAACTAGAGCCCAGTAAGTAACAGAGAAATTTGAGGACTAAACCATTATGATAGAGACAGAAAACCCAAAACCTACTGCCTGTAATATTAATAAAAGATCTTGTATTAATTGTTTTTGGTAAAAACAATCAATCAAGTTATTAATATATGCTATTCTCAACCAGACGTACCATAACCATAGAACCCCTAAGATAAATTTCGGAAGAAACCTTGATGAATGAAGAGAAAGTTGCTGAAATCTAAGAGAATTAGTTAATTCCTTAGCAGTTATACCAAGAGATAATCATTTATCTACGATATTTAATCAGATATATTCGGAAGAAAATTAGTATGAAAAATACCATACCCTTGGAATTGAACAAAATAACCAAATGTGAAAACATCATGAGATAGAAACCACCATCCCTACTCACTGCTCTGCTTGTCATTACGAGCCTTTTACCCATAAAGCTATTTATAGTGGAAAACGACCTCTATGTCAACGATGTAAGTTACATCATTATGGAAATTGTTCTATCAAGTGTGGAAATTGTAAAGGAAAAGGACATCATAGGAAGCAATGCCCAAGCTTCAAACCCGACTGGAAGACTAAGCCTAATGCAGAAGAAAATTAGAACTCGTTAAGAAATCTCGACTATGACCTAGAATGACCGCTAAGCTTAAACAGAAGAATAAATGGAGGTTAGAACTTTCTAAGTTATATTTTCCTTACAGAACTATCTTAGTTACGATGGATGTAACCTAGATAAATTATCTTTCTACGTTATGAAACTCCTATCCCATGACAATTCCTTCGTAATTCCAATCTGCGTTTAACCTTCATAACTATTCTATTTCTCCATATCCTATTTGTAGACATTACCCAGTAAACCCTTAGACAAACTCTAAGATTTATTTTGAGGTTATTCCATTGATACCTTAGGAAACCTTAACCCATCACCGTATGTGTGGACTGAAATTTTCCTATGCTCTTGAAAAGTTATTTATGAAACTATTTTACAGAAACAAAGTATTGTTTAAATACCACAGTGACTGTACGAAACATTACATCATTTGGTCCCAAATTATACATAACCTGATCAACTATGTATAATTTAGGAAGAATCATGTAGTGAGTTGGACAGTTATATTTTTAGATTTTCTACTACTAATTTTCATTCAAAAGCAAGATATTGAAACAAAACCAATTGTTCATAAACTATTATTTTGATTTCATACAACAAAAGTCTACATCTACTACCCATCACCCCTAAGATAGGAATTTTACAACATTATGGATAAAAAAAAAAAAAAAAAAAAAAAAAAAAAAAACCTTAAGATTTTATTCGAACACATGGAGGATAATACATAGAACCATAATTAGCAACTGAAGTGCTAATATTACAAGGATTACATAAGCTTTATTACATTGAGGACTACCTAGAAAACACAATAAAGACCATCCTAACTGTTGGGAATTCTGGAAATAAGATATTTCTTGTTGCTGCCGATAGTGAAAGTTGGTTCCTGCCGAAGCTCATTGCTGCTGATAGTTATATTTTGTTTCTGCTGATAGTGTTTGTTGCTGCGGATATTATTGTCTGTTATCCGTATGTTTAGAAAGTTTATTTATAGAAGAGATCATGTTTATCTCTTTACACGTATTCTTGTAGGACGGGTTAGGGTTAGGTTTCCTTGTCATTATAAAAGGAACACCCCATCTATGAGTTTAGACATCTTTGGAACTTAACAATCATCAATAAAAATCATCTTTTAGTTCATTATACGATCCATAAAGGATCATAGCATTAGTTCTTTTCTTTTCTTGTTCATAATTAGAGGTTCTCTTGTAGTGTGCTTGTGATCACATAGGCATCCTACCGATCCACATAGGCTCAAAGATCTAGCAGGCGTGCTAGATTCAACAAGTGGTATCAGAGCCTCGTGAGGATCTCTGATCAAGAAGCAAAAGTTCTCAAAACAATCTCTCTAAACCCTTTCACAATGGGCGATGAAAACCCTGAATTTGAAAACCCTGAATTCGCTGCCATTAACAATGAAGAACCTGAACCCACAAAAGTTCAACAGCAAATTGTTACAACCACTGTGTCCAACAGTAATGCTAAGTTCCCATACCTTAAGAAGGAAGAGTATGAAGTCTGGGCGATGAAGATGGAGTACTGGATCTCCAACAGTGATCACCATCTTTGGAATGTTATTCTCAAGGGGAATAGCAAGAAGAGAATTGGAAGAGATAAGAATGGGGGAATCATAATTCTCGCTCCTGCATCTGTTGAGGAGCAGCTGGCTGTGCAAAGAGAGACTAAAGCAAGAACTCTCTTGCTTCAGGCTCTTCCAGAGGATCACATGGGTGATTTTCATCATTTGGATGATGCTAGAGAAATCTGGCTTGCTGTAAAAGCTAGATTCGGTGGGAATGAGGAGTCCAAAAAGATGAGGAAATCAATGCTTAAACAGGAATTTCAGGAGTTTAAGATCTCTGAGGAAGAAGGTATTCACAAAGGGTATGATCGATTTCACAAAATCCTCAGCCAACTTAATCAGTTGCAGGCTCGACCAGACAATGAAGACTGCAACACAAAGTTTCTAAGGGCTTTACCTTCATCCTGGTCTCAAGTTTCTATAACTCTGAAAGCCAAAGGAGGATTGGACTACTTATGCTTTGATGATCTGTACAACAAGCTCAAGACCCTAGAGATTGACATCAAAGGGGTTTCTACTTATTCATCTCATACACCTACTCATACTGCATTTGTTAGTGCCTCAAGTGCTAACAAGGTCTCTCATGGTGATAATCCAAATCCCTCATCTTCATCTGTTTCCTATTCTCCTGCAACAACAAGATCTCAATCAAAGAATGACAATGTTGTTGAGGAAATTCTTCATTCATTTGTTGCTGAAAGTACTCCACAACAGCAGTTGATGTATGATGACTTTGATCAAATTGATCAATTTGATTTGGAAGAGATGGATATCAAGTGGCAGCTGGCTATGCTGTCATTAAAGGTTAACAGGTTTGAGCAGCAGTCTGGGAGGAAGCTCAATCTTAATGGAAGGGAAGGTGCAAGGTTTGACAGGAGGAAGGTGAAGTGCTTCAAGTGTGGTCAGATAGGACACTTTGCCAGAGAATGTCAAGACAAGAAAGTTGATGATAGATCAAGGTATTCAGCATTCAAAATGAAAGAATTGAAGTCAGAGGAAGATAAAGCCCTAGTGTCTGTGGATGCAATGCTGGATTGGGAACAACATGAGGTAACTGGAGCTTCACGGATCTATGGGATGATTGCTGGAGATGGAGCTGAGACACATGTGGCTGGAGAATTTGGTTTGATGGGCTATCCAACTCAGGTACTAAAATGTCCTTTTGATTGTGAAATTAAATATAATAAATTGCAAAAGGATAGTGAAAATAAGTATACCGAGTTAAAAAGGGAATTTGATGAAATGGAGCCAGAATATAATAAATTATTTGTAGATATTCAAGCTTATAAAAAGGCTCTTAAAACTGTGGAAAAACAAAAGGCTTGGCATGAAGCAAATCAGCTTGCATATGAACAAAAGATAAGGGTTTTGGAAAGAGATTTAGAGAACTCCAATAACTATCTTAAATATTCTGAATCTCAAGTTGCAAAGATCAAATTAGAAAATAAGGATTTAAAGGCTAAATTGGATAGTGAAGTGGCTAGAATAAATTCATGGCAACAATCAGAGAAATATCTTGTTAACTATGGTAATCAGTCTGGTTGGCGTAAGAAAGGGTTGGGATATGATGTTGGGGATTATCACCCTAGGATATTTGACCCTACCCCTAAGGAAGTTGATTATCAAAAACCTGTTAAGTTTGTTAAGGAAGGAGGGATGAATACAGTTCCTCCACCTATAAGAGGTGTTTTTAAGCCTGTCCCTATCCACACAGCCCTTGACCTTGACTTTGATGATTCACAAATGACTTATGGCAAAAAGGCAACGAACTTGCCTGATCTTGATTGTGACTCTAATGAATTTGTCTCTTGTTCTAACAGTGACAAATCTGAAGAAATCAAGACTGATGACTATGCCACGTGTGGATCAAGTGAGAAGTCTGCATCAATAAAATCAGAAGATATGTCCTCAAAAGTGGAAACTGATGAATCCCAAAGAGTTGAAGATGTTTCTTTTGATAATGTTAAAAACAATAATGTTTCTAGTTTTGGTTTTGTTTCAAACAGTTCTGGTTGTGATTTTAATTTGGTTAAGAATAATTTTAATTGTGTTGGTTTGAATTCTTCTGATTGCAATAAGAAAGAGAATGTTAAGAAAAAGACCCCTAGAAAGAAATCATGCTTTGTGTGTCGTAGTTATGATCATCTTATTAAAGATTGTGACTATTATGAAAAACAGATGGGTAAATATGCATGTCAAAATAGGTCTGTATGGCACAATGTTAGTGCAATTCCTCCATATATTCCTCAAGCAGCAAGAATAAACTCTTGTAGAGTATCTGTTGCTGCTGGCAAGCCAGTTCCTGCTGGTAAGCCAGTTGCTGCTGATAAGTCCATTCCTGCTGATTGGAGAAGCAATGGTTCTAGACCTTACTACAGACCTACCAGCACTTACTTTCAAAACAATATGTGGCCTGTTTATTTCGACACCTTTAAAATGGGAAAGGCAAGATGGGGAACTGCTGTTAAGTCCTCAGCAGGTTGTTCTTGGAGAAACAATAACAAATATATGAGAATGGGGTCCAAGAACAATGGTGGATCTCATCAATCTCCATGGTTTAATTCTTATTGATCCACAAGGCAGACCCAAGTCAGTAATGACTTGGGCCTCCCATGTATCTAACATTGTTGTATGTTATTTTGTTCTGTAGGATATTCCTTTTAAGAGTAAAGAAGTAGGTATTGTTGATAGTGGTTGTTCAAGGAGTATGACAGGAAATTTGGAAAGGTTGCATAACTTTGTACCCTTTTATGGAGGAACTGTGACATTTGGAGGAGGTGATGGAAAGATTACATGGAAAGGAACCATTAAGACTCCTAATTTGGACTTTGAGAATGTTCTCTATGTGAAGGAACTTAGGAACTTTAATTTGTTCTCTGTCTCACAAATATGTGATAAGAAGAATGGAGTTCTCTTCACTGAGACTGACTGTCTTGTGCTCTCCAAGGATTTCAAGATGCCTGATGATAGTGAGATAGTGCTCAAAGTTCCGAGGACTCACAATCTGTATTGTTTCAATCTGAATGATGTAAACCCTGAGGGTAATTTTGCTTGTATGGTGGCAAAGGCTTCTGTGGAAGAAGCAAACAAATGGCACAGAAGGATGGCACATGTGAACTTCAAGACAATCAACAAGCTGGCAAAGAATGGACTAGTGCATGGACTCCCTTTCAAGACCTTCGCTAATGAACACAATTGTGTTGCCTGCAATAAAGGAAAGCAACACAGGGAATCATACAAGGCCATTACTGCTGTGAGCACAATCTCTGAGCCTCTGCAACTGATTCATATGGATCTTTTTGGTCCAACTTCTATCAGAAGTAGAGACCATAAGTGTTATTGTTTGGTGATTACTGATGAGTTTAGCAGGTTTTCTTGGACTTTCTTTTTAGGTACTAAAAATGAAACCTATTCTGTGCTTAGGGATTTTATTACCTTAATTGAAAATTAGCTAAATAGAAAAGTTAAGGCTATAAGGTGTGATAATGGAACTGAGTTTAAGAACTCTAGTTTAATTGAATTTTGTGGGAATAAGGGGATTAAAAGGGATTATAGTAGTGCCAGAACCCCACAACAAAATGGGGTTGCAGAAAGGAAAAATAGGACTCTTATAGAAGCAGCTAGATCTATGCTAGCTGACTCTAAGTTGCCTACCATGTTTTGGACTGAAGCAGTAAGCACTGCTTACTATGTGCTGAATAGGGTATCTATTACTAATCCCCACAACAAAACTCCTTATGAGCTTTTGTCTGGAAAGGTTCCCAACATAAGTTACCTTAAGCCTTTTGGATGTCATGTAACTATCTTGAATACTAGTGATCACCTAGGTAAATTTGAAGAGAAGGCAGATGAAGGGTTCATTATTGGATATTCTGCTCATAGTAAGGCTTATAGGGTTTATAACTTGTCTGCTAAGAGGGTAGAAGAAACACTCAATTTAAGGTTTCTAGAAGACAAACCCAATTTGCAAGGTGCAGGTCATGATTGGTATTTTGACCTAGATTATTTGACTGATACTTTGGGTTATTCTAGATATAAAGCTAATCAATCTGTAGGTCCACATGTTTATTCATCTAACAATGCAGGTACCTCAGATGATGAGTCTGATTCAGAGTGTGATGAACGACCAATAGTTGTTCCTTCTTTTCCCTCTAACCACTTTTCAGGTACAGAACTCAAAGATTCTTCTGATAAGACTGAAGATAATTCAAGTTTTGCAGAAGACCTTGCTAGGCTTCAAAGACAAGAATATCAAGCCAAGAGAGCTGCTGAAAAGTTTGGTTCTGGATTTTCACAAGAAACAGTGGAGCTATTGAGAAATGCTGAAGCTGAAGTTAGAAGAGAAATGGCTTCTGCTGGTGGGATTCCTATTCCTGCTGATGTCAATTCTACTGATAGTTCACCTGTTACTGCTGATACATCTGTTGTTCCTGCCGATGTCACTGATCCTGCTGCTTCTTTGTCTACTCCATCTGCTGATTTGTTGGGATTCAGTGAGCCTCCAACTAGATTTCCAAGTCCATCTGATCTGGGAAATTCACTCTCTTCAGCAGCTAAGCTGAGTGATCCTCATCATCAGTCAAGATCTGGAATTTTCACTCACTCCTCTTATGATGGTGAAGCTACTCCCACTATTACTAATCAAGCCACAACTTATGAGGTAGATCCTGTTGTTACCAAGAGGATTAATACAGTACATCCTCAATCTTTGATTCTTGGTGATCTAAATTCTCCTGTTAAAACAAGAAGAAGGTTGAATCAATCCAAGTTTGGAGAATCTGCTTTTCTAAGTTACATTCAGGAACAGTTAAGGAGCAATCACACTGACTATCTTCATTGTCTCTATGCTTGCTTTCTATCTCAAACTGAACCTAGTAGTGTAGCTCAAGCCCTTGATAATTCTGATTGGGTTGAGGCTATGCAAGAGGAAATGCAGCAGTTCAAGAATCAGAAAGTATGGATATTAGTACCATTGCCTGAAGGAAAACATGCAATTGGAACTAAATGGATACTCAAGAATAAACGGGATGCTAGGGGAATTGTGGTTCGAAATAAAGCTAGATTGGTAGCTCAGGGACATAGACAAGAAGAGGGTATTGACTATGATGAGGTGTTTGCACCAGTAGCAAGAGTTGAAGCTATTCGACTGTTTTTGGCTTTTGCTTCATTTATGGGGTTTGTGGTTTATCAGATGGATGTGAAGAGTGCTTTTCTGTATGGGAGTATTGAAGAGGAAGTGTATGTTACTCAATGATGCGTGGTTTTGCGACCTTACAACAGGTTTTACCTCTCAAGGGATCTCAAGAGGCTTACAACCCCACCAGGCAGTGTACCTGACCGATGTAGTATAGTGTAGTGGTAAGTACGGGGGATTGATCGTTCTCCACAGGGAATAGTGTTCGTTAGGTATGAAAAACTACTCTAATAGGTCTAAGGGTGAGAGAAGATTCTTTTTATGTTTTTATATTTTTTTATGAAAGCAAGTAAAATCTCGGGTTTTAAGGAGTGGGCGAAATTAGTTGCTAATCAACTAACCCAAATAACTACGAATGCAAATAAAATAAAATGACGAAAATGAAAATGTTGGTGAAAACTTATATGGAGAGGAATGTGTTTACATAGATTTCCTTACTCCCTAACTATCTTTTACCGGTTAATTAGTGTGCATTAATCGCGTGGATGACGGGTGTATTCCTTAATACCAATCGTGGGGTGGCGTACGTACTTCCCCAACTCTACAAGCTCCTACTTCACTCCTATGTCGAGCCGGCTAGGAAGCTCCTAACATGGGATCACTAGAATTCGCTTGTGCATTAAATACAACCATAAAAACCTTAGTACGCATTGGTTCATGTTTCTTAAGACGTTCAAGCAAGTTACCGAACAGGAAGTTAGCCAGTTTTCTTAAGCCTAACATAGATGAACAATCATCCAATACAACTAACAACACACTAATAACCAATAATCAATAGCTAGGTTTCATTAGATCTAAGCAAACACAAGATAAATCTAGCCTAACATGTTAAACAAAAGACAAGAACAAGATAGAATCAAACAACACATAGACATATTGAATGATTAACTGATAACTTATCTTCAATGTAACATGTAAGATCTCAAGGCAAAAAGCCTTGAAAAAGATGCCCAATTCGTCTTAGGGTTTTCACACACAAAGTTCCTCAATAAGTTCCACACTAATGACAAAAAATTAGAAAACTATATATAGACTTTCATATCTGACGGCGTCACGTTATGGAGTGTGACGCCGTCACCTCGCCGCTTTTAGGGTTCCCGGATGACCTTCTTGACGCCGTCCCTCTTTAGCTCTCCAAAATCCGTTCTGGCTTATCAAGGCTTGACGCCGTCAGACTTAGGGGTGACGCCGTCCCTCTTTAATTTATACCGTGACGACCTTGATCAGATTAAATCGTGACGCCGTCAGAATTCCCATGCAAATTTCTCTGGCTTATCATGAGTAAATTTCACATCCACCACTTTTGCCAAGTCATGACGCCGTCAAGAGGTAATCCTGACGCCGTCAAAGGTAACTTCCAGCACAATTTTGAGACTTTGCCGTTTTCTTCACTTTTATGCTCCAAAAACGTCCAAAATGCCTCCTTTTCCAGATTTCTCCTCAAAAGTACCTAAAATGACAAAAGGAACGATTTAGGGCGATATTTGATCAAATAAATACGATTTAGGGCTTAAATGACCCCTTAAAAGCGGTACACTTTTCGCTTCATCAAATACCCTTACACTTGAGATTTGCTTGTCCTCAAGCAAATGCGCTTTTATTCTAATCAAAAATACAAGTTAGGGGTCATTTAACACTAATATAAAAGTAATTACAACAAATAATCGTTCCACTTCAATCATAATAAGCACGGAGATTACAAACTAGCACCTCACAAGTAGTGTTTAGATACTCACATCTCTCAAGTGTCATCAAAATAAATCTCATAAATGAAAACGGATAATATCTCTCACTACCTGTCATAGCAAATAGATTACCATAGGCTTGGGAAAGGATCGAAAACCTCCTCCACTAGGCGTAAGCACCTAAGATAAACTATCAAAGAGGGCTTTTAAATGGGTTATAACGTTAGGTGTAGGGAAAAGGAAAACACGGTTTTGTTGGATAAAGGATATTTTACTGGTGGCGAGTTAAAGATCTTGATCAATTACATGTACTATACAATGTTGCTAAGCCAAGACTCGACTCGATCTTAAGCTAAAAACAAAATAACAAAAACATAAAATAAACATAAAATGAAACGGGATGGTAGTCCGTTTTTTTTATTTTTTTTTTTTTTTTTTTTTGACATACACTCTTGCCCTACCATCCAAAATAATACATCATAGGGGCGTTGCATTCCCCTTACACTTGAACTTTTACATAACTTTACAAATAACTATTCTAATGACTCGAATTAAGATAATTGAAAAACTTGGAGTACTTTTAAAATATTTAGCACATATGGGGGTAATAAATGATGTTCTTCCCCATTACTCCATTACACTAGTACTTTACCCATGAGTCCCAATCGTCCCAAAACAATATGTACAAGGATATGACTCGACTTAGCAACCATGTAATCAACTAGATAATTAACTTGGGTTTAAACAAATGTTGTCACAATAATGCACTAAAAATGAGTGCATACAAGGTAGGCTAAGGCGATTTGGGTGTACATTTAAGTGGGGTGTAACAAATTCTCACTTTAAGTAAAATGCTTAAAGGTCGAAATGAAAAGATAGGCTCTGAGGGGTGTACTAGGGGTATCGTGTACCAAAAATGGGTACAACGCAAAGGGTGTGGGAGAATTACTTGACCAATGTAGCCAATGTAATTATAACAAAAACACAGGTGTAAAACAATGGGTTTATCCTAATGCCTCTTATCATGTAGTAAATCTAACTACACAAATGTAGTCTCACTTGTGGCCTCGGAATGGTCCTAACGCAAGTTCTAGAATCTAAGTGCTACCGGTACACACATCATAGCATAAATGCTTTTCCTACCAATTCTAGGGGCGAACCTCACATATTTGGGGTGGAAAATTTTTTTAGTGGTACGGTTTTTGTGCTAGTCATATAACTCCTATCCGTGAGACGCTAATTAAGATCAAAGTTTCACTCCTATATGTTGTAAAAAATTTTAAATTTGGCACTAAAAATTGCCCTAACAGGTATTTCTCTCAGTTTTATTACACATCTACTATTAAACAAACAAAAATCAAGCGTAAGAGCATTCTCTAATCGTACTTTTACCCCCCTTACACTTAAGATGAACATTGTCCCCAATGTTCAAATAACAAGATGTAAAAGAATAAAGTAAAAGAATGAAATCAAATACTCCCCTGATTCGCTTGGTGGATAATGAAATAACACGGTTAAATCTTCTTCCAAGAGAATGTTGAAGCTCCATGACTAATGCATCGCCAAAAGCTTGATCCAAAACATTTCCTTGTCCAAAATAACCTTTTAAACCTGAGAAAACAAACACGAAAACCTGCATAACATCGGCGGGATAAACTCTATATATAAGGATATAATGCTTGTGGAATGATAATTTTGCAGATTCCTGGAGATTATAAGTTAGAGATTTAATAAAAACTTTTTATGAAAACAAAACTTTCAAAAATTTTCAGAAAATTAAACCTGACGCCGTCAGAAATGATCTGACAGAATTCTCATGTTACGTTTCCGGAAAATTTTTGGAAAAACCTACGCCTTACTTCCTGGAATTCCTGCAAAACATCAATATGACTCGATACAAGCATTTGACTCAAACAAATACTAATATGTATGTTAATTTATTATTATTATTATGATTCACGTTTATTTGTGTTCTAATAAACCGGTTTAGATTTCCCTTACACTTAACTTTTGCAAAATACCTTTATATGTAGTTAAGACGAAGTTAAAAACAAAATAAAGCATTTTCACAAATTAGTTTTGAACATGAATCAATAATAATAAAACTTAAACACACATACGGAAACAAATAAAATCAAACAAACAAATAGATGAACACACAAAGCAAATAAAACTTGGGTTGCCTCCCAAGAAGCGCTTTTCTTTATTAACGAGTCTTGTAGCTAGACTCAAAGTCACGCTACCCTATGTAAGTAAGCTCGTCATCGAGGACGTCTTTAGGGTTAAGCTTGGATTGAAGTTTTCTATTGGTCCGCTTAGTATGATATATCTTTTCAAACTTCTCTCCATCCGGGTCATACAATGTCATCTTCATATGCCATGACCCATCTCCATCTTTGGGTGGTTTGTCCCAATCCCACTTATGATCATCGTCCTCACGAGTCCACTTATTTATTCCTAGGTTAATTGGTAAAACTCCTAGGAAATCGATCATCCTCCTAAAAACTAGAGGGTCTTCAAACGGATCCAATTCGGTGTCCCTAGCCAAGAGTTGCTCTACCGTATGTGTTCGGTTAACAAAGTCCTCTTCTAGGTAAAATGGGCGTTGGGGTCCTATGAAGTCTCTATCGATCCAAGGTCCATATCTAGATGGTCTCCTATTTAATTCTAACCAATGAGGTGTTGGTTCCTCACTAGTATCATAGGCGTGTTTCTTCACATCATAGACTGACCAAGTATCTCCTTCTCCTACCGCTATCTTGGATTCCTTACAATCAATCATAGCACTAGCGGTCGCCAAAAATCCTCTACCTATCAACAAGGGGCATGTAGGGTCGCTAACCATATCAAGGACGTGGAAATCGGCTAAAATGGTTAGTTTTCCAATGTGTACTAACACGTCCTTAACTACTCCAACCGGGTAAGCAACACTCCCATCCGCTAAACCTATTATCACCTCGGTTTCTTCAAGTTTTCCTAGTTTTAGAGAGGTGTAGAGAGGTAACGGAAGTAGGTTAAGGCTTGATCCAAGATCGGCTAATGTGTCATAAGCCTCCGAATTACCGATCTTGCAAGGTAGAACAAATAAGCCCGGATCATCTAATTTCTTAGGTAGCTTGTTTTGAACGAAGGCGGTCCCTTTTTCGCCTAACTTGAGCTTCTTCTCATCCAACACATCAACAACCGGACTTTCAAGGTGGAGCTCCTTGAATTCTTCGTCAAGGTTTTGAGTGGGAGGTGTTTCAACTATGTTGTTGACCAATTTGGATGTCGTAACTTCTTGGTCATTTGGAACGACTTGGGTTTGTTTGAAACACGTGCTCATGGAATTGACCGAATAATATTGTGGACAAGAACTAGGAGACGAAACCGACGAGATGGCGTTGACGTTTAGTTTCGGGTTCTTGACCGTGTTGCTAGGGAGTGCTCCCATTTCTCGGTCATTGAGGGCTTTCAACAAAGTGTCAATCTTATTGGTCATCTCGCTTTGTTTTTGTTTGAAATCGGCTTCAAACTTGGCCAAACGAGCTTCTTGAGATGCCATAAATTGGGACATCAATCCTTCAAAGTTATTGGTACTACCATTGCCGGAAGGATTGCTGTTGAAAGTACGGCTCGAGTTGGAACCGCTTGATTGGAAACGATTAGGTGGGTTGGAAGAGTTGGTTTGTTGTGCGTTTTGGTTTTGTTTCCACCTAAGGTTCGGGTGATTTTTCCATGAGGGGTTGTATGTATCACCGTAGGGGTTTGGCTCGGGTTTGAAAGTGTACCACTTGTCTCCCGCTCCGTCGGTACGCGAGGATGCGTAGTCCGCAAAAGCTTGTTCGGGGAGTTCCATGCAATCACGAGTGTCGTGGGGACCACTACATAATTCACATGAAGAAGTGATTTTGTTTACTTGGCTTGAAGGTTTAGGAGCCTCGTAGGATTTCATGAGAAACTTGACTTGGTCTTCAAGTTCTATGATCCTACGGTCGGAAGTGCTTGAATTGTTCGAAGGCAAAGATATTGCCTTGACCGTTTTATTCAAATCACGGGGATCACTCCAACTTTCGTTGTCATAAAGAGCAAGATCCTCTAGGAGAGCCCATGATTGTTCCGCACTTAGATCACGTAGCTTACCACCAGCCGCTTGGTCAATGGTTTGCCTCGTGGAGAGATTGACATGGTCATAGAAGATTTGGACTTGGAGCCAAAGTTCTAAGCCATGGTGAGGGACTTTTTTGAGTAAGTCCTTGAATCGAGTCCATGCCTCGTAGAGGGTTTCGCCTTGATGTTGTTGGAACATCAAGATATCATTCCTTAGCTTGGTAGTTCTTCCCGGTGGGAAAAACTGAGCAAGGAAACGAGTGGTGAGATCATCCCAAGAGGTGATGGATCCTGCGGGTTGACGCTCTAGCCATTGACTAGCTTGGTCCCGCAGAGAGAATTGAAAGAGACGCAGTCGGGTCGTCTCTCGAGTGGCAACATCAAGGTCTATAGAATCAACGATTTTGAGAAAGTCCTTGAGATGTTGATTAGGATCTTCAGAACGAAGTCCATGGAATGCGCATCCGCTTTGCACCAACCGGATGGTGTCGGATCGCAAGGGAGTGACATTGGCTCCTTGAGTGAGCTCAATGGTGTTTCGATAGCCATGGTGGCTAGGACGGGAGTACTCTCCTAAAGTACAGGCTCTAGGAGGTGGTGGTTGTTGTGGTGGTGGGTTGTTGGGATTAAGGATATTACCATCTTCCATGATGTCGAATGGTAATGGTTACGAACAAAGAAACGAAGAAAATAGATAGACTAAAGAAAACCTAGAAAAAGAAAATAAAAATCTCACTAGAAAGGAATCTAGTGAGTAGACCTATAAAATAAAAATTCAACCTAAACAATAACTATTCCCCGGCAGCGGCGCCAAAAACTTGATGCGTGGTTTTGCGACCTTACAACAGGTTTTACCTCTCAAGGGATCTCAAGAGGCTTACAACCCTACCAGGCAGTGTACCTGACCGATGTAGTATAGTGTAGTGGTAAGTACGGGGGATTGATCGTTCTCCACAGGGAATAGTGTTCGTTAGGTATGAAAAACTACTCTAATAGGTCTAAGGGTGAGAGAAGATTCTTTTTATGTTTTTATATTTTTTTATGAAAGCAAGTAAAATCTCGGGTTTTAAGGAGTGGGCGGAATTAGTTGCTAATCAACTAACCCAAATAACTACGAATGCAAATAAAATAAAATGACAAAAATGAAAATGTTGGTGAAAACTTATATGGAGAGGAATGTGTTTACTTAGATTTCCTTACTCCCTAACTATCTTTTACTGGTTAATTAGTGTGCATTAATCGCGTGGATGACGGGTGTATTCCTTAATACCAATCGTGGGGTGGCGTACGTACTTCCCCAACTCTACAAGCTCCTACTTCACTCCTATGTCGATCCGGCTAGGAAGCTCCTAACATGGGATCACTAGAATTCGCTTGTGCATTAAATACAACCATAAAAACCTTAGTACGCATTGGTTCATGTTTCTTAAGACGTTCAAGCAAGTTACCGAACAGGAAGTTAGCCAGTTTTCTTAAGCCTAACATAGATGAACAATCATCCAATACAACTAACAACACACTAATAACCAATAATCAATAGCTAGGTTTCATTAGATCTAAGCAAACACAAGATAAATCTAGCCTAACATGTTAAACAAAAGACAAGAACAAGATAGAATCAAACAACACATAGACATATTGAATGATTAATTGAAAACTTATCTTCAATGTAACATGGAAGATCTCAAGGCAAAAAGCCTTGAAAAAGATGCCCAATTCGTCTTAGGGTTTTCACACACAAAGTTCCTCAATAAGTTCCACACTAATGACAAAAAATTAGAAAACTATATATAGACTTTCATATATGACGGCGTCACGTTATGGAGTGTGACGCCGTCACCTCGCTGCTTTTAGGGTTCCCGGATGACCTTCTTGACGCCGTCCCTCTTTAGCTCTCCAAAATCCGTTCTGGCTTATCAAGGCTTGACGCCGTCAGACTTAGGGGTGACGCCGTCCCTCTTTAATTTATACCGTGACGACCTTGATCAGATTAAATCGTGACGCCGTCAGAATTCCCATGCAAATTTCTCTGGCTTATCATGAGTAAATTTCACATCCACCACTTTTGCCAAGTCATGACGCCGTCAAGAGGTAATCCTGACGCCGTCAAAGGTAACTTCCAGCACAATTTTGAGACTTTGCCATTTTCTTCACTTTTATGCTCCAAAAACGTCCAAAATGCCTCCTTTTCCAGATTTCTCCTCAAAAGTACCTAAAATGACAAAAGGAACGATTTAGGGCGATATTTGATCAAATAAATACGATTTAGGGCTTAAATGACCCCTTAAAAGCGGTACACTTTTCGCTTCATCACTCAACCACAAGGGTTTGTGGATCCACAACATCCTGATTTAGTTTATAAAGTGGTGAAAGCACTCTATGGACTTCATCAAGCACCAAGAGCATGGTATGCCAGGTTGTCTGCCTTTCTTCTTAAACATGGTTATAGAAGAGGAACAATAGATAAAACACTTTTCATTAGGAAGAATTTTAAAGATATCATCTTGGTACAAGTGTATGTAGATGATATCATTTTCGTTTCCACTAATGAAGCTTGGTGTAAGGATTTTGAGGATTTAATGAAAAGTGAATTTGAAATGAGTGCTATGGGGCAGCTGACATTCTTCTTGGGCTTACAGGTTCAATAGAGACCAGATGGTATCTTCATTAATCAAGAAAAGTATGTTTATGACATACTTAAGAAGTTTGACTTGGACAATGTGAGGACTGCTACAACACCTTTTGAAGCTCCAAAGCCTAAATCTAATCATGAACCTGATGATGCTGTAAATGTTCACTTATACAGATCTATGATAGGTTCTTTGATGTATTTGACAGCTTCAAGGCCTGATATCATGTTTGCAGTCTGTGCTTGTGCTAGACATCAGGTTACACCTTTGACTTCCCATTTAAATGCTGTTAAGAGAATCTTCAAGTATTTAAAAGGACAACCTAAGCTGGGACTTTGGTACCCAAAGGATTCTTCATTTGTGCTGGAAGCTTATAGTGATAGTGACTATGCTGGGGCAAACTTTGATAGAAAATCTACTACAGGAGGTTGCCAGTTTTTGGGAAGAAGGTTGGTTTCTTGGCAATGCAAGAAGCAGACTATTGTAGCTACATCTTCTACTAAGGCAGAGTATGTTGCTGCTGCTAGCTGCTGTGGACAGGTCCTTTGGTTGCAAAATCAATTGTTGGATTATGGGTTCAACTTCATGAACACTAAAATTTTCATTGACAACCAAAGTACTATCTGTATTGTTAAAAATCCAGTGTTTTATCAAAGAACAAAGCATATCGAGATTAGGCATCATTTCATAAGGGATGCTTATGAGAAGCATCTTATTCAGGTGCTTAAGATCGACTCTGATGAGAATGTGGCTGACCTGTTGACTAAAGCATTTGATGGTCCAAGGTTCAACTATCTGGTGGTTCATATTGGAATGCTCAATCCTTAGGTGCTGAGATTAAGGGGAGGTTTACGCCTAAGGGGAGGCTGCTTCTTGTTGTTGTTGTTGTTGTATATCTTTCTTTCTTTCTTATCTTTTCTTATTTTCTTTCTTTTCTTTTGGTTTGTTTCTGATTTCTTTCTTTTAGTTTAAAAAAAAAAAAAAAATTGTATAGTGTGTGCTAATAAGTTGGTTTGAGCAACACCTTGCAGGTACAGTGTTGGTGTTTACACCTACACAGCAAATGGTATTCAACTCACCATGTCTTGCAGACAAGAAAGAGTTGCCTCACCATGAGGGTACGGCTCTGGTGTGATAATCAAATCCGTTGATAGCTGTAATAGCTTGCTCAAAGCTATAGGGTACTTTAACTCACCGATGGTTTAATCCTGAGAAGTTGAAAAATGGTTCTCAATTCACCATGGATGTAACCCTTTATGGGATCCAAAGGATTGGCTAGTCCACAAAAGTATGGTTTGTGGTAAAGACAATTGGTATCCATATTTGGTATTCAATTCACCAAGGTTCAATTGAAACCAAAGAATTGGCTAGTCCTGAGCAAACGGCTACAGGTAAAGACAACTCAAATCCGTTTACAGTTGCTGGTTTACTCAAAATCAGATGGTTATCAATGTACCATGATCTTACACATCTAAACATTGGCTACTCCAGTAGTGATGGCTATTGGTAAAGAGACATCAAATCCATTAATTTTCAATGATTCACCTCTCACAGGAGTTAACACACCTGGATGTGATGAGAATAGTATGAAACTTAAGTGATTTGATGTACATATTGTCATAGTAGCGGTCAAGATCAAGAATGACATGGTGACCAGCTTAGATCTTCTTTTGAGGATAATTTCCTATTGCTGCTGAACTATCGAAGTTGCTGCTGGAAGTTTTAAGTCCTGATGCTGGTTACTTACTGATGCTGCTACTGGTCTAATCCTCTCCCTATGAACTTCAAAGTTATTTCAGAATCAAGTGCACACCTAGGGAATCTTTTCGGAAATACACTATTTCCTCAAGATTAGGGGAGGATTGTTGGGAATTCTGGAAATAAGATATTTCTTGTTGCTGCCGATAGTGAAAGTTGGTTCCTGCCGAAGCTCATTGCTGCTGATAGTTATATTTTGTTTCTGCTGATAGTGTTTGTTGCTGCGGATATTATTGTCTGTTATCCGTATGTTTAGAAAGTTTATTTATAGAAGAGATCATGTTTATCTCTTTACACGTATTCTTGTAGGACGGGTTAGGGTTAGGGTTCCTTGTCATTATAAAAGGAACACCCCATCTATGAGTTTAGACATCTTTGTAACTTAACAATCATCAATAAAAATCATCTTTTAGTTCATTATACGATCCATAGAGGATCATAGCATTAGTTCTTTTCTTTTCTTGTTCATAATCAGAGGTTCTCTTGTAGTGTGCTTGTGATTACATAGGCATCCTACCGATCCACATAGGCTCAAAGATCTAGCAGGCGTGCTAGATTCAACACTAACAACTCTAGCGCAAGACTTATTTTCCCCAAGCCTAATCCATGAAAAAGGCAACAATTGTAAGTAGTATGACAAACACTAAAACCGCACCTTGGAGACCAAAATCCCCTTCCGGATTGTACGCCATATAGGTAACAACCGCAACAATGTACATAATTGCTAAGATAATTGCCAAAGGCAGCGTTTTGAGATTTTTAGGAAGGAAATTTGATAGTGAAAGAATGAGGATTAGAAATGAGGTATTTATAGGAAGAACCTAGCCGATTATTCGAACGTTAGAATCATTATTCATCCACTTTAAAATTCTGACTGTTGCGCAGTGACGCATCAGGTGGCAAAACATTCAAAATTTAGTTCATCCTGTAGAGATGAAACTGACTAAACCTTGATCCTTTGGTATTAAACGGAGAACCAAGGATTATCAGCGAAATGACATTATCAGAAATCAGGCCTAAGAATGAAATAATATTTTAAGTAATATTATTTTTAACTTGAGGCATTTTAAGAACATCAAACTCTCATCCTAACCCAAATCATTGTACGATTTTCCTTATCGCGTTCCGTATCTGGATAAGATAGAAATCTGAACCTAGCTATCCCTATACATCATTTTTCCCAACTTTTCACCCAACATAGGCTGAATCTCGAGACGAGATTCCCTTCAACAGGGGGATACTGTAACCACTCGTAAAATTTCCTAATTACTTTATAGAATTATTATCCTTTTTCCACGGGTAATTTTTTTTATGTATCTCTCATCTTACGTGACGTAGATCAAATCATTGATAAACGTGCTCCCACAAGACCTGCCTAACAAACCTAATGTTTATTTCATAAACATATCTATATGAAAACATTACAGAATACCATTTACCATTTTACGATAATTTCTTAACAAACGTATAACAAAACATTCAATATCTATATAGAGTTTCTATGAAACCCTAAAATTCATCACAAATATGAACAACTAAACCTCAGAATATAAAAATACAACATATCTGGGATAATGTACAAGTTATTAAAGCACCAGAAACCATAATTCTATCATGTTCCCGGTAAAACCCTAAATTCACATAACTGTGATTTTATGTATTCATTTCACAAACCCTAATTTATTTATACAATATTTTTACAAAATATTAAGTTTACAAATTATTTAAGCTAGTGTACAAGTCATTGATGCATAAAACCATTTATTTACAAAATCTTTATTAAAATCCTATTTATAGTTATTTTTAAAGCATAAAGTACAAACCATTCATGCATAACTTTTATAAAATTATTTTTCCTAAACTCTTTAATTATTTTTACAAGTCTTTTAGCCCAAGGTACAAGTGTCTAATGCACAAGAACTATAAATTCCATTTAATTACCTTTTCACTTAATAAAACTTAACAAATAAATTCTATAAATTACCAAAAATATATTTTACTCATACTCTAAACTTTTGTACAACTCATTTAAACCTAAAGTACAACTCACATAAGCACAAATCACCTTTTCTCATATAATTTGAAATATGCATATGTATATATAACTTAAATAATTTTCTAAATAACAAAACTCTTAAACTAAATTAGTTCCTATCTTTAGACTCTCAATACAACTCACTGAACTCAATGTACAATACCCTAAAGCCATTCGACTTCTTCCTTAGAAACCTGGTTCGATCCTAATTATACAACCAAACTAAGTTTACACCTTGAAGATACAATGAATCTAACCAAAGACATATATCCCTATTCATTTCAACAAACCCTTCCACTTGTACACCTTCTTCTTCTTCAATATCTCCCATTGGTAGTTAAAACTATAGGCTAGCACTCGGCCACATCACCTCCCTTACACCTTCCCCCTCCTCCTATCCAAGTGGCATATCTCCTCATTTCTGTCAGCCCTTGTCTCAAGAGTTTGTCTCCTTATCTTCACTCTAACAAACCCTAATTCTCACTTCTATAAATAGCAAACACAACCCTCCTTTCCATCTCACCCTCATTCGAACCATAACAAAAACACAGCCCATTTCCATTTCCTACTAAATACAATCTCAAATACCCTCTCAACACAAGGCTCAAGAAGTCCAGAAGAGGAGAAAACCTGTCGTGCTCAAGAAACAAACCATTTCGCCCTATCAAACCCTAGCGAGCCTCAACCCTAAGTAAGTTACTCAACCCTTTTAAATTTCAGTTTTACTTACTTATATACATTCAAAAGTATTAATATATAATCCATAATAACGAATATAATCAAAAACATTAGCTTTTCATTCCTTTTCTTTGTTTCTGTACAAGCAGAACCATGAACACACCCATAATATTTGAATTATTGTTCAAACAAATCAAAAACCCATGAAACATGTTTAAATATATTAAATACTATCATAACATGCATAAAATATTGGTTAGAAACGTTTAAAAACATTGAAACCCAATCGGGTTGTGTTTACTGAGTTTCAGTCGAGTAGAAAACTCACCCCACAGCCCATGTTTTGACTTTTAAACCGACTATCTAAAGTTCACTAAAATTTCTGATTTTCGGTGTAACTAAAGTCCACCTAGCTAGCTTGAGATAGGAACAAAAATCACTAAAAATGATCAAGTATCCATTGAGATATCAAGATCCAAAATCTGCCATGTATCGCTAACTAGAAATAAAGTTATTCCAGTTATTAATTTTTAGTTTTCTATCGACCATCTGCCCAACTTTCAACCTAGTTATCGATCATCTAGAGGCCTTTATAAATTCTGGTTTTGAGTATATTTAGAGTTCACCCAACTGACTAGTAATAGGAAAAAGAATTTCGAAAAATGATCTATTTTCCATGGAGATATCGAGTTCCAAAATTTGATATAAATCGCTAGAACTAGAAAAGGTTTTCAGTTATTATATTTTCAGATTTTTACTCGAACAGCCCTACTTTTGACCCTATTTTCGAACCCCATAAGACCTCTAAAAATTCTAAGATTTTGGCATGCTAAAGATGATCTAGCAAACTTATTTTTGAAGCAAAAACTTTGCAAAATGATCGAATGGTTAGAAAGTTATTAACTTTCAAAAATCGTTTCATCGCTAGTATTAAAACTTATTTTTCCGGATTTGTTAAAACTTTCCACCTGGTCGACTTTAGTCAAATATTTCGAATAGCAAATGATTTTTATAAACAACGAAACTTGGTGAATCTTTAGACGGCCTAGCTAACTTTTCATAGGAACTGAGAGCTCGTAAAATGATTCCGTTTTCGTTAAGGTCTTCGTGTCCAAAACTCTAGCCAAGTCCTATATTATATAAGTGTGATTTTTGTTAAATTAAAGTTTTTAGGGCTGATTTTGCAAATAAATGTTATCAAGGGTTATTTTTGTCAATATCAAATAAACAAGGTAGAAAATGTAATTTCTGAAACTTGAGGGTAGAAACTGTCATTTTCCAAAAGTCCTGGGTATAAACTGTCATTTAACCAAACCTTAGGGATTAAAGCATAACTTTTCGTAACTATTATTTTTATCAGATCTATTTTTATTTCCCGATCTAATATTAACGTAACACGTTTATTTTATGGACGAACGAACAAGTAAAATAACAAACCAACAAACGAAAGATATAACAAACGAACGAAACAGAAATATAAGAACGAAAGATGTAAACAACAAAATAAACATATAATCATCAGAAATGATTACTAAATATTGGCTTAACAACCTAGATTCCTTGTTCGGAGACGTTTATCAACTTTCTGTCATTTTGTTTTCCATCCAGACTGCTCAGGTGAGTTCATAGTCCCACTTTTTATATACGTTTTCTAAACTTGTGGGGAGATACATGCTACAAACCGAACATAAGTATTTTTCTGAACGTTTTCCTGATTATTATTGCCTAAGACACCCCATTTGTGTTAGCCGGATGGATAGACTTTGTGCTAGCCGGATTGATAGCCAAATGCACCCTATTTGTGTTAGCCGGATGGATAGACTTTGCGCTAGCCGGATTGATAACCAAGTACACCCATATTTATATCATTTTATGATATCACACACACACACACCCCGTTAATATCTGAGATTGTGAGACTTAGAGCAATATGTTTATTTCCGAATTACTATCTATTTAGCTTATGTTCAAACTTATTTAACGTTAAACACTATGGATTCACTCAACCTTTGTGTTGACCTTTTTAGCATGTTTATCTCAGGTTATTGGAAGCATGGATTGGCACGGGATTGGCTATGGACTATGTTATCATTCAAATCAATAATATATTTTTATACATGTATTTTGAGAACCTCCTGCTGGGACCTGAATATTGTAACTCTGATATAAATGAATGATAACAATTTAATTTTAAAACGTCTCTTTTCGAGTCGTTTTCTATCATCATGACTGTGAACTGTGAAGTTGCACCCCAACGTATATTTCCGCTGCGAATATCGAAAACGGGGGTGTTACAGCCATCCCGAAGGATACCATACTATAACACATGGCCATCCCGATGGATCATTAACATTCATCCTGAAGGATCTTTTACACATGCCAAGGATGTAGGCAAACCATGCCGGTGAAGGCAAGCTATACAATAATGCCATGAAGGCAAACTATACATCATGCCATAAAAGGCAAGCTAGGCCATCCCAAAGGATGCTAAAACTAGAGCATTGGATCCAAGCTATGTTTACTTTATCATTTTTACTCAATTTATCCTTTATGTACTTTTATCATTAAGTACTCACTATCATTTTCTCAATTCTCATTGCCTTAAGCAATTTCAACATTCACTATCATGTTTGCTTTCATCTCGACAAGTCTCTATATAACACTTGTCGATTTATCATATTTGCATTATCACAATGCAACTTATCATTCATCCGTCAACCCCAAGTTGACTCATACATTCACTATATGCCATCTTTATTTTAGACAAGTTCTATATAATGCTTGTCCATTACAATATAATTTACACATTTTCTATGTGTTCTTACAACACACTTTTACTATTACCCGTCAACCCTTTGTTGACCATATACTCAATTTACACTATCACTTCATTTAGTCTACTCAACTTTTACGCATATAAACCTTACATAGGTTTATTCTATAAAACTCTCATTTATCTCATTATACACATTCCAATATATTAATATGATCATATTCATGTTTTACAATTCTTTCTAGTGTACTTCATATCACTTATAACTTCTAGCGCAAACCGTATCTCATTCATCACTTCTACTCATCACGCTTAACCATATATTACTAACACATTTTACTTATCATGTTTTATATGAAACATGATCTCATCACATTTTGACTATACACTTTAACTTTCTCATCTCAGTTACTCATATAAGAATTCGTGCCTTCAAGCATCTAATCATTATTATATTAATTGTGTCTTTCTAGTCATCAAATTACAACATACTTCATTATTCATTTCCTTACTTTATCTCAAGCTTTCAAAGCATCTATGTTTTGTCAACACTTTACCATATCTTTTCACATATCAATTAAGTCTTACATATTACGCATTCCAATGCATCTAGCATTCTCATACACTTCTATGCATCACGCTCTCAAGCATAATCTCAT
Source organism: Artemisia tridentata subsp. tridentata (assembly GCA_021014915.2). Lineage (NCBI taxonomy): Eukaryota > Viridiplantae > Streptophyta > Magnoliopsida > Asterales > Asteraceae > Artemisia > Artemisia tridentata. The sequence goes on from CP139502.1 coordinate 326,798,278, forward strand.
TCTACTAGACGTATCATAAACTACCATAGACTTAACATCACATAAGCAATCACACTTAACACTTAACACTTATCCAACAAGTGTTAAAACATACACAATCATAATCAACTCACGCAGTCTATGGTTCATACGACACATCGTACAAGCAATCTATGTCTAAGCATCCACATTCTAATTAGCCGAAAGCACTAGCCTACCTTATACTAAGGCATCATAAAACTTTAATTCACTTACTAACCCATCTCTAATACCACTAGGCATTCTTACTCGCATTCATTACCATAACTCTATCATACATTCACATAATCGCAATACATTCACGGGCACCAACCGAGGTGCTCGGCTAACTAACTATTCAAACACTTCAAGTCCTCTACGGACTTCTATCACATACACAATAACACATAAAACACGTTCATCACTTATCAATTTAAGCTCATCTATCACGGAACATAATCCATCTCATACTTAACAACTACTTCCCGCATCACTAGCACTTACGTTCAAAGCTTCTACGAGTGGTTTAAGACTAGGCAACCTATAGTGGAAACCTAATTCACTTAAACCGAAGCTCTGATACCAAGTTGTAACACCCTGTGCCCGCTTAGACCAAAAACTAAAACTTTTTACGCGGAAACGCTTGACTTTTACGGACATCTGGTTACTCTTTTGCAATCTGACAGAAATCTAAAAACTCTCAGACCATGAGACTAATTTTATATGAAACTAGACTCAATTACCTTCAAAATGACGGGTGGCACGACCCGTAACGACTTACGATTTAAAAGATATGATTTTTACAATTTGACGGGTTATGCATTAAACCCATTTTGACCCATTTACACTACAAACCATCTATACCAATTCATTTGCCCACCAAACTTGGCCAACATCATTACTTTAACATACTAAACATGTTCCATAAACCCATGACCCGTTCACAACCCAAAATGGGTATATTTACACTTTTGCCAAACACCCCCCCCCCCCCCTTAACTTTGACTCTAAACACATAAAACATACTTTGACCCATCGGTTGACCACCAAATCGATAGGACAACCTTAACATACCATTTGCCACACGGCTACACTATACCAACCAATAAAAGATCAACAGGGGTACAAACTTTACACATGAGCTCGGTATTCTACCTAAGCTCCTAAACACATATTACCTTCATTCTCGCATATCCAAATCCTTATTCCATGATTCCTAGCCATCCATATAAACATGTCAACCTACAAAACGGTTAGACAACTAAACCATAAGCACAAAGGCTTAGTAAGTAAAACGATCATAACATATCATTATACTTCAATCAACACATAAGCATCATAAACACTAACCACTTTCTTTAAGGGCTTACTGCCCACATCTTGTCTAACACATAACATCAACTCATCACATAAACCATATTCATAGCATCACATAAGCATATCCCAAGTACATATCACTTGTCATACAACATACATAACACATATATGTTTGAAATTCATATAACACATGTGATCATCATTTTACTTACCTTAGCTCCAAGCTAAGCATATCAAGCCAATATCATCATCATCATCATCATCATCCATACTTTAACATCCTAAGTCATAACATCATACAAACACTTAAAATTCATAACATAATAACTATAACAATGGTTACCACAACTTAGCTCACCTCTCAACACTTTTAATTATCATATCATCATATATTGATCATATGATAATTATTCCTTAAGATTATTATCTTATTTTCAATACCACTTATTCCATAATCATGTAACATCTTTAATTAGCTTATAAACATCTTTACCCAATTTCCCTTAATTAGAGTACATGAACCCTAATTCATAAATTGAGGGAAAAGCACTTACTTATAGTGGGATTAACCAAATTAAGGGCTCTTAATGATTGGAACACTTTAAGATTGCTTGAATAAGCTCAACTGATGGAGCAGTGATACTTCCCTCTCTTTTCCTCCTGTACAAACCGACTTCAGAAGTATAACAATCCAATATCCAGGCCTTTCTAAGGCTTACTTCAACTTAAGGAAACATCTTTGGTCCTTTGGCGATAATAATCCCTCAAGTTCCATTCTTTCTATATTAGCCACATTAACTTTATAACGCATGTTTTGACTATCACTTGACTATTGGGTTTGACCACAACGCAACATTCGTTGACTGGCCAATCATATAAGGCCTTTATCATTTTCATCTAGGGTGGGAAACGGGTCTTTCAGAAACGAGGTTGGATACTTTTTTAAAATGACCATTAAGCGAAAAACATTAATCTATTCATGAAACGTTTACACATCTACAAGTATTACAGTCTATGAAGCTCTTATTCATGAAAATCAAATACCACCTTATGGTGTATATATAGGATTACATATTGTATTATGTTATCACTTTGGTTAATCGAATGTTGTTGATTAGGTCATTGATAATTGTTTTTTAGGTTGTTTCAAAGACAATCAATTACATTGTAATGTTTTCAGAATTAAAGTGGTGTCAATTTTTTCATTTATTTGTCTTGCAAGTTTATGTTTGGAACAACTAAAAGAACCCAAAACAAATGAACGTTATTCTATCTTAAATACATATAAACTTCTTCTTTTTTTGGAGCAAAGTACATATAATTGAGTAATGCCATTTTCTTCATTAAATGAGACTAAGACATTTCTGAATTGAAAAATCAAGTAATACAACAATCTAAAGCATGTTGTACATACCAATCAACCACAAAAGCAACAATTTAAGGAATACAAATATAAAAGTTAACAAAACTCTTAACAATCATGTAAGTGTATATATTGTGATCCGTATGTTAGTTCAAGGGAGTATTATGCAGATAATCTGCTACATCCCTCGGATAAGAAACACGGCCAAATCATCAAAACATGTTGATTTCTTTTTGTACATCACTACCTCCTCCTTCTTTATGATTACGTACTTTATTACCATATATTGTCGCCTTCCATCACTGAATTTATTCCGTTACGGTCAACCTTTTTCACATACTACATAGAAGATTTGTCTCTCTTTTTAAAATTTCACAAACAAGAATTTGAAATGATGCATGTATATTATAAAGCAAGTTGTACAAGCATCTAAAACATAATTTTCAACAAAACATACTCTTCAAATTCATATTAAATGCCTATAAAACCCATTTAGACACCAATTATCAATTTTATACCCTTTTCCCTGAAGAAATCAACTACATCAATAAAACAATATACACGAAAACAAACCAAAAGAAACCTACATAAAACTACAAATGAAGTGTGTGAGCAACAATTACATATGTTATTGCTTATTCTACTCAGCTTATAAAAATACGCAAAAACAACAATCATGTTTTTATGCTCAACCATATCAATACACTTTAAATGACTATGAGATTCGAAGAACGCTTATTTGGATTATGTACAACTGTGTGAAACTCGGTGTGTGAACAGAGAATATAACTTAACCTTCACTTGTTCTCACATTGTCACGAAAAAAAGTTATTTCTAACCAAGGAATTCAACCTGTAGCAGTAATATGGATTATGTTCAACTGTTTGAAGCTAAATGTGTGAACATTACATGTTTAGCTAGCTAAGAAGTGAATTACAAATCAGTATTTAATGCAAAATAGGAATTAACTAATATCGACTAACAACTACTTTTCTTGTTAAATTTAATTTGTAAGTTGAGCACGTGCATGACTCGCGACTATTTTGGATCATATCATATGTCTAAATGCATGAGTCGACAAGAAGGTCGCAAGAGGGACCATGTATACAAATAAAATGTTAACGACCATTAAAATTCGGGTGCGACCATTTTACCTTTTAGAGGTGGGCAGGTGGCAAGCTTTTATGGTGTCTTTTCATCTATATATATATATATACTAGCAGGGTACCCGCGCGTTGCGGCGGCGGGTACCCTGAAATAAAATTTTTCGGTGAATCATTTATTTTAGTTTATTATGTTCTTTTTGACAATAAATTTACGGATATCAAGAATTTCGTTTAGCCCGTGCCCGTTCAGGCTCAAGCCCATTTTGCCCGTTGCCCGTTTGGGCTTGAATATTTGTATAATGTGTTTTATTATTTGTGTTAGTGACATTTAATGCAGGGTACCCGCGCGTTGCGGCAGCGAGTACTCTAAAATAAAATTTTCTGGTGAATCATGTATTTTAGTTTATTATGTTCTTTTTGACAATAAATTTACGGATATCGAGAATTTCGTATAGCCCATGCCCGTTGGCCCGTACCCGTTCGGGCTCAAGCCCGTTTGGCCCGCGCCCGTTCGGGCTCAAGCCCATTTGGCCCGTTGCCCGTTCGGGCTTGAATATTTGTATAATGTGCTTTATTACTTTTATTAGTGACATTTAATGCAAGAATTGTGTTTAATTTGGTTGTACAATATATTTGATAATTTGTATTTCTTATGTAAGGGGTGTTTTAATAACTGTATTAATTGTATTTATTGATCAGTTAATTAATTGACTACATTAAATAGCATTAATGTGGTGTTTTGTTTTTTTAATATGTGCATTAAAGTGGTGTACACTATGCTTCTTGTCTTGTACGTCTGAAAAATATGTGCATTAAAGTGTTGTACATTATGCTCATTTTCTTGTAAGTCTTAAAATTTGGAGAGAGAGTCATCCCTCTATTATATGTAGTATAGATATACACACACTGAGTATTTAATAAATGAAAAAAAATTGAATGACACTTTCAAACGTACGTCATATTGCCAATGTCAGCTTTTTAATGCATTTAATTTTTCAGCTACCATTCATTTACAAATACTCACCTAGCTTCAACATGTCACCATTTATTTTAGAGTAAATTACACCGTTGGTCCTTGTGGTTTGCGTTGACTGGCGCTAGTGGTCCTTTGACCAAAAAAATTGCGCCAGTGGTCCTTAAGTCAGAAACGTTATGCACCGTTAGTCCCTCCATCCAAGTGGCCCCACAAACAGATACTAACGCTCGTTATCTATTGGATTTAAAGGGGCAATTTAGTCATTTCATATAAATCTGATTAAGTCAAACAAATAAATCCAACTAATTCATTCAAGATGAGTTCAAGATTCAGTCAAACAAATAAATCCAACTAATTCATTCAAGATGAGTTCAAGATTCAGTCAAACAAATAAATCCAAACAAATAACGCTCGTCAACTGAGACCAAACAAACATCCTTAATATTCCACAGAGATAGAATCGACTCTAAGCCATAGGAATAAGCAAAATACTAAACCAATGTTGGTGTCACAAGAAAGACAACCAATAGCAATCAGCATCTATTCACACAACTTATCCAATCCCTCATCACCAGCATCTTCATAGTATTCATTGTCAATATCGCCTTTATGCTCATCACTTGTGCTTGGATTTACCTGAACAGGCCACATAGATGCACCAGACAATGTCCTCAGTTTCATTCTTTTCTTCTTGATTTGGAGCAGCAATTATCTCATTAAGCATCTATACACAAATAGTACAAAACTAACAAAATTAAACAAAACGAACTTAAATAAGCTTATAAACAACAGAACCCTTTTGAGAACCCTTTTGATTACGTTATTATCTTTGTGTTTGACAGGTAAGTAGTTTTCGATGGCCGTAGCAATTGGCATTATGGTTAAAGCATATTTTGCAATTGGACCCCAAAATTGTGTATATTGCAATCTTTGCACTAGCTTTTTCTGTGGGTAGGTTGAGTGTCACTTGAGATTGCACATCCTCGCCATAAATAATGTAACCAAGTATGGCCATTATCACATATGTCGCTGTACATATCAAGAAACTTATAATTAGAACCTGCAATTTGTTGGAATATGTGAATTATAAAAGAACTATAAACACATAAACATCAAAGCACACGCAGCGGAATAGATCTACAATAACATGTAAATAATTAACTAAAATTAAATAGAAAACGTACATTTTTGATTCCTAGCAAGAACAAGGAATCATGTGATCTCCAAGAACAATACAAACCCTAATAGGGTTTTAGGATGGATCGACTAAGGTGTAGTCGAATAGGGTAAATCACCACAAGCTAAAGTAAGCTTGTTACTCGTTCTTGTACACACGTAATACTAGCGTTCCAATGGGAAAAGCTAGGTTCTAATATCACAAACAAAACCAATACTTGTGTTCAAGTTGAAATCGACAAAACCCTAGGAGATAGGGATGTATGCCAATCGGTTAGAACTAGAGGAAAGGAGAAAGAAATTGGTTAGCTTGAGAATTAGCGATTAAGGATTAACAAATACAATGGGGTTGTATTTATAGACTCCCTTTTCTTCTCCTCCAAGCCACAAACCGACTTCCATAACCCATAGGGTTGGATCGGCCAATCTTAACCCAATTAAGGGTTTCTAGATCCTTCTAACCTCCTTTTGCATAATTAGTCCTTTAATGACCGTTATCTCTAACTCCGTTAAATACTAACTTCCGTTAAGTTAATTGTTTGTGAAATGAATAAATAAAATATAAAATATATTTAATTAATTCAATCCATTGAAACTCTTACGTATTGTGTGCAATCCCGAGTCTCGGGTTCGAAACCGGACATACTAATATTAATAATTATACACAAACTCTAACAGCTCCCACTTGGATAACTATTAATATAGTAATGACATGGGCTAGTCTAGCTTAACAGATCCCAGTGCCCCCAGTTTGATCCGAGTATGGTTTTCCTGGAAAAACCAAGTGATGAATTTAATCATCATACTTATCCTTTTGTTTCTAATACCGCGTTAATATGGATATGGATCTTGGTCATTCCATAATTAACAATTAGTTTCTCGTTTATACATAATTGATCAAAATTACCAAATCATCTGAACATCATTCAGATAGCCTTTGGGCGTGCACGCATACATCTTGTCAATCCTATGAGTGGCCAAGCGGTATTAAACTTCAAAACACATTTGAAGGAACAAATCCTTTATTGACTACGAGCATAACCCTCGAACTTTGCATCACCTCCGAAAATAGCCCTTATAACTACCTGTTACGGATAGCGTTAGACTACCTTACAGAAAATGAGCTACATCCTCGGAGTTATCTGGTATCTCAAGTCTGAGGATAAATATTCATGATTTACTTAATGACGACGATCCATAAAGTATAATCATGTGGTTGGGATAAGTCCTATATTCAATTTATCCAATATTGAATATCATGTGATATTGGTGTCTCAACCTTACAGTACATTCTACCAATCCTCACATTTGTCTTTATTTAATGATATTCCCATATCATTAATTGACAACGGACAATTTAGAATAACATGAGTTATTCACAGATTTAAACATGCAAATATAGGACACAAATATTAAAAATGAGAATAAACGTTATCCACACTTTATTTCATTATAATAATAATTGTTTATATGTCCCTTCTCCAAAATACTAACTAGATCAATGCATGATAATTTCTATTAATGATTTATGCCTCAAGTTATGTTCCACATACTTGTTGACAAGGCATAAATCAACTAATGTTGATCTATCGAAATTTTGAGAATACTTATTTCAATAATGAAATTCTTGTATGTGTGCATTCATCTATCTAGATATTGCCACATACTTCATAAAATGCGTGACACCCTTATGCACGAATTTATGACAATTAAACTACCAAACCTTTGTAGTTAAAGTATTCTAATTCTTTATGTAAAATGCAACTTATGCTCATATTGCGCATAACTAGTATACATGGTCTCCTAATAAGGATGAGCTCCCACCATGACTAGTATTGAGTGTCATCTCAATCTCACTTGCATCATTGTATTAAACAACAATATGCTATTTGAAAGTTCCCGTAAACTTTAATATCATCGTGTAATGTTTGACATCTTCAAATCTTACAAGATTTGTCATCAACATCTTGCCATATGGTTCATATTTAGAATTTTGGAGCAATCCAGGCTGAGGATGTAAATTCTAAATCATATCCATTACACTTAGCTATCTAATAATTTTCAATTAGATACTAATGTTGTCAATCATCTTGCATCCAAGCATGATACAACAAGCAACATGATGTACATGAATAATCCTTTCGTCAACCTTAGATTTATTCATGTCATATCTTTTCAAAGATATGTTTCTATCTAGATCTTCTAATAGAATATCATGTTTATTAGAATCAGTAATTATTGCCGCTCATGTTTATAACAATAAACATATATTCCAAGGTTTTATTTCCTAAATTTCCATGTGAAGTTTCATTCCAAACTAAGACTTAACATATAAATGTTAATGGAATGTTACTTCCTATATGTTATACAACATATATGAAAACAAGAAAATAAATATAACACTCCCACTAGCTTTCAGGAATATTCAGAAATATTCAGAAATATCTTATTTTAATTATAAATCAAAAACTAGCTTTAATAACTAAAATTAAGAATATCTTCTAGATGCATGCATTAATCCATTCACAAATGATTTGCACTTTGTATATTACTAAAGATTATTTGAATTCAAATACTCATTTCAATTACTTTTCGTCCTCGCACAAGTAATTTCCCAAGAAAGAGTTTTGATATTCCATTATTAATTTCATATAAATGAAACTAATAATGATAATCATAATCTTTATATATTTAATGTGTTTAGAAAGAATTTCAATCACATTTAATTGCTTAAGTGTGATTGATAATCTTTTCACATATTGTTCATTATGATTTCTACACAAGAATTTAAATCTCTAGGATTTTCATTTCCTTTGTAGATTTTCATTTCCTTTGTAGAAATTCATTTCCATTCTATAGTGTTACTATAGAGTTTAAGATCAACTGCGTTTCCAAACTAGTTATCCTTTTGGACTGCATCTTATTATTCATAGTATGAGTAATTTGCCAAACAAACATTTGCAATTTATTAACAGGCATACCACGATCATGTAACTCATAACCCTCAACATATTCTACAAATATTTGAGATATCCTTGCGGATCTATGAAATGAGAATTCCATCATTTTGAGATTTAACACTAACATGTTAAATCCTCATTATGATTTTGCTAGTGTATTTAGAAAATTATGTATCTTGTAATTTTTATCTTGTCAAGATAAAACTCCCACTTGCCTTTTGTAATTTATAGATTAACTATAAATACTCAGCAAATAGAGCAATTCAAACTTGTTTTCTTTTGGGACTTTTACAAATATATATTGACAGTTCTTAACATTAATTTTTTAATAACCTACCCAACAAGTAGTTTAACAAATTCTGAACTTCAATTTTAAGACTTAATGTGATTGATCACATTCCATATTAAATGGTGTCTTATTAATCTTCTAGGTTGGAGTATAATTGAGTATTTTTAATCCATACTCAATTTTCTAACCTTGATATCTTTTAGGAAGAATAGAGGATATAGTTATCTCAAATCAAACAATGTATCAAGAGTTTGATTTTCCTAATTGAACATACCATAAACACTATGTATTCCATTAGGATTAATATTGTAAAGTTAATCTTACAATATGTGAGATAAATACATTTCGTTTTTGGCTTACCTATTTACCAACTAAATCACTTTAATGGTACAATAGATTTTCCAAGCCAATTGCATATTTTACAACATAAGTAATTCTGTTCAAATCACTTCATGTCTATGTCTTACCAAGAAGACATAACTGTTATAATCCCAATTTACGTTATAAGTCATTAATCAACTCAATGACTTCTTGTATATGTCTTAATTAAAAAACATAACAAGATAACGTCTTACTTTGTTATAAGTCTTATTAGCAATAAAAGACTTCATATTTATATCTTTATACAAAAATATAAATATGCATAACTAAAGCAATCATGAACACCACAACTTGGTTTCAATATTATTTCAAGTTAATTTACTACTTCATGTTTTTATGTTATTCCAAGAATACATAAACATTCAAATTTGAAGTAGTATAAGATTACTTCATTTATTTATGTCATTACAACAATACATAAATATTCATATATGAAGTATTCTTGTTATCATATTGACACTTGTTCTAATAATTATCTAATTTTGGAACTTGTAAATTAACATAGTTTCATTACATCAGCTGAGGCTGCTAATAATAAAAGTATGAAATTTACCTTTCCATTAATATCTAGTAATGAAAGTAGATATTAACTCCAAGTGTTCTATAAATTAGAATATGTATAAAACACATTAGAACATTATTCTCTTACCTTAATTCAAGAGAAACCTTTAAATCATATTTCTTTTGTGTTGTTGCTTGCATACTTTAATTATTTCTCCCACTTGTGCATGGAACAACACCATGTATCAGATAAACAACACATCAACAGTTTGCTTATTTGATCAATATGATTTGTGTCATAGATATCAGTAGATATAGGTTCACTTCGTCTAGTAAGGAAACGTACACGACTATCCTTAATACCACAAGTGTCTATAATTGGAAAGTATTTATCTCAAGAAATTCTATAGATAATCCGGGTTACTACCAAGATATATGGACTTGTAGCTCCCACTGAATTAAAGATCACTACATGAACTCATTATTCAGTAATTACAACACAATGCTCCCACTGAATTTGACAACATTATAAATGTTTCAAAACTAGTAAAAGTAAATAGCGTGCTGTTTACTTTCCTACACCTTTGAGAGATCCCTTACGTAACACTACTAAGGTACTCAAAGAATGTATTCTACTTGTAAATGATGGAATATCCATCAATGCAATTAACTTGAAAGAATTGGGTATGCAATTTCTTCCTTAATTAGGTCTACTATTCCCATCATGGTATGTAGTACCTTTAAATGGTTAAAGCATAACAACTAGATCAAACATTCTAGTTTGCCTTTTACCAATTATGCGGTAATTTAGTCTAGCTTCTAAATTAATAACTCCTACACGTGCAATTTCTACAAAATTTGCCATGAGTTATTTCTTAGAATTTAGACAAATTCTAATTTTCCTATTATACCTTTCTTATTCATGAAAAGGAATAGGATTAAGTCTTACTTTTCACACGGAAAGTAGACTCGGTTTATTCTTTTTAGTAAAAATTGACTCTAACCAAAACTCCTACGGGTGTAGATCAATTTATTACTAAAAGAATGTCCCATATTTATGGTTTTAACGTTGCATTAAATACATTAAAAGAATTTTCAAAATTCAATTTTAGTATTTTTGGTAATAACTTTTCAAGAAAATTAAACACCCACGGTAAAAATAAAATTTCACCATTTAATTTTCATTGAAAAATAGGATCCTAATTGACGTCGTTTCATTACATCAACTGAGGCTACTAGTAATGAAAGTACTCAATAAGGTACGGGTCAATCTCAATTGCCAATATCCAATTGCAATTCCTAGAATCATGGGACTTACATATTATGCCAACCTCAGTTGCAAATATAAGCATGTTTCATCCCCAAATCTTTATGCCTTGATGCCGTTCCATTACATCAGCTGAGGCTGCTAGTAATGAAAGTGCTCAATTAAGTTAACCAATTTAGAAACGTGTAAATTGACGCCGTTCCATCACATCAGCTGAGGCTGCTAGCAATGAAAGTGCTCAATTTACCCTTTGGTTCCCATTCTTTGAATCATCACATCAGCTGAGGCTGCTAGCAATGATAGAATGTCACCTCAGGTGTTTCCGTATTAATTGGATGGCATATTACTTAAATTTTAAAGGGTATAATTTTGATGTGTGTAATCAAAATATGTACAAAGATGTCATGCATTCATCTTTGTATCATATGTTTTCTACAAAAATTGTTTACTCATTCGTAGCTTAAAATCAACAAAATTTAATTGATGGCGTTGAGAAACTTACAACATTGCTTTAAGATGCTTCGTACTTATTCATGGTGTACTTGGTAAGTCTATTATTGACGCACATGCGAGCGGAGGGGCAAACGTCCGCCGAAGCTAATTAAAAACGCGCCCCTTTCGGATGACAATTTAATGTCAAGCCTCCTTATACCCACTTTATAGTTTGTCAATAATAGGTCCGCCACTTCGACCACTTTTGTACAGTCGCATCAATCAATTAAAACTTTAAGATTTAAAGCTTAAAACAATTTTATGTAGTAAATTATTAATTGCTAGTCTCGCCTGGGAGCAAATTACCGTGCGAAGCGAACCACTGTCGGCACATAAGACTTGGCAATTAAATAGTTTACTACAAAGGTTTCATAGTTATTAGGTTCATTTATTTTTTTTTATTCAAAAAATTACCCTCTTTGATGTTACAATCCATCATAATTAAACACAAAGAACAAGTAATTGAAAAAATAAATAAACACTCAATAACAAATATATGATCATTAACAATATCATATAGCCACATGCAAACCTTTTTGATAAATCCTATTAATTTTCTATGTGAATTCATAATGTATCTAATCAATAAAACTCCCATTGGTTTTCGAGCTCATTGTGCCCAATGGACCACAGACGCCAAATAACTTGGCCGCGTAAGTTTTGATTAATTAGATACCACATTAGACATAACCAATTAATTAATATATATTAGGGTCTTCTCTAATTTTAGATTTATCATAAAAAATCATGTAGCACAAACACAAAACATTCCATGACAAAACATGCAAGATTTTGTCATGGATCCCATATTGCACATATAATCATGTCAATATATCGTACGCAATCTAATTAATTAATGACATCACATAAGGTATTCATTAATTTTCACATAAAAGTTTTTACATGTAATCTAAGGGTTTCTACTATTTTTAGTCAATACATAAAACCCTAAAAAGCAATCATGGGTGTCGACCCATAATTAATGCAAATTAAGGTTTACAAAAAAAAAATAAATAAAACCCTAGATAGTCTTAAAAAACATGTAAAGATTCAATTTTTATGTGTTTAGTAATTAATTACATGTTAAAAACGGGCTCATGATGCCACTGTTGGAATATGTGAATCATAAAAGAACTATAAACACATAAACATCAAAGCACACGCAGCGGAATATATCAACAATAACATGTAAATAATTAACTAAAATTAAATAGAAAACGTACCTTTTTTATTCTTAGCAAGAACAAGGAATCATGTGATCTCCAAGAACAATACAAACCCTAATAGGGTTTTAGGATGGATCGACTAAGGTGTAGTCGAATAGGGTAAATCACCACAAGCTAAAGTAAGCTTGTTACTCGTTCTTGTATACACGTAATACTAGCGTTCCAATGAGAAAAGCTAGGTTCTAATATCACAAACAAAACCAATACTTGTGTTCAAGTTGAATTCGACAAAACCCTAGGAGATAGGGATGTATGCCGATCGGTTAGAACTAGAGGAGAGGAGAAAGAAATTGGTTAGCTTGAGAATTAGGGATTAAGGATTAACAAATACATTGGGGTTGTATTTATAGACTCCCTTTTTTTCACCTCCAAGCCACAAACCGACTTCCATAACCCATAGGGTTGGATCGGCCAATCTTAACCCAATTAAGGGTTTGTAGATCCTTCTAACCTCCTTTTGCATAATTAGTCCTTTAACGACCGTTATCTCTAACTCCGTTAAATACTAACTGCCGTTAAGTTAATTGTTTGTGAAATGAATAAATAAAATATAAAATATATTTAATTAATTCAATCCATTGAAACTCTTACGTATTGTGTGCAATCCCGAGTCTCGGGTTCGAAACCGGACATACTAATATTAATAATTATACACAAACTCTAACACAATTAATCACACAACAGATGAAATCAGAATGCGTGTATATTTGAGTGTGGTTTCCAACAAGATTAACCCAACGAATCTCCTCGTCACTCCTCCCTATCGATACCTATTAACAATTTCAACAAACTTCAAGAATTTTCTATATGAACATACGAAACTGTGGAAAACTAGAAGGGGGGGTTGAATAGTTTTACGTCTTTTTAATTTATTATAAAAGCTTTGTTTATTTTTGAAGACTTAGATTCGACTTTATGTGAACTCAACTCTTGAACCATATGAACAAATATAAGTAGATCTAAATTAACAATGCAAGTAAAGTAATGAAATGAAATGAAAGAGAGAGATGGAAAGATCTAACCGCGAGAAAAAGGATTTATAGTGGTTCGGATACAAGGACACCTTCCTTGCCCTACTCCACTCCCCGAGCACCTAACTCGAGAGTTTTCTTCACTATATCAACAAGCTCCCTTATGGTGGAGAAAACCTTACACAACTTTCGCTTACACCGGTTTAACGACACAAAGCTAAATGTCGAGTTCTAATCGTAGCTAGAACCAATCTCACAACTTTACAAAACTAATTCACAACTTCTTCACACCGGCTTCACAACTTCTTCACGACAGCTTCACAACTTCTACACTACTTATGTACTCTTCTACTTCTTCACACCTTCACTACATACACACCTTAACCTCTTCACACCTTAACTACTCACACACCTTAGCTTCTTCACACCTTCACTACTTACACACCTTAGCTTCTTCACACCTTCACTACTTACACACTAATCTAGCCTAACCAACTATACACACACTAATCTAACAAGTATTCACAACTTATACAAATAAATGAATGATTTACAATAATGATACACCAACAACTTGGATGAAAGAAATACACCAAGTTGTAATACTTCTTGTCTTGAAGGATAGAAGTATTCTTCTTTTGCACTTGAGAGGTTGAAGCTTTGGATCACTTGAAACAAAAGCTTAAGAGTATATGATCAAAGGATTTAGAGAGATAGAAGAAGAGATTTAGAACAGAAAGTTTGAGGTGCAAAAGGTGAGAAAATGTCCAGGGGAAAGCCAGTATTTATAGGCAAAAACTGGACAGCTGGAGGAGCGTGCCGGCCCCCTTAAATAGGGGGGCGGTCCCCTTAAAATTAAGGGGGCCGCCTTATATAATTAAGGGGGCCGCCTAGCATAACCGTTGCCCAGTTTTGTTTTTTTGTGGGGAAGGTTTTTCTAGAACATTTTTGCCATTTTTGGTTGAAAATTTGAATTCATAAATTTATAATGGATTAAACATTTTTATTTATTACCAAAAATGTTTTTCTAAAAGATATAAAATGTTTTTGACATTTTATAAAAAATCTAGTGATTTAAGAAAATGTTCCTTTGATCATATAATGCATTAAGCATTTGTTTATTCATACCTTAAGTGATTTGAGTTGTTAAAATAGATTTTAACAACTAAATGCTTGTTTACGTCATAATTTTCCGTTTAATGATTTTACATTTTGTGATTATCAAAATGTAGAGATATCGAAAAATATTAATAACGTGTTTAGGCATTATTTATATCAACAATCTCCCCCTTTTTGATGATTACAAAATCTAAACTCATTAAATTTAAAAATTAGTTTTTAGACAAGTATTTAGTGAGTCACATCTATTTCTCCCCCTTTTCGTAGAATCAAAAAGGTTATGCCGACAAGTTTTAGATAAGAAATTTTTCGGGACGAGAACTCCCCCTTGATGTGTGCTCCCCCTCGTTTGAGGGCACCAAAGAGACGAGCTATGGAAATCTTGGCTGCAAAAACAAGTTAAGAATACAAGACATATATATGCATAGCAAAAATATTTAGAAGAAACAACTAATCTTATTCATTCATTCAAGATGATCACATGAATCATCATTACATCACACAATATGCTTAAAACATAAAGGTTACAAAAAAAATACTAATGGTCCTAATATTGCCAAAGAGAGCGATTGGACTTGCTTGCGACACAAAAGGGTGAGGGTTTTTATTTTGGGGCGGAAAGCATGGGAATAGGGCTTAGTTATTTGATGGTGAGGGAAATGGAGCGGATGAAGTGGATCTAACAATGTTGTATCGGTTTAGGGGAGGAATAGGATGAAGACGAGTGAGTAGATATTCGATCCAAGAAATATCTTCACTTAAGTGGATAATTTGTTTTTGAAAGAAGATGCAACAAGGGTAATAGTGGGTGTGGTTTGTGACTTGATCTAAGTTGAGAGAGTAGGGTAAGCAATAGGGTGAGGATAGAGGTTGTCCCTTGTTGCGTTGAGCAAGATGCATAGCAAGGAGATCACTAAGATCGTGGATTTGGTTAAGCTCTTCATGAAACTTTTGCCTTTCCGAGGGAATGTGGATTTGATCATTTGGTGGGAATGGATGAAATTTGGGTGATGGTTGACCAAAATGATGAGGATTTTCGAAGGATTCATGGAAGTTGGTTTGAGGTTTAGAAGTGTAGTTTGGAATGAATGTGGATGTTTGGCCAACATGATAGGGATCGTGAAATGGTTCAATGGAATGATGCTAAGATCTTGGAGAGTAGTTGGGAATGAAAGTGGATGGAGGTGTTGGTTGTCTAGTCACACCATTAGTGATGGACTTGTTGTGAGGGTGAGGTTTTCTTTTCAACTCGGGTTTCATGGTCATCCTTGCTAGCTTTGAGGTTTTTGGTTTTGGGTTGATGGGAGAAGACATGGTGGGATGAGTGAATATGGTGAGGAATGGGGTTATTTATAGTGGAGGATTGGTGTGATTAAGGATGGATAAACTTGTTGGGGTGCTCATGACAGAATATGTTTGTGAATTTAGGGAAGTGCAGGATGAAATTGGCTAAAAAGCAGAAAAAGATTCTATGAACTCGTCCTGCAGATGGCCGGTCCCTTTAATTAGGGCCGGTCCCCTTAATAATTAAGGGGGCCGCCTTATGAATTAAGGGGGCCGCCCATCTGGTGTCATTCTGAGTTCCAGAAATGAGTTTTTCTGCAGAAATAGGTAAGGAGGGCTATGGTTGGAGCTTTTGGTTTTAGGCAAGTCCCACTCTTTGAGGCAAGAAAGTATGTAACATATTAAAAATTATACATGCAAGACATATCAATTAAGCAAATAAGCAAGCAATTATATCTAGCAATCAAGAATATTGAGACTATTAATCACATAAGGCAAGGGGGAATAGACTAAAGGCACTAGAAACTAACAAGAAGATGATGGAACAAAAATGAAGTTGTGATATGCAATTTTGTTCTAGTGTGTGCCTATATGCAACAAATGTGGAGATGTGATTGTTTCGACTCCTAAATGCAAAAATTTCCTAAGAAACAATCCAAAGACTCCTTGATTTGATTTTGCTCAGTATATGAATATCAAAGATATATATTAGATTATATATTTTGACAGTTCATGTGAGATTTTATGCATGAAAGAAAAGTGTTTTTAGCATTATTCAACAATGCAAAGAAAATGGTTTTCATGAGTTTTCCTAGATGTGAGAATGATTTGAATAAAATAGATTGGGTTTTGTATATAAATATGTTTATGCAAAAAAAATATTTCCCAATCTTTAGGTTTGTGCAAAACAGATTCCTAGACACAGATGAGAGGAAGGCAGAAAGAAATTTTTTTTTTGACAGATGGCCGGTCCCCGTAAATAAGTGGGCGGTCCCCTTAAAATTAAGGGGGCCGCCCATCTGACGATTAACATTTAACCAAAAGTGCAAAAAATTCAGTCAATTTGTTTCATCATTCCTAGGCCTAAACGTAAGTGGTTAAAGAGTTCGCGCTTGAGGGGTTTAGTGAATATGTCCGCTATGTTATCTTCCGATGCAACCTTTTCTATAGATATGTTTCCTTTTTGAACGTTGTCGCGAAGGAAGTGGTGGCGTATTTCTATATGTTTAGTCCTAGAGTGTTGAACGGGATTTTTACTTAAATCTATAGCACCTTTGTTATCACACATAATTGGGACATTATCTAACCTAATGCCATAATCTACGAGAGCTTGTTTCATCCATAATGCTTGTTGACATGCCTTTCCAGCGCTTACGTATTCGGCTTCTGTAGTAGAAATAGCAAGAGCGGTTTGCTTCTTCGAAAACCAAGATGTTAGACAACATCCCATAAACGTGCAAATACCGCTAGTGCTTTTTCTATCCACTTAGTCTCCCGCATGATCTGAATCCGCATAGATGATGGTTTCTATGCCGGATCCCTTAGGATACCATAATCCTAAGTGTATGGTGCCTTTAATGTATCGGAAGATACGCTTAACTGCTTCTAGGTGAGAGGTTTTGGGATCCTCTTGAAAGCGAGCACAAAGACAGACACTAAACATGATATCCGGTCTACTAGCCGTTAAGTATAGTAAACTACCTATCATCCCTCTATACTTAGTGTTTTCTACGGATTCACCTTCTTCATCTCTTGTGAGTTTTACTTCAGTGGACATCGGTGTTTTCATAGGCTTAGAGTCTTCTAATCCAAATTTCTTAAGCATCTCCTTAATGTACTTAGATTGATTAAAAAATATCCCATCTTCTAATTGTTTTATTTGTAGTCCTAGGAAGAAATTAAGTTCACCCATCATACTCATCTCAAACTCATCATGCATGATTTTGGCGAATTCATCACACATATCCTGACAAGTCGATCCAAATATAATGTCGTCGACATATATTTGAACAATGATGAGATTTGGGCTTTTCTTTTTTGTGAAAAGAGTGTTATCTACCATTCCCATGGCATAATCATGTTTAATAAGAAAAGCTTTTAATCGATCATACCAAGCCTTAGGAGCTTGTTTGAGTCCATATAAAGCTTTCTTGAGTCTATAAACATAATCAGGTTTTGCGAAGTCAATGAATCCTGGAGGTTGTGCCACGTATACCTCCTCATTGATAAAACCTTTAAGGAATGCATTTTTCACGTCCATTTGAAATATCTTAAAGTCTAGTGCGCATGCATAGGCAAGGAGTATTCTTATAGATTCTAATCTAGCTACGGGGGCATAAGTTTCGTCATAATCAATTCCTTCTTGTTGTTTATAACCTTGGGCAACTAACCTAGCTTTGTTCCTAGTAACTATTCCATTTTCATCCAACTTATTTCTATATACCCATTTGGTTCCTATGATGGTCATGTTCATGGGATTTGGGACTAGTTCCCAAATGTCATTTGTCTTAAATTGATTTAGTTCTTCTTGCATCGCCATAACCCAACTTTCATCTTTTAAGGCTTCATTTATATTTTTAGGTTCTATTGTTGAGAGAAAACAAAAGAAATTATTTTTATCTTGAGCTTGTGATCTAAGGGTTCTTTGATTTAGGCTTCCTATTATATTATATATTGGGTGTGATTTTGATTCCTTAATATTTACTATTTCGTTTTCTCCTAGTGTTATATTATCATTATCATCACCTAAGGGTTTAGTTTTACTAACCTCAATAGCTTCTTCTTCAACTAGTTCATCATCTTCTAGAGGCAATGTTTTAGGTGGTTGTGGAGTTTCATCAAATGTTACATTCAAAGATTCTTCAATTTTCATAGTATGTTTATTAAGTATTATATAAGCTTTACTATTTTGCGAATACCCTAGAAAGATTCCTTCGTACGACTTAGGATCAAACTTAGTAAGGTAATCTTTTGTATTGAGAACAAAACATTTGCTCCCGAATACCCTAAAGTAATTTAGATTAGGTTTTCTACCTCTTAACAATTCATATGGGGTTTTTCCTAATATTCGCCTAATTGAGACTCTATTTATTATGTATGTTGACGTATCTACGGCGTGACACCAAAAATTTTGTGAGATAGATTGTTCATTTAGCATTGTTCTACTCATTTCTTGCAAGGAGCGATTCTTTCTTTCTACTACCCCATTTGATTGGGAGTGCGAGGAGCGGAGAAATTGTGAGATATTCCATTTAAATCACAATATTTTCTGAACTGCACTTCATTATCAAATTCCCGACCATGGTCCATCCTAATAGATACTATAGAACATCCTAGTTTGTTTTGAATCATTTTACTAAATATTTCAAACTTATTAAAGGCTTCGGTTTTATCACTTAAAAATCTAGTCCACGTGTATCGTGAATAGTCGTCTAGAATTACCAAGGTATAACGGTTACCTCCGTAACTCCGCACAACGAATAGACCAAAAAGGTCCATGTGTAATAATTCTAGGCATCTAGTAGTGGAGACTATGTTCTTAGCTTTATGACTAGCATGTGTTTGTTTTCCTATTTTACAGGCATCACAAAAATGTTGATCATATCTTAGGTTAGGAAATTTTTTAACTAATTTCTTAGAGGCTAGGGATTTTATTTGTTGCATATTAGCGGACCTAATCTCCTATGCCACAATGTAGAGTTTTCATCTAAGGTTGCTAGACATATTTTATCTTCCGGTTTATTTCCTAGTTTCATGACATATACGCCACTTTTCCTAATTCCTCTACCTATGACCTTTCCGTCCTTAACAATTTCGCTATCTCTATCGGTAAAGGTAACTCTACACTTATTATCACATATTTGTCCTATACTAAGCAAGTTGTATGTTAAATTATCTACATGCTCAACATTTTCAATAGTTAGAGAGTCTTGAGAAATCGTACCTTTGCCAATGATTTTACCACGAAAGTCACTACCGAAAATAACGTTACCTCCGTTGTAAGGCTTGTAAGAGGAGAATAGCTTGCGATTCCCCGTCATGTGCTTCGAGCATCCACTATCCTTAATCCATTCGTCAGGCTCCAAATTTATTCCTAGGCATATTTCATCGGTAGCTTGAGCTACAAGACATTTTTCGTCGTTTGCTTTGTCCGCTTCGTCTTTGTCGCCAATGAGATGGTTTGGACTTCCACATCTAAAGCACTTTCTTTTCCCGTAGTTATCATTCCTACTTCTTTGAAGCGATCTTCTTTCATCTCGTGGTTGTCTTGTGAATCTTCCTCGTCTCTTAAAGAATTTCTTGAACTCTCTTACGGCCATTGCATATTCTTCGTCTTCACTATCGTCACTTGAATCGTCATCATCACTAATTTCCTTTTTGACTTTTAGCGCAAGTGATTTTATTTGATCTTTCTTGCTCTTGACCGTTTCCGAGTCTCTCTTTATAATTTCTTCATGAACCTTCAAGTTGCCGATAAGTTCATCAAGCGATAACGTCATCAAGTTCTTCGATTCTTAAATAGCCGTGACCTTCGCGCGCCATTTTGGATGTAATGCCCTAAGAAATTTCCTTACACAATTTTTGCTAGAAAAAGTCTCATCAAGTGCTTTTAAACTTGTGATAATAGTGTTAAATTTAGCAAATGCATTATCAATAGATTCCTCTTCAGGAATTGTAAATTGTTCATATTGTTGAACAAGAAGATCTATTTTGTTATCTTTGACTTGACTATTACCTTGGTGAGTGATTAGTAAAGAATCCCAAATTTCTTTTGCGGTTTGACACATAAAAATTCGTTCATATTCTTTACGTGGTAACGCATTATAAATTACCATTTTAGCATCATTATTTTTTGCTAGTTTCTTTTTCAAATCATCATTTTGTTTTAGTTAAAGGATTATTTTGAATAGGGGGAAAATCACCATAGGTAATAACATGCCAAAGATCAAGATCTTTTGATTTCACATAAGTTTCGAATCTATTTTTCCAATAAAGAAAACCATCACTCTCAAATAGTGGTGGTCTTTGCATGGATTGCCCTTCTAAATATTTTTCAGATTCCATAGATCGTTTCAAGTTTTAAAATACAGTTTATTTTAAAAATCTTGTTTGACGTGGCTCTTGATACCAATTGTGGAAAACTAGAAGGGGGGGGGGGGGGTTGAATAGTTTTACGTCTTTTTAATTTATTATAAAAGCTTTGTTTATTTTTGAAGACTTAGATTCGACTTTATGTGAACTCAACTCTTGAACAATATGAACAAATATAAGTAGATCTAAATTAACAATGCAAGTAAAGTAATGAAATGAAATGAAAGAGAGAGATGGAAAGATCTAACCGCGAGACAAAGGATTTATAGTGGTTCGGCTACAAGGACACCTTCCTTGCCCTACTCCACTCCCCGAGCACCTAACTCGAGAGTTTTCTTCACTATATCAACAAGCTCCCTTATGGCGGAGAAAACCTTACACAACTTTCGCTTACACCGGTTTAACGACACAAAGCAAAAAGTCGAGTTCTAATCGTAGCTAGAACCAATCTCACAACTTCACACAACTAATTCACAACTTCTTCACACCGGCTTCACAACTTCTTCACGATGGCTTCACAACTTCTACACTACTCATGTACTCTTCTACTTCTTCACACCTTCACTACATACACACCTTAACCTCTTCACACCTTAACTACTTACACACCTTAGCTTCTTCACACCTTCACTACTTGCACACCTTAGCTTCTTCACACCTTCACTACTTACACACTAATCTAGCCTAACCAACTATACACACACTAATCTAACAAGTATTCACAACTTATACAAATAAATGAATGATTTACAATAATGATACACCAACAACTTGGATGAAAGAAATACACCAAGTTGTAATACTTCTTGTCTTGAAGGATAGAAGTATTCTTCTTTTGCACTTGAGAGGTTGAAGCTTTGGATCACTTGAAACAAAAGCTTAAGAGTATATGATCAAAGGATTTAGAGAGATAGAAGAAGAGATTTAGAACAGAAAGTTTGAGGTGCAAAAGGTGAGAAAATGTCCAGGGGAAAGCCAGTATTTATAGGCAAAAACTGGACAGCTGGAGGAGCATGCCGGCCCCCTTAAAATTAAGGGGGCCGCCTTATATAATTAAGGGGGCCGCCCAGCATAACCGTTGCCCAGTTTTGTCTTTTTGTGGGGAAGGTTTTTCTGAAACATTTTTGCCATTTTTGGTTGAAAATTTGAATTCATAAATTTATAATGGATTAAACCTTTTTATTTATTACCAAAAATGTTTTTCTAAAAGATATAAAATGTTTTTGACATTTTATAAAAAATCTAGTGATTTAAGAAAATGTTCCTTTGATCATATAATGCATTAAGCATTTGTTTATTCATACCTTAAGTGATTTGAGTTGTTAAAATAGATGTTAACAACTAAATGCTTGTTTACGTCATAATTTTCCGTTTAATGATTTTACATTTTGTGATTATCAAAACGTAGAGATATCGAAAAATATTAATAACGTGTTTAGGCATTATTTATATCAACAGAAACCCTAATCACTCGATTCACACTTTTAGGTTATTGTTGTAATGAGATTGAACATAGGCGAGTGATTAGTAGGGGCTTCCGAACAAATCCCCTAATCACTCGATTCACACTTACAGATAATGGGATCTAACCCATTCGGATTTCGAAAAGTGTTCGTGTGTTTGTTTGATTTGTTCAATCTAGAACACCGATCGTCAATCTCAAACTCCTTGTGGGTGTTTTTGAAAGAGGGTTTGTATTGTGTTTATGTGTGTGTAAATCTGGGTAATGGAGTTGAATGAAAGATGGACATGATACAGGTTTGATGAAAGGAGTTGTGGGGAAGAGTATTTGTAGGTGTGAATATGGGGAAGAAAGGATGATGTGATCGATGGATGATGTGAATCTGGGTTTGTATTTGTAGGTAAGAGAAAGAGAGAGATATAATAAAGATGTGAAGTGACGAAAATACCCCTTTAACATCCTTACTTAACGAGCGTTAGTGGATGTTTGTGGGGCCAGTTGGATGGAGGGACTAACGGTGCATAACGTTTCTGACTTAAGGACCACCGGCGCAATTTTTTTGGTCAAAGGACCACTGGCGCCAGTCAACGCAAACCACAAGGACCAACGGTGTAATTTACTCTTTATTTTACAATTACCCCGCGACATTTATTTTCAAGTACCCCGCAGCATTTATTTTACAAATTCGAATGTCACCATTCATACGGTTGGGCACATGGCAAGCTTTTATGTACTGATCATATACATTTTTTTCTTCATTTTTTTAATATTTTATATTTTATTTCATATTATTCACAGATATAAGATCAAAATTCAAATTAAACACATCGTGTATAAGTTTTTTCTATTTATACTCACTATATCTCATCCAAAAACCACCAAAAACACCAGTATCAAATCTACAAGTAGTGATACGACATGCAAAACCACAAAAAACATCAGTATCAAATATACAAGTAGTGATACGACTTGCAAAACCTCAAAAACAAATAATGAGCAACAACAAACAAGCGCTAGAGCTGACCGACATCACCGCCCCCTTACTGGCAGCCACCCAAGGTACCGTCAGTCTCATCCTACCTTATTTTTTTCATTTTCTTTAAATATAATTTTGTCATTTTCTGCAGGTTTGACTATGGAGGTCCGTGATGCATCCACTACTACTCCGATCATTGACGAGACTATGTGCTTTCTTCTTGATTCTGCAGAAAGAGGACAAAATCTTGGCAAGCAACCTCCACCATCTATTTGCAAGGTTTGTAGAATTGTTAGAGATGATAACGAAAGTTTATTCATCCCTCAGCTGGTCTCTATAGGACCTATACATAGAGAAGATCCGAAGTTGCAAGAATTTGAAAGGCTGAAAGAATGTTATCTTATTGACCTACTATCTCGTTGTTATTCACCAAAGGAAACATTAGAAGCATGTCTGCTAAAGTTAAACGATTTAATACCCGAAATCAGAGAATCTTATGCTGGTATGATCCAGGACTATAGTGACGCTGAGGTTGCCAGTATGATGGTTATGGATGGTTAATTGTTTCATACTTGAATTCTGTTTCAATCATGAAGACACATATTTGAATTTTCCAAATAAGATGCAAACCATTCGTATTGCCATGGATCTGATTTTGCTAGAAAACCAAGTCCCTTTCTTAGTTCTTCAAGCTTTGTTTGACTGCTCCATGGGGAATAAGGATTTCACTCTTAGCGACGTTCTCGATGATTGTTTGGCACCCTACGTTAAGCTCTTCCGTTCTCGGTTGCCTGAAAAAATTTCAACAACAGATGTTGACTCAAATTCAACTCATGATCATGTTCTTGGCTATCTGCACAAACGCTACCGGCTTGTAGCTGCCAAGTCATCGAAGCCTCAACACGCTGAGGCATCAAAGCTTGCAGATGAAGAGCAAGCTGCCAAGTTATCGAATCCTATACACGCTGACAAGGACGGAACCAGGGTGGGTCCCGGTGGGTCCCAGGACACCCATGGAATTTTGTGGTGTTGTGTTAATTTTTGTAAAAAAACTCGATTTTTCCTAAATGCACCCGGTCCAAAACAACTGTGTTCCTCATTTTGTATAATTTTTTGTAAATGCCTCGGGTCAAATTGTGTCCTGGCTCCGTCCCAGCATGCTGAGGCATCAAAGCCTGTAGATGAAGAGCTAGCTGCCAAGTCATCGAATCCTAAAGACACTGAGGAAGATGAAGAGAGAATAGGGGATGCATCATTCCACTCGATAGTCGAACTGGATAGATCTGGGATGAACTTTAAGCCTCACCAAGAGGATGTTTGGTCAATGACCATTAAATTCCAATCACCTCGTTTTTCATGTTTACCCTTGTTTTGGGGTAAGCCTACTCTTCTAATGCCAACCCTGGTTATTTATGATGAGACTGAGCTAATCTTAAGGAACTTTATTGCTTACGAGCAATCGTTCCATACAGATCATTATTACTTTACATCATATGCAAAAGCCATGGATATGCTTATTGATACTCAAGAGGATATTGCTAAACTGGTAAAATCAAAAGTCCTTGGCAACACAATCGGCTCAAACCAAAACGCTGCAGATATGATCAACAAGTTATGCAAACACATTATTATTGTAGATTTCTGTTACAACCAAGAGTTCAAACAAGTGGATAAGTACTACAATCGTTGTTTTCCCAAGAATATTGCAAAGCTGAGACGCATGTATTTCAGTAATCCATGGAGTGCTATTGCACTACTTGCTGCACTGATTCTGTTTGGTCTTACCGTGGTTTCGACCATTTTTACCGTCCTGCAATACTTTGGCTGATGGAACCAACCAATAAATTTGAGTGTCGGCATTAATTACGTGACCAAATCTATGCAACATTCGAAGTCCATGCAAAATCTCATGCAGTAGAAGATGTGATGTTGGGTCAATTATTTAATTGGTCTATTTTAATTGTTGCTTTTGTTATCCTTATATGTCCCGTGCTAGAATAAAGGAGATTGATGGGGATGCCCAACGTTTCCATGTTTTCATCATTTTAGGAAGTAGTGGTTTATGTATTTGTTCTCTTTTAAAAGGGACAAGCCTTATGTTTATGATATGCAGAAAATTACTCCAAAATATCTCTCAATTCTATCTTGCTTCTTTCTCATTTTTTTAACCATTGTCATCACGATCGACCTACATCATCTGCTTTTCTTTATTCATTGTTCACAAAGTCACTTATTTTCCATGCTTATATTGACTTATTTAAGTGCTTCAGTAAAATGTTTACATGTTTTCAGATTTTATAATTATTAGGTTACTGAATATACTGTTAAATGATGGTCTCCTCACATTTGGTTGAGGTGCTGTTTCAAATTATACGTAGTAATACACTATCTCAAAGACTCATAGTAGACTTAAACCGAGCGGTGTTAAATGGTATTTAAGAATTATTCGTATCACAGGTAACTCGCGCCAAGTAACTCGCGCTGATGTTATGCGCGCTGTTTGGACACGTGGTTACTCCTGAGTTGTTGATGAGCAACGTGTCTTATATCTAACAGAAGCGATATGCTTGCGCGTTGAAAGATCATTTTCGTAAAATACGAATGCGAGGTTCATTTTCGTAAAATGCTATCATAAAAGGTTCATATAAAATTTTTCTCAAAAAGTAAACATGTGCAACAGGGAAAACATGAATAATAAAACATGACACAATGAGAAAGTAGTCTTTCATGTCAAAAACTTTCTTAAATAGCTATAATTTTATTAAGACATGCATGCTAGAATAACAACATTTTTTTCCGGTTTGTTTGTTGTAACAAAATAAAGAGCATTATTATGAATTAAATTTTTTGGCTTCACTACTCCGTCCCACATCATGCGTCCACATTGTTAATTGCGTTTGAATTTAAATTGTACTATTGTCTAAACCTGAATATCTATTGGGTTAATAAACTCTATAGCTGAATAAGCGGAAGTCGAAACAACTTCAGTTATTGGATGCAAGGAACCAAGATTCGTAATTTTTTTATTCATTATCGAAAATGACACATGACCAAAGTCTATGTCAATGGATGAGACTTCGATTCCTGCATTTGTGTCCAGTAACAGCAATTTAGTTGATACAACTAAGTTGAGCTTTTATCATGTTACTCAAGTTTAAACCAAATAATCTCATACATTTTTGCCTAAGCTTACTTTGCGGGCTTGAGCATAATCTTTAATCGCAGCTTATGACAAATAATCTCATACATTTTTTAAAGAGCCCAAAAACAAAAATAAGCTTAAAATCTCCCCTAATAGTCCAAAAAGAAAAATAAGCTTGAAATCTCCACAATAAGCAACATTTTAAAAGAGCTTATCAAAACTTCGTTGATTAAGTCCATAAGCCTAATCTATTAAACTTAGCCAAACACAAACATCCCCCTTAATAAGCTTTCCAATAAGCTCTTTTTGGGCTTATTATCTTCTTACTTCTTTTAGCTTTTCAAGCACTAATTCTGCTAAAAAAAGGGCGGTTCGCACCGGCTTCAAATATTAAATAAACCGGAACTGATTCGACCGGTTGACCCGGTCGTGTCGAACCGGGTTTCAAAATATAGCTGCCTATAATGATCAATTAAATGTCCTTTTAAATAATATTTTTGAAAAAAAAAAAAAAAAAAAAAAAAAAAATCTTATCAAACAACAATTTAAGGTTTTGTAACCAATGTTGCAAAAATCGTGAATCGGTACTGAGGCGGTCCGTGGCCGATTAGCGATTTTTTACCGATTAATCGGCCGATTTTCTTGACTCGGCCGATTAATCGGCCGATTACCTTGGAATTCTCTCCAAGTTCCAGGGCCGATTAACGATTAATCGCCGATTAATCGGCCGATTCGGCCGATTTTTGCAACACTGTAAGGTTTTGTAACAAATCAATAACCTTAAAAAAAAGGTTAAAGATCATTTACATACCAAACTTTTTTTACGAATAAATCTCTACCTTATATCTTTATTTGATCAAATAGATGAGATTAATCCCAACAATTTAAAAAGCCTACTTTTATCCTTTTTTTTTTTTTTTTTTTTTTTTCAAATATTAATATATTTAAAAACGTTAATTTTTAAGAAAAAAAAAAAAAAAAAAAAAAAAAACCATTACGAAGAGCATTTAATTATCTTTCTATAGATAGGCACTTTGATATACTTTCGACAAAATTATTTTTCTTTTTCTTTTTCACCTTTTTTTTACGTCATTTTTTTTTTCGTTATTGAAATTTGCATGAAAAATCATATGTTATTTAATACTAATATCACATGTGATATTACATATCATATGTGATTTAACACTAATATCAAATGTGATTTTTTCATGCAAATTTCAATAACCAAAAAAGGACGAAAAAAGGGTGAAAAAAAGGAAAAAAATTTTGTCGAAAGTATGTCAAAGTGCCCGTCTATAGAACGATAATTAAATGCTCGTCGCGATGTGTAATTATTTTCGCTTAACGATTAACGGTTTAAGAGATATTTAAAATATAAAAAATATGTGAAATATTAAAATGATTTTAATCTCAACTATTGATTTCTTTTTAAATAAAGAGTGAAGATGAGTCCCTTGGTATGTAAGAAAAGTTCAGTATGTAAAATAACTCTTCTCTAAAAAAAATGTATTAAACATTAGTAAAGGTAAGATAACATATTCTTATAAAAGTTACAATCCGGTTTGTGATTTTGTAGATAACTCTTCTCTAAAAAAAAATGTATTAAACATTTAATAAAGGTAATATAACATATTTTTATAAAAGTTACAATCCGGTTTGTGATTTTGTAGATACAGATCTTGTGTCAGCCATTTTTAATTTTTATTAACTACAATAATCTTTTTGGGCCGGTATGTAAGCCCAATAATCTTTTCGGGCTGGTCTGTAGTCCAATAGGATTTTCACAGTTTGGCCCAAAAATCCAAGTAAAATATTTTATCTTTTTAAATACTACTCCCTCCGTCCCAAAATATAAGTGCATTTTGCCTCTTTTTTTTGCAACTTTGACCTTAACTATTTTTTTTTCTTCGTGTTATATAATACTTGATGAAAAGTATCTTCAATGAAAATATATTTAAAACACAATCTGTAACAACCGGAAATTTTACGTTAACTTTTACATATAAACTTTAACTTTTTACAGTAATCGCGTAAACTATAAATTTTACGTATAACTAGTAGGTTATCCCGCGCGTAACGAGAACCGTCTTAGGACGTTTTACATCACAGTAGACTAATTTTTAGTCTACTTATAACCATTTATATGGTCATTTTCATTAAAATTCATTGTTTTCAAATAACTTGCATTTTACGCGTTTTAACTTGCGTTTTAAGTGTTTTTACTTACACGCATGCTTACTTAATACCCGCATCACTTTTTCTAACACATTTAAACGCTTTTACATTTTGAAAAAGTCAATTCATTTCTCTCCCCCTTTGACTCAAAAATCAGCCCTATCTGTACCTATATCTATACTATTTTTTATAAAGGAAAAACCCATATTCTTGAAAGTGAAAAATTAAGAAAACTATATATGAAAACCATAAACTTTTATTATTATTTTCGTTTATAACACATAACCAATGTTATTTTCATTCAGTTTAAATCGTGTTTAATCATTAAATTCTTAAACTTTTATTATTTTTTGTTTATAACCCATAAATTTTTTTCTATCACTAAAATTATTTGCCTCTATAAAATCCCGTTTCTATGCACGGGTACTCGTCTAGTAAGTATGTATATACAAATCATTACCAAAATAGTTTACAACTTAATAACTAAGTCACATAAGTCATACTTATCAGGCTAGCACCAAAGATCTTTTTCCTTTGCTTTTTTCATCATATTACACGCCTAAACATCCCCCCCCCCCCCAATAAGTCTCATTTGTCAAGCTCTTGTTCCCTAGATCTATATTTAACTAACTAACTAACTAGTTACTAAATATATTTTTTCTCATCCATTCTCCCTATAAATAAGACATACCCTCCTTCATTTTTACACACACTTAAATACTTCATTCTCACTTTCATCTCAGCTCACTTTCAAATATATCAAGCAAGAGTTAGGGTTCTTAAAGGGTTTAAACAAAAGTTAGGGTTTCGAGTTGCAAACTAGGGATTTTTAGTGCTCTTTGGTTGATTTGTGCACTCTTTGATCATCCATTCACCACCATTTTTTGTAAGCATGTCATTTAACATAATTTCATTCATTCTAAACATCCATGCTTCATTTCATATCACAATTATATGTACTTGTAGTGTAAGATTTTGAATTGAAACTTGTTAAAACAAAACATGGAATCTGTCCGAGTTTTTACATACTTAGATATATGTCTTAGGATGTTCCCTGAATTTTTTTCATAACTTTTGGAGGTGATTTACTATTTTTAATAAATGTTTTGCGATTGTTAGTCAATATCGACAAGATTCTGAGTACCAGTTTTCATTCGTAAAAATTACTATCTTAAGAGCATTTTGGTAAATCGAGCTAGTTGAGACATTTGAAGAAGAGACTCTAACTTAAAATTTGAGAGTTGAACCGACTCATGACGATAAATAACGAAGGAGATACGGCCCCTAGAAGATAGGTTATAGTGTCTGAGTTCTAACAGCCTTGACACACCTGTACATTTTTTACGTTGGTGAGGAGCCGAGGCGAGAGGCTTATATTTTTGGAAAGTAGTCTCGAAAAAGATAAAACTATGCTTTTGAAACAAGTGTCTTCTTTAGACAACGAGTGAGAAATAGTACAATTAAAACATAACTTTTTTGAAAATGAGTAACAGCATGTCACAAATTGTTTTAATATAAACCGACACCCAAAACTTGTTTTCACGAACCAAGGCCATGAAATAATGAAAGTAGACATGTTCACCTTCGTTTAGAGAGTTTAACGGAGATAATCGAGTTTAAAAAGAATTAGATACACTCAAATGAAGTCGGGATAAACTTAAAAGTTAATAAACATATTTCTATGGTTTCTTTTAAAGTATTGAACAAAAACGCGAGTGACCACTTTCGGTCCTATTTAAGAGGACCTTAGGCCTAGATTACTGTAGCTGAACTTTATATAGCCCCCGCGACATACATGACACTGGAATTCGGAACGGCCCAAACCAATAAGGCGCGAGTGACCACTTTCGCTCTTCTACTTTTAGTTTATGCTATAAGGCTTCCGTCTTGGAAGTCCCTGCCGTGTATTTCCTGGTTCCCCCTTGTGAGGTGGTTTTTAATACATTGCTTTCCCAAACAATAACTCGTCCAAAGCTTGAGTTAAAAAGACAACTCACGAGTCGAGCTCGAATATTAAAGTTAAATTAAAAATGAAGCCCGAGCTCAAGCTTCTTCAATTCGTTGCTAGACAAGCAGAGCTCTAGCTTCATCGAGCTCAGAGTCAGCCCAGTTCATTTAGGTCGTTAGTAATGGTGCGCAGCCACTACTGTCACATCAGCGCCGGCTTAGCATGACCTTTTTCATGACCAAGTTAATGTAATAAGGCCACAACGGTCATCACAAAAAAATACCCCACTTAAACACAAAAATAGCTCACAAAAACAATTTAAAAATAAACACACACACAAACAAATGCAAACCACTCGGTCGAGTGAACGACCAAGTCCTTCGATTTTACCATAGGGGACGCGTTCGAGTAGACAAGGGTAATGAGGGGAGGCATTTGCATGGTCGACCAACCATTACGATCGGTCTTACACAGTTACACTCATAAGTTTTACTAATGTAATATGCAAAAACATAAAAGGTATATTCTTACAGATTATGCCATATGTGAAAATAAGTAAACCTAAGGGATGTAATTTTACATATTCCAAAATCAAGCGTGGGGTTACCAGTCAATGTCATTGTCTCCCCTGCCCGATACCCATCTGCCCGTCCCGGGCACTAGTATTCTATTCCTATTTTATTTTCATGAAAGTGATAGAAAAAGATTAGAAAAAATTACACAGATGGTCCTTGTGGTTTACACGAATTTCAGGTTTGGGAGCTATTTCATTTTAATTACGCCACAGATACCTATTTTAGGAAACATTGCACGCGTTTGGTCCCTAAGTTGGATGGACGTTATCTTTGACCGTTAAGTGTATAAATATTATATGCACGTTAGTCCCTCCGTTAGTATTTTTTGCACCGTTAGTCCTATTTTTTGCATCGTTAGTCCTTCTCTCTGCCACAAATACATAACACAAACACAAATACATAAACACAAACACCGATACACAGACACTACACACTATAATCTCTCTATCTCTCTCTCTCTCTCAAATCCTCCCCTCCTCTTTCTAGCCGCCGACCTCTACACCACCACTTCTGCCACCACCACGACATCACCACCAAACCTTATACCACCACTTCTGCCATCACTTATTTCTTGCCATTTTTTCCCACATACATCATGTTTTTTCATCTCAAACTTACGATAAATTTGGCCCCCAATAATATTGTTCAAGTTCCGTCTCTACTCACATCAACCCACCAAATCTTACAACAACACACACATCTTACTTTCTTTCCCACCTCACTCCACATCATTTTTCATAACCACTGTTGCCAACTACAACCAAGATCCGACAACCAACACCATAACCACTATTGCCTCAAAATCAAAATACTTAAAAACGAAATATATACATACTCACAGCTTTTGGGTACTATACGATTTTCAACCTCATTCATCTTTTCCAGCAACAAAATTAAAACTCAACTCACTTACATGCTTTTGGGTATGGATTCAGCTCAACCCGAATCGGGTTTGGAGTCGGGCTTGACCTTTTTTACTTTGCGTTGACTTTTCAGTAATCAAGGTGAAAGACCCGTTTCCCGGATACTTGGACCCCACCCTAGACGAAAATGGATTAAGGACTTTACGGGATTGGCCAGTCAACGTTTGTTGCGTAGTGGTCAAACCCGATAGTCAAAATGTTAGTCAAAGAATGTGTTATAAAGTTAAGGTGATCAATATAGAAAGATTGGAACTTGAAGGACTACTATTGCCAAAGGACCAAATATGTTTCCTAGATATGAAGGAAAGTCTTAGAAAATCCTGGAAATTGTGGAATTAGCTACTGAAGTCGGTTTGTACAGGAGAAAGAGGAGGGAAACTTTACTGCTCCATCAATTGAGCTTATTCAAGCAATCTTCAAGTGTTCAATTCATTTAGAACCATTAATTTGGTTAATCCCACTATAAGTAAGTGCTTTTCCCTTAATTTTGAATTAGGGTTCATGTACTCTAATTAAGGGAAATTGGGTAAAAATGTTTATAAACTAATTAAAGATGTTACATGATTATGGAATAAGTTGTATTGAAAATAAGATAATAATCTTGAAGAATAATCACATAAACACATGTTCCTAATTTAGGGTTACAAAACTACCTTTTTATAAAAGAGGGTCGAACCCCCCCCCCCTAAATTATGTGTCGATTTAATTTTTAGATATAGAATTAAAACCCTAAAAAAAAATCAACTAATGAACATGTAAATCCAAACAAGATTTGATTTTAATTATGTGTTTCAATAATTACAATTACATGTTAAACGGCTCGTGATGCCACTGTTGGTTTTAAATACCTTGACATTCAACTAAATAAATAAACCATAAACATCAAAGCACATATACAGCAGAAGCAAGGATCATAATTAACATGTACAAAAGTAATACCGAAAAATAAAGGAAACGTACCTTTGATCTAAGCAAGCACAAAGATCAAACTTGAACTTCTCTTCTTTTGAACAACCAAAAGGATTAACGTGGAACCCCTTACTATTTTGTTCCACAATCCAAGATTAATATCTAAAGTAAGATATTAACGAGTTCTCGAACACACGTACTATTACTCGACTAACGAACGAAGCTAGTGATTGAACACAAATTAAACCAAAACTATTTTTTGTTTAATAATGTAAAACAGTGATTGACTTTTGTAAAAGTAGGTCGACTGTTTTCTTCAAAAGCAAAGGACAACAATCTATTGGTAACTTTGTGGTGACAGTGATTTGCCTCAAAAGTCAAGAAAGAAAAGTACCAATATATATTGTATTTATAGGGAATTGTAGACTTGGAGAACAAGAAGTAATATGGGTCGATCAAGGGTTGTAAACCCTTAAACCCAACCGGCCTAACCCATAAGAAGGGTTTCTAGATCTTTCCAATCTTCCTTTTTCACTAATAGTCCTTTAACTATTAACATTAACGACCGTTAGTCAATTCGGTTAATTACTTAACGTCCGTTATGTATCATTTCGTGTCCAAATAATTAAAATATATAACTATTATATATATTAATTATTTACGTTTAGTCATTCATACGTAAAGTGTGCAATCCCTCGTTCTCGGGTTCGAGTCTGGTCATATACGATTAATATTTTTCCATTAAACTCTAACAGCTCCCACTTGGAAATCTATTAAAAGTATAATGACATTGGTTAGCGTCTAGCAACACGCCAATGCCCCCAGAACAACTCGGGTGGTGGTTCTCCTAGAAAATACCATTCGGTGATAAATCATCATACTCATCCTTTTGCTTCTAATACTACATTAATAAAGATATGGATCTAAGTCATTCTTTATTAATAATTCTATTTCTCATTGTTTATGATTAAATAAGATTACTAAATCTTCTGAACTATTCAGGGGAGATATTGGGTGTGGCCACATAAACATCTTACCAATCCTACGAGGGGCCCAGCAGTATTAAACTCCAAACAGTTTGAAGGAACAAATTCTATCTTGACTATGAGCACAACTCATACACTTCGCAACGCTTCTGAAAACAATCCTTATAGCTACCAGTTACGAATAGCGTTAAATTGAATCACAGAAATGCACTGCATGCATGACAGTTATTTGGCATCTCAAGTCTGAGGATAACTATATACTCATGATTTACTTCATGACAAGATCCATAAAGTAAACTCATGTGGCGGGATTAAGTCCTATACTCAAACAATTTGAATATCATGTGAAATTGGTATGACAACGCATCAATATACTTTCAAGTATATTATACCAATAATCAGATTTGTCTTAGTTTAATGGTATTCCCATATCATTAACTGACAACGGACAATTTAGAATATATAAATATATTCAAGGATATAAACATGCAAATATAGGATATATTACTAATAAAATGATGAACAAAACATAACCATTATTTCATTCCATTTAAAATTAATAATTGTTTTACAACATCCCTTATCCAAACACTAATCACAGATATGCATGAAACTATCAGCTAAAAGAAGTCCTATACCGTCAGAAAGTTCTTTAAGCTTTCCACCTGGTAGAGCCTTCGTAAATGGATCTGCTATGTTGTCATCTGTGTGAACTTTGAGTAATTCGATCTCGCCAATATCCACTTGTTCCCTAACATAGTGATATTGAATCGA
The DNA here is from genome assembly GCA_021014915.2 of Artemisia tridentata subsp. tridentata. Taxonomy (NCBI): domain Eukaryota; kingdom Viridiplantae; phylum Streptophyta; class Magnoliopsida; order Asterales; family Asteraceae; genus Artemisia; species Artemisia tridentata. The sequence continues at coordinate 326,833,664 of CP139502.1, forward strand.
TAAATGTCTGGTGCCCTTTATGATTCCAGGTTCATTGGCAAATGTAATTGCAGCAGAATTGTCACAATACATTTTTATAGATCTTTCGATTGAGGGTATAACTCCAAGCCCTGAAACGAATTTCCTAATCCAGACTGCTTCCATTGCAGCTTTTGAGGCAGCAATATACTCGCTTTCTGAAGTAGACATTTGCTCTTCCAATCCACCGCTCCTCTATTGATGACAAAGACGTAACCCGTCTGAGACTTCGTATCATCTTTATCACACTTCCAGGATGCATCGCAGTAACCTGTAACACACAGCTCTGCTTGTGGAATTCCCCAGTACACTAAAAACATTACTCTCGTAGATCTTAAATACTTGAGAATATGTTTCACCGCAGTCCAGTGGAGTTCACCTGGGTTCTGCTGATAACGACTGGTAATGTTCTGAGCAAACGCCACATCGGGCCTTGTACATCGCACCGCATACATAATAGATCCCACAGCCAAAGCATATGGAACTCTCTTCATGCGTGCCACCTCTTCAGGTGTTGAAGCACAAGCTTTGCTACTTAAGCCATGATCTGTTTGCATTGGCAAAAATCCCTTCTTGGAATTTTGCACACTGAATCTCTTCAGTATCTTGTCAATGTAAGCACTTTGACTTAAACCAATTAATCGGCTTGATCTATCTCTATAGATCTTGATTCCTAGAATGTATGCTGCTTCTCCTAGGTCTTTCATGGAAAAACATTTCCCAAGATAGGCTGTCACCTTATTCAAACTTGGAATGTCTTTACCCATGATCAATATGTCATCAACATATAGAACTAGGAAAATAACACCACTCCCACTGGCTTTGTGATATACACATGGTTCATCATGATTTTGAGTAAATCCAAACTTTTTGATTTCCTCATTAAATCTTTTATTCCATTGACGTGATGCTTTCTTCAATCCATAAATGGATCTCTGAAGTTTGCATACACGGTTTGGAAACTTTGGATTCACAAACCCTTCAGGCTGCGCCATATAGATGTCTTCATCTAAACGACCGTTCAAGAAAGCGGTTTTGACATCCATTTGCCAAATCTCATAATCATAGTACGCTGCTATGGCTATGAGAATCCTAATAGCCCTAATGTCAGCTACAGGAGAGAAGGTCTCCTCGTAGTCAACGCCATATGTTTGGGTAAAGCCTTTAGCTACCAAACGGACCTTATAGGTGTGTATCTTGCCATCCATGTCAGTCTTTTTCTTAAAGAGCCACTTACTCCCAACTACCTTGGCATTGGGAGGAAGGTCTACTTCAATCCAGACCTGATTGTCCTTCATGGATTGCATTTCCCCATTCATAGCAATCTTCCATTTATCCTTTTCAGGATCATTCATGGCAGCTCTATAATTAGCAGGCTCTCTAAGGTCCCCTAATATAGTTTCCTCAACCTCCATGTTAAGACATAGACGTTCAGGTGATTTCACAGTCCTTGCGGATCTGCGAATGGGAATCACTTCAACTTCAGGTGGAGGACCCAGACTATCCGGTTCCACAGGAAGTTCACCAGTGTTTTCAGAAGGTAATGTATCCTCTTGATCATCTTCCAGATTATAGAGCCTCCCATTGAATTCTTGAGATATCAGATCCTTTTCAAGAAAGTCTGCATACCTGGCAACAATTACATTTTGTTCAGGTGGAAAGTAAAAGTAGTAACCCATTGTTTCCTTTGGGTATCCTACGTAGATACATTTCACAGATCTTTGTTGGAGTTTATCTGCAGAGTCACGTTTAACAAACACCTCGCAACTGTAACAACCGTGGTTTTGGCAGGTTAGTCAAACCAATAGTGTTGACTTGTTAAATTTTGTTTGGTGGTTTAGAGGTTTTCATGAGTTTATGTGTGGGTTTGGTATTCGATCGTTATGTGTTTGTTGTGGTGTTGGATTCGGGGAAGTTCATTTTGTATACTTTTGTGTCGTGGAATTGAGTTTTACGGTTTTGTGATTCGGGGTTTTGCGTAATGAGTTGTGTTCAAGTTTGTGAGCGTTGGTAAATTAAGTTGTGTTCGGTTCTATGGGTTATATTAATAATGAGTGTGAAATTCTATTTTTGGAAACTTTGTTTTGAAAATGATAATTATTCGAGTTGTCGTAAAATGAAAGTTTATCGTGTAAGATGTTAGGTTTCGGTATAGGCTTTTATAAAATAACGAAAACACGAGGTTTTAAGTGTAATAATTAATATTAATATATATATATATATATATATATATATATATATATATATATATAGATATATATATATTATATATATATATATATATATATATATATATATATATATATATATATATATATATATATATATATATGGGGCGGCCGAATATGGGTTTTAAGGGAAAAAGGAAACCAAATTTTAGTCCAAATACACTTACCTATTATAAGGGTGATCTAGAATGTTCATTATGGTATTATAAATACAAAACAAAAACACCCCCACCCTCCCTTTTGAGATATTCGGCCGAACCAAGGGGAACCAAGAAGAAAAATTTAGGGTTTTTATTTTGTGAAGAAAAACAAGCTTAAGGTATGCCTAGTAATCCCTAATTCGTTTAATTATTGATTTGATTCATGTAATGCAAGTCATGATGGATCTAAGGTTTATGTTACTTCTGTAAATTTAATATATATAACATGATGGGATCAATAATGAGTAATATTATGATGATTGGTGAAGAGATTAGGGTATAAAACATGTTAGATATTCAGTTAGGGTTTGGACAGATTCATAAGGCTGTAAAGATACAATGATATTTAATAGATGGAAATGAGTTAATTGATGATTCTTGAGTCTAAATTGTAGTTCAGAGAAAGTGCTTTCCAAAAAGTCCGGCCACGAGTGATTTCGAGGTCGGGAAGTCAGCCAAACGATTTTTACAAGTAAAGGTGTCAAAACTGTTAAACCGGGACAGATTTAGGGTAAAAGTATTGAGGTCAATGGTGGCTTTAAAAGTGTAATTAGGGTTAGCCCTTCTGGATAAATTGATTTCTATATTCCCTTTGACTTCCACGCGAAAATTAGCCGATAATAAGTTGTGAAAGTATGGTTGTTGGGTCAAAATATTTTGGTGTGCGTTCAGATCCAAATCTGGATAGTTTTCATGTTTGATTTTCCAAAGGGTACTTGTGTATGTTTTTAGTACATGGCCTTCTGGGAGTAGCTTGTATGCTCATGAGGGACCATGGTGAATTTTTGTTGTGAGTGGTAGAGTTTATTTTGCCATGATTTTATGTGGGTAAAAGTACACCAAAAATCTGCGTATTCTGAAAAAGTGTATGCAAGGGATTTAGTGAGTGTAAGTGTTTGGTAGTGGTTAGTATGGAGTCTAGGTGATCCATGGTGGTTTGCATGAGCCTTAGACATCTATCATATGTGTGCTACATGGACTATAGCTTTTAGCTTGGTTGCGTGTAATGTGATCTTATTTTTGTTATACAGATTTGTGATTGATAATTTGGAAGCTGCAAGGTTTGAGGTGAGTTTCATAGTCCCATTTTTACTTTGTTTTTAACTTGGGATGAGAATGATGCCTGTGTTGAAATATTTTTGAGTTACTATGATTATGTGGTCGTAAATGCATGGACTTGTAAGTGTTATTATACGTGTATTGCATGTTATGAGGTTATTGTGTGGTGATTCTGTGTCGTCCATTTAGAGGGTAGCTATGCTCCCATTATCCAATTGGAGAGTAGTAGCCCTACTCACTATTATTCTGTGTGGTCCGATCGGAGGGGAATGATTACCCATTATTGTGAACTTGGATCGTGGGCGCGTTCCGTCCCAATTAATGTTGGATATTGCTACTTGGATCGTGGGCACGTTCCGTCCCGTTGATTATTGGTTGGTTGGATATGATTGCATGCTATCTAGTATAATGACTAGTCTTACTGTCCTGCTATGTTTTATAATCACAGTGAACTGGTTGCCTGAGATATATTTGTGTGTCTTAAACCTATGAACCTCACCAACATTATGTTGACGTTTTTAAGCATCATTTTTAGGTGAGCATTCTAAGGCTAAGGTAGAAGGAAGCGCCTAGACGAGACTTAGTTGCATTTGAGAATGAATTATCTTTATGTCTTTATTTGAATATGTTTGATTTTGATTATGATACTTTAATGTTTTTGGACTAGTACTTTATGTTTTATTGAGGATACTTTTGGAGATTTGTTTTGGTTAATTTCTTTTGGGGTATCGTTACGACACTTTGTGTCTGTACTTTGCTCTATTTATGCGCATGTAGAAATTCTCTATTTTGACACCATGTGTTGTGATGATATCCATGATGTTGCACTCGCGTTTCCACCTTGGCGAGGTGTGACAGCAACCCCAGACCTTAAGATAAGACAAGTTAGGCGTTTTCTTAAACCATAACTCATAAGGTGTCTTATCTACCTTCTTAGTTGGAACCATATTTAATATGCGAATCACAGATTCCAAGGCATAATCCCAAAAGGATAGCGGCAGAGTAGTAAGATTAAACATAGATCGTACCATATCCAATAATGTACGATTCCTTCTCTCAGATACACCATTTTGTTGTGGAGTATATGGAGATGTGAGATGCTGAACAATTCCATTCTCACTTAGATAATCTTTAAACTCCTGACTAAGGTATTCACCACCTCTGTCGGATCGAAGAGCTTTAATCTTCTTTCCTAGTTGCAGTTCTACTTCAGCTTTAAAAACCTTAAATGTTTCAAATACCTCATGTTTATGTTTAAGTAAATAAACATAACCATAACGGCTGAAATCATCCGTGAAGGTTAGGAAGTAGGTAGCACCTCTCTTTGACGTGTGTCTAAGTGGTCCGCATACATCAGTATGTATTAAACCAAGTATACAAGATTCGCACTTATCAAATGATTCATCATTGATATCTTGCAAAAGCCCATCACGTTGCAGCTTTTGCATGCGAGTCTTGCCTATGTGGGCAAGTCGACAATGCCAAAGATAAGACGAATCCAAGACATTCTTGACTCTCTTATTGTTGATGCTATACATCGAATTATAATCACTATGTTCATTCATATCAATCTCAAAAACACCATTAACAGCAATCACATTAAAATAAAAAACACCATTTAATGAAACAGAAATCTTATTGCCAATAATAGTATGATGAAATCCCATATCTAACAAACAAGCAAAAGAAATAACACCTCTAACAATAGATGGTGCATAATGACAATTATTCAAATTCAGTATCAAGCCCGAAGGCAAAACTAATTCAAAAGTTCCTACGGCTTCAACTGCTGCTTGAGCTCCATTGCCACTTGCAAAAATTGCTCCCCATAGGCGAGTCTCCTTTGCACTCTAAATCCCTGCAGCGTATTACAAATGTGAATACCGCATCCAGTATCATCCAAACAAGCAATCCTGTCTTCTCATATTCATAGGTGGATTGTAAGTAGGGGTGTTATGTCTACTGCTAACTCGCTTAAGAAGACGATTTAATACTGTTTGTATACTTGAATATTAATAGATTTCGAACTGTGAAGTCAGATATCATAAGCTCGGATCACATATAGATAGATAACTCGATATAAATGGAAGTATGAAACAAACCAACAATTTCATATAAGATATTAACAAAGATCACGAGCCTCACAGAGTCTTGTGCAAGTGTACATGTTAGTAGTATCATACAACAAACAACAAACTAGAAACACTAAACATCTAAAGTGAATTTAAAACCAACTATTCGTCATCTTCATCTTCTTCAAATTCTTCCTCTTCATCATCATTGTCGGTTTCTTCTTCCACATCCTCTTCGATTCCTTCACCTACGTCCTCGTCATCAACTATGAAACCACCCAACGTTTCATCATTTTCATCTTCATCGTTATCATCTTCAACATCAACGTCCATCGCAGAACTCTTTGTAGTATCAGTACCACTTCTACTTGTACTCGTACCTTTTCTGTTTTTCTTTTGGTCTTTTGACCTAGTCTTATACTTGGGTTTTGGGTCATTTTTTAGTTTCTTAATCAATTCAGCGTCTTCCTCACTCTCACCCGTCCACACATCATCATCCTCGGCATCATTTGCTCCACCCTTCTTCCTCTTTCGTCTTTTACCTTTTGTTGGTTTTCTATCACTAACCTCATCTTCATCGCTATCTTCTTTATGTTCTTCTTCAAGAAACCAATCCCAATTCTCCAAGTCTCAAGGTCTCACTTATAACTTAATTAAGTCGTCTAATTTAGAAACATGTAAATTCACATATTCTTATTACACTCAGTTGATCTGCTGGCAATAAAAGTATGTAATTTACCTTGTTATTAATATGTGTGTCAAGGTCTCACTTACGCCAGATATTAATTCCAAGTGTCTCTTATAATTAGATAGCATGTGACTATCAAAATATGTACGAAGAAGCATGCACTCAACTTCGTATCATAAGGTTTTCAAAACGATTTTAATTACCAATTCATAAGCTTAAATCAACAAAATTTTAATCGATGGCGTTGAGAAACTTACAACATTGCCTTAAGATGCTTCGTACATATTAATGGTGTACTTGGTAAGTCTAATTTTGACGCACAGGCGAGCGGAGGGGCAAACGTCCGCCGAAGCTAATTAAAAACGCGCCCCTTTAAGATGACAATTTAATGTCATCCTCCTTATACCCACTTTATAGTTTGTCAAAAGTTAGGTCCGCCGCTTCGACCATTATGTACAGTTGCATCAATCAATTAACAATTTATGATTTTAAAGCTTAAAATAATGTAGTAAATTATTAATTGCTAGTCTCGCCTGGGAGCAAATTACCGTGCGAAGCGAACCACTATCGGCACATAAGACTTGGCAATAATAATTTTCCACAATAAGGTTTCATAGTTATTAGGTCAATTTATTTTTATTCCAAAAAACTACCCTCTTATTGCTTACAATTCAATAATAATTTAAACAAATAAGATCAAGTAATTTTTAACAAAAAAATAAACAACCATAAATAACACATATATGATCTTAACTATTAAAACATATAGCCACATGCAAACCTTTTTGATAAATCCTATTAATAATCTATATGTGAATTATCTATGTATATAATTAATAAAACTCCCATTGGTTTTCGAGCTCATTGTACCCAATGGACCACAGTCGCCAACAATTGGCCGCGTAAGTTCTAATAATTAAATACCACGTTGCACATAACTAGATTCATTAATTTAATTTATTAGGTCTTCCCTAATTTTAGATTTACCTAAAACATGTAGCACATAAATAAACCCTAATATATGATGTCTTTGCATGAAAAAATCATGGATCAAACAGGAACGCAACCCTTTATTCAAATAATCACATAAACATATGTTCCTAATTTAGGGTTACAAAACTACCTTTTTATAAAAGAGGGTCGAACCCCCCCCCCCCCTAAATTATGTGTCGATTTAATTTTTAGATATAGAATTAAAACCCTAAAAAAAATCGACTAATGAACATGTAAATCCAAACAAGATTTGATTTTAATTATGTGTTTCGATAATTACAATTACATGTTAAACGGCTCGTGATGCCACTGTTGGTTTTAAATACCTTGACATTCAAATAAATAAACATCAAAGCACATATACAGCGGAAGCAAGGATCATAATTAACATGTACAAAAGTAATACCGAAAAATAAAGGAAACGTACCTTTGATCTAAGCAAGCACAAAGATCAAACTTGAACTTCTCTTCTTTTGAACAACTAAAAGGATTAACGTGGAACCCCTTACTATTTTGTTCCACAATCCAAGATTAATATCTAAAGTAAGATATTAACGAGTTCTCAAACACACGTACTATTACTCGACTAACGAATGATGCTAGTGATTGAACACAAATTAAACAAAAACTATTTTTTGTTTAATAATGTAAAACAGTGATTGTCTTTTGTAAAAGTAGGTCGACTGTTTTCTTCAAAAGCAAAGGACAACAATCTATTGGTAACTTTGTGGTGACAGTGATTTGCCTCAAAAGTCAAGAAAGAAAAGTACCAATATATATTATATATATATATTAAATGTGGTGTGAAACGACGTCGGGTCGTTGCAATTTTTTTCCAGGGTTGCTACAGTGCTACAGTAGTGGGCTGACCCACTTTCAGGCCCAAAATCAATTTTCGAAAATTGGCAAAAAATACCCCTGAAATTGACGACTCTTTGCAAAAATAGTCCTTTTTACAAAAAAATGTTTCGAAAATTGGCAAAAATTACCCCTGACATTGGCGACTCTTTGCAAAAATAGTCCTTTTTCCAAAAAAAATGTTTAGAATATTGGCAAAAAATAACCCTGACATTGGCGACTCTTTGCAAAAGGAGTACTTTTTCGGAAAAAAAAAAAAAAACATTTTTTTTTTACCGCGACTGTTTTTTTTTTTTTTAAATCTTAAGACTTTTTTTTTTTTTTTTTTTTTTTTTTTTTTTTGGTTGATTAATTATGGCCTCTAAATATTGTTCGCTTATGCTATTGTGTTTCTTTTACAAATGTATACTTAAAAAAAATACCGCGCAACCGGCCTACTCTCTACTTAATAAAAATATCGTGCAATAATCAACGAAATAAAACAACGCCCCGCCGCAACGCGGCGGATCGTCGCCAATCTCGTTGTATTTATAGGGAATTGTAGACTTGGAGAATAAGAAGTAATATGGGTCGATCAAGGGTTGTAAACCCTTAAACCCAACCGGCCTAACCCATAAGAAGGGTTTCTAGATCCTTCCAATCTTCCTTTTTCACTAATAGTCCTTTAACTATTAACATTAACGACCGTTAGTCAATTCGGTTAATTACTTAACGTCCGTTATGTATCATTTCGTGTCCAAATAATTAAAATATATAACCATTATATATATTAATTATTTACGTTTAGTCATTCATACGTAAAGTGTGCAATCCCTCGTTCTCGGGTTCGAGTCTGGTCATATACGATTAATATTTTTCCATTAAACTCTAACATCAACATCCATCGCAGAACTCTTTGTAGTATCAGTACCACTACTACTTGTACTCGTACCTTTTCTGTTTTTCTTTTGGTCTTTTGACCTAGTCTTATACTTGGGTTTTGGGTCATTTTTTAGTTTCTTAATCAATTCAGCGTCTTCCTCACTCTCACCCGTCCACACATCATCATCCTCGTCATCATTTGCTCCACCCTTCTTCCTCTTTCGTCTTTTTCCTTTTGTTGGTTTTCTATCACTAACCTCATCTTCATCGCTATCTTCTTTATGTTCTTCTTCAAGAAACCAATCCCAATTCCTTATGTCATGTATCATTTTCTTTGGGTATTGATCAAACTCATGTCCGATCACTAAAAACTTGAACTGTGCATTCATCGTTTGATCATGATCAATAGATGTAGAAGAAATCAATAACTTGTGGGGTGGTTCAGCCCATAAGTGCCAAATAAGCAGGCTTTTGACATGCATTATAAAAGAGCTATCACAACTTGACCCGTTACGCTATATGCTAAATAACAAGCTTTTTGGACATCCTTCTAGTGATACTGATCATCACAATTTGAAGAACAGGTATAATTAGTGTAATCAAAGTATATTCAAAAAATCATTTTATATCAGATTATTAAACGTTAGTAATAAATCTAACATCTTCGTATAATACTTTGCTAACAACAAAAATTTGCGAAAATCACCAAGAAATATTACTAGTAAATATCTTAAATTTTGGATGTATACAAGTAATTCTTCAATTGAACATCTTCATATAAAAGTCAACATTTTCATCATTAAAAGTTACACTAAATTTTCAATATAAACTTCAACAGTAAATACAATAAATCATTACAACAACGACATACCCAAACCCAATCCCGCCGGGGCAGGGTATGAGAAGGTAGAACGTAGACCGATCCTACCCCTACCCCAGGATAAACCCGAAAGTACGGAGACCGGTATCTGAAAGACCTCCGACAAGTGTAAGTGTACGGGTGGGAGTGCTCAAATATATGTGCATGTGTGAAAGTGTGCAACAACAAGAATAAAGAGTTAAAAGACATAAGACGAAAATCAAGCATACAAACATACAAAGCTAATAGGCAGAATACCATCAAAAGAACTTAGGAGAAAAAATAGTTATAGCCCTATGGGGCGGACCTTATGGCACCAGGCCATACCGGCCCTTGAGTTATAAGGCATGGCGCCAAAATCACCAGCCAAGCCATAGGGCATTTCTTTTTTTATTTTTTGATGTGTTTTATTACTGTGGCCCAGGGGTGTCCTATAATTTAAGTGATGGAAAAAGAGTGTTTTTGTGTTAGGTTCTACGTTTTGAGTTATAGGGAAAAAGCCGAGGTGGCAACACTATTGCTTACCTAGTGCTCTAAATACAATAAATCATTCAAAAATTATATCTTTTCAGTTTAAGTTATTTGCAAGCAACAAAGTTAACATATTTATACAAAATTTAACATTGTATAATAATATATGAAAACTAAAAATCAAACCTTTAACAGGATCATCAACATCTGATACATCACCACTCCCTAAACTTTCACTTTCACCCCCTAAACTTTCCCCAATCTCACCAAAATCATCCCCTAACTCCATCCGCACATCCTCATCATCAACCTCCCTCACCTTAAACCACACAAAATCTTTACCCCCAACAACAAAACGAATCACCCACTTTCATTTCCCCCTTGTCCCCCCTTCTATAAACCTTAATATCATCTTTATCAAATCCATATACCAATTTTTTTTTTCCCTTATAACCCCACTTATTTTATTGAGATTAGAAAACAATATCAAATGAACGCGTTTTTTATGTTTTGTAGAAAATCGATCTCATTCCTTTTTTTACAAATCTGAAAATGGAAAACTAAGAAATTTTTTCTCTAACTAAACGCACCCTTACTGTTCCTATGATTTTGTCGTCTGTAAGACACATGGCCAGGAAGGGAACAATTTTATTTTGATGTGTTAAGGTTCTACAAAAAGACAAATGAGATTGCGTGGGTGGTTTTCTTGTTGACCTTGATGGCTGCTAGAGTTTTAATTTGATCATGCTGCACATTGGCCACATTGTTTTGTTTGTAACATTTCTTGCAACAGTCTTAGTTTTAGGATGGATTTAGGGCCCGCTTGGTTCAAATGGTGGGGAATGCAAAGGGAATGCAATGCAATAAATTCCCTTACCCTCCAATTTATTATGTAATTATTACCGGGGTGTCTTCGTTAATGTCATTGCTTGTTCCATGCGTTTCCTTGTCATGGCTTGGTGAGTTCTTGGTCTCATCCTTGCCTTTTTCGATCAAGTTCTTAATATTTGCTTCTTCCTCTATGACATTAAAACAACAATATTATTCATACATACAAACATAAATGTGATATATACACGATAATCATGCACATATATTCATCTATAGACGTGTACAAAACAAATGAGTCCATACACGTTCCCGACAAGGTCAGGACTACGTACAAATCTAGATATAACAAGTCAACCTAGTCATTCAAAGTGGTTGCAAGCGAAAATGAACTAATTTCACACAGCATTACTCCCAACTGTTAATGGAAGAAGATATATTCAATCTTCAGGGTGTTTGGAATAGCTTATTAGAAAGAGCTTAAGATGTTTCAAAGAAATTAATTACTCATAAGTAAGCAGCTTAGGTTAGGAACTTAGGATATGTAAACCCATAAGTTCTTGCTCAGAATTAGCCTACACTGGTTATATGACCAAAAAGAAAAACAAGCTTAAGCCAAACAAGCCCTCCAATAAGCTCCTTAATGCGCTTATTGTGCTTTGCAACTACAATAAGCTAATCCAAGCACCCCCCTTCACGGGTGTTCGGCATTATATTCTAAAACTAACCATTTAATTATCACTTTTCAAATCGCAAATAATCAGTTTTTAGTGGCTTGTATATATTAAAACTAATTCATACTATGCATACTTTCAGATATGTTATGATGGAAGGAGATATCGCCACGTGACAGTACTTATAGAGGATATTCCAGTTTCCAAATACAAAAAAATAAGTTTAATGGCATGATATATTTTCAGATACAGAATCAATGAGACCCCTTATAAAGAATAGCAGATAATCTTTACTACCTATAAAGGAAAAAGGGTCAAATGTGAAAAGTGAAAAGTCAATAAAAGTGAAAAGTTGAAATGTTGAAAATGTAATTTTGGTAATGTTGAAATGGTGTAAAAATACTTACACGATGGGCTAGATGTTGAATTGGTAATGTTGGGCTGTCAACTTAAACAACACAACAATGTTGAGTTTTTCAACATTTTGGTCAACAAAATTCGTATTCATGGAAACTACACATCTTAATGGAAACTACACCACAATACAGCTATTATATTTCAAAACACTTTCAACATAAGCTTTTATATTTCTCTCAGTCTCTCTCACACAAAAAACACACACAACTAACAAAAAATAATCCCTTCTTTTCCACAGATCTCATCCCACCACCGCACCACTCCACCGATGGAGCACTCCACCACCGCACCACTTCACTGCCGGACCACTCCACCACCGAAGCAACACCACCGAAGCAACACAACTGTTAGGGTTTTTCAAGTTTAAGGTATTTTTTGAGTTTTATGATAGATCTATGTATATCAATTAAGTGTTGAAGGTTTTCTTTTATAGATATGTGGATTTTATTTGTAGATCTGAGAATTTATAAAATTTTGGTATTTTTTTTGTCAGATCCGCCGCTGCCGCCACAGGCCACCGCCGTCTCCGCCACCGTCTTGCTGGAAAGTTGTTGCCGCTGCCTCGCCGGAAATTTGTTGTCGCCGCCACTTTATTGTTGGAAGGTTTGTTTTATAGATCTATATATTGTATTATAGATCCGAGTTTTTTATGAGTGTTTTTTAAACTTTTTTGTATTTCATATAGATGCCGCATCCTCGCCGGAATCTTCCGGCACAGCCGCTGCTCGCCGGAACTTTTGTTGTTGTCGCTGCCTTGCCAGAATATAAATGAGTTTATGAGAAGTGATTTATTGGTTTGTTACTGTATAAATGAGTTTTATTAGAGTACTATTTTATGTATAACCATTGGCTATTCTGTTTCTTAATTCCTGGTTTTGTTTTAAAATATTAGTTCATTCATGTTTGAATACAAGTTTGCGTAAATGATTTCTGTTAACAGGGTAATATGTACAAATATGTTTTTTTTTTCTTTGTTGGATTTTTTTATATCTATGTTTAAAGTTAGATGGCTCTTTACGTACGAATTTTATAACTTTTCACGTTTGTAATTCTTTCTTCTATTATCACCTACTGAGATTCAACCTATTTTGAAGTTGCAGTTGCAACAAGAAATGTAACAAGTATAAAGTTAATTTTTAGAAATTGCACACATAGAACCCTCGATTTCGAGGCACACCACGGTCACCACCACATGACTTTTGTGGTTTAAATTCAAATATTAACCAAGTCTTTTACAATGTCAGGAAAATTTAATGTCAAAAGCCATGGAAATGAAAATAATTATTTTATACTTGATCTCTTCGTAATTGGTATGCTATAAATACAACATTAAAGAATGAGTTTTGTAGTTTTTGGGTTGCTGCGTTGTAGATTTACTTCAATAGCCTCATATGAAATTTGCCTTTATTTTTATGCGTCATTTTGGTTAGATACGCATTGAAATATTGTGGATTTAAGGATCATTGAAATCATATTCAAATTTACATTTACTCATTCATTGTCTTAGCTGAACTATTAAGTCTTATTTTATCAATAAATTTTACGTCTCTAAATTTGATATTGATATTGAACTTATAACCGGTAAAAAGTTAAGTCTTGGCCACTTGGTCATTAACAAATACAACTACACTCTATTGATATTTTAATACTCTCTCCGTCATATATTTATAGTCCAAATTTCCTTTTTAGATTGTCCCAAATTAATTGTCCACTTCCAAAAATACATAGGGAATATAGATCAAGTTTACCATATTAACCTTATTTTAAGTTATTATTACAAACTTTAAAGAAGTTATAAATTAATTGGTTAAGAGTAAAAATGTCTTTTGTGCAAAAAGTAAGAAAGAGAAAGCTATAATGATGACGTTTTCTTAAACTTTGTGTTTTTTGTCTACGGACAATTATTTTGGGACGGAGGGAGTAAGTATTTGAATCATTTACGAGACCACTAGCAATTCTTGACAATCTGAAGTGGGACAGTTTCGAAAAAATTTGAAGTTACTAGCTTTATTGATTTTGAAACCGAGTTTAACCATGTTGCCATATTGAGATCTGTAATTGACCAAAAAGCATGTTGTCAGGTTGTCAGATTACATTACGTCTTTAATTTGAAAATAGAGTCTTGACCTGCTTCCTAGACCTGCGGTAACCAATGGGTTATGCACATGTTATATAAATGGGTTATGCATATGTTATATAAAAAGAGGCATATGCATACTGGAGGTTTCGAAAATAACTAGACGAGTATCCATGCATAAAAATAGGATTTTCTAACGGCAAACAACTATAGTTACACAAAACGTTACACAAAACACTTAACCAAAGCATCGCTATAACTATCTGCCGCTATAAATCCCGTTGCTATGCACGGGTACTCGTCTAGTAAAATTAAAAACGCATTTATGCAAGCAACCATTATTATTTACAGAACTGAGTATGATCTCTGTCCTTGTCAATTGAAGACGTACAAACTAGTACTGTACAAAATTTCACAGACCATAAACTAACAGAAAACATAAATAACTGAGCTTGAATCAGGTTAGATGAGAAACAAAAGGAAACTGAACTTTTGGGATGAAGTGCTAAATCCAGCCAAAATGAACTTGTTTCACACAATGTTATCCTTAACTGTTGATAGTAACGATATATGCAATTTAGGGTGTATCTGGATTAGTTTTTTAAAAGAGCTTAAGGGACGTCTGTGTTAGCTTATTCACCGGGCTTAGGAGCTATGTAAATTTGGAAAAGCTCATAGGGCCACTTTGTTACGCTTATGAGCTTATGTACATTTGGAAAAGCTCATAAGCCCATCTTTTTCGGCTTATGAGCATATGTACATTTGGAAAAGCTCGTAAACCTATTTTTTCGGCATATGAGCTAATCAAGTTGAGTTTATGACAACAGATAAGCCATAAGCTCAACTCAATAAGCTCATAAGTTAATAATAATGAGCTTATGAGCTTTTTGATATGTAAATAAGCTCATAATCCCAGTAAATAAGCTAAACACACCCTTAATAAATTGTTTCAAAAAGCTCAACCAAAAAAAAAAAAATCCACACAAATAACTCAATAAGCACTCCAACAAGCTCCTTAAATGGGCTTATCCTGTTTTGAAACTGCAATAAGCCGTTTAAGCTCCCTAAATAAACTAATCACATGTTCCCAACGCCCCCTTTAAGTTGTATTTGTTTGTTATGTTTACTTTTTTTTTTTTTTTTTTCCCATTCTCTTTAAATTATTTTGTTTAATGGTGATGGGACGCCTTGTATCTTGTTTCTCAATGATATGTTGTCTTTTTAAAAAAAAATATCATCTTGAAAAATTAGACTACCCACTGCTCAAATAAAAATAATTGATTAGTTTTTTAATCTCTATCAACGTCCTAGGTCTGAAATGGTGTTAGTAATAATTAAATATCGATATATGTATTAGTCAAAAGTCTTCTTTGATTCATTTGTTATTCAAGTTATCATAAATTGTGGATCTGCAGCTTATATTAATGTCCAATTGTCCAGCAAGCTCAACTGCATGATCCACCATTCCCGCTATGAAAAGTCGTGTTTACAAAGATTATAATTTATACAGTAAAACTCATTGTTGTTATATACTTATTTTCGAAGATTAAAGATAATCCTACTATATATTTAGTAACTAAATTTTTTGCCAGTGTTGCTATTTACTATGGAGTAATATGAGATTTTGTTTATCATCCAACGTTTTTTTCTTTCAACATCTGACCCTCAAATTGAAAGCTCTATGGAGCCAATTGCGTATATATGCAGACTGTGTTGCTATTTACTACGGAGTAATACGAGACTTTGTTTTTCGTCCAACGTTTTTTTCTTTCAACATCTGACCCTCAAATTGAAAGCTCCATGGAGCCAATTGCGTAAATATGCAGACTAACTATGAAACAACGTCATCAATAATCTGAAGTTTAGAATGTCCTAATCCCAAATCATGAGGAACTGTAGTAGTCCATAGAAGCTCACAACAGATTGGCTGAAGGAACAATGGCCCAACCATAAGTCCCACATTGCTTTATATGTATATGTAGCACCCATTTCAATTTACCATAAGTATATGGCATTCGTCTTTTATTACAGTGCAGCTGTAAGTTAATTATGTGATGCATGCTTAGTTGTTAATATGCGTAACTTCAAAAGAGACATAACATCCATGATTAGAAACTTACCTACCTAACGAGCTGTGTTTAGTTAAATTAACATGCTGAGGTTATGAAACAGAGTTAGTCATCAAGTTATGCAAGCTTTAATATGCTAGATTATTGGCATCAAATAGTTGGTCATTATCTTGAATGTTTTTTCGCCTTTCATTGAAGTTTGGATCACAGATAGATGATTTTTCTTAATATTGTTTCATTTTGATCGTTTACAAAAAGAGGTATTAATTGTAGCTCAAACTTAACATCTTTCTTAGAGCATATGTAAGTAACCAACCTTATAAAGTTTAAGAGTGTTGTTAAAGGGGATGCATCTAATAGATTGTCTTATCAACATTTTACTTTTTTAATTAATACCGATGATTTAGGCATCTCTAAAGGGTTGTCATCAAAATAAGCGTATTGTAATAGTTAAATATAATCTTGAACAATTAGACTACCCACTGCTCAAATAAAAATACTTAGTTGATTAGTTGTTTAATCTCTATCAACGTGGGTAGGTCTGAAATGGTACCTCACAGCTTAAAATATCTATATATGTATTAGTCAAAAGTCAGCATGATCCACCTTTCCCGCTATGAAAAGTCACGTATTAACCAAAGATAACAGAATATCTCCATATTTGTTAAATTTTATCTTATAAGGATCATATGGGGAAAAAAAAAGAGCAGCTAACTCAAAAAGTCAAATGGGTCGAACTGCTTGAAAGTCGACTAAACTCTAACTGTGATACTAAAATGGGCAAAAAGAGTGTTTACGGGTCAACCCAACCTGACTGACCCGTTTAAATCCGTACTAAGTGACCCGATTCACGAAGACTTGTAACGATGGGGGCAAGTGAATAATCAAACAACAACATAGTTGACTTGTATTATTTGTCTAAAAGTGATTGTCAACGATAACATTATAGCAGCTAGAAACTTATAAACTAGCGTTCCATATGACAATGTTTTACAAACAAAAGTGATTACCACTTTATGATTTTACTTGTTAGAATGAACTGCTGCCTCAACAACGGCCTCAATCTCTTCCTTGGCTCTTTCAAGAAAGCCTGGTCCTTTGACTTTTTCAACCGGGGTGTCTTCGTTAATGTCGTTGCTTGTTCCGTGCGTTTCCTTGTCATGGCTTGGTGAATTATTGGTCTCATCCTTGCCTTTTTCGATCAAGTTCTTAATATTTGCTTCTTCCTCTACGACAGTAAAACAACGTTACTTATACATACAAACATAAATGTGATATATACACGATAATCATGCACATATATTCATCTATAGACGTGTACACAACAAATGAGTCGAAAAACGTTCCCAACAAGGTTAGGACTATATACACTTCTAGACATAACAAGTCAACCTAGTCATTAATTTATATCATTCTTTTGATCAAAGATAATTCCAGCGAAAATGAACTTATTCCGCACAACATTACTCCCAACTGTTAATGGAAGAAGACATATTCAACTTTCGGGGTGTTTGGAATAGCTTATTAGAAAGAGCTTAAGCTGTTTCCAAGAAATTAACTACACATAAGTAAGCTGCAGCATATGGTTAGGTTAGGATATGTAAACCCATAAGTTCTTGCTCAGGATTAGCCTATACCAGTAATATGACCAAAAAGAAAAACAAGCTTAAGCCATCCATAAAAATCCAGCACAAACACCCCTAAACAAGCCCTCCAATAAGCTCCTTTATTGCGCTTATTGTGCTTTGCAACTGCAATAAGCACCCTAAATAAGCTAACTATTTAATTATCACGTTTTCAAATCGCAAATAACCAGTTTTTAGTGGCTTGTATATATTAAAACTAATTCATACTATGCATACTTTCAGGTATGTTATGATCGAAGGAGATATCACCACATGACAGTACTTGTAGAGGATATTCCAGTTTCCAAATGCAACAAAATAAGTTTAATGGCATGATATATTTTCAGATACAGAATAAATAAGACCCCTTATAAAGAATAGCAGATAATAAAATTAAAAACTCATCTATGCAAGTAACCATTATTTAATAAGCTCAAAATCTCCACAGTAAGCAACATTTTAAAAGAGCTTATCAAAACCCCATCGATTAAAGTCCATAAGCCTAATAAAACATCTCCCTTAATAAGCTCTTTTCGGTTTATTATCTTCATACTTCTTTAAGGTACCATCTCTAATGTTTTCAAAACCGGGTCTGTGATCGACCTAACCGGTCTGTAAGCCCAATAATCTTTTTAAATGAAGTCAGAAACTACAATAATCCTTTTTGGGCCGGTATGTAACCCCAATAATCTTTTTAGGGCAAATGCTAAAAAAATACATCGAAGTAGTCATTTTTTGTCATTGTATGGTGCCACCTTTTTTTGTGATAAATCTATGACTAAAGTATTGAATTCCTCTCATTGTGGGTATATTGTACACCATGGCATATGACAGCGTGTCATACTTGCCAGCGTGTCCGGATCATGGTTTTTAACCCGTTTTTTAACCCCTTTTTACCGGATCATCTTTATTAAAATTGGACCACATAAACACAGTACACTTATCCGCCTCTTTTCTCACCCTTTACCCCACAAACCCTAATTTAATATACCACCTAGATTCTTGTCGTTTAAAGTGTTTTTCTTCAAATTGTTGGAAAATTTAGTACACTTGAGGGATTAATTCACACCTGGTAATGGGCTTGGAGGTACGGAGTGTACACCCATTTGGTCCTTGAATACCCTGACTCAATTTAAGTGGTTTGTAGTTCTGCTGCTAGTAATATGTATAATGTTGCTGATGCAGGTGATTCTGCTGCTAGTGTTATCCATAATGCTGCTGGTGCAAGAACGATTCTGCTGCTAGCTTTATTGATTCTGCTGCTAGAACATTGGTCGTGCTGCTAGTTCAATAATGTTGCTGCTGGTCTGCTAGGTGACAGATTCTGCTGCTAGCACAATTTATTGTGCTGCTAGGCAAACGATTCTGCTGCTGGTACGCAGGATAGAATTTGTAACAAACTTTAACCTATTTTGGGTAAGTTCAAATTCGTAATTAAGGCCATGATCTTCTGGTCTTGTAACCACTTTGGCTAGTATTAAGGAAAGTATATGGAGAATATTTGGGCAATATTTTCTCATATATCATTTGACTAGGGTTTTGAGTATATCTCTATTATAAATAGAGATTGACACAGCCGCATGAAGGAGATACAGAAAAACCTAAACACTTGAAAGCATTGGTTCTTGATTTGTGCCTAAAACAAGAACATCACTTGGTCTTATCCCATAGAGATATTCGTGTAACCCAGGCATAGGGTCGAATAGTTTCTATTGGAAAGTGATTACACGATTTCAAGTGAATATCCGGTACCTTGATTGATTATCTTTACCCTGATTCTGGGAACACAGCAAACCAAATCCAAAACCAACAATCAATAGAAACTATTTCCGTGATAATCAATGGCGGCTGCAATGAGACATATGGTGGCTAACTTTTCAAAGCTTGAAAAGTTTGAAGGTGTTGATTTCAGGAGATGGCAAAAGAAGATGCACTTCTTGTTGTCGAGTATGAATGTGGTGTATGTTCTGACCACAGCCATTCCTGAAGATCATGGGGATGATGCTACCATGGAACAGATGAGGAGCAGAAGCAAATGGGAGAATGATGACTATGTCTGCAGAGGATTAATTCTCAATGGTATGTCTGATTCTCTATTTGATATTTATCAAAACGTTGAATCTTCTCAAGAACTGTGGGATTCCTTGGAAGCCAAATATATGGCTGATGATGCATCAAGTAAGAAGTTCCTTGTAAGTAATTTTAACAATTACAAAATGGTCGATTCTAGACCTGTCATGGAACAATACAATGAACTTCTTAGTATACTTGGTCGGTTCACACAACACAAGATGAACATGGATGAGGCTATTTCAGTCTCTTGTATCATCGAAATTACCTCCTTCTTGGAAAGATTTCAAGCATATGCTAAAGCACAAGAAGGAGGAATTAACTCTTGTTGAGTTGGGCAGTCATTTGCGCATTGAGGAATCACTCAAAGCACATGAAAGTGACAAGCCGAAGAGCAGCAATGCTACTGGTCCATCAGTTGTCAATTTGGTAGAGCATAACAACTCCTCCAGGAACAATGACAACAAGGGCAAACGTAAGCATCAGGATAACACCAAAACTGATCCTAACAAGAGGTCAAAAGCTACTTGTTGGAAGTGTGGTAAAATTGGACACTTCAGGAAGGATTGCAAAGGTGTTAAGATTGGCAATAAAGCCAATGGATCAGGCACAAGTGGATCTGGGAATGGTATTACCAACTCCCTGAAAGGTCAGAATATATTTGATAAGTCTTTTGAAATTTATTATGTTACGTATATATCTGATGTGTACTTTGTGCAGGATGATGATGTTGCGTGGTGGGTTTACTCTGGAGCAACAATCCATGTGTGTAAAGATAGAAGCTGGTTTAAGACCTACGAGTCAATGAATGATGGTTCTATTCTTCATATGGGAAATGAGTCAACAGCCCTAGTGCATGGAAGAGGATGTGTTGATTTGAAGTTCAGTTCTGGAAAGATTGCTTGTTTGTTTAATGTTTTACATGTTCTTGATGTGGAAAACTAGAAGGGGGGTTGAATAGTTTTTACCGATTCTTTTGTTTAATTTGTTAGTTCAAAGGAAACAATCACAAATTAAGTTATCACACTATATAAACTAAAGATAAAGAGATGAAAGATCAAACCACATAACACAAGTGTTTATAGTGGTTCGGTTTGCAAGAGATCCTTATCCTTGCCCTACTCCACTTCCTCGAGTTGCTTACTCGAGAGATATCTTTCACTAAGAAACAAACTCCCTTCAAGGTGGAGAAAACCTTTACACGTCGCTTACTTCCTTTTCCGGTACTAAGCTAAACACCGGGTTCTTTCACAAGGTAGAACCAACCTGACGTCGCCTAATTGCTTTACCGACACTAAGCTAGATGTCGAGTTCTTTACACGGGTACAACCACTCCCTACTCTCTTTGTGCTTTGAGGACTAAAGCACTAACCACACTTACTGATCTAACTGATACAAATGATAAGACACACTTAAAGTGTTTACACAGAACCTATACTACAACTTCCAAACAGTCTGCTTGTTTGAAGCTTGTTAACTTGATCTTCTTTGCTACAAAAGAAACATCAATGATATATATATAACTAATGTGGTTAGTAACTAAAGTGAATGCATGTGTTTTTCTTTTCTAAGTGGATGATTAGATCAAATGCCAAGCCTGCTATTTATAGGCAAACAAGGCAAGGCTCCTACGGATCCGGCGGATCCCTCAGAAGGGATCCGTCTTTGTATGGACTTGGATCCGCGGTATGACAGCTAATGTTGCACATGAGATCTCTTCAAATCTTTCCATATCCTTGTGTTGTCAAATCAATATCTTCCAATGTCAACTATATAACTTGAGTATCTAATCAAGATATCACACAATCTTACCAAGATTGTATTTGTGATGTATACCATGATGTCACTTTGTAACTTTTAAATTAAAGTTTCCATTAAAGGAAATACACATGTATATGTAATATAATGTTAGTGATCATGTTAAATAAAAGATGTGTTTTGAAAAAGACTTTAACTAGTATTTATAATTTGCTTAAGGAATATACTTTATGTTTGTCATGAACAAAACATAAGCAAAGATCGTAAAATATAAATAACGTTTTTAGTACGATATTTGTATTAACAATCTCCCCCTTTTTGTTGATGACAAAACATAAATTATATTTTTAAGCAAACAAGTAAATATAGTTTAAGTCCTTTTAAAAATATAGATTAAGTTTTGAGTTATTCAAATTTTGATTACTATTATGAAATAACTTAGTATGAACTAATTATGCAAACTTAATCCTTTTTCCTTTCTCCCCTTTTTGTCGAAACAAAAAGAAGAGGTGCGTAGCGGAATGCGATTTTGAGAACTTTAATAGCTCCCCCTTGTTTTATACTCCCCCTAAATGGAGTAACAAGTAAATGATGCATAAACCTACAAGACAAATGGTTAGAATATGAAAGATTTATGAAATGCTCCCCCTCGATGTATACTCCTCACTTCTCGAGTACCAACGTATACTTTGAAGGGTATGATATGCTGCAAATGAGGTGTTAGTAATGAATGACTTCAATGAAGAAGTAGAATGCTTGTGAAGTAATCTTCCAAACAAGCCTTTTAATATGTTTTGACTTTTAAAAGTCAAAACTAAGTGTCTGATCATTATTTTTTTTTAAAGCAATCATAATCAAGGTATAATATAGGTTAGATAATGATGTTAGTTCACAATGATAATGATAATATGCAATATGTTGATTACTCATAAGCATAAAACATCACATTCATAGATATTGAAAATTTTGTGACAAGAGTCACAATGATGAAATGATGTTACAAGTACAATAAAAAGACATCCTAGAGAGAAAATAAAAAAAAAAAATCCTAAAGCAACAATTTAAAAGGTCCTATATGACGTTTAGATGCTCAACAATTTAAAAGGTCCTATATGACGTTTAGATGCTCAAGAATGTGTTAGTACTGACAATGACTTGCTAAGAATGAAGATGATGAGATCTTATGATGGCGTTCTAGACACTGAAGATGTTCTAGATAATGAAGTGTGAGATGAAAATTCTAGACTCGTTGGTTACGAGAAGGTTGTTTGGTTTCTGAATGGTTAAAAACTGACCAGGTACCCACGGATTGGGTGGAACCAAAATTTTGGTTACGTCCTTATTATCTTTGGGTTCCGTGTGACAGAAATTGATTTAGTCAATTTTTTGTCGTTTTGATCTAATGAAGGTTCAAGTTAAGGTTTATTTACTTACAATTATTGATTTGGTTTTATTAATCCTAATCAAAGTTTAAGGAGACTTAAAACATCTCTTTTAAGAGGTTTGTTAAACACATGATTGTGTTTTTAAAGCATAATCATATATTGAAAATTAGTTTGTGACAAAAGTCTCAAACATAAGATTACACATGAAGGTTCCTAGAGACGATAAAATCTTAAGAGTAATTATTGCGATGATACTACAAACTTCTATTTTGCTTGTTTTGATGATGACATGATAGAGGCAAGCCATTTAGTTTCTAAATTACTAATGTCGTAGAGGTTAGAGACAATATTGTTGTCATCTTGAGTGTTTGTTTTATTGATCCACATTGATTCATCCAAGTGTTGAAGAGTGGTAATTATGTCATGTGATGGGTCTATTATTAAGCTTGAAGATGGGGATGAGATTCTTTCTTTAGGTGGTGATGATTGTGGTGAGAGGTCAATTGTTGTGGAAACACTTGGTGAAGTGACAATTGGTGTGGCAATTGTTGTGTTGATAATTGATGTGATATGGTATTGAGGTTTATGAATCTTCGGATGGAGAGGATGGAATAGCATGGGTTCTAAGTTTTCAAGACTTATTTGTGGAGAATTGGTTGATGTAAGTGGAGGATCTTCTAATTCTTCAAGATGTGGTTGTGGAGATGTTGGTGGTGTCCTAAAGAGTTCCATGGTTTTGAGTTTTGGTGAGGATGATGATAATTCAGACTTCTTAGTTTGTGGTGGAGCGGGAGCGAGTGATGGTGTGGTTGCTACAGGAGTAATGGTAGGAGGTGATGTTGTTGTATTGGATGAGTTTGTAGCGGGTGAATTTGAAGAAGAGTATATGTTGACTATGGGAGTCATAATAGGAGTTGTTGTGGTGTTTGTGGATCTAACAGGAAAGGTTACATTACGAAGTGGGTTTGCATACCAATAAGGTCTGACACTAATTCTAGCCGTTCGTCTGTATGGTCTAGACATGTGAACTTTCTGGAGATGGTATGTGAATTTTGTGGAGGTTTAGTGTGCTTTGATCATCTCTAAGGTTCTAATTTATACTTCCTAATTGTATGAAAATTGGTGTTTTGATTTAAATGAGTGTGAATATCTATGACTTGAAACAAGATAAAGTTGTTTGTCCTATTGACAAAGTCAAACCATAGAAATGGAGTTGACATAAGAGTGTGCAGGTCATATAATGATTTCTAATGGTCTGGAGCAGAGATTTGTGCAGGTCATATCAAGGAAGTCAATCCATTGAGCTTGGGTTGAGTGATGTGTTGTGGATTTGCAGTAAATACAAGGAGATATTGGAAAATCTTATGATTTGATATTTCCACGGATTTGACGGATCCTTAAAAAGGGTTCCTTATTTGTATTGGTTTGGTAACTCACACCTAAAGTTCAAAATTTTCAATTTTGGTGGGAAATTTTGTTCCTAAGTTTCTAAGAATTCCTATATGATTCTAAGATGAATTATGATCAGTGAATGAATCCTAAATGATACTAAACACTAAGATTTAAGAATCGAGATGAGTCGAAAAAGGTTTTAGACTTACTGAGAAAGCTGCGGATCCAAGTAGTGTCAAGTGCGGAACCAAAGTGAGGGGTCCGCCAAATCCGCAGGATGAAGGATGGCGGAACCAACGATAAGTCTTGGCGGATCCAACTTTAAGGATCCGTCGGATCCGTACCCTAATTTTCTAAAACTAAACAGAAGACTTGTCATATTATGCATTATTCGACGAAAACCTGAAAGTTCATCTAGACCTTACTTAACATCTAATATGTATAGCAAAACAACTAAGTGTGATAATATTAACGCACGATTGATCATAGGTTAATCCGTTCTTAGAAACTTACCGTAGTAGGAGTTAAGCCAAACATAGGTTTAGACTTGGTAATTTGATAACCCCGAGTGTTATCAATCTGCAATGATCAGTTAGTTCTCATACACAAAATAAAACACAATCAAGTATGAAAGTAGACCTTATCATTAAACTTCATCATGAACGATGTTTTAAGCCAAACAGTGGCATAAGTTTGGAAAATTGATAACCATGTGCATTATCATCAGTTAAAGTTGAGCTAGAACACATAAGCATAAAGTACTAAAGACATGTCTTAACAAACATAGAAATATGATCATATAGGATCTAAAGGACAACTGTTCCAAACGTTCATTTATTCTCGCTTTTCTTTTAATACTTTGAGTATTTTCTTTTGATCTTTTCGGAGTTTCATCATCCATCGTCCTGCACACTTTAGAACTCCCTTTGTTTGTCGGCTTTCCGCATATTCATTATTGAGAGATGGAAGTTGACTCAAGTAATCTAATAGCGGAAGCTTTGAGTTAGGTAATCCATCTTCGTCACTAGCTGATGAAGATGATGAAGATGAAGATGAGAGACAAGCTCGTTTCCCTTTTCCTACTTTCACTCTATTGTCACTAAGAGGGACAAAGGTGTGTTTGATTTCGGGGTAATCTGGGACAAAACCAACAGAATTTGGAAGGATAGGAGTAGAAGCTTTGTACAAACGAGTGAGTAGCATTCCATATGGCAATGTGGTTTTCCCTAGGACACGTATATCAACCATCCTCTTGGCGATATAGTAAGCAAGATTGAATCTTTGATGAGTTGAAATACAATAGAGCATATAGCACAGTCCAGCATTCACGTGATCTTTGTTACCAATAGTACTAATGACATTAGATCTTAGAATTTCTTCGAGTCTCTTGAACTCAGGTTTGAGTTCATTGAGTTCCATGGCAAATGGATATCGATTGACATCTTTGCCCCGAAGTTTCTTAATTGGATTGGTTCTAGTGTTAAAAAGATGATCTCGGATAATTTCTTTAGGAGTTAGAGGAGTGTCATATGGATGTTCCCGTCCTAGATTTGAATTTAGAATGGTTAAGGACCATTTGTCAGAGTAGAAGCATGTTCCTTCACTTGGGATGTGTAACAATTTCCCAAAATGGTCTAAAGGAAAATTGTAGGAGTTTTGGTTTACATTGAAGTTGATGCTAAATGATCCATTGTCATCAGAAATAAGTTTTACTGAGGCATAAAATTCGAGATTGAATCGAGGAATGATAGGTTCATCTATGTCGAGAAGTGAATCAAATTGAATGGTGGCCATTTGTTCACGAATGTTTGTTTCTTCTAAAAATGAAGAGTCTATGGTTCTACCCTCATGAACATACCGACTTTCTAAAGATTTGAAAAGTTGGACTTGCGCTTCTGTGAGTCCTTTTGTTTGATGATGTTTGGGTAGGTACTTCTTTGTTTTCTTGTGATCGTAATTAGTGGCAGGAGGCATGATTTTCCTAGTCATAAACAATTTTATAGTTTTAGTTACACTAATCCAAAATACATGAAATGTGGACAAATATAGAGATGTGGTTATCTTTGACCTATTTGAAAATATACGTTTTGTGACAAAACACTTTATACCCCAAACATTCCTGTTTGACGTTTTCTTTGATTTTGTATTAGCAATGTTTTAAATTCATTTTATCTAATTATGAAAAGATTTCTTATGGGGTTTTTGAAAGAAAATTTATTCTAATTTTAAAAGATTAGAATTTTGTTAAAGTGTTTAACAACATGGAATTCTTATTAATTTTTGACAAAAGAATTATCTGTAAGAATAGTAATCTGAAATGTATTATTGAAATTGCATGAACCCTAATTTTGAATTAAAATGAATTAGTGAACTTATAGTGAGTGATCAAGCACGAATTGATATGAGATGAAAGATCTAATTTTTGAGTTAGGGATGATGAGAGTCGATTATGAGTTGATATTGAAGGTTTAATTAAGTGTGTAGTGCAGTAAGGAGTGTTTGGTAATTCATAGTCGGATTTGACAACTCACGGATTCGGCGGATCCTTAAAAAGGGTTCCGCCCTTGTTGTCAATTGGATCCGCAGGATCAGAACAAGGTTGAGGTATTTTTGTTTTTGGTTAAATTAAGATTTGGACGAATGTTTTGATTACTTCTAAATATTAGTATGTTTCATAAGGAACGAAGATTTCTTTCTTGAGATGTTCGTAATAGGATTTACCACTGTAATCCTTTTTGAGAGACTTTCTCAGCATATTGTATTCACTGTTTAAATTGGGAATAAAGATAAAACAGTCGAACTAAGTTATTGTTGAGATGAATGATTGCAAGGTTGACGAAACAGGAGAGGATTGGCAATAGAGACTAAAGACATAAACTACGGGTATTTTCTCCACACTTCTTCTTAACCACTTAAGTATCAAGGACGTTAGTTTCTTAATGACTTGTGGTACAATGTCTCACATTGGTACACAACATGTTTAGAGATCTACCTAATTGTTATGATTTCATTATTTATGATCTAAGAATGATAGTTATACACAAGGTTTGGTGTTCTACTAATGTATTACTACTTTTAAGTTATCCAATGAATTAACTATTTTGATCCTTAATGCGAATGATTTTTATCCTAAATTTTCATGATTGAGTGAAAACATTTTTTATTCCTAGTTGTTTGGCACTTGAAGTTTTACTTATCATGCATGATTTTTGGTCATAGCATATCTTGATAAGGAGATGAGGTTCTACTAAGTTCGTTTGTGTTTCCATAACTTTAAGACATTTAGCTAAAGCTAGTGTGTATGAAAAATAGGAGAATATATTCTAGAGAAAAATTATTTAAATCTCAATGTTTTCTAATGGATGGGATTATTACAAACAATATTGTTTAGACCTATGTATTATCATTATGAGTTATGGAGAGATAAACCTTTATAATATGGTGAGATTATCCTAAAATTAATTTTCTTCCAAGTACTTTTTAAGGTTATGAATAATTAAGTTAGAACTTACTTAGGAACATTCATGGATGTGATAATCACAAATGTGTTGGTTAAATCTTATCTTGGTTAGAGTTCTTGCAAGTTCTAAGAACTTATCCATGTATGGGTATTACCTAAGTGTTGAGATATAACATAAGAATATGAGACAATATTTGTCTTGAGGTGTTATATCCGGTTTTAGCAAAGGTTTTAAAAACCTTTTCCTAGTAATCATCATATCTTATACACATAGAATCTCTATTATTATATATGTAGTAATAATTAATCATACCACAAAGAAATAGTTATGAAATCTATGAGAATAATCATTATGAATAGGGTTATGAGAGTTCATACCTTTTTGATGATTAATACCAAAAGTGCTATTGATCGGGATGAGCACTTTAGTGATTAGAGAAGATACCTTTGTATCAATGTATCTTGGGATTAAGTAAGATCATAAAGACCAAATCCTTTTAAGCATACCTAAAGAAAACTTGAGTGTTTGGTCCCCAATATTTCATGGGTCCTTATTGGGTTAAACAACATATTACCATGGTTCACTAATATCTCCGAGATAGTCAAATGGTATTTGTCTACTAAGCTCATTTCCTATGTATGAACATGATTTTACTGTTGTTTTAACTACATCTCTGTCTTTGATCGTTTTTGAATTAGTCTTACTTGAATATTGATTTTTCAATTTTTCTACTGTACTCACGGATCCTTTGTTTATACTACGCGGATCCAAAGTTTTGGATCCGTGGGATCCGCGGGTTACCAACTCAGTTGGTGTGTTTTGATTTTCATTTATCGTTTGACTTTCAAAATCACTTAAATGACCATTTTCCATAAAATCAGGCTTGAAGCTACCATGAGATGATTTAAGAATTCTCATAGTGTCATCTGCACAGTTTATGTGTTTATTAAATCTTTGAAACTTGAGATTTTGTTTTATGTATTTGCTTAGTGTGAGTTTATGTGATTCTAATTCAAGTTTTATTTCTTGACATGATGCACAACATTCAGTTTCCATATTTTCTTCCAAGCTTTTAACTTTTTCTTTCAACCTATGTATTTTATTCATCAAGTATTCCTTTTTGGTTTTCAAGATCTTATTTTTACTTATGACGTTTATAAAGAGCTTACTTAATCTATTGTGTTCTATATCTAATGTGTCGTAGTCAATAAATATATATGAAGAGTCAGAGGATACCTTTTCTGTTTTGTTAGCCGTACTATCCACTTTGTTGTCTTTTAGCATATCTTCAATGTTGAGACTAGATCTGGCTATAGTGCTAGAGGCTATCAACTCCTTTTTGCCTTTAGGTATCTCCGAATCTTTTTCAATAATTGCTAGATGAGCTTTGAGGTATCCTATGAGCTCGTCCAATGTCATCCTTGAATGATCCTTAGAATCTTCAATATTTGTTGCTTTAACATTCCATTTTGGGTCAAGATCTTTCCTGTCAAAATACATACTAGAAATGGATTCATCAAGAGCTTTAGGTGAAGTATTGTGTCTAGCTAGATCTGAGTCTTTTGACATTTCAAAAATGGTTTTTCCGAACTATAAAAACTGTTTTTGAGGGCTGGTGATCTTTGCAAGGATTTCCCTTCTTTAAAGTTTTCAAAATCGATTTGATCGTTTCAAGTTTTAAAATACAGTTTATTTTAAAAATCTTGAGTAACGTAGCTCTGATGCCAATTGTGGAAAACTAGAAGGGGGGTTGAATAGTTTTTACCGATTCTTTTGTTTAATTTGTTAGTTCAAAGGAAACAATCACAAATTAAGTTATCACACTATATAAACTAAAGATAAAGAGATGAAAGATCAAACCACATAACACAAGTGTTTATAGTGGTTCGGTTTGCAAGAGATCCTTATCCTTGCCCTACTCCACTTCCTTGAGTTGCTTACTCGAGAGATATCTTTCACTAAGAAACAAACTCCCTTCAAGGTGGAGAAAACCTTTACACGTCGCTTACTTCCTTTTCCGGTACTAAGCTAAACACCGGGTTCTTTCACAAGGTAGAACCAACCTGACGTCGCCTAATTGCTTTACCGACACTAAGCTAGATGTCGAGTTCTTTACACGGGTACAACCACTCCCTACTCTCTTTGTGCTTTGAGGACTAAAGCACTAACCACACTTACTGATCTAACTGATACAAATGATAAGACACACTTAAAGTGTTTACACAGAACCTATACTACAACTTCCAAACAGTCTGCTTGTTTGAAGCTTGTTAACTTGATCTTCTTTGCTACAAAAGAAACATCAATGATATATATATATAACTACTATGGTTAGTAACTAAAGTGAATGCATGTGTTTTTCTTTTCTAAGTGGATGATTAGAGCAAATGCCAAGCCTGCTATTTATAGGCAAACAAGGCAAGGCTCCTACGGATCCGGCGGATCCCTCAGAAGGGATCCGTCTTTGTATGGACTTGGATCCGCGGTATGACAGCTAATGTTGCACATGAGATCTCTTCAAATCTTTCCATATCCTTGTGTTGTCAAATCAATATCTTCCAATGTCAACTATATAACTTGAGTATCTAATCAAGATATCACACAATCTTACCAAGATTGTATTTGTGATGTATACCATGATGTCACTTTGTAACTTTTAAATTAAAGTTTCCATTAAAGGAAATACACATGTATATGTAATATAATGTTAGTGATCATGTTAAATAAAAGATGTGTTTTGAAAAAGACTTTAACTAGTATTTATAATTTGCTTAAGGAATATACTTTATGTTTGTCATGAACAAAACATAAGCAAAGATCGTAAAATATAAATAACGTTTTTAGTACGATATTTGTATTAACACTTGATATTAGGAAAAACTTGGTTTCTAGTAGTGTTTTGAATAATTGTGGTTATAAACAAGTGATTGAATCTGATAAGTTTATTTTATCTAAACATGGTGTGTTTATTGGCTTTGCTTATTTATGTAATCAAATGTTTAGACTTAATATTGTTCATGATATGGTTGATTCTGCTTTTATGTCGACATCTAAACTATATGATTCTACCCTTTGGCATGCTAGACTTGGCCATGTACACTTTAAAAGGATGCAAGATATGTCTAAGGATGGGTTAATCCCAGCATTTGACATGGACACTAAAAAGTGTAAAAGTTGTATGATGAACAAAATAACTAAGAAACCATTTCAAAGTGTAAAACGTGAAACTGTGATATTGGAACTGATTCATAGTGACTTATGTGATTTGCATGCTACTCCCTCTTTGGGGAATAAGAAATACTTTGTGACTTTTATTGATGATGCTTCTAGGTATTGTTATGTTTATTTATTGCATACTAAGGATGAAGCATTAGATAAATTTAAAGTATTTAAAACTGAGGTTGAATTGCAACAAAAGTCCCTGATCAAAAGATTAAGGACTGATAGGGGAGGTGAGTACATGGATACTCTGTATTTCTAGTCTGTTGGTATAATCCATGAAACAACTGCCCCGTATACTCCTCAGCAAAATGGTATTTCTGAAAGGAAAAACCGAGTGCTGAAGGAAATGGTTAATTCCATGTTGTCCTATTCTGGGCCGAGTCAAGGGTTCTGGGGTGAAGCTATGTTAACAGCTTGCTATTTATTAAATAGGGTTCCCAACAAAAGGAACAAGATTACCCCTTATGAACTCTGGACTAAAAAGAAACCCAACCTGAATTATCTCAAGGTTTGGGGTTGTAGGGCAGTTGTAAGACTCCCTGATCCAAAATTGAAAACTTTGGGTGAAAGAGGCATTGAATGCATCTTTGTTGGATATGCTGAGCATTCCAAGGCATATAGGTTCTATGTTATTGAACCTAATGAATCTGTTTCAATTAACTCAATAATTGAATCAAGGGATGCAATCTTTGATGAGAATAGATTCTCATCAGTCCCTAGACCAAGTCAGAGGATTCCTAATGGAACCAATGATGTTGGTGTATCAGAAATCTCTGATGAGGTTCTTGATGAGGTTGTGGTTCAACAACCTGAACCTGAGCTCAGAAGGAGCAAAAGGGTTAGGACTCCAAAGTCATTTGGACCTGAGTTTCGATTATACTTAATTGAAGGAACAAGGGATGAGGTCTCTGACCAACACTCCTATTACTTTAAGGTTGAGGATGATCCCAAAATATTTGATGAAGCAATGAAGTCCCAGGATGTTGCTTTCTGGAAAGAAGCAATAAATGATAAAGCAATGGTATCCATTAAAACGATTAAACGAAAATGACAATTCTTACATAAATAGGGCAAGCCTTAAATCTTCTCCCCGGGTTATCAAGTGTCCAAGAAACTTGTTCTTCCACAGGCAAACTACACTTACAATGAGTTGCATCCATCACTTCTTGCAATGTCATTCGATTGGATCTTGAAAAAGATGATCTTGAAAAAGATGATCTTGAATAACTTGATGAAGACCTCATACTTGGTTTTGTGTGGATAGGTTGTAAAGAGAATTAGGGTTTGATTTACGGAAAGAGTGGTTGGGATATGTGGGGTATAAAGAGAAGGAATAAACGGGTCAAATAATTGATCCGGACACGCTAGCAGGTGATGTGGCAAGTATGACACGGTGTCATATGCCATGATGTACAATATACCCACAATGAGACGAATTCAATACTTTAGTCATAGATTTATCACAAAAAAAGGTAGCACCATACAATGGTAAAAAATGACAACTTTGATGTATTTTTTTAGCATTTTCCCATCTTTTTAAATACTACTTGGTTACAAGTAGAGGTGTCAAAAACCCGACCCGACCCGATTAAACATGTTCGGTTCTGTTCGGGTCGGGTTACTTGGGTCAATTATTTTATTCGGATTATTCGGGTTCACCCGGGTAACCCGAATGCTAAATAGGGTCGGGTTGAAACCCATAAGGTTATTAGCAAATTCCAATAGTTAATAGTTCCTGAGCTAAATAGGTTTGAAAATTAACTATCTAGTTTTATATGTAGTCATCTATTTGCTACTCGTAATGGAAAATCAACCTCTTGATATGATTTACCTTGTTTTTTCAGGTGTTTAATGGAAATATATGATCGCATGTTCAACGTTTGCAAAAGTGGGGGAGGTTTTCCCTTTAAAATACTACCGAATCTACCAATGATTTGGTGATTTTGGTAAATCAAAAACTCGAGTTCACATATTTTATTAGTATAGTTGTTGTAAATGATAACTACTCAATTTTCAGTAAAACTCCGTTTATCAGTGGGACTTTTCTAGTAGTGTCTACTAATATTTTAGGGCACGTTTAATTCCATTTGTGTTAAGGTATTACCAGTACAACTTACAAGCCCTCATATTAGTCAATATGTTAGAGTTAATGGAAAAATATTAAACGTGTATGTTTAGATTCGAACATGGGACCGAGGGATTGCACACTCTACGTATGAATGATTAAGTAAATAATTAATATGTATAATTATTGTATATATTAATTATTTGGACACGAAATGATAACTAACGGACGTTAAGTAATTAACGGAATTAACTAACGACCGTTAGAGAATAAAGGAAGGACCGTTAGTGAAATTTGGGGAATAAGCCAAACCAATCGGCCATAAGGGTTTCATAACCCTAATCGCATGGCTTTGGCAACAAGTTACCCATTCACTATAAATACAAATTGAGGGGTTATTGTTTCGTTACCTTGTGCACTTGCTATAACCCTAATTTGTGTTTTCTCTTCCTTGTCTCTCCAAAACCGGTCGAACTCTTCCAAGAGTGTCGATCCATAAAGTTTTTGTGTAGCAAAATTTTTTTTTATTTTACGTGTTCATTCACTAGCATCAATACTTGGTTGGTTATAGTACGTGTATACAAGAGTTCGGTAATTACTTACTTTAGTAATTAATTTGGATTGTGAAACAAAACGGTAAGGGGTTTCACGTGAATCCTATTTATTGATCTTGTGAAGAGAAAAGAAGACCGATCCTTGTTCTTGCTAGGATCTTGAGGTAACTCTATTTATTATTCGGTAATTCATTATATGTGTTAAATTAAGATCTTGCTTCCGCTACATACTCTTGATGTGTTTATTTATTTAGATGCGTGTCATGGTATTTAAATTCCAACAGTGGCATCATGAGCCAGTTTAACATGTTAATGTAATTACCTAAATGCATAATAAAAATCAATTCTTGATTTGTATACACATGTTAAGTCGATTTTTTTAGGGTTTGTTTTTTTTAACATACAATAAAAATCGAATAGAATTTAGGGTTAGGGTTTCGACCCTATTATAACTAATTATTAGTTTGTAACCCTAAATTAAGAAAATGTTGTGTTTATGTGTTTATTTAAGTAATTAGGGTTACGTTCCTGATTGATCCATTATTCTTCATGCAAGGAATTATGGATTAGGTTTTGTTATGTGCTACATGTTTTTTAGATAAATCTAAAATTAAGGAAGACCTAATTAATTATATTAATAAATCAGTTATGTGCAACGTGGTATGTAATTATTAAAACTTACGCGGTCAATTAATTGGCATATGTGGTCCACTAGGTACAATGAGCTCGAAAACTAATGAGAGTTTTAGTAATTATATACATTAAAATTCACATAGAGATTATTAATAGGGTTTATCAAAAGGTTTGCATGTGGCTATATGATTTATATCATATATGTTTTATTATGTGTTTGTTTATTTTTTTGTTAAATTACTTGATCTTTTTTGTTTAAATCTGTTGTATTGTAAGCAAAAAGAGGGTAATTTTTAGTATAAAAAAAGTAAATGAACCTAATAACTATGAAACCTTTGTGGTAAATTATTTATTGCCAAGTCTTATGTGCCGATAGTGGTTTGCTTCGCAAGGTAATTTGCTCCCAGGCGAGACTAGCAATTTAATAATTTAATACATAAATGTTTTAAGCTTTAAAATCTTAAAGTTTTTAATTGATTAATGCAACTGTACATAATGGTCGAAGCGGCGGATCTAATTTTGACAAACTATAAAGTGGGTATAAGGTTGGTTTCGCATTAAATTGTTGCCTTAAAGAGACTCCATTCTGTCTCTCCGCTCGCCTGTGCGTCAAAATTAGACTTACCAAGTACAACCATTATACATGTACGAAGCATCTTAAGGCAAAGTTGTAAGTTTCTCAATGCCATCAATTAAAATTTTGTTGATTTTAAGCTGCTAATGAGTA
The DNA here is from genome assembly GCA_021014915.2 of Artemisia tridentata subsp. tridentata. Classification (NCBI taxonomy): domain Eukaryota; kingdom Viridiplantae; phylum Streptophyta; class Magnoliopsida; order Asterales; family Asteraceae; genus Artemisia; species Artemisia tridentata. Next base: position 326,868,928 of record CP139502.1, read on the forward strand.
AATGTTTTTTTTTTTTTTTTTTTTTTTTTTTTTTTTTTTTGTAGAAAACATATGATACAAGATGAATGCATGACATCTTTGTACATATTTTTTGATTACACTTCAAAATAAATACAATTAAAATTTAAGTTATATGTCATCCAATGAAATGAAAACACCTGAGATTAGATGCCCTCATTACTAGCAGCCAAAGCTGATGTGATGATCAAGGGATGGTAATCAAAGGGTAAATTACATGCTTTCATTACTAGCAGCCAAAGCCGATGTGATGAAACTATGGTAATTTGCAGTTTCTTAAGATTTGTTAACTTAATTGAGTACTTTCATTACTCGCAGCCAAAGCTGATGTAATGAAACGGCGTCAAGGCATAAAGATTTGGGGATGAAACATGCTTACATTTGCAACTGAGGTTGGCAAAATATGTAAGTCTCATGATTCTAGGAATTGTAATTGGATTTTGGCAATAGGGTTCGACCCGTACCTTATTGAGTACTTTCATTGCTAGCAGCCTAAGCTAATGTAATGAAACGACGTCAATTTGGATCCTAGTTTTCAGTGAAAACGAAATGGTGAATGTAGTTTACCATGGGTGTTTAATTTTCTTGAAAAATTTAATTATCGAAAGTACTAACTTTTGAACTTTTTCTGTAGAAATGGCCCAACCCGACAACACTAACATAAGCAAAATGAGCTCTGCTTTCAAACAGATGATTGAAAGAGAAAAGTTGACTGGGATAAAGAATTTCAATGATTGGTACCATTCTTTGAGGGTTGTTCTTAGAATGGCTAAACGCATTGATTATCTTAGTAAGCCTCTTCCTACAGCTCCTGCTACCTCTTCATCTAATGAAGTGCTTGAAGAGTATAACAATGATTATGAGAAGCACAATGATGTGGCTTGTCTAATGTTATCTGGGATGGACACTCAATTGGAAAAGCAATTTGAGCACTATGGTCCCATGGACATAATCAACGAACTCAAACGCATGTTTGAAAAGCCACCTATGGCAGAGTTGTATGATGTCTTAGACTCTCTGCAAAAGTGTAAGCAGGATGCTGGTAAACCCGTGAGTGCCCACGTATTGGAAATGAAAGGTTATCTGGACCAATTGGATGCACTCAGATGTGGTTACGTGCAAGATGTGCAAGTTGGCCTCATCAATCGATCCCTTCACGAGGAATTATATGGTGAGTTTGTGTGCAACTTCAATATGCATTGCACGGGGAAAACAATAAGTGATTTACATGCAATGCTTATTGAATTTGAGAAGGGACTCTCGAAGAAGGCACCTACACCTGCTGTAATGGCAATAAAAGGTGGTAGGATTACTAAGCCCAACAAACCGTAGCACGCTAACAAGAAGGGCAAAGCTAAAGCTGACAAGGGAAAACAGGTTGTCACACACCAGCAGAAGCCTAAGAAGCAGAATCCTCCTAAAAAGAAGGATTATCCCAACAAGGATTCGGCTGCTTGTCACCACTGCAACACTCCTGGACATTGGACGAGGGATTGTCCATTGCTGCTAGAGGAGTGTCGCAAGAATAAAAATGCCAAGGCTGCAAATGGCGCGAGCACTTCAGGTATTTTTATGATTGAATTATTTTCTTTTCCTCGTAAGCAAAATGCCTGGATTTATGATACAGGATGTGGTACTCACATTTGTAATACATCGCAGGGGCTTAGAGGAGCAAAGAAGCTGAGCTATGGAGAATGCTACTTGTACGTGGGCAATGGCATACATGCAGCAGTTGAAGCCATAGGGACATTCGATTTAGTTTTACCTTCGGGGTTAATTCTAGTTTTGAATAATTGTCATTATGCACCATATATTATTAGGGGTGTTGTTTCAGTTTCTTTGTTAAAGGATAATGGTTTCGTTCACACATTTAATGATAATGGAATTTCAGTTTCTTTTAAAAATGTTTTTTACTTTAATGCAATTCCAATAAATGGTGTTATTGAAATTGACATGGATAATCATGTGTCCAATGGAAATAATTCTATGTATAGCATTGGCTGTAAGAGAATCAAGTCTAACTTGGATTCGTCTTATCTTTGGCACTGTCGTCTTGCTCATATAGGCAAGAAAAGCATGGAAAAGCAGCAGAATGATGGGCTTTTGTAAAATATCAATGATGATTCATTTGATAAATGCGAATCATGCATATCTGGTAAGATGACAAGGAAACATTTTTCACATCAAGTGGAAAGGGCTACAGATCTACTTGGATTAATACACACTGATGTGTGTGGTCCACTTAGACATATGTCAAAACACGGTGCTAGCTACTTCTTGACCTTTACGGATGACTATAGTCGTTATGGTTATGTTTATTTACTTAAACATAAACATGAAGTCTTTGAGACATTCAAGGTTTTTAAAAATGAAGTAGAATTACAACTCGGTAAGAAGATTAAGGCTCTTCGATCTGATAGAGGTGGTGAATATTTAAGCCAAGAGTTTAAAGATTATCTAGCTGAGTGTGGAATTGTCCAGCAACTCACATCTCTTTATACTCCATAGCAAAATGGTGTATCTGAAAGGAGAAATTATACATTGCTAGATATGGTACGATTTATGTTTAATCTGACAAGGGTTGGATCAGTTGGAAGACCCCTTGCCTCTCAACCGAGAGGTCAGGGGTTCGATCCTCACTCCCTACAAAAGGCTGGAGGTCCTTTTCTACCTTTGGTAGAACCGGAAGCAACCTCTCTACCTTAGGTAGGGGTAAGGTTGTCTACGTCTCAACCTCCCCCATACACCGTACGATATTAGGACCCATAACCGGTGTAAGATGGTATTGGGAGTTACTTTACTTTACTTTTTTTATGTTTAATCTGACAATTCTTTCCTTATCTTTTGGGACTATGCCCTTGAAACTGCTGTTCACGTGTTGAATAGGATTCCAACTAAGAAGGTTGATAAGACTCCATATGAATTATGGACTGGAAAAGCTCCCAACTTGTCTTACTTAAAGGTCTGGGGTTGTGAGGCGTTTGTTAAATGTGACTCACCAGATAAACTACAACAAATATCTGTTAAGTGTATTTTCGTAGGATACCCTAAGGAAACAAAGGGTTACTAGTTTTATTTCCCACCAGAAAATAAAGTGATTGTGGTTAGGTATGGGGATTTCCGTAAGGAGAATCTCATATCTCAAGAATTCAGTGGGAGAGTTTATGATTTTGAAAGTGATCAAGAAGATACATCACCTTCTGAAAACACTAGCACACTTCCTATGGAACCTGAAAGTTTAGGTTCTCCACCTGAAGTTGAAGTGGTTCTCATTCGCAGATCTGCAAGAACTGTGAAAGCACCTGAGCGTCTATGTCTAAAGGTAGAATGCGAGAAAACTATACTAGAGGATCTTGATGAACCTACTAGTTATAGGGCTCCATTAATAGTCCTGAGAAGGATAAATGGCAAGTTGCTAAGAATGGGGAAATGCAATCCATGAGAGACAATGAAGTCTGGATTGAAGTAGACCTTTCTCCCAATGCTAAGGTTGTTGGGAGTAAGTGGCTCTTCAAAAAGAAAACGGACATGGATGGCAATGTACACACCTATAAAGCTCGTTTGGTGGCTAAAGACTTTACCCAAACATATGGTGTTGACTATGAGGAGACCTTTTCTCCTGTAGCTGACATTAGAGCTATTAGGATTCTTATAGCCATAGCTGCACACTATGACTATGAGATTTAGCAGATGGATGCCAAAACTGCCTTCTTGAATGGTCGCCTAGATGAAGACATCTATATGGCACAGCCTGAGGGGTTTGTGAATCCAGAATTTACTGATCGTGTATGCAAGCTTCAAAGATCCATTTATGGATTGAAGTAGGCATCACGTCAATGGAATAAAAGATTTGATGAGGAAATCAAAAGATTTGGATTTACTCAAAATCTTGATGATCCGTGTGTATACCACAAAGCTAGTGGGAGTGATGTTATTTTCCTAGTTCTATATGTTGATGACATATTGATCATGGGTAAAAACATTCCAAGTTTACATGAGGTGAAAGCCTATCTTCGAAAGTGTTTTTCCATGAAGGATCTAGCAGAAGCAGCATACATTCTAGGAATCAAGATCTATAGAGACAGATCTAGGCGGTTGATTGGTTTAAGCCAAAGTGCTTACATTGACAAGATATTGAAGAGATTCAATATGCAAAATTCCAAGAAGGGATTTTTGCCAATGCAAGTAGAACATGGCTTGAGTAGCAAAGCTTGTGCTTCAACACCTGAAGAGGTGGAACGCATGAAGAGAATCCCCTATGCTTCGGCTGTGGGATCGATTATGTATGCGGTGCGATGTACAAGGCCCAATGTGGCATTTGCTCAAAGCATTACCAGTCGTTATCAGCAGAACCCAGATGAATTCCACTAGACTGCTGTGAAACATATTCTCAAGTATTTAAGATCTACGAGAGAAATGTTTTTAGTGTACGGGGAAAATCCAGAAGCAGAACTGTGTGTTACAGGTTACTGCGATGCATCCTGGAAGTGTGATAAAGATGATACGAAGTCGCAGACGGGTTATGTCTTTGTCGTCAATGGAGGTGCAGTGGATTGGAAGAGCAAGAAGCAGAGTACGATAGCGATGTCTACAACAGAAAGTGAGTATATTGCTGCCTCAGAAGCCGCAATGGAAGCAGTCTAGATTAGGAAGTTCGTTTTAGGGCTTGGAGTTATGCGCTCAATCGAGAAACCTACAAAAATGTATTGTGACAACTCAGCCGCAATTACATTTGCTAATGAGCCTGGAATCAAGAAGGGCACCAGACATTTCCCCGATCCGGTACCATTATGTTAGAGAACAAGTGAAGATAGGCGAGATCGAATTACTCAAAGTTCACACAGATGACAACTTAGCAGATCCATTAACGAAGGCTCTACCTGGTGGAAAGCTTAACCAACTTTCTGAACGCATAGGACTTCATTTAGCTGATAGTTTCATGCATATCTGTGATTAGTATTTGGATAATGGGATGTTGTAAAACAATTATTATTTTAATGAAATAAAATACGGTGTTATGTTTATTTATCATTATCTTAATAATATATCCTATATTTGCATGTTTATATCCATGAATATATTTATATATTCTAAACTGTCCATTGTCGGTTAATGATATGGGAATATCATTAGATGAAGACAAATGTGAGTATTGGTAGAATATACTTGAAGGTATATTGATGGGTTGAGATACCGATATCGCATGATCTTCAAAGATTTGGATATATGACTTATCCCGACTTCATGAGTTTACTTTATGGATCTTGTTATTAAGTAAATCATATCTATATAGTTATCCTCAAACTTGAGATACCAGATAACCGTCATCCATGTAGTGCATTTCTGTAATTCAATTTAACGCTATACGTAACTGGTAGCTATCACTAGTACAAAAATGGGTTTTAGTCACACATGTTGTTTTTTGAACGGCCACACAGTAACTTTTTTATGTGACTAAATGTACCAGAATAAAATAAACAACCACACTTGATCTGACTTGTGTGACCATTTCGTCTTTCCAACTGAGGCTACAGTCACACATCTGAATATTTCGTGACTAGAGGTATCTTGAAATATTTTTTTTTTTAATTATTTAGTCACATATAATTTGGGACGTGTGACGGATACAAATAAGTTTAAAACATTAGTCACACTATATATATACATATGTGACAAATATATGTCACACAATTAAAAAGTGTAACCAAAATCCATATATGGTCACATGAAATAATTGTGTATGTGACTAAATCATATACTCAAGTTTGTCACACATTATTTAAAAGTGACTAAATCATACAGTCAAGTTTGTCACACATTATTTAAAAGTGACTAAAGCATATTGTAACCACTGCGAAAATTCTCATCTGGTAACATTACATTTAACCATTTTTCACATATAATTTTTTTTTTTTAATTATTTACTTGCCTGAGCGTAACCACTATTTTATGTGACGTAACTCAAACCTATGATAAACGTATTCGCACGCGACCTAACCTTGACCTAATATATGTTTATATATTTTCTTATGTCAAGTATCGTAACTTTACAAATTACCATTTGCCACTTTACGTTAATTTGTTAACGTATTAGTTTAACTAGAACCTTATCACCCGATATAGTTTCTATGAGACTTTAAACCACTGTAATACCAAAAATAGTTAACGAAACTCTAGAAATACCAAAATATAAATTACTAGGGTAATGTACAAGTCACTAAAGCACGGAAACCCTAATTTCACTATAACTCCCGGTAAAACCCTAATTTCACAAAAACTATTATTTTATTCACAAACCCTAGTTAATATTTTTATAAAAATATTATGTACAAGTAATTTAAGTTAGGGTACAAGTCCTTTAAGCATGAAATCTAAATAGAAATAAAAACCTTATAAAGACTTTAAAAATAATCATTTAAATAACATATTATGTAATATTTTTACACAATAAATTCTAAAAATAACTTAATAAGTTATTTAATATATGTACAACTCCATAAACTTAATGTACAACCCTTTAATGCACAAGATCATAAAAACTTAATTAATTGTATTTAAAGTCTAATAAAAATTACATAAAAATTATAGAAAAATAGGAAATAATTAAAAATGCATCTTTCTTATTTTTCTAACATTAGTACAAGTCTAATAAGCCTAGAGTACAACTTGCTAAAGCACAAAACTTATTTTTCCTATATAATTAGAAATCGATATGTATTAAATTAGGTCATATGGATTCAAAATTCATTTCTAACTAAACCCTAAACTTAGAAACCCTAATTCTACCCTAAACCCTAGTTTACAAGCCAACAAAGCTTAAATGCAACCCCCCCTATGCACCATTCGATCACTAACTACCCTAATTACATCATTTAGTTCGGTTCTAACTAGGAACTAACTAATACTTAGAATTCTTAAACCCTAAGTAAGCCACATGTATGAACCCTAATCTTCCAACACTCCCCTCTTCTAGAAAACAATACATGTGTGTGATAAGTAACCTTCCACATCACCCTACACTCCCCTCCTCCCTTGTGGCGCCTCCACAGCCACCCACATCATCTCACTCACTCCCATAACAATACTAGTAGATACATGAAACCCTAATTCCCCTTCTATAAATAGCACCCACTAGAAAACCCTAAAACACCATCACCATCATACGAATCAACCCTTATAGTCATTCACAGCCTTAACCTTGATTCCACATCACTAAACCAAGTCCAAATAAGTCTAAGAAAGCAGTAGAAAGGAGTTAGAACCTGTGGAGACTTAGTTCGAACCATATTTCATAAATTTTGCCCTAGTCGAACAAAAATAGCAAGGTATGTCTCTAGTCCTTTTTACTTACTTTTCTATGTTCATTTTATGTCTATATATAAGGTAGAACATGTTTTAAGAATGGTCATAGTCCAGAATTTGTAAAAACGCATTTTTTCTCATTTTTGTTCAAACCGAGTCGTGTAACAAAAACGAATTCGAAATGAAGTTCTAAAAGACCTAGGATATTAAAAATGGTTTTAGAACACTTTAAACATGTTAGAATAACTACTTATATCATAAAAACAATAGGTCTAAAAATCGAATTTCAAGAAAATGAGATTTTCCTTTTCTTTTTCTTCCTGTCGAACAACAGACTATCTGCTGCTTTGGCTCTTAAATTCGAGTAGTAAACGAGACTCTAAAAATCTGGGTTTTGGCATGGTTAAAATACACTAAAAGAGCTACACATAGGAAAAAGAATCATAATTTTTCGTTAAGAAACGAAGGAGAACGAAGCGTGTAAAGTTGTGGTTTTCTGTGTCGAGTAAAACATGAGTCGCAAGTTTCTCAAATTAATACTGTGGTCGTGGGTTCGAAATAGGCAAGGATCTTTTGCAAAAATACTTTTAAAACACTTAAAAACGTTTTAGTAAAGGAGTCGTAAAAAGTCTCGAAGTAAAACACGAGAAATAAATTGTTTTTGTATACAAGGATGTCGAGTGAAAGTTTTTGGAGTCTCAAGGACCATTTTTGCCAAAGCTCTAATAACTTTTGTATTTTGGACTTGTTTTGCGATCGAGTAAACCCTAGGGGTATAAAGTGTCACCTTTCGAAACTTAAGGGTAGAAAATGTAATTTAACGAAAGATCAGGGGTAAAAGTTATCATTTTCATAAAGTCTAAGGGTAAAAGTTGTCAACCCTAGATACTTTAGGGTCTAAAATGTAAATATACTTATAAAACTTTAATTTAGTATTATTATTATTATTATTATTATTATTATTATTATTATTATTATTATTATTATTATTATTATTATTATTAAATTAATATAATTAATATTATTATTATTATTTATTATTATTTTTATTATTATTAGGAATTAAAAACCTAATAAACGTACACGGAAAATAAAACTTATATATATTTCAAAGTAATTACTGAGAACTTGACACACCAACCCAGGTAGCGTGCCGGAGACGTTTATCAACTTTGTATAACTTTGTTTTCCATCCAGACTACCCAGGTGAGTTCATAGTCCCACTTTTTACTATGTTTTTCTAAATATGTGGGGAGATACATGCTACAAACCGAACACAAGTATTTTCTGTACGCTTTCCTGATTTTGTATTGCATAAGTTTGCTTTTGCCAAAAAGTCCCCTAATCATGGACCTCTAATCACTTGCGGGTGAGCGCGAATAATATGGATAGATCTATTGGGTGTGACGACCCGTTTGTGTTACCGTAACGTAACCAAATGCATTTTATTTGAGTTAAATAAAGAGACTGGCAATCTCCTACTCGGGGGCAAGGTTACCTACATTTAATTATGGGGTAATTTTATATCTCATAGCTCATTACTATGAAGATAATCTGTTAACGTTTTGCGTGCCATGAGACTTAATGCAATATATATACTTTACACTGCAGTATTACTGATTTCTTTTACATAGCTTGTGTTCAATCTGATTATAACTGAAAACACTATGGATTCACTCAACCTTTGTGTTGACTTTTTAAGCATGTTTATCTCAGGTGACTAAAAGGCATGGCTTGGCACGGAGTGGCTGTGGACTTTCTTATTATAAAAAGAGTGTCCATTTTGTTATCATTCAAAGAATAATGTATTTTATTACGTGTTTTCAAAACTTCCCTCTGGGACCTATCTTATGTACTCTGATAAATAAATGAATGATAACAATTTTATTTAAAAATGTCTCTTTTTGAGTCGTTTTCTATACTCATGACTGTGAACCATGAAGTAGCACCCCAAACTTATATTTCGCTGCGCATATCGCAAAATGGGGGTGTTACAGATTGGTATCAGAGCTCATGATTATAGAGAACCAAATGTTTTCAAACATTGGACTATAACCGATTTTCACAAAAATTTACCCTGAAAGTCCTCCGTCCCACAGTTTCACTGAAATATTATTTATGTGATTACTATTTAATTTACTAGTGAGATATTTATAATATTTGGGTGGTTACAGAGTTATGGTTTCCCCTATCCACACTATTACTCTTATGTCGGACTCGGACACTGAAAATGTCATGACAGTTCCAGACATCACGGTACCCAGGCGAATAACAGAATCGGATCCATCCGAGGATGTTTCTATAGTACCTGAGACGGTATTCGGACACGATACGGAGACGATTCCATCAGAAGAGCCATCTGAAGATATTGCGATGCCAGATGTCCTACCACTTCCAGTTGATCTATACGTATAAACCCGCGAAGGAGTTCGAAGAACGGCACGAATGCGAACGCTTCCCGTATTTTCCTCACCTTTACCCTGTTCATATCCATATATGTTGCCTAATTATGATCTCATAGTCCCATCGTCTTCACCTCAGCCGCCACCGTCATCTACCGATTTTACTCCGTCTGTACCGTATGAACTTAATGATGAGGTCAGAGCTATTATTGCTCGATATCATGAGTTACCTCAATCGCCTACGCCTGATTTCCCGACACCACCGAGAGTTTTTGAAATAGGAGAAAGTTCGCAGGCAGCTCAGGAGCGATCTCTGACCATATCCACTCTGTTGACACAATTGGAGAGACAGGAAGAGCAAATTGAGACTGCTCTAGGCCATTTGGATGAGTTACCACTGGAACATATCGAAAGTATGGAGTATGGAATTGAAGAGTTGGCGACAGAACAAAAGGTTATACGACAAAAGCTGGAGGAAAGTCGTAAGGAGATAGGTGAGCTTGGTAAGAAAATCATACAAGAAATATCTACACTTTACAATAATGAGTTAAAGTTGATAGACGAAATGCTACTACGAAATGAAGAACTAAAGATTGCACATGGGAAGATTGCTGCATTGGAGACGACCATGGAAGCAATGAAGACCCAGTATCAGGAGAATCAACAAGTCATAGCCAGTATGATAGCTGACCTGGAGACTCGACTGGAGAAAACGACCGATAGCCATTAGATTAGATCCTATCCGTATCTTTTGTACTATATCTCAGTAGTGAGATCTATAGTATAACTAGGACACTAGCACATAGTTTATATCTAATAGCTTTTGCGTTTTGTACTAGCCACAGGATGTGTAGCATAAAATTGGCACTTGTGTCAAAATTTTGTTATATATATAGCAAGATATTTATGACTATACGTGGTTCAGGAAAAATGCGGTGGACGATATAAATAGATATGGGCTAGGAACTAAATACATGTGTGATGATTCAAGACATATTTTGATATGATCATATATGCGAAATCTAAACATATGTTTTCTTGTGATAGAAAATGCCTCGTAATTCCCCAGACCCCGTCATGTCCCAAGCCGCCATTCGACAGCTCATTGAAGACAGAGTAGCCGCAGCTTTGGAGAATCAAGCCGCAATATTGGCCAGATCCGGAAGTACTAGCCGACAAAATGGAGAAGGCAAAATGGCAGCAAATCGCAAGTGTACTTATAAAGACTTCATAAACTGCAAACCAACTTTCTTCAGAGGAACTGAAGGAGCAACAGAGTTAGATCGTTGGTTTGAGCATAGTGAAGTAGTCTTTATGAGGTGCGGATGCACTGATGACTGCAAGGTCACCTTTGCAATAGGGACTTTCTTGGAAGATGCCCTGTCTTGGTGGACCTCTATTACCCAGACCATGGGAGTAGAAGCAGCTCATCAGATCACTTGGGATGATCTTAAGAAGAAGATGTGGAAAAAGTACTGTCCACGAACTGAGATTAAGAAGCTGGAAGATGAGTTTCACCAGCTAGTTGCGAAAGGGACAGATCTGAGAGCCTACAATAGGAGATTTCAGGAGCTTGCTCTCCTATGTCCATCTGTAGTGCCTGATCAAGAAAAGATGCTGGAGAAGTATATTGAGGGTTTACCCCGTAGCATTGAAGGAAATGTTGCTGCGTCTAAACCTCAGTCGCTGGAAGAAGCGATTAACATAGCTCAACAGCTAATGGATCGTGAGATTAAGTATGGTTCTACCCAAGGGAATTTCGATAACAAACGAAAGTTTGATGATCGGAAAGTTTCCCATTACCCCAATCACCATCCTAATAAGCCCAACTTTAACCGAAACAACCAAAGCAACTATCAGCGAAACCGTAATAATCGTCATCATCAACAAAACCGCCGACAAGAGACCGCCAGAATAAATGCCAACCCACCTGCTGAGAAAACTGGTTATGTCGGAACCAAGCCATTCTGCAACCGATGCTCGTTGCACCATCATGGTCCATGTGCTGTCAAATGCGCAAAGTGTCAACATATTGGACACCAGACCAAGGATTGTAGGGCAACTGGAGCAAATTTGCAGCCGGTAATCATAACATGTCACGGGTATGGAGAGAAAGGGCATTACAAGAATCAGTACCCGAAGGCAAACGATAATCCGAGAAATAGTGGTCACGGAAGGGTTTATGTGCTTGGAGATACTCAGGAAAACCCCAACATCGTCACCGGTACGTTCCCTCTAAATCAGCATTTAGCTAAAGTATTATTTGATACTGGACCTGATAGAAGTTTCGTATCTCTTACGTTTGCTACTTTACTTAAAATCCCTCCTATCGCTTTACGTAATACGTACAAAATCGAGCTAGCTAATGGGAAATTAGTAAGCACAAACTCTATAATCCGAAATTGCACCCTAACCTTACTAAATCAATCTTTCGACATCGACCTTATGCCCATTGAACTCGGTAGTTTCGACGTCATAATTGGCATGGATTGGTTATCCAAATATCATGCTAGAATTCTGTGCGACGAAAAAGTAGTTCATATTCCTTTCGAAAGCGAAACTTTGATTATCAGAGGTAATTAGAGTAAGACTCGGCTAAGTTTAATATCCTGTCTAAAAACCTTGAAATACATCAATAGAGGATGTCAAGTGTTTTTAGCGAATATTACCGAGAAGGAAACGGATGAAAAACGGCTGGAAGATGTACCTGTGGTACGAGATTTTCCAGAAGTATTTCCTGAAGAATTATCTGGACTACCACATGTACGACAGGTAGAGTTTCAGATCGACTTGGTACCCGGAGCAGTACCAATAGCACGAGCGCCTTATCGTCTAGCACCGTCGGAAATGCAAGAACTGTCCAACTAACTACAAGAGTTATTGGACAAGAGATTTATTCGACCTAGTACTTCACCTTGGGGAGCTCCTGTTCTCTTTGTTAAAAAGAAGGACGGATCTTTTAGGATGTGTATCGATTATCGAGAGTTGAATAAACTTACGGTTAAGAACCGATATCCATTACCGAGAATCGACGATTTGTTCGACCAATTGCAAGGATCAAGCGTCTATTCGAAAATAGATTTAAGATCAGGATATCATCAATTGCGTGTTAAGGAAGAAGATATTCCTAAAACAGCATTTCGAACGAGGTACGGTCATTACGAATTTCAGGTGATGCCATTTGGGTTAACCAACGCACCAGCAGTATTCATGGATCTCATGAATCACGTGTGTAAACCTTATTTGGACAAATTCGTGATCGTGTTCATCGATGATATTCTTATCTATTCTCGAAACGAAGAAGAGCATGCGGAGCATTTAAGGATTATTTTGGAATTACTCAAGAGAGAACAATTGCACGCGAAATTTTTTAAGTGTGATTTCTGGATTCACACAGTACAATTTCTTGGGCACGTGATAGACCGGGATGGTATTCACGTGGATCCTTCCAAAATAGAAGCAGTTAAGAGTTGGCCGATCCCGACAAACCCCATTGAGATACGTCAATTCTTAGGACTAGCTGGTTATTATCGAAGATTCATTGAAGGATTTTCGAAGATTACCAAGTCTTTAACGGAATTGACACAGAAGAATAAAAAGTATGTATGGGGAGAAGATCAAGAAAAAGCTTTCCAGCTGTTAAAGCAAAAGCTTTGTGAAGCACCAATCTTAGCCTTACCAGAAGGAAGTGATGATTTCGTTGTTTACTGTGATGCATCTCATCAAGGTCTAGGTGCGGTATTAATGTAGAGAAACAAAGTTATTGCTTACGCTTCCCGTCAACTCAAGACTCATGAGAAGAATTATATGACTCATGATTTAGAATTAGGAGCCGTTGTGTTTGCACTCAAAATCTGGAGACACTATTTGTATGGTACGAAGTGTGTTGTGTTTACAGATCACAAGAGTCTACAACACATTCTCGACCGGAAGGAGTTAAATATGAGACAACGAAGATGGTTAGAGTTGTTAAGTGATTATGACTGTGAGATTCGTTATCACCCTAGAAAAGCAAATGTTGTAGCAGATGCTTTGAGCAGGAAGGAATGAATTAAGCCACTTAGAGTAAGGGCTTTAGTCATGACCATTAACTCAGATCTTCCATCCCAAATTCTCAATGCACAGACTGAGGCAGTAAAAGAAGAAAATGTTCAAGCTGAGAATTTAAGGGGCATGGACAAAGCGTTTGAACATCGCCCTAATGGAACTCGTTGTATTAAGAATCGAAGTTGGATTCCATTCTTTGGTGATTTAAGAAATGTGATTATGCACGAATCACATAAGTCCAAGTATTCTATCCACCCAGGATCTGAAAACATGTACCAGGATCTCAATAAGCTTTACTGGTGGCCAAACATGAAAGCTGACATTGCAGAGTATGCCAGTAAATGTTTGACATGTGCACGAGTTAAAGCTGAGCATCAAAAACCATTTGGTTTATTGACGCAACCTGAGATTCTTGAATGGAAATGGGAAAGGATAACTATGGATTTTATCACCAAATTACCTAGAACGTCAAGCGGATATGACACCATTTGGGTCATAGTTGATCGTCTTACTAAGTCAGCTCGCTTTTTGCCGATCAAGGAAACTGATGAAGTAGAAGATTTAGCCAAGATATATCTAAAAGAGATAGTCTCTCAGCATGGAGTGCCGGTTTCCATTATTTCTGATCGTGATTCTCGTTTCACGTCAAGATTTTAGGAGAAAGTCCAGGATGCTTTGCTTACTAATTTAGATATGAGTACGGCTTATCATCCCCAAACCGACGGACAGAGTGAGAGAACCATTCAAACGTTGGAAGATATGCTTAGAGCTTGTGTAATAGATTTTGGCAAAGGATGGGATAGACATCTACCTTTGGCAGAATTCTCATATAACAATAGTTATCATGCAAGTATCAAAGCAGCCCCGTTTGAAGCACTTTATGGGAGAAAGTGTCGGTCACCCGTCTGTTGGGCAGAAGTTGGAGAATCTCAACTTATCGGACCAGAGATAATTCAGGAGACTACCGATAAGATTGTACAAATCCGACAACATCTACAAGCTACCCGAGATAGGCAGAAGAGTTACGCAGATGTGAGACGAAAACCTATGGAGTTTGAAGTAGGAGACAGAGTAATGCTGAAAGTATCACCATGGAAAGGAATGGTTAGATTCGGCAAACGCGGAAAGTTAAATCCCCGATATATTGGACCATTCGAGATTCTGAAGAGAATCGGTCCAGTAGCCTATCGTCTTGAACTTCCTATAGAACTTAGTAAAGTTCATCCCATCTTTCACGTCTCTAACCTAAAGAAATGCCTATCCGATGAAACACTCATTATTCCTATGAAAGAGCTTCGTCTCAACGACAAGCTTAATTTTGTGGAAGAGACGGTGGAGATCATGGAAAGAGAAGTCAAAAAACTCAAGCGAAGTCGCGTTCCTATCGTCAAGGTAAGATGGAACTCTAAGAGAGGACCAGAATTTACCTGGGAACGAGAAGGTCAAATCCGGACGAAATACCCACACCTTTTCCCAAACACTCCGACCAACACCGACTGAATCTCGAGATGAGATTCCTTCAACGGGGGGATACTGTAACCACTGCGAAAATTCTCATCTGGTAACATTACATTTAACCATTTTTCACATATAATTTTTTTTTTTAATTATTTACTTGCCTGAGCGTAACCACTATTTTATGTGACGTAACTCACACCTATGATAAACGTATTCGCACGCGACCTAACCTTGACCTAATATATGTTTATATATTTTCTTATGTCAAGTATAGTAACTTTACAAATTACCATTTGCCACTTTACGTTAATTTGTTAACGTATTAGTTTAACTAGAACCTTATCACCCGATATAGTTTCTATGAGACTTTAAACCACTGTAATACCAAAAATAGTTAACGAAACTCTAGAAATACCAAAATATAAATTACTAGGGTAATGTACAAGTCACTAAAGCACGAAAACCCTAATTTCACTATAACTCCCGGTAAAACCCTAATTTCACAGAAACTATTATTTTATTCACAAACCCTAGTTAATATTTTTATAAAAATATTATGTACAAGTAATTTAAGTCAGGTTACAAGTCCTTTAAGCATGAAATCTAAACAGAAATAAAAACCTTATAAAGACTTTAAAAATAATCATTTAAATGACATATTATGTAATATTTTTACACAATAAATTCTAAAAATAACTTAATAAGTTATTTAATATATGTACAACTCCATAAACTTAATGTACAACCCTTTAATGCACAAGATCATAAAAACGTAATTAATTGAATTTAAAGACTAATAAAAATAACATAAAAATTATAGAAAAATAGGAAATAATTAAAAATGCATCTTTTTTATTTTTCTAACATTAGTACAAGTCTAATAAGCCTAGATTACAACTTGCTAAAGCACAAAACTTATTTTTCCTATATAATTAGAAATCGATATGTATTAAATTAGGTCATATGGATTCAAAATTCATTTCTAACTAAATCCTAAACCTAGAAACCCTAATTCTACCCTAAACCCTAGTTTACAAGCCAACAAAGCTTAAATGCAACCCCCCCATGCACCATTCGATCACTAACTACCCTAATTACATCATTTAGTTCGGTTCTAACTAGGAACTAACTAATACTTAGAATTCTTAAACCCTAAGTAAGCTACATGTATGAACCGTAATCTTCCAACACTCCCCTCTTCTAGAAAACAATACATGTGTGTGATAAGTAGCCTTCCACATCACCCTACACTCCCCTCCTCCCTTGTGGCACCTCCACAGCCACCCACATCATCTCACTCACTCCCATAACAATACTAGAAGACACATGAAACCCTAATTGCCCTTCTATAAATAGCACCCACTAGAAAACCCTAAAACACCATCACCATCATACGAATCAACCCTTATAGTCATTCACAGCCTTAACCTTGATCCCACATCACTAAACCAAGTCCAAATAAGTCTAAGAAAGCAGTAGAAAGGAGTTAGAATCTGTGGAGACTTAGTTCGAACCATATTTCATAAATTTTGCCCTAGTCGAACAAAAATAGCAAGGTATGTCTCTAGTCCTTTTTACTTACTTTTCTATGTACATTTTATGTCTAAATATAAGGTAGAACATATTTTAAGAATGGTCATAGTCCAGAATTAGTAAAAACGCATTTTTTCTCATTTTTGTTCAAACCGAGTTGTGTAACAAAAACGAATTCGAAATGAAGTTCTAAAAGACCTAGGATATTAAAAATGGTTTAAGAACACTTTAAACATGTTAGAATAACTACTTATATCATAAAAACAATAGGTCTAAAAATCGGATTTCAAGAAAATGAGATTTTCCTTTTCTTTTTCTTCCTGTCGAACAACAGACTATCTGCTGCTTTGGCTCTTAAATTCGAGTAGTAAACGAGACTCTAAAAATCTGGGTTTTGGCATGGTTAAAATACACTAAAAGAGCTACACATAGGAAAAAGAATCATAATTTTTCGTTAAGAAACGAAAGAGAACGAAGCGTGTAAAGTTGTGGTTTTTCTGTGTCGAGTAAAACATGAGTCGCAAGTTTCTCAAATTAATACTGTGGTCGTGGGTTCGAAATAGGCAAGGATCTTTTGCAAAAATACTTTTAAAACACTTAAAAACGTTTTAGTAAAGGAGTCGTAAAAAGTCTCGAAGTAAAACACGAGAAATAAATTGTTTTTGTATACAAGGATGTCGAGTGAAAGTTTTTGGAGTCTCAAGGACCATTTTTGCCAAAGCTCTAATAACTTTTGTATTTTGGACTTGTTTTACGATCGAGTAAACCCTAGGGGTATAAAGTGTCACCTTTCGAAACTTAAGGGTAGAAAATGTAATTTAACGAAAGATCAGGGGTAAAAGTTGTCATTTTCATAAAGTCTAAAGGTAAAAGTTGTCAACCCTAGATACTTTAGGGTCTAAAATGTAAATATACTTATAAAACTTTAATTTAATATTATTATTATTATTATTATTATTAAATTAATATAATTAATATTATTATTATTATTATTATTATTATTATTATTATTATTATTATTATTATTATTATTATTATTATTATTATTATTATTATTATTATTATTATTAGGAATTAAAAACCTAATAAACGTACACGGAAAATAAAACTTATATATTTCAAAGTAATTACTGAGAACTTGACACACCAACCCAGGTAGCGTGCCGGAGACGTTTATCAACTTTGTATAACTTTGTTTTCCATCCAGACTACCCAGGTGAGTTCATAGTACCACTTTTTACTATGTTTTTCTAAATATGTGGGGAGATACATGCTACAAACCGAACACAAGTATTTTCTGTACGCTTTCCTGATTTTGTATTGCATAAGTTTGCTTTTGCCAAAAAGACCCCTAATCATGGACCTCTAATCACTTGCGGGTGAGCGCGAATAATATGGATAGATCTATTGGGTGTGACGACCCGTTTGTGTTACCGTAACGTAACCAAATGCATTTTATTTGAGTTAAATAAAGAGACTGGCAATCTCCTACTCGGGGGCAAGGTTACCTACATTTAATTATGGGGTAATTTTATATCTCATAGCTCATTACTATGAAGATAACCTGTTAACGTTTTGCGTGCCATGAGACTTAATGCAATATATATACTTTACACTGCAGTATTACTGATTTCTTTTACATAGCTTGTGTTCAATCTGATTATAACTGAAAACACTATGGATTCACTCAACCTTTGTGTTGACTTTTTAAGCATGTTTATCTCAGGTGACTAAAAGGCATGGCTTGGCACGGAGTGGCTGTGGACTTTCTTATTATAAAATGAGTGTCCATTTTGTTATCATTCAAAGAATAATGTATTTTATTACGTGTTTTCAAAACTTCCCTCTGGGACCAATCCTATGTACTCTGATAAATAAATGAATGATAACAATTTTATTTAAAAACGTCTCTTTTTGAGTCGTTTTCTATACTCATGACTGTGAACCATGAAGTAGCACCCCAAACTTATATTCCGCTGCGCATATCGAAAAATGGGGGTGTTACACATATATATCTAAAGCACTTAGTTTTCCCAAAATAAAATTTCCCTCTTCACATCTTTTCACAAGCCCGCCTAAATTTTTCCCCCAAAATCAAATTTGCCCTCCTTCCCAAATTCCCAAATATTTCATTAACCATTCCCCCCAAAATCAAATTGATCTCATATAGTATTTTCATCTAAATACTATTTCAAATCAAATTCGAACCTGCAAATGGCTAATTAAAATATTGACCCATTTAGGAATAGGTCGATTTGGGCTGGTGTTTTATTTCAAATAGAAGATTAAATCAAGAAGTTCAGCTAATAGGGGAAGATGTTTAACAGTTGAAATCTCCAAAAATCCATTTTTTGCATACAACCTTCTAAATCGATTAAATCGGTTTATTTCCCCAATTTTCAAACCCTAATTTATTTCCCCCAATTTCAAACCCTCATAAACCCTAATAAAATCCAATCAGTTATTAGTTTTATAAAATTAATAATCTGATGGATGATTCTGTTAAGCAATACAAATCGAAACCAGTAGCTTATCCTACTAACATCAACGTTCACTTCTGTGCACACCAACTGTTCGACAAAATTGCGCAACAAGAAGAAGATGAGGATTTTGGTATGCCTTGTGTTTGTAAGGCCTTAAGCTTTATTATCTTGTATACTTAAGTTTCTGATGCATTTAATGATTTTGTAGAAACTAGTGGCAAGAGCGTTTATGCGATCTAAAACTAATTTGGCTGCTCTTACAAGTTTCTTGGTGCAACTAACTTATGGCTTTTGTTGACAGTCATTCAAAATGGATTGCTGTCTTACAAACAGTGATGCCCATGTAATCGGGGGTTCAGAAGATGGTTATCTTTTCATCTGGGATCTGGTAGATGCATCCGTGGTTTCAAAGTTTCGTGCTCACTCATCAGTGGTAAGCTTATCTTGGTTTCTGCTCATTTGATTATGTACGCGATTCATGAACTTGTCCTGCACATATGTTTTAAGTTGCAATATTTTAAGTATGGATGGTTCTTTTTGCAGCTTTTGAGTGAGGAGGTTTTTGATTTCTCAAGGGGTGACTCGAGTGAGGAGGTTTTTGAATTCTAGTCCTTCATGATGAGAGAGTTCGAGACTTGATGAATATAAAGATCTTTGTTGATTCAGGTGCATCACTCGTTATTATATATCTTCCTGTAGATCTTCTTGTACACTGACTTAAGTTAGTGATATTTGTCTCTATATAAGCATGTTTCAGTATGGTCTATATGTTTCTACGTACGATATCAAAATTCAGATAGTAAATTCACAAATCCTTCTGCACTAATTCTTAGATGGGAGATTCTTCAGTGGAGCTCTCTGATGAAAACCATGATGCTTCACAAGAGGCAAAGGCTAAGGGCATGGAAGCTATTTCCAATGGTTTGTACCTATTTTGTATTTTTTTTTCTTTAAAAGAAATTGTTATGCCAGTTACGACAACACCAAATTTGTGGTCAAAACTTGGCACAATTGCTTTTTGGGTAAAATTTGATGATAACTTTGGTGGCTGTGGTAGATTTATACCAAATTAGATGCAGCCTTTATTTATTGTTCTCCTGAATGTAAGTTTGACCGTAATTTAGTACCCAGTTTCTTGGTATTGTATCTTATATTTCAAAATTGATCATTTTTAGATTATGTGAACATCGACTATATTACGATGACAGCTTCATTGTTAATAAAAATCATTAAAGATGCATGCTATCTTGGTCATGCATCATTTATATCTTTGATGTATTCTTACTACCTTGCTCATTCTTCAAATCATGACAAGATCCTGAACTAATGGCAGCATTCCAAGACCCTAAAGTAATGGCAGCGTTCCAAGATGGTATGTTTATCTACATAGGTGTTATTAGATTATGTTCACATTATATATGTTGCAGTAATAGATTTAGGCACACATAAATCTTCCTTATTTGGTCTGCTGAAAAAATGTTAACATTATGCTGCAGTAATGAAAAACCCGACTAATCTTGCAAAGCACCAGGCGAATCCAAAGGTCGCTCCTATTATTGCGAAAATGATATAGGCAGAAGTGCAAGAGAATCCTGATCGAGTCTTCGGATAGTGAAGTTTTGAAATTATTCCAGGCAAGAAACAACAGACACGAGCTAGTGTATTTTTAATACTGCTAGATATTATAGTATGAGCAGTTGTATTAGTTCTGTTAGTTCTAAGTTAGTACTGTTGGTTCATACAGTTAGTAGTGCTATTATATATTATTGTATTTGAAGTTGTTTTGATATATATTTGAATTTGTTTTGATATATATTGATTTCTTAAATGTGACTAAAAGATGTATATAGTTACACTTAATAACATTTTTGGTCACTGTTTGTTAATTTGTTGTGTGACTAAATATTACAAAAGGCCACACACACAAAAATTCATGTGGCAATTGGATGATCAATAGTCACACAAAATACAAATTTCTTCACTTTAAACAACATATGGTCACACTTATTAACACTTTTGGTCACTTTATGCTTAATTGTATGTGACTAAATACCTAAAACAAACATGCTTTGTGTGACTAAATATTACAAAAGGCCACACACACGAAAAATTCATGTGACCATTGGATGATCAATAGTCACACAAAATACACATTTCTTTCACTTTAAACAGCATATGGTCACACTTATTGACACTTTTGACCACTTTTTGCTTAATTGTATGTGACTAAATACCCAAAACAAACATGTTTTGTGTGACTAAATATTACAAAAGGCCACATAAACATAAAATTCAAGTGACCATTGGATGAACAATAGTCACACAAAATATACATTTCTTCACTTTAAACAGCATATGGTCACACTTATTCACACTTTTGGCCACTATTTTTTAAATTGTATGTGACTAACTCGAAAAAAACAACACACGTTGTGTGACTAAATCATCACAATCGTCACATTTATTATATATTCATGTGGCCATAGGATGGGAAATAGTCACACATACTGATAAATCCAACAAAACTTGTGCCTAATTAGTCACACATATTCGGGTTTTGGTCACTCTATTTTAATGAAAACGGTCACAAACTAAACAATGTGACCATATAGACCCTACGGTGGCGCGAATTTTTCAATGAAAACGGTCACAAAAAACGTGTGTGACTATATGCATATAGTCACACATTTTTTGGTGTGACCGTAGGCCAAATCTGTACTAGTGTATATGGATTATTTTTGAAAGTGTTGCAAAGTGCATGAGTTATGTTCGTAGTCAATTTAGAATTTGTTCCTTCAAATTTTATTTGGAGTTTAATACTGCTGGGCCCCTCGTGGGATTAATAAGATATTTGTGTGGCCACACCCAAGATCTCCACTGATGATTCAGAAGATTTGGTAATCTTATTTAATCATAAATAACGAGAAACAGAATTATTAATAAAGAATGACTTAGAAAGCATATATTTATTAATGTGGTATTAGAAACAAAAAGATAAGTATGATGAGTTATCATCAAATGGTTTTCCAGGAAACCAACACCCGAGTTGTACTAGGGGCATTCGCGTGTTGCTAGACGCTAACCAATGTCATTACACTTTTAATAGATTTCCAAGTGGGAGATGTTAGAGTTAATTGAAAAATATTAAACGTGTATGTCTAGATTCGAACACGGGACCGAGGGATTGCACACTTTACGTATGAATGATCAAGTAAATAATTAATATGTATAATTATTGTATATATTAATTATTTGGACACGAAATGATAACTAACGGACGTTAAGTAATTAACGGAATTAACTAACGACCGTTAGGGAATAAATGAAGGACCGTCAGTGAAATTTATGGAAAAGAAGACTGATCCTTGTTCTTGCTAGGATCTTGAGGTAACTCTATTTATTATTCGGTAATTCATTATATGTGTTAAATTAAGATCTTGCTTCCGCTACATACTCTTGATGTGTTTATTTATTTAGATGCGTGTCATGCTATTTAAATTCCAATACAATAATCACCCAAGGCATTCATAACGGGTCATCCTACGTTGCCTGTTTCAACCTGAATTTAGCGCTTATTGTATCGTGTCCTATATTCCAATTTCGTATTGAATATATAATACCTCTATGTACTAATGCGTTTTTAAGCTGTGAGGTGATGGCTTTGTTTAATAAATACTGATACCATTTCAAACCTACCATGTTGATGGAGATTGAATACCTAACTAAAATTTTTAATTCGAGCAGTAGGTAATCCAATTCTTTAAGAGATTAAATTAAACATTTCAATAAGCTTATATATTTTTAAGATTTGCATATATTTTTTAAAATTTAGGATCAAAATTTTAGAGTTTTGAATTTAGACATTCGCTATTTGGCTGTAAATGTGTAGGACCTTATAGGATTGTAAGAAAAGCTCTTAGAAATATGTTAAATATAGGCCATACAATACTTCTTTTTCGTAAGCAATCAATAAAGAATATAATTAAGTGAAGATAAAACAAGAATACGGCAAACATATACTACACCCAATGCTTGAAAAAATAGAATGAAGAACTATGATCGACTAACCTATGATTCTGTTAGTTTTATGAACATAAATTAATAGATGTGTGTTATGATCGAACTCGAGATCACGGGATTGCACACTTTACGTATGAAGAATAAATGATTAATAATTTAATATAAAAGGTTATATTAATTATTAAATACACAAAACGTATAACGACCGTTAGTAATTAACGTAAAATTGACTAACGACCGTTAAATATAAAAGAGAAGGACTAGATTGAAAATTAGATGTCAAGAATCTTTCGGAACCCCTTGTGGGTGAGTAGCCAGTCGTGGGTCATGGGAACAAACCCAAACCCACACAAACTTGAGCTCCAAGTTTCAATTAGTATATAAGCAAAATCAAGGGTCATTGTTTTTCACTTTTTGTACACACACAATACCTAATTGATTTTGTTTTCCTCTTTTCCCTTTGTGGCCAATCGAAACAAACAACCCTTAAGGTTTTCGATTGTGTTATTTTATAAACAAATTGTTTGGTTTAGTTTTGTGATTCTTTTACTAGCACAACATTTACTTGGTATTAGTACGTGTTTACAAGAACATGATTCAATCACACTTTTGATTGAATCTTGGATTGAATTACAAAAGGGTAAGGGGTAATTCCAATAATCCATATAAACCCTAATTAGGGTTCTTAAAGTTGATTGCTTGGACTTAGACTATTGTTTGGCTAGAATCTTAAGGTACGCATATTATTTACGTTTGGTTAACTAATTTACACGTTATATGTTCCTATACTCTTCCGCATGTGTACTTGATGTTTATGATTATTTAATTATGATTGTCATGTATTAAAATTCAACAGTGGCATCAAGAGTCTTGGATAATGTGTAATTAATTACCAAAACGCATACAAAACAAATCTTGAATTGTGTTTTAACATGTTTGGTCGATTTTAGGGTTTATCCCAATCGAACCCTAATTTTTAATTTAGGGCCGATTGCTATTTATTATTTTTTAGAGTTTGTGTTTGGTAATTTAATTTGATTAGGAACCCTAGGATTAACATGTTATGTTTATGTGTTTATGTATGCGATCTTGAGACAATACGTGAATAATTGTTATGTATAATCCATGAAAACATGCATGTTTGGCATGGATTTATTGTTGTGATTATTTAAATTGTTTAAATTTGTTATATGAATTAATGGTTAAGTTTTACACATGTAATTTAATTGATAAATTTCGAATTGGGGAAGACTCTAGTATATATTAAGTAATCAATTATGTGCAATATGGTATATATTTTCTATGACTAACGCAATCGATACGTCGATGCATGTGGCTCACTTACCTTTGTAAGTGATAGTCTTAGTTGAATATATACAATATAAACCTAGTATTGATTATTAATAGGTTTTATCGAATTAAGTTTGCATGTGACTATATGTTTTTACATAATTAATTGTTATGTTATGTAAAGACATGTTTATAAACGAAAAAGGGTAATTTTGAATAAAAAATTATATGGACTAAATAATGGTGAAACATTGAATTATTTTCAAAGAGTTAAATTTTCATGTGTTTATTGATTGTTGAGTTTTGTACCAATAGTACGAACGGCTCACCCAATTGTGACAAACTATAAGAGGGGTATAAGTAGGAACGGGTTCTTAATAAGCTTCGCGCTGACCTTTGTTTCTACGCTCCTTTGTGCGTCAAATTGGAGCTACCAAGTACGACTATTTCATGTACAAAATCACCTTAAGAGTGAATTAGCTTTAATTCCATGCGCCGCTTTATGGTAATTATCCGAAACACTAAGTCTTTGGACTTATGCAAAAGTACGATATAATGGAAGATAATTAAAAGTAAATTATTTGATTGGTGAACCCAATACCTCAATTGAAAACCTTGGTAAATTTGATCTTAATGAATTGGTAAATAAAAAGGTTTTATTAAACTTATGATACGAAGATGTATGCATGCTTCTTCGTACATATTTTGATTATAAACATTAAAACTAGTACCCTTTAAAATTAAGTTAATGCCATCTAATTAAAAGAACACTTGAAGTTTTAATTTACGTCATGTGAGAGATTGAACTAGATTACAATGGAAATGTAAATTCATACTTTCATTATTAGCAGATCAACTGATGTAATAAAACTGTGCTAATTTACAAATTTTAAATTGGACGACTTAAATTGAGTTGTAAGTGAGAGCTTGGACTCAAGGCATAAGATGGGGATAAAACATGCTTATATTAAAAATTGTTTGCCAATATAAATCCCATAATGATCTAGGAATTGGAAATTGTTTGCCAATTGTTGTTCGACAGATTACTTTATTTTATACTTTCATTACTAGCAGATCAACTGATGTAATGAAACTATATCAATTTGGATCATAGTTTTTAAGAAAATTATATGGTTTATATGAATATTAACCAATGGGTATTTAATTTTCTTAAAGATTGTATTATCGAAAATACTAAAATAGAATTTTGTAAATTCTTTTAAACGTATTAATGCAACATTAAAACCGTAAACATAGGATATTCTTTTATTGGTAAATTGATCTACACCCGTAGGGGTTTTTGGCTAGAGTCAACTTTACTAAAAGGATAAATCTAGTCTCATTTCCATGAGAGAAGCGTGAGACTTAATCCTATTCTTTTTCATGAATGAGAAAGATATGATAGGAAAATTAGAATTGTCTAAATTCTAAATATATAACTCATAGCAAACTTTAATAGTTAAGAGAATTGCACATTTTCCATAGAGATTTCATTACCCTCTTTCGGTAATTGAATTCTCATATAACAAATATGACATTTGATTAACTGGAAAACATGTGTAACTTTTTATGAGTTATTTAATTAGAAGCTAGACTTATTACCGCAAAATGGTAAAAGACAAACTAGTATATTTTATCTAGTTGTTTTATTTTGACCATTTAAAGGTGCTACAAACCATTGTGGGGATGGTAGACCTATTAAGGAAGAAATTACACACCCAATTTTTCAAGTTAATTGCATTGATGGATAGTCCATCATTTACAAAGTAGAATACATTCTTTTAGTACCTAAGTAATTGTTACGTATGGGTTTTCTCAAATGTGTAAGAAAGTAAATAGCACACTATTTGCTTTTTCTGGTTATAAAACACTTACAATGTTGTCAAATCTAGTGGGAGCATTGTGTTGTAATTACTGAATAATGAATTATTGTAATGATCTGTAATTCAGTGGGAGCTACAAGCTTTGTCATCTTGGTAGTAACCCATATTATCTCTAGAATGTCTTGAGATAATTAATTTCCAATTGTAGACACTTATGTTTTTAAGGATAGTCATGTACCTTTCCTTACTAGACAATGAAGTGGTTCTACATCTACTAATTATGCTAATATCTATGATACAATCATATTGATCACATAAACAAACGAATGACGTGTTGTTTATCTGATACATGATGTTGTTCCATGCACAAGTGGGAGAAATCTTTATTGTGTGCAAGGTACAACACATAGGAATATGATTTAAAGGATTCTCTTGACTGCAAGGTAAGAGACTAACGTTCTAATGTGACTTATTCACATCTAATCCAAGAAATACTTGGTGTTGCAATTTACGTTATGTGAGAGCTTAGCTAGATTGCAACAACAAGGTAAATATCCATGTTACGTGAGACCGTATCTGGAAAATTTGCGGTTTCTAAATTAGATATCTATTAGAACAAGTGTCAATATGATAATAAGACTACTTCAAACTAAATATTTATGTATTATTGAAATGACATAAATAAATGAAGTAATCTAATACTACTTCAATTTGAATATTTATGTAATTTTGGAATGACATAAAATAAGTGAAGTAATAAATTAACTTGAAATTACTATTGAAACTAAGAGATGGTGGTCATAATTACTTTAGTTAAACATCTTTATGTTTCATTGTAAAGATATAAACATGAAGTCTTTTAATTGTTACAAGACTTATAATAAAGTAAAACGTTAACTTGTTATGTTTTTTAACTAAGATATATACAAGAAGTCATTGAGTTGATCAATGATTTACAATGTATAGTGTTGAGACATGGACATGAAGTGACTTGGTCAAAAAGTATTTATGTTATATAGCATGCAATTGGCTTGAAAATTCTATTATACCATTAAGTTAACTTAGTTGGTGAATAGATAAGCCAAACGAAATATATTTATCTTACATATTGTAAGATTGTCTTACAATATTAATCCTAATGAAATACCAAATGTGTTAATACAAATATCGTCAAAAAAATGTTATTTATATTTTACGATCTTTGCTATATTTTGTTAATGACAATTATAAACTTTATCTTTAGCAAAACATAAATGTAAGTTAAGTCCTTTATATTTATAGTTATAAGTTTTTAAAACTCATAACATCATCTACATGCTACATTCATGATCACTTGGATATACATATTACATTCATATATACATTTACATAGTTTACATTTTAATTGTTAAAATGGAATATGTATATGACATCATTGCATACATCATATTGATATCTTTAGGATATCTTGAAGATCTTAAGAATATCATGGTTAGATCTTCACACAAAGAATTGGATATGGTAATATCTTGGATAGATTTATGAAAGATCTTGTTGATTTGCTGTCAGGGACCCGCGGATCCAAAATGGATAACGGATGGATCCCTAAAATTGGATCTGCCAAATCCGTGGGTTGTTATCTCAGTTTGCCTATAAATAGCAAGTTGCTCATTCATGTTTACTTATCACTTTTAGCATAAACAACATTCATTCATTCTTTCATTCATTACTAACCCATTCATATTACATATTTCATTCTTAGTGATCTTTCTTTTGTAGCAAAAAGATCAAAGCATCACAAGCTTCAACTAAACGTTGCAAGACCTGTTAGAATAGTCATAGTGTGAATTAGTTGTTTTTCACACATCATTGTTGTACTAATCATTCATAGACCTCAGTAGAGTCCAGTTAGTATTTTAGTTCTTAAAATACATAGAGTGTCGGGAGTGGTTGTGCCCTTGTAAAAGAACTCAGTATCTAGCTTTATACCGGAAAAAATGTAAGCGACGTATATAAAAGTTTTCTCCGCCGAGAAGGGAGCTTGTTTCTTAGTGAAGAAAAACTCTTGAGTTAGAGGCTCGAGGAGTGGAGTAGGGCAAGGAAGAGAGTCCTTGTAGACCGAACCACTATAAACATCCGTGTTGTGGTTTGATTGTTTCTTTCTCTACTTACTTGTTATATATTGTTTAGTGTGTTCATAACTTGAAATCACGTTAAGTATTCAAAGCAAAAGAATTTTAAAATGGTAAAACTATTCAACCCCCTTCTAGTTTTCCACAATTGGCATCAGAGCTACGTTACTCAAGATCTTTAAAATATATTGTATTTTAAAACTTGGAACGATCCATGGATTTTGAAAATTTCAAAGAAGGCCAATCTATGCAAAGACCACCATTATTTGAACCAAATAGTTTTATATATTGGAAAATCCGCTTTGAAACTTATGTGAAGTCAAAAGATATAGATCTATGGTACATTATTGTAGAAAATGACCATAAACCCATATTAAAAGATATATCAAGTGGTCGTGATGAGGATATTTCTCTTACTCGTCACAGTGATGAGCAAAAGAAATTAATTGCCAAAAATAATGAAGATAAAATGATGCTTCATAATGCTTTACCTAGGAAAGAATATGAAAGAGTCTTTATGCGTAAAACCGCTAAAGATATTTGGCAATCCTTAATTATCACTCATCAAGCGAACTCATAAGTCAAGGATAAAATTGATGATTTGTGTATTTTCCTGGAAAATATGGAAGCAAAACTCGTTTGACACCAAAACAATTATAGCACCAGTTTGATGTCGAGCTCGAATACAACTCGACAACTCAACTTAATGACCTCAAGACTCACGTGAGGGCTGTTGGCTGGGTTTTTCACTGTTACCTCACCACTCATGACAAAGCTTTTCCCAGGTCTTGATCTAAGACTCCTAAGGTTGGAACGTCTCAGATATAACTCGACACCACCTGGTGTTTTGAGTCTAGACTTGCACCAACAACACCCTTTGGAGTGTTCTTGTGGGAGTCGAATCGAGGCATCCCTATATGGGTTGTCTTGAACCAAATGTGATTTGAACACTCACACTCGCAACCAAGTTATGACCATTTATTTAGGCTGCTAGGTGAGCAAGATTTGGGGTCATCTTGTTAAACATGACAATGATGAAGCGAAAAGTGTACCACTTTTAAGGGGTCATTTAAGCCCTAAATCGTATTTATTTGATCAAATATCGCCCTAAATCGTTCCTTTTGTAATTTTAGGTACTTTTGAGGAGAAATCTGGAAAAGGAGGCATTTTGGACGTTTTTGGAGCATAAAAGTGAAGAAAACGGCAAAGTCTCAAAATTGTGCTGGAAGTTACCTTTGACGGCGTCAGGATTACCTCTTGACGGCGTCATGGCTTGGCAAAAGTGGTGGATGTGAAATTTACTCATGATAAGCCAGAGAAATTTGCATGGGAATTCTGACGGCGTCACGCTTTAATCTGATCAAGGTCGTCACGGTATAAATTAAAGAGGGACGGCGTCACCCCTAAGTCTGAAGGCATCAAGCCTTGATAAGCCAGAACGGATTTTGGAGAGCTAAAGAGGGACGGCGTCAAGAAGGTCATCCGGGAACCCTAAAAGCGGCGAGGTGACGGCGTCACACTCCATAACGTGACGCCGTCAGATATGAAAGTCTATATATAGTTTTCTAATTTTTTGTCATTAGTGTGGAACTTATTGAGGAACTTTGTGTGTGAAAACCCTAAGACGAACTGGGCATCTTTTTTCAAGGCTTTTTGCCTTGAGATCTTCCATGTTACATTAAAGATAAGTTATCAATTAATCATTCAATATGTCTATGTGTTGTTTGATTCTATCTTGTTCTTGTCTTTTGTTTAACATGTTAGGCTAGATTTATCTTGTGTTTGCTTAGATCTAATGAAACCTAGCTATTGATTATTGGTTATTAGTGTGTTGTTAGTTGTATTGGATGATTGTTCATCTATGTTAGGCTTAAGAAAACTGGCTAACTTCCTGTTCGGTAACTTGCTTGAACGTCTTAAGAAACATGAACCAATGCGTACTAAGGTTTTTATGGTTGTATTTAATGCACAAGCGAATTCTAGTGATCCCATGTTAGGAGCTTCCTAGCCGGCTCGACATAGGAGTGAAGTAGGAGCTTGTAGAGTTGGGGAAGTACGTACGCCACCCCATGATTGGTATTAAGGAATACACCCGTCATCCACGCGATTAATGCACACTAATTAACCGGTAAAAGATAGTTAGGGAGTAAGGAAATCTAAGTAAACACATTCCTCTCCATATAAGTTTTCACCAACATTTTCATTTTCGTCATTTTATTTTATTTGCATTCGTAGTTATTTGGGTTAGTTGATTAGCAACTAATTCCGCCCACTCCTTAAAACCCGAGATTTTACTTGCTTTCATAAAAAAATATAAAAACATAAAAAAAGAATCTTCTCTCACCCTTAGACCTATTAGAGTAGTTTTTCATACCTAACAAACACTATTCCCTGTGGAGAACGATCAATCCCCCGTACTTACCACTACACTATACTACATCGGTCAGGTACACTGCCTGGTGGGGTTGTAAGCCTCTTGAGATCCCTTGAGAGGTAAAACCTGTTGTAAGGTCGCAAAACCACGCATCAAGTTTTTGGCGCCGTTGCCGGGGAATAGTTATTGTTTAGGTTGAATTTTTATTTTATAGGTCTACTCACTAGATTCCTTTCTAGTGAGATTTTTATTTTATTTTTCTAGGTTTTCTTTAGTCTATCTATTTTCTTCGTTTCTTTGTTTGTAACCATTACCATTCGACATCATGGAAGATGGTAATATCCTTAATCCCAACAACCCACCACCACAACAACCACCACCTCCTAGAGCCCGTACTTTAGGAGAGTGCTCCCGTCCTAGCCACCATGGCTATCGAAACACCATTGAGCTCACTCAAGGAGCCAATGTCACTCCCTTGCGATCCGACACCATCCGGTTGGTGCAAAGCGAATGCGCATTCCATGGACTTCGTTCTGAAGATCCTAATCAACATCTCAAGGACTTTCTCAAAATCGTTGATTCTATAGACCTTGATGTTGCCACTCGAGAGACGACCCGATTGCGTCTCTTTCAATTCTCTCTGCGGGACCAAGCTAGTCAATGGCTAGAGCGTCAACCCGCAGGATCCATCACCTCTTGGGATGATCTCACCACTCGTTTCCTTGCTCAGTTTTTCCCACCGGGAAGAACTACCAAGCTAAGGAATGATATCTTGATGTTCCAACAACGTCAAGGCGAAACCCTCTACGAGGCATGGACTCGATTCAAGGACTTACTCCAAAAAGTCCCTCACCATGGCTTAGAACTTTGGCTCCAAGTCCAAATCTTCTATGACCATGTCAATCTCTCCACGAGGCAAACCATTGACCAAGCGGCTGGTGGTAAGCTACGTGATCTAAGTGCGGAACAATCATGGGCTCTCCTAGAGGATCTTGCTCTTTATGACAACGAAAGTTGGAGTGATCCCCGTGATTTGAATAAAACGGTCAAGGCAATATCTTTGCCTTCGAACAATTCAAGCACTTCCGACCGTAGGATCATAGAACTTGAAGACCAAGTCAAGTTTCTCATGAAATCCTACGAGGCTCCTAAACCTTCAAGCCAAGTGAACAAAATCACTTCTTCGTGTAAATTATGCAGTGGTCCCCACGACACTCATGATTGCATGGAACTCCCCAAACAGGCTTTCAAAGAATTCACATCCTCGCGAATCGATAAGGCGGGAAATGAGTGGCTCACCACTAATTATGGACCCAAGAATTCCGAAGATAGGTATGAGGCATGGAAGAGTAAGCCAAATTTTAATTGGAACCAAACTCGAAGCGTATCATTCAATGACTCTCCCCCACTCACCTGGTCTGAACATTATCCTCAGCAACTGACGCATAAACAACAAAATCGTGAAGAATCACTGCAAAAATTCATTCTCTCTCAAGAAACACAGCTCTCCAAACTTGAGAATCAATTCAGACAACAGCAAGTTGATATGAACAACAAGGTTGATAACCTGTTAAAGGTTATCAATGATCGCCTTGCTAGCAGGTCAACTTGTGAGTTGACACGAGTTAATGAAATCAAATCTGTCACGGTGACTCACCAAACACCCCCTCCTGTAAAAATCAAGCACCCGAGTAAACTCTTCAAACACATATCACCAAACGGAAAAGAAACTGGAGATACTCATACCCCTTCGAAACCTCTCCACTTCGTGAACGTCATTACAACAATGCCTGTTCCTAAACCCCATCTGGAACAACAATCAACCGAGAACATGGACAATGAAATGGAGGGTGAAGTTCCCGAAAAGGACACAGAGGCGCCCGACGACTATCTAGACTCACCAAAGAACTCTAATACTATAGAGTTGAATGATGGGGAGGGCTCGGAAGAGAAATCCGAAATGCCTCATGGGCTCCCAGGATTGCTAGACCGCCCCCCAGTGGAGGAACTTGAGAGGGGCACAACAATTTTGCCTGTGGAATTTGGAGAGAGAATAGAGGATGGCGCTCACAAGGTCTTTAAGGTGTCTTGCACCACTAGGAAGAAGTTTATAAAAGATGCCTATATAAACCCCAACTCTTCTATGAATGCAATATCCCTCTCTCTATACAACGAAGCCTTCACCGAACAAGTCAAATATGAAGGGTCTAATATCATCGGGGTAATAAGGAGGGTACCAATTGTGATAGAAAAGTTCCTCTTTCATATCGAGTTAACTGTAATTAATAACATGAACTCTATCATCAGCCCATCCTTAACTGGCCTTGTTCTAGGCAAACCATTCATAAAAGCAACGGGAGTGATACTCAATGAGGATGATAGGAGTGCATTATTTACCGATGGTGTCAGGAAAGTGATTTTTCGGGATGGCTGTGAAGAAGTGTATGAGTATCAACCATCAGCATGTGGCAACACATGGGGGCTATGCGGTAGAAGGCCTGGCCGAATTAAGCGATGTGATCCGAATAATCTCAAAATACCTTGCATGATTGGTCACAAGCATTTTCATAATGTTTACATCGACACATGTTTACCCAAAAATGTGATGTCCTTGTTTCATTATAACAACATTTGCAGATGGGGAATGATTCATAAAGGGAAGGACGACATTGGCATAGATGATGATGTACAGGTGTTTGTAGGAAACATGACATTCACTATGAGCTTCGCAATCGTCGATAATATCGAAAAGTACATCGATCCCAGGTTATCACAAGTTGTTTTTGGGGCACCTTTTTGCAAGGCCACAAGCTTGGTTGTGGACGAGCTCAATGGGATCATGACTTTCACCGATGGGATTAGGGAAATCTCATACCAAATGCCTTACAAGATGAGAGAATTCAAGGAGATTGATTATGACAGGCTCGATGGGTTAAGTTCCCAACTCGTGTTATGTGATGATGATGTGAGAAGGGGATGTAAGGACACTTTTGACCTGTCAAGTGGATTCTTTAGGCATGATAAGGAGCTTAGTTCTAAATACCAAAACAATCCCTTTGATCTCGAGGACCCGAAATACCTTCACTATGAAAGTGATTCTGACAGAGAGTCAAAGGAGAATGGCCTAGAAACCGTGACCAATGATGGAATCACGTAATGTACGTGACTTTGAGTCTAGCTATAAGACTCGTTAATAAAGAAAAGCGCTTCTTGGGAGGCAACCCAAGTTTTATTTGCTTTGTGTGTTTATCTATTTGTTTGTTTGATTTTATTTGTTTCCGTATGTGTGTTTAAGTTTTATTATTATTGATTCATGTTCAAAACTAATTTGTGAAAATGCTTTATTTTGTTTTTAACTTCGTCTTAACTACATATAAAGGTATTTTGCAAAAGTTAAGTGTAAGGGAAATCCAAATCGGTTTATTAGAACACAAATAAACATGAATCATAATAATAATAAATTAACATACATATTAGTATTTGTTTGAGTCAAATGCTTGTATCGAGTCATATTGATGTTTTGCAGGAATTCCAGGAAGTAAGGCGTAGGTTTTTCCAAAATTTTTCCGGAAACGTAACATGAGAATTCTGTCAGATCATTTCTGACGGCGTCAGGGTCTACAACCTGACGGCGTCAGGTTTAATTTTCTGAAAATTTTTGAAAGTTTTGTTTTCATAAAAAGTTTTTATTAAATCTCTAACTTATAATCTCCAGGAATCTGCAAAATTATCATTCCACAAGCATTATATCCTTATATATAGAGTTTATCCCGCCGATGTTATGCAGGTTTTCGTGTTTGTTTTCTCAGGTTTAACAGGTTATTTTGGACAAGGAAATGTTTTGGATCAAGCTTTTGGCGATGCATTAGTCATGGAGCTTCAACATTCTCTTGGAAGAAGATTTAACCGTGTTATTTCATTATCCACCAAGCGAATCAGGAGAGTATTTGATTTCATTCTTTTACTTTATTCTTTTACATCTTGTTATTTGAACATTGGGGACAATGTTCATCTTAAGTGTAAGGGGGGGGGGGTAAAAGTACGATTAGAGAATGCTATTACGCTTGATTTTTGTTTGTTTAATGGTAGATGTGTAATAAAACTGAGAGAAATACCTGTTAGGGCAATTTTAGTGCCAAATTTAAAATTTTTTACAACGTATAGGAGTGAAACTTTGATCTTAATGAGCGTCTCACGGATAGGAGTTATATGACTAGCACAAAAACCGTACCACTAAAAAATTTTTCCACCCCAAATATGTGAGGTTCGCCCCTAGAATTGGTAGGAAAAGCATTTATGCTATGATGTGTGTACCGGTAGCACTTAGATTCTAGAACTTGCGTTAGGACCATTCCGAGGCCACAAGTGAGACTACATTCGTGTAGTTAGATTTACTACATGATAAGAGGCATTAGGATAAACCCATTGTTTTACACCTGTGTTTTTGTTATAATTACATTGGCTACATTGGTCAAGTAATTCTCCCACACCCTTTGCGTTGTACCCATTTTTGGTACACGATACCCCTAGTACACCCCTCAGAGCCTATCTTTTCGTTTCGACCTTTAAGCATTTTACTTAAAGGAAGAATTTGTTTACACCCCACTTAAATGTACACCCAAATCGCCTTAGCCTACCTTGTATGCACTCATTTTTAGTGCATTATTGTGACAACATTTGTTTAAACCCAAGTTAATTATCTAATTGATTACATGGTTGCTAAGTCGAGTCATATCCTTGTACATATTGTTTTGGGACGATTGGGACTTTTGGGTAAAGTACTAGTGTAATGGAGTAATGGGGAAGAACATCATTTATTACCCCCATATGAGCTAAATATTTTAAAAAGTACTCCAAGTTTTTCGATTATCTTAATTCGAGTCATTAGAATAGTTATTTGTAAAGTTATGTAAAAGTTCAAGTGTAAGGGGAATGCAATGCCCCTATGATGTATTATTTTGGATGGTAGGGCAAAAGTGTATGTCATTAAAAAAAAAAAAAAAAAATCAAGAAAAATACAAAAAAAATGAGAAAAAGAAAAAATAGAAAAAACATACGGACTACCATCCCGTTTCATTTTATGTTTATTTTATGTTTTTGTTATTTTGTTTTTAGCTTAAGATCGAGTCGAGTCTTGGCTTAGCAACATTGTATAGTACATGTAATTAATCAAGATCTTTAACTCGCCACCAGTAAAATATCCCTTATCCAACAAATCCGTGTTTTCCTTTTCCCTACACCTAACGTTATAACCCGTTTAAAAGCCCTCTTTGATAGTTTATCTTAGGTGCTTACGCCTAGTGGAGGAGGTTTTCGATCCTTTCCCAAGCCTATGGTAATCTATTTGCTATGACAGGTAGTGAGAGATATTATCCGTTTTCATTTATGAGATTTATTTTGATGACACTTGAGAGATGTGAGTATCTAAACACTACTTGTGAGGTGCTAGTTTGTAATCTCCGTGCTTATTATGATTAAAGTGGAACGATTATTTGTTGTAATTACTTTTATATTAGTGTTAAATGACCCCTAACTTGTATTTTGATTAGAATAAAAGCACATTTGCTTGAGGACAAGCAAATCTCAAGTGTAAGGGTATTTGATGAAGCGAAAAGTGTACCGCTTTTAAGGGGTCATTTAAGCCCTAAATCGTATTTATTTGATCAAATATCGCCCTAAATCGTTCCTTTTGTCATTGTAGGTACTTTTGAGGAGAAATCTGGAAAAGGAGGCATTTTGGACGTTTTTGGAGCATAAAAGTGAAGAAAACGGCAAAGTCTCAAAATTGTGCTGGAAGTTACCTTTGACGGCGTCAGGATTACCTCTTGACGGCGTCATGGCTTGGCAAAAGTGGTGGATGTGAAATTTACTCATGATAAGCCAGAGAAATTTGCATGGGAATTCTGACGGCGTCACGCTTTAATCTGATCAAGGTCGTCACGGTATAAATTAAAGAGGGACGGCGTCACCCCTAAGTCTGACGGCGTCAAGCCTTGATAAGCCAGAACGGATTTTGGAGAGCTAAAGAGGGACGGCGTCAAGAAGGTCATCTGGGAACCCTAAAAGCGGCGAGGTGACGGCGTCACACTCCATAACGTGACGCCGTCAGATATGAAAGTCTATATATAGTTTTCTAATTTTTTGTCATTAGTGTGGAACTTATTGAGGAACTTTGTGTGTGAAAACCTTAAGACGAATTGGGCATCTTTTTTCAAGGCTTTTTGCCTTGAGATCTTCCATGTTACATTAAAGATAAGTTATCAATTAATCATTCAATATGTCTATGTGTTGTTTGATTCTATCTTGTTCTTGTCTTTTGTTTAACATGTTAGGCTAGATTTATCTTGTGTTTGCTTAGATCTAATGAAACCTAGCTATTGATTATTGGTTATTAGTGTGTTGTTAGTTGTATTGGATGATTGTTCATCTATGTTAGGCTTAAGAAAACTGGCTAACTTCCTGTTCGGTAACTTGCTTGAATGTCTTAAGAAACATGAACCAATGCGTACTAAGGTTTTTATGGTTGTATTTAATGCACAAGCGAATTCTAGTGATCCCATGTTAGGAGCTTCCTAGCCGGCTCGACATAGGAGTGAAGTAGGAGCTTGTAGAGTTGGGGAAGTACGTACGCCACCCCATGATTGGTATTAAGGAATACACCCGTCATCCACGCGATTAATGCACACTAATTAACCGGTAAAAGATAGTTAGGGAGTAAGGAAATCTAAGTAAACACATTCCTCTCCATATAAGTTTTCACCAACATTTTCATTTTCGTCATTTTATTTTATTTGCATTCGTAGTTATTTGGGTTAGTTGATTAGCAACTAATTCCGCCCACTCCTTAAAACCCGAGATTTTACTTGCTTTCATAAAAAAATATAAAAACATAAAAAAAGAATCTTCTCTCACCCTTAGACCTATTAGAGTAGTTTTTCATACCTA
The DNA here is from genome assembly GCA_021014915.2 of Artemisia tridentata subsp. tridentata. Classification (NCBI taxonomy): domain Eukaryota; kingdom Viridiplantae; phylum Streptophyta; class Magnoliopsida; order Asterales; family Asteraceae; genus Artemisia; species Artemisia tridentata. The sequence goes on from CP139502.1 coordinate 326,906,734, forward strand.
ACGAACACTATTCCCTGTGGAGAACGATCAATCCCCCGTACTTACCACTACACTATACTACATCGGTCAGGTACACTGCCTGGTGGGGTTGTAAGCCTCTTGAGATCCCTTGAGAGGTAAAACCTGTTGTAAGGTCGCAAAACCACGCATCATCTTGTTAAACATGACAAGGCTCAAACCAAGGCATGCACACCCTATATAGGTGGCTGCCTTTTGGGGTTAAACCGAACCAAGACTAAACCGTATCACACCCTTTGTGGGGGTGCTTTTGCTCGACTGAAAACAACCACAGTACACCCTTTGTGGGTGTGGTTCTTCTTGAACCAAAAAAATCACCACGCAATTAACTAAATCAAATTCAGGTTTCAACTATAACACAAAACACTTTTCAACGTGACCCATTTCATGGTCTATACTCGGGGTCGAACCTGTGGGTCACCAAGACCAAAGTCTCACCACTGTGGTTCGTCCCAATGATTATACACGACTCAAGAGACTTAAACAGGTTCTACATCAAATCCTTAAGCCAAGATCCCTAAAGACTTCTAACCATACATCAGCAATTCAAATTTGAGCATAAATCAGACAAACGCAAACTACCATAGAACACTTCCAATTGACAAGCCAATAATTAGATTTCGGTTAAATTTTTATGAGCCACAATAACAACAACAACAACAACATAACATTTTGTGGTTTCAATTCGACAGCTTAAAACAACAACATACCACAACTATAAAATTAAAATGAACCAATCAACACGTTCGAATAATAATTAATTGATTGAAAGTATTTATGATGAAAAAGAGATTATATCCTTACAATGATGACGGATAACAAGAAGGACCAAGAATCAAAACCCTAACTTCAAACCGAGCAATCCAAATCCGAACCCTAGTTAATCCACACCTCCAATGAAATTGACTCTCCTTGAGCTTAGACCTCGACAATACTTTTTGTGAGTCAGTTAGGTTGTGTGGATCCACTCAGATTCGAATAGCCATTAAAAAAAATGAATCTACTGAAAGCTTTCGGCATCCTTTCGAGTCTGGGAATTGGGGAGTTTCCGTTTGAAGCCTAGATCACTCTCCAACCGCGTCATCTTATCCCTCTACATTGTTGACTCTTTGGGGAACAGATATGTGAGAGTGACGAGGAAAACTTCGGGAGAGGAGAAAGTATATAGAGCCATGGATGGTGATGGTGATGCTTCGATTCTATTGCGGGGAGATGGGGTTGAAATCCAAAAGAGAGGAAGACGATAAAATGAGGGTGGGGATATGTGTGGGAGGGGGCAGCAGTATAGAGAAAAAAGAAGGATAAGAAAAATATTATAGGGTTTTTTTTATTGTTGATTAAGTGTAGTTGTGTACCCCGTGTCCCGTTAAGCTGGGGTTAAATCGTGTTTCCTAGGTTTGATATAAACGTGACAAATAAAATTTCGGAGACGCTTTTATAAAACTGGCATAAAAATAAAATTTATTGACTCAGAAAATAATTCATGATGTTAAATTGTTACTAATGTGGTTTTGGTACGCGTGTGGTATCGTTTTTCTTGTAAATGTGAGAAAAATGGAAAATTCACTGTTTCTCGTGAGATTAAATAGTTTTGTGAGTTACTGTATATTATAGTGTGCGGGTTTGCTTCCCGTAAAAGTTATATAAGCACATAAATACTTAGTTTTACAGTTAGGTAATAATAAATTAACATTTATTATTAAAATATTAGTAGAAAATTTTACCGTTTGTCACAAAACACCCAAATCCTAGTGAATGACCTCGGCTTACCAACCAAAACTAGCTACATACGAAAGGGTCATACTCACCCGTGTGTTCTTAGCTTTATCCGGTAATTCCTGTTATAAATTTAAAACTAGTAGTCGCGAGACACATCAAAGTCTGAAAATGATATTTTTGTGGCTTTACTTGTCTATGTTGATGACATTATCAGTATTGATGCAATTGACAAGTTTATAGCTTTATTAATGTTCTAAATTCGTGATTAAGGATCTGGGAGAGTTGAAATATTTCTTGGGTATTGAGGTTATTAAACATGATGGTGGTGTTTGTTTTACTCAAAGAAAGTATTGTCTTGAATTATTAAATGAGTTTGGTATGATGGGACGTAAACCGGTTTCTACTCCAATTGAAATTAATACAAACAAACCCAATGTCAAAATTATTGATAAAAATGATTATCCTTTGGTTACTTTTGTAAATTTTAAAAAATTGGTTGGAAAGCTCATATACTTGACATCACTAGACCTGATATATCTTATGTTGTGCATAAGATAAGCAGGCTATGCATGGTCCTTTGAAATCTGATCATAAGTTGGCTTTTAAAGTTCTCAGATATCTTACGAGTGCTCCTGGAAAGGGGGTGCTTTGTAAAGCCAGTAGAAACTTTGAATTAACTGCTTATGTTGACTCTGACTGGCCAAGTGCAATGCTACTAGAAGATCTATAACAGGATATGCAGTCTTTCTTGGCAGCTGCCTTGTGTCTTCGAAGAGAAAAAAGCAATATGTTTTAGCCAAATCCTCAGCTGAGGCTGAGTATAGGGCTATGTCTAATGTAGCTTGTGAAATCATATGGATTCTAAAAGTTTTAACTGATTTAATTCTGTGATAGTAGTGCTGCTATGCACATAGGGGCTAATCCAGTTTTCCATGAGAGAACTAAGCATTTTGAAATTGATCTCTTTTTCTTAAGAAAGAAAATTTCAGTCGGAGTTTTTAAGACTTGTGAAGTTCAGTCTGAGAATAATACAACTTATGTGTTCACTAAAGGGTTATGTTCTACTGAGCACAAAAGGATGTGTGAATTGTTACACTTGGTAAATATTTTCCAGGTTTAGTTTAAGGGGGTGTATTGAAATACATATACTTTGTTAAACTAAAACTGGAAATATAAGTCCAGGGGGTGTTATGCTAATCCTTCATAGTTGCTTTGTAGTGTGTTGTGTTTAGTTTTCAGGTTTATATCAAGTTGAAAGGCCTTTGAGTAAGATTGGATAAAGTCTGAGGTTCTAAAGTGTACCCGTCTAGGGATGGCAAAAAAACCCGAACCCGACGGGGAAAACCGAAACCCGAATTAATTGGGGTGGGGCGGGGCATGCTAATCGGGTTACGGGGCAGGTTTGAGGATTAAAGGGGGATTTTAATCGGGTTTGGGGCGGGGAGCGGGAAATCCTCACCCCGCCCCGCCACGCCACGCCCGATTAATATATACACATGTACAAATATATCTATACTTATAGGGACGGAGGGAGTAGTATTTTGTTAGTATTTACGTAATAGAAAAATATTACTCTAATATTTTCACTTTTTTTATATTTGTAAGAATGAAAAATTGTGATTATAGAAACTCGTTAATGTCATATTTTTAAGTTTTAATTTTTGACGATATAATTTATCATTTTTATTTATAATACTATCCTTGAAAATTTAACAAGGATTGTTTATAATTTATTATTAATAGGTTCGTTATTGCTAACGGTCTAAAAATAACAATAAATGTGAAATGATACGGCTTTGGTCGAGAATTGCAACCAAAGAGGACACCCCGATAAGATCTCCGATTAATACGGGGCGGGTTTGGGGGACCATCACGCCCCAACGGGGCGCCCTAATTAAATCCCCGATGGGGATCAGCGTGGGTTTGGGGAGAACTTGGGTGATCGGGTTTGGGGATGGGGATGGCCGCCCCGCCCCGTTGCCATCCCTATGCACGTCTAGAAGTCTGAAATATCAAATGGCAAAGCTCAGAGTTATCAAGATTTAGCTGTATATAAGTTGGATTTCTTTAATTATTTTCATTCATCTGTGTGTGAAAATCATCCAAGTATCTCTCGGTATTTTTGAGTTGGTTTGTTAGGATCTGTAAAACTCTTGTATTCTTTTCATTCTTTTGTAACCGTAAAACATTGATGATTCAAACCATAAAGGTGCTTGGTTGGGTTTGAATATAATAAAATACTTTTGTTCTTGAATCTGGTGTTGTTTGATAAAAGTTTACAATATTACATCTCTAAATTGACCCATTCTAATTAGAAGTGTCGGAATTGCCACATCTAATTATAGTGTATCTATCTGTCGAATAGTGTAGTTTGTTATCAAGATTTAACACTTCATATATATTTATATTGAATACCATTGTATTCTACTAGATTGGGAGGGACCCGACCTTTTGGGAAGCAACATTGACACTCTTATCTTCTATTAGAGGATTATGATTACTACAAAACCAAAATAAGCCTTAGGTCAAGGGTTGTTAGGACTAAATATTATATTGTAATTTGAACTCGCTATTTAGAAAATGTCTAATAATTCAACTACAAATAAGTTTGTTATTTATTTAAAAGCACATTGATGATAACTACATTACTTCATAAAGAATTTTGATGTTGTTATACATGGACAATTATATGTGGTATTATCAAAAGTTACAACGAATAAGGGGCTGAACGTTCTTATATGCTAATATGTACATATTCTTACTAAATGATACAATAATAATATTACAATTAAAACTTATCGAATATATAAAAGCACCCAAGCAAAAATCTATCTCAAAACTTTGTGCATGCACCGGTATGTAAAACTAGTTCATTATAAAAGAAGATGTTTTTTGTTGTTTATGTGTGGTAATTGGGGTGAGATTGGTATCCTGATAGCAATTAGAAGTCACGAATAGTACGCTTTCAGATCGATTAAATTGGAGTGTATACCAATTAACGACCGGATAAAATCTAATTGATTCAAGTTTGTGAATGATTGTATGTTTGCAGAAAAACGTGATCAAATTGGTTGATCAGCCTCCTCTTTTCTCTATACGAAATAGAGAATATATAAGACGGTTTATAGGGGCAGTTATTAAATCCTAATAACTGTAAAACACTATCAGCAGAAACTGCACTATCGGCAGGAATGGTTCAGCAGGAACCGTTCAGCAGGAACGATCCACTATCAGCAGAAACCATCTGCTATCAGCAGAAACCATCTGCTATCAGCAGGAACCATATCAGCAGAAACCAAGCATTATCAGCAGAAACGAGCATCAACTTTATATGTTTTATTTGGTGAAAAAACAAATTCTAATGAATTTCTAACATAGCAATGTTATACCAAATAAAAAATTTTCCAGCTGACCTGGCAGCTCGACCCCAGCCAGGGGCTTTGCCCCTTGGACCCTGCCAGGGGCTGCCGCCCCCTGGACCCTGCTTCTCTCAGGGGAGTTGCCCCAGAACCCCCACCAAGGGGGCTCAACCCCCGTTAGTCCAGTTAATATCCAAATAAGTGTCGACCCTTATTTGCATATTAAACTCAATCTATTTTACACTAAAATACCAACATTTTTGCACATTTTAGTGTAATCATAAATTAACTAACTAGTTCACAGCAAACAATCAAACTAATGCATAAATGAAATGTCGAGACGATTGAATTTCACATTAGTATATTACACATTCCAAATATTCGGATATCAAGGTTTCCCGAAAGATTGAACCTTGTAATATCACTATTGAATACATGAAGATAATATACACATTAGTTTTTCATACACAATATCTTACTTGACACATTATTTTACTAGCCTATGTCCCTATCCTTTCTTTAAGTACATCGAAGCCAAGTCCCAACTTCTTGAAGCAGCTAAACTTCGTACTCAAATAGGTAATTCTTTTAGTCTTGCACCTGCAAATGCAATTTTTCAAAAGAATTATTAAGAAGAACACTTCAACCTTCCTTATCTTGCAGTACCGAACACATACCTTTGGGATAATTTAATGGTGTGTTCCAAACTCTAGATGTTAAGCTTTCCACATTCAAAATTCAGTACCTAACGTCATATTAGGTGGTGAATTGGGTATCTCAACATGAGAGCTTTCATATGGACTTTAAACCCAATCCCACAGCTGATCCTTTCACGAGATCTCTACATAACCCTTTGGTTAAATGATCAGCTAAATTCCGATGAGTTGCAATCCACTCAACGGATATGACACCATGCATTATGAGCTCACGAACCATGCTGTGTCTCACACCTAAGTGTCTTGACTTGCCATTATACACTTGACTATAAGCCTTAGCCAATGTAGCTTGACTATCACACCTGATAGAAATAGAAGAAATTGGCTTTGGCCACAATGGAATTTCATAAAGCAAATTCCTTAACCATTCAGCCTCATTACCAGCTGCTGCCAAAGCAACAAACTCAGACTCCATAGTTGAGTTTGTTATGCAAGTCTGTTTCTTAGATGCCCAACTAATGGCACCTCCCCCAAGAAGGAACACCCATCCAGATGTAGAAGAATGATCTTCTTTATTGGATATCCAACTTGCATCACTAAAACCTTCAATTACCGAAGGAAATCCGATGTAAGTTAACTTATAATCGATTGTTCCTTTCAAGTATTGAAATACTCGATCCAAAGCTCGCCAATGAAATGTACTAGGATTACTAGTAAACCTACTAAGCTTTCCAACTGCATAAGCAATATCCGGCCTAGTACTTATCATAGCATACATTAAGGATCCAATCCTTTTCGAGTATTCTAGTTGTGACACCGCTTGACCTTTATTAGGTAATAGCTTAATTTGTGGATCCATGGGGGTACTCATGGGAGAACTATCCTGGAAATCAAACTTATCCAAGATCTTCTCAATATAGTGTGATTGAGAGATTGAAATTCCCTTGTTCTCACGTATGATCTTAATACCTAAGATCACTTCCGCCTCCCCCATATCTTTCATAGCAAATTTAGATGACAAGAATTCCTTAGTTTCATCAACTTGATCTTGGTTTGTACCAAAGATCAACATGTCATCTACATACAAACATATAATGACTCCATTTCTAGAGTCATCAAATTTACTATAAACACACTTGTCAGCTTGATTTAAAACAAAACCACTTGACAACACAATTTCATCAAATTTTTGATGCCATTGTTTAGGAGCTTGTTTTAACCCATAAAGAGATTTAACTAATTTACACACTTTGTGTTCATGTCCAGGCATAACAAACCCTTCGGGTTGTTTCATGTAAATCTCTTCATCTAATTCACCATTCAAGAATGCAGTTTTCACATCCATTTGGTGAATTACAAGATTGTGTATTGCAGCTAATGCCAATAACAATCTAATAGTAGATATCCTAGCAACCGGAGCATAAGTATCAAAATAATCAATACCCTCTTTTTGTCTAAAGCCTTGGATTACCAACCTGGCTTTATATTTATCAATTGTACCATCTACTTTCATCTTTCTTTTGAAGATCCATTTACAACCTAATGGTTTACAACCAGGAGGTAAATCAGTCAATTTCCAAACTTTATTTTGCAAGATAGAATCCATCTCATCTTGGACTGCTTCTTTCCAAAAAGCAACGTCCCTTGAAGCCATTGCTTCACCATATGTCATTGGATCTTTATCAACATTGAAACAATATTGATATTTAAAATTAATTTCATTCCTTGATCCTTCAACTAAGTATAGTTGAAAATCATCACCAAAAGTTTTGGTTTTTCTTACTCTTGTACCCTTTCTTGGTTCAGTGCTAGTTGATGGAATATCCTCGGTATTAACCGGTTCCTTCGAACTATGAATCATGTCCCTTGGCCTAGGTATAGATGTGAATCTTTCTTCATCAAAGATTGCATCTCGTGACTCTATCACCGAGTTCACAGAAACATACTCATTTGATTCTAATACATAGAATCTATAAGCATATGAGTTTTCAGCATACCCAATAAATATGCAATCTATACCTCTTTCACCTAAAGTTTTCCTTTTAGGTTCCGTGAGCCTAACCACAGCCCTACATCCCCAAACCTTGAGAAAATTCAAGTTTGGTGATTTCTTGTGCCAAAGTTCATATGGGGTTTTCTTGTTGCTTTTACCGGGAATACGGTTTAGCAAGTAACAAGCCGTTAACATGGCTTCTCCCCAAAATCCTTCACTTAACCCTGAATAAGATAACATTGAATTAACCATTTCTTTCAATGTTCTATTCTTCCTTTCAGCCACACCATTTTGTTGTGGTGTATATGGAGCAGTTGTTTGATGTATTATTCCAGTAGATTGAAAATAAACTGGATCATAATACTCCCCTCCACGATCAGTACGTAAGATTTTTACCAAATCCTTTTGATGAAGCTCTACTTCTTGTTTATAAATACGAAATTTATCAAGAGCTTCATCCTTTGAATGCAATAAATAAATATAGCAATAACGTGATGCATCATCAATAAAAGTTATGACATATTTTTTATTTCCTAGAGATGGAGTAGCATGCAAATCACATAGATCACTATGAATAAGGTCTAACAGTTTGGATTCACGATTTGCTTGTTTAAATGGTTTTCTAGTGATCTTAGTAAGCATGCAAGTTTTACACTTATTATGGTCTAACTCAATAGATGGAATCATACTCATTTTAGACATTTCTTTCATTCTTTTATAATGAACATGTCCTAATCTAGCATGCCATAGTTCCATGTTACTAAGTTTAACACTAGATATAGAATCAACCATACAAATCGAATTAAAAGTAGAAGGCATATCTAAATTAAGCATAATCATCCCATTACACAAATAACCAAATCCAACAAAAGAACCATGTTTTGACAAGATATACTTGTCGGATTCTAACACTTGTTTGTACCCACAATTATTTAATAATACACCGGACAACAAGTTTTTCCGGATACCGGGCACATATAAAACATTACATAACGAAATTGTTTTTCCAGAAGTAAAAGTTATTTCTACTAGTCCAATTCCAAGTATTGGTTCTGTTGCGACATTTCCCATAGTAAGAACACGTCCATCATCAATTGTTGCAAATTTCTTGAACCATCTTCGGTCCTTGCAAACATGACATGTCGCACCAGAATCATACCACCAAGCAATTTCATCATCCTGTACATAGAATGATTCACAAATTAATGATACATAATTCAAATCTGAATTATTATTAATTGTTAATATTGTACCTGCTTGTTTTAGATCTCCTTTGGATCCACCACTAGTACCAGCCTCGTTTTTGCCTTTTCCACTACGGCAATCACGCTTGAAATGTCCAGGTTTTCCACATTTCCAACAGCCACCATCGTTGGACTGTTTTGCTTTCTTTACACTTCCCTTTTTGTAATCATTACCTTGAAACTTTCGTTTCTTGTTCTTAGAATTCGAACCCTTTTTGAAACTAGAATTAGTTTCTTCAACCATATTGACATTTGATCCGCCAATATCCTTGTCTTTTCCTTTTTCCCAAACATTCTCCATTCTCCTACAACCCTCCTCAATACTTATCGTACTGCCCAAATCAACCAGGTTGTATTCTTCCTTCTTGTGTTTCAAACTGTGTTTGAATTCCTTCCAAGAAGGTGGGAGTTTATCTATGATGGAAGCCGTGGCAATGGATTCATCCATTTTCAGCCCATGTTGTTCAAACCTACCGAGTATACCCAAACACTCATTGTATTGTTCCATCACAGAACGCCCATCCACCATTTTATAGTTCATAAAATCGCTTACTAAGAACTTTTTGCTTGAGGAATCTTCAGCCATATACTTGGCTTGAAGCGTTTCCCATAATTCTTTTGCAGATTCAATGTTTTGATAAATATCAAAAAGAGTATCACACATACCGTTTAAGATTGTTCCACGACATATGAAGTCATCATTCCAGAACTTGTTGCGTTTTCTGATTTGATCAATGGTTTCACCCTCCACTTCCTCCGGTGCTGGTGTTGTTAAAACGTACACAACTTTCATAGTTGTTAACAGGAATTGCATCTTCTTCTGCCATCTTCGAAAATCTTGCCCTTCGAATTTGGCTAACTTCACAAACTTTGATGTCATATCACGTACTGATTCTCCTGCCATCTTGTTCGAAATTTAATCGATCTTTGTTGTTTATGTGTGGTAATTGGGGTGAGATTGGTATCCTGATAGCAATTAGAAGTCACGAATAGTACGCTTTCAGATCGATTAAATTGGAGTGTATACCAATTAACGACCGGATAAAATCTAATTGATTCAAGTTTATGAATGATTGTATGTTTGGAGAAAAACGTGATCAAAATTTGGTTGATCAGCCTTCTCTTTTCTCTATACGAAATAGAGAATATATAAGACGGTTTATAGGGGCAGTTATTAAATCCTAATAACTGTAAAACACTAGCAGCAGGAACTGCACTATCGGCAGGAATGGTTCAGCAGGAACCGTTCAGCAGGAACGATCCACTATCAGCAGAAACCATCTGCTATCAGCAGAAACCATCTGCTATCAGCAGGAACCATATCAGCAGAAACCAAGCATTATCAGCAGAAACGAGCATCAACTTTATATGTTTTATTTGGTGAAAAAACAAATTCTAATGAATTTCTAACATAGCAATGTTATACCAAATAAAAAATTTTCCAGCTGACAGGGCAGCTCGACCCCAGCCAGGGGCTCTGCCCCTTGGACCCTGCTTCTCTCAGGGGCGTTGCCCCCGAACCCCCACCAAGGGGGCTACGCCCCCTTGGAACCCGCGTTAGTCTAGTTAATATCCAAATAAGTGTCGACCCTTATTTGCATATTAAACTCAATCTATTTTACACTAAAATACCAACATTTTTGCACATTGGTTTTCCTTTTAAGTGGTACATAGTGTTTCATGTAGTATCTTTACTTTGGTTTCGGTCTAAATGTTTATCTATTGGCACGTGTTTGTTACAAATACTTAACAAATCTTACGGGTCTATATATAGTCTAGTTAAGAGATAGTTTTACTTGAACTTAGCCCTCACCTCTCACACACACTAAAAACACGCACACAATGATCAGCACAGCCGAATTCATTGTTTGTATAATAATTTTTTTTAAACTACTTTTCTATAGTTTTCAACCTCCACCGGGAACGTTCAGCTTATCCGAAATGATTGTTTGTGTAATAGTTTGTTATAATATAGTATTTACCAATCCTCCGATCCACCGGGAAATCCATCTGGAACGGGAAATTCATCTGGAACGGGGAAGGAACGAAAGAAGAAAAATGATTTGATTATGATGTCTTCTATATGTTTTAGTTTGGATCTGTATTGTTTTTTTTTTACCGTCACATTCTGTATTTCTCTTGTTTTGATTTGTGGATCTTGAAATAATGTTGTAACTTGTTTGTGTTTCAGTTTGGTTGATAAAAGATTTCAAAATTTCTGATTTTTTTCCCCCTCTCTCATTAGTGTTTTATTTTCCATTTGTGTTAAACATAAGTTAGTTTTGTTTTCTTTGAGGAATTGTCTGCTTAATTTATTGTAAACAAATTTATGGTGCTTTGGTGGTGCACTGGTGCATATTAGTACAGTTAAAAATCATTTTTACCAGAAATCTAAGCAAAAAAAATGTCATGATGATAGGCCAAGTGTTCGGAGATTGAACTTTTTTTCTAGTGTCTTCAACACCATATGATCTAATGTTTCAACAAAGGCCTACAAGACCGATTAACCACCGCCTAGGCGCTACTTGCCACCAACCTTTTCAATTTTTGTAAATCGGTCAGCCTTGGTCAACGATGGTCAAACCTACCGGAACTTGCAAATCTTGCCGCATAATTGTATACTCGCTCGCTTTGAGCTGATGGAAGCAACCAATAAATTTGAGTGTCTGCTTTTTCTGTATTCATTGTTCACAAAGTCACTTATTTTCCATGCTTATATTGACTTATTTAAGTATCAATAAAGTGTTTACATGTTTTCAGATTTTATAATTATTAATTAGGTTACTGAATATACTGTTAAATGATGGTCTCCTGCTTTTCAAAAAAAAAAAAAAATGATGGTCTCCTCACATTTCGTTGAGGTACTGCTTCAAATTAAACCGAGTGGTGGTATTGAATAAGTGAAAGTGGAATGAATGAACTACTTTATTTGAGAAACTAGTGCGGCTATATATAGCCTTGCATGAAAATTTGAAACTAAGGTGAAAATTTGCATGAAAACAAACCCTCGTCTAAGTGACTGAATAACAAGCAAAATCAAACCTACGACTAAAACAAACTAAGGTGAAAATTTGTTGCGCGAAAAAGGTTTGAAAACTGTTTCACCAATTTCGACCCTGGAATATTGTGTTACTAAATACGACTTAGCGCGCAAAGCAAGTTTGCTCGACCTTTTATGTGCACATGCTCAATAAGATTTTTACACATATCCTTTTTTTTTTCCAGATTAAATATGATTGTGACACTTTTAAGTGCAAGCAAAATACTTTGTTTGCCATGTCAATTTGCTCGCTAAGATTATTTTGTGGATTTCACTGGGTGTTGACACGTGTATGTGCAAGCAAAATACTTTGCTCGCCATCCCAATTTGCTCCCTTCGATTATTTTTTAAAACGTTCCGTGCACACATGTGGAACTTCTTTTACTCACCCTCCCTATTTGCTCGCTTCTTCCCTCCCAATTTACTTGCTTCTTTTTTATTTTGCATGTCATCAGTTGATATCATTAATAATTATCTTTGTTTTGTAAAGAAAATAAAGTTATTTAGAGAAAAAATTGTCTTCATTTAACACTTCTAAGTATGTGCCAAACTCTAAGGCTAATGGTAAATTGTGGTCACCTCTGCCATATCAGCGCCACCTCAGTAGCATCTCTCCAAGACTATCCCCCAACCACAATTTGCTAATAAGGTGATCGCAACCACAACAAAAAAACTACCTCACAAAAACTAATAAAGAAAACTATACACACAAACAAAATGAAAGTTTCGGTATTTGCTTATTCATCTATAGATATGTACACAGCAAATGAGTCGAACAACGTTCCCAACAAGGTCAGGACTATATACACTTCTAGACATAACAAGTCAACCTAGTCATTAATGTATATCATTCTTTTGATCAAAGACAATTCCAGCGAAAATGAACTTATTTCACACAACATTACTCCCAACTGTTAATGGAAGAAGATATATTTAGGGGCCGCTTGGTTAAGGGTTAAGATGGGTAGGTAAAGGTAAAGGAAATCAAAAATATGCTTGTTTCATGATCTATAATGCAATGAATACCCAAAAGTGGTCCATACTCCATTACCCACAATTTTGGGGGTATTGGGAATTTAGCAACACATGGCCACGTGGCCTTCTTTTATTTTCATCTTGCCCCACTCAAAATTATAATCTACTGCCACATGCTTTCTTTTTGAAAGACCTTTTCAAAAAGGATTTTACTATTTGCATTTTTTTAAAACTTATTTACATATCATATTACCCATTAGCATTCCTTTGCATTCCTTTAGTCTTTCCCTTTCCTATTCCTTAATATGAACCAAGCGGCCCCTTAATTTTTAGGGTGTTTGGAATAGCTTATTAGAAAGAGCTTAAGCTGTTTCAAAGAAATTAATTACATGACATACGTAAGCAGCTTATGGTTAGGATATGTAAACCCATATGTTCTTTATTGCGCTTATTGTGCTTTGCAACTGCAATAAGCTCCTTAAATAAGCTAATCCAAGCACCCCCTTCACGGGTGTTCGCCATTATGTTTTAAAACTAACCATTTAATTATCACGTTTTCAAATCGCAAATAATCAGTTTTTAGTGGCTTGTATATCTTAAAACTAATTCATACTATGCATACTTTCAGGTATGTTATGACGGAAGGAGATATCGCCACGTGACACTGTGACAGTACTGGTAGAGGATATTCCGGTTTCCAAATACAACAAAATATGTTTAATGGCATGATATATTTTCAGATACAGAATCAATAAGACCCCTTATAAAGAAGAGGTAATTACCATTTTAGTATTTCAAAAAAAGAATGATCCATTTAATAGTCACTCTCAACACCTCTTTCCCATTTTGGTCACGCTCGACTGCTCGACCGCTCGACTCCACCAGAATCTTGCCACGTGTCATTCCACTTACTATTTTTTGGTACAACAAAATCTTTAGAGAATCTCTTTTACTATTTACTTTATTAAAAATCAATGCTCAACCGACGATGCTCGACTTGCAAATGCTCGACTGACGGCGTACTTTTTGTATTGAAAAAGTAAAAGATCTTTTTTAAAGATCTTGGTTGTACTTTTTTTTTTTTTTTTTTTTTTTTCCTTTTTGATTGTACTTTATTTTTATTTTTTTCTTTTTTCTTCAAAGAAACACACAAAATAAAATCTAAAAAAACACACACTAAACACTGTTTTTGTAAATCAAAATAAAAAACACACACCCGAAACTTAAGATCTAAAATAATATTTTGTTTCTTCTTCTTCGTTTCATCCATTTACCAGAATGTGTATAAAATCGAAGATCAAATTTTAATTTTAATGTTGATAATATCATCACTAACACTCGATTTCATCCCTTCATTAATCTGTTTCCTAATCTATTCATTTCTCGAATTCATTATCAAAACAACAATGTCACATCACCAATCCATTACCCAATTTCATCAACAACAAGATAACAGAATCATCTTACCTCTAAATTTAGATCTAGATGATGATGACTCTGATTATGAAGATGGGGAAATTGATTCTGATTATGATTATGAGGATGAAATTGAGGTTTATGATGATGAGATTGATGATATTGAAGAAGAAGAATTAGAAGAGGGTGAAGTGATGTCAGATGGGGTGTCATCTGTTTCGGTTTTGGATTTGGATGATGGAGTGGTGGTGAATGGTGATGGGGGATGAGGAAAGTTTGGTGTCGGTTTCGTGGTGTGGAGGAGGTGATGGTTTGATTTGTCCCATTTGTTTCGAAGGTTGGACTAGTGGCGGTGAACATCAAATGTGGTAAATGGTGATTTTACTGCATTTTCGTTGTTTATTATGTGTTTGTATTGGTTGCTTTGTTGTGCCATTTGGAAGTATATTCTAGGAATGCTAGCTTACAATAACATTCTGGCGTGATTGGGTATGTTGTTGTTGTTGTTGTACATATTGTATGTTTGGCGAAAATAGCAAGAAGCAGTAGCGACATTTTCTTAGCCATTTTCTTGTCTTTTTGTTTGTTTGAAACATTTATAAGATCATCACTTGATTACTAGGTGAGATACTTTCTTAGAATATAGGAATGCTAGCTTACAATAACATTCTGGCGTGATTGGGTATGTTGTTGTTGTTGTACATATTGTGGTTTGTCGATGAACCCAGAAAAACAACTTGCTGCTAGCGTTATGATCCTGCTGCTGGTTATAACTAACCTGCTGCTGGTTATAACTAACCTGCTGCTAGTTGTTTATTCTGCTGCTACGTTCACATGTTACTGTTACTCGATGATCAGGTAATATATTCTCGGCCCTCCTCTTACATTCCTTTTATTACATACGACTTTTTTACTCATATACGCCATATAACAACCTTTTTGTTAATTTCTATAAAAGTTAATATAATTTGTTTATTTCTCGTGCAATATTTGCAGGTAGTACTACTGGTTTTGGAGGTACATGCTTGCATAGCAAAAGATGAACATAACTTAATGGTTGTCTGTAAACAATTTGATTTATCTTTTGTTAATGTATCATATGGGTAATGTATGTAAACAATTTGGCTTATTGAGTTGCTTGTGGTTTTTTTTAATGTTTAAGACCTTATTATTAAGCTCAAAAGTGCCTACTTGGACTGTTTTTGTATGTATTCAGCTTATTTGGATTGCTTTTAGATATTATAGCCTAT
This sequence comes from Artemisia tridentata subsp. tridentata, assembly GCA_021014915.2. Lineage (NCBI taxonomy): Eukaryota > Viridiplantae > Streptophyta > Magnoliopsida > Asterales > Asteraceae > Artemisia > Artemisia tridentata. Next base: position 326,922,404 of record CP139502.1, read on the forward strand.
TTGGTCCCATTTTTGCTTTTAGTAGCTTGCTCGACTATGGATATATTTAATGATGATAATTTTAAATGTGAGTTATATAACCTATACTATTGAAGTATATTTAAAGTTAACATCTGCTCGACTGCTCGACTGATCGACTCCTCGACTCCTCGACTGATAATTTTAAAGGTAAGTTATATAACCTATATGGAATAATATACTATTGAAGTATATTTAAAGTTAACATCTGCTCGACTGCTCCACTCCTAGCTTGACTGCTCGACTGATCGACTCCTCGACTATGGATATATTTAATGATGATAATTTTAAATGTTAACCTATATGGAATAATATACTATTGAAAGGCATCCTAAAAAAATGAGTCTTTCTAGTACTAAATTTCTTGTGTATCTTGTTTTTGAAGATGGCAGTAGTTATGGTGTTTCACTGCTCGACTCCTCGACTTTAATGCTCGACTGATCGACTCCTTGACTGATCGACTTCTCGACTATGGATATATTTAATGATGATAATTTTAAAGGTGAGTTATATAACCTATATGGAATAATATACTATTGAAGTATATTTAAAGATAACATATGCTCGACTCCTTAATGACTGCTCGACTTTAATGCTCGACTGATCGACTCCTCGACTGATCGACTCCTCGACTGATCGACTGCTCGACTATGGGTATATTTAATGATGATAATTTTAAGTGTGAGTTATATAACCTATATGGAATAATATACTATTGAAGTATATTATTTAAAGTTAACATTTGCTCGACTTCTCAACTGCTCGACTCCTCAACTTCTCGACTTTAATGCTCGACTGATCGACTCCTCGACTGATCGACTGCTCGACTATGGATATATTTAATGATGATAATTTTAAATGTAAGTTATATGACCTATATGGAATAATATACTATTGAAGTATATTTAAAGTTAACATCTGCTCGACTCCTTAACGAATGCTCGACTGATCGACTCCTCGACTGATCGACTCCTCGACTATGGATATATTTAATGATAGATAATTTTAAATGTGAGTTATATAAACTATATGGAATAATATACTATTGAAGTATATTTAAAGTTAACATCTGCTCGACTCCTCAACTGCTCGACTCCTCGACTGCTCGACTTTAATACTCGACTGATCGACTGTTTGACTATGGATATATTTAATGATGATAATTATAAATGTGAGTTATATAACCTATATGGAATAATATACTATTGAAGTATATTTAAAGTTAACATCTGCTCGACTCCTCAACTGCTCGACTTTAATGCTCGACTGATCGACTCCTCAACTGATCGACTGCTCGACTATGGATATATTTAATGATGATAATTTTAAATGTGAGTTATATAACCTATATTTACTATTGAAGTATATTTAAAGTTAACATCTGCTCGACTCCTTAACTGCTCGACTCCTCGACTGCTCGACTATGGATATATTTAATGATGATAATTTTAAATGTGAGTTATATATATGGAATAATATACTATTGAAGTATATTTAAAGTTAACATCTACTCGACTCCTTAACTGCTCGACTGCTCGACTTTAATGCTCGACTGATCGACTATGGATATATCTAATGAATATAATTTTAAATGTGAGTTATATAACCTATATGGAATAATATGCTATTGAAGTATTAAAGACAATACATAATGGTTCAAAATATACCAATATCGCTTAAAAGACGGAGTATTAAAGACAATACATATAGTTCAAATTATACCAATACATAATGGTTCAAAACATAAAAATTGCAAAGAACATAAATTATCAAAATACTACAAACATGTATCAAATTAGGACCCAAGTTAAATCATTTGCATTAATTGTTGCGCGATTTCATCTCTTAAATTAGTCATATATTGTCGATCCGATCCATTCCCTTGTGGTTGAACAACTTGATCTTCTTCATCAACTCCATCATCAACTTCAACTAATACGTTGTCATTGACACAAGTTGCACACGTGATTGCTCATATCTTGTATACATTAAAAATAAAATGTTTGGCCGAGCAACCCATTTGACCCATCCCCTACCCGTTCCATTTGTAAGATAAAACACAACCCAAATCAACCGTTCATAGCTAAATGGATCAAAATTGCCACCTCTACTAATTAACTGTATGTCTAACATTGTTTGCGGAAAGAAAAGTCGGCCAATAGTCAATAAGGAATAACCTTTTGATGGGAACAACAGTGTTGCATATTGCCATAACCGTAAGAAATCTAGTAGCATCTGGAGAACCAGTATTGACGGCATTGAGTAGCTCAACATCTATAACAAGCAAGACATGAAAGAAATTTCAATAAGACAACAAAAACACGCATTGAGTAGCTCAACATCTATAATGGACCTTTTGGCCTTTTTATAAAAAAGTCAGTTGAATGTGTAGTTTTTTAGCTCGTATTAGCACACTTCTTCATGGCAATAATTATCGTATATATAATCCGCAGATGACATGATCATGGCATAGTTATCATCATAAGTCTTTTTGACAGTAAATAATGTGTAGAAATCAACACTATTTTTAAAAAAAAATGACTCTTAATCTATCTATAGACTGTTATGGTTCTAGATTAGGAAAAACACCAAATTGACAACCTTTTGCACAAAAACGGACCAAATGGGCAAAAAAAAGCCCAAAATGCCCAGGATCTTTTCTTGCCACGGTTTTACTTACTTTTCGAGATTTTACACACTTTTTGAAAATTTACCTAGTTTTTTGAGGTTTCACTACTTCTGTACACAACCTCAGAAAAACTCAATGAGCATGGTCAATTGGAATTTCACGTGCATACAGGTATGAGGTGTTCATGGACACCACACTGTTTCAGCGAATATAAAAAAAGTAGGTAAACCGTAAAATCTCATATAGGTGCTTCCTCAAACAAAATGTTCCGTGGGCATTTTAGCTTTTTATACTAGATGCGGTCCATTTTTGCGCAAAAGATCGACCACATGATTTTCTTTTTTTATTTACAACAGCAGCTTAAAATTAAACATGTATATGTCTAGAAAAAGAACACATTTACTAAATCCAGATCATGGATGGAAAATAAATCTTAAAGCAATTAGTATACGATATAATCCATCACACAATCAACGTCTAAAATATGAACTCTGGTAGATAAGACTTTTTGGTATATAGTTTAGGCCTCTCCTGTATAAGTTTTGGTTACATGCTATAAGAATAAGGTTTAAATTTCAAACAAAAGGTATCTCATACAGACATACCTGAGAACTGAGTAATCCAGTCACACCGTTTAAGCGAACCAGAAAACATCATCACCTCAGCTTCATCTCTTTCCAACTTCAAGCTCTTACCCCACTAATTTCGGCACAACATCAGCCGTCTCAATCAACTGTGGTCCGGACAACGCACAAGCTGTAGCGTCAATAACCCCCCTTTTAACTTGTACCGGCTCTTCCATACCTTACGTTATACTATAACCTACATACATATATATAAAAACAAATAAATAAATATATAAAAACAAAAATTGCACCAACTCAATTCAATTAGGACAATTAGCTTTATTAATACGCAGTAATCGGGTTCGCTGCATACCCCCTCTCCGGAGTCGTTCCTGCGTCGCCTGCACACTTCTAGAACCTGAAATCAAAAGATTATGTTCTCACTTACACGAAAAGAAGATACTCTAGAGCTGAAATTTACCTTACTTGCAGGAGCATTTCAAGGCTTCTTAGACTTGTGAAACTGCAAAGAAATGATAATTACCAGTTTTGCCAAGTAAAACTGTTCGAGCAATATAACTTTCTGAACAGCAGCAGCAGCTTCCTCCAAATTCTCCTCATCTCCATCATAAGCACTTTTATCACCATGCCTATATGAAAACTCCATATCTGCTACAAACCCTTTAACTCTTGCATCGACTCACCATAAAATTTTCAGCTTCTATAAGAAGATGAATCTCGTTAAAGTGTAACTTACCAAACATGTAATTGGTATCTTCTTTGGTGCCATACTGCCATCTCCATGCAAAAACTAAACAGCTTACGTAAACTCTTTCTCAGCTTGACCTCGATGATTGAGCAAATTCTCAACAGCAACATGTGTATTATCTGGAAAAACACCATGGAAACTGCTTCGTGCTACAACTCGTCATGAACATCGAGTAACAGTAACATGTGAACGTAGCAGCAGAATAAACAACCAGCAGCAGGTTAGTTATAACCAGCAGCAGGATCATAACGCTAGCAGCAGGTTGTTTTTCTGGGTTCATCGACAAACCACAATATGTACAACAACAACAACATACCCAATCACGCCAGAATGTTTTTGTAAGCTAGCATTCCTATATTCTAAGAAAGTATCTCACCTAGTAATCAAGTGATGATCTTATAAATGTTTCAAACAAACAAAAAGACAAGAAAATGGCTAAGAAAATGTCGCTACTGCTTCTTGCTATTTTCGCCAAACATACAATATGTACAACAACAACAACATACCCAATCACGCCAGAATGTTATTGTAAGCTACCATTCCTAGAATATACTTCCAAATGGCACAACAAAGCAACCAATACAAACACATAATAAACAACGAAAATGCAGTAAAATCACCATTTACCACATGAATAACATCCCAAAATACCAAAATTGTGCGAATAAGTACAAAGTAACATCTTTAAAGCAAATTAACAAAAAAATATCTTACAAAGTGTTTGTTTAAGCTTATTTGTGGGCTTTATTAGCTTATGTAATTTCGGCTTACTCTATCATCATAAGTTTATATAAGCCCATAAACTTCAAAATAAGCCGGGAAATCAGAGCTTGTGAAAAATAAGCCGAAATCACATAAGCTCTTAGGCCCACAAATAAGCTTAAACAAACACCACTATAAGCCATCATAAACCAAACCAATAAACTCACCATCAAGACGAGAACTATCAATCTTCAATCGAACACTAAAAAAAGAACCCATCTCCCCTTTTCAAATTCACTAAAAACCCACCTCAAAAAACCAATCTTTTTCACTTCCCAACAATATTTACTCAATTTTTTTTTTTTACTCAATTTTTTATTTTTTTAAGAAAATTCTGAGAGGCGTAAACACAAACAGTTGACGGGTGTGAACGTAAAACATACACACAAGATGCGTATTCAATGTGAAAACTTATTTATTATAAATAAATAATTTTGCATCTGTGTTCTGGATCAAATGTTCTCGAATGTGTGATGTACTGGTAAATGGCTGAAACCAAGAAGAAGAAGAAGAAATAAAATTTGGAGGATTTTAATTTCAATTTAGTGTGTGTAAAATGGATTTACAGTGTAGTGTATGTGTTTTTTGCAGACAAAAGGGAAAAAAAAACAAAATAAAAAAAAGAAAAAAAAGTACTAACATAAATCTTTCCAAAAAGATTTTTTACTTTTTTCAATTCGAGCATTTGCAAGTCGAGCACCGTCGGTTGAGCATTGACTTTTAATAAAGTAAATAGTAAAAGAGATTCTCTAAAGATTTTGTTGTACCAGAAAATAGTAAGTGGAATGACACGTGGCAAGATTCTGGTGGAGTCGAGCGGTCGAGCAGTCGAGCGTGACCAAAATAGGAAAGAGGTGTTGAGAGTGACTATTAAATGGATCATTCTTTTTTTGAAATACTAAAATGGTAATTACCTCTATAAAGAATAGCAGATAATAAAATTAAAAACTCATCTATGCAAGCAACCATTATTATTTACAGAACTGAGTATGATCTCTGTCGTCAATAAGAAGACGTACAAACTAGTACTGTACAAATTTTCACAGACCATAAACTAACAGAAAACATAAATAACTGAGCTTGGATCAGGTTAGTCGATGAACAAAAGGAAACCAAACTTTAAGGATGAAGTGCTAAACCGGCCAAAATGAACTTGTTTCACACAATGTTATCCTTAACTGTTAATGGAAGACGGTATTTACAATTCAGGGTGTATTTGGGTTAGCTTATTCGAAGAGCTTTGTGTTGGCTTATTTACCATGCGTATGAGCTCATGTTGATTTGGAAAAGTTCAGACGGCCACTATTTTCGACTTATGTGCATATGTAAAAGCTAACAAGCCCATTTTTCGGCTTATGAGCTTATCAAGTTGAGTTTATGACCACAAATAAGCCTTAAGCCAAAAAAAGTGCTTTTTGAAATGTACATCAGCTAATAATCCAAGTAAACAAGCTAATAATCCCAGTAAACAAGCTAAACACCCCCTTAATATAAGTCGTTTCAAAAAGCTCACCCTAAAATCAATTCTACACAAATAAGTCAATAAGCACTCCAATAAAGCTCCTTATCTGGGGTTATCTGTTTTAAAATCAATAATGAGCTTATCAAGTTGAGTTTATGGCTTATTCAAGGTAACTATTGGTTCCGGGTACGCCACAAATTTTAAGTATAGCTTTTCCAAATAGCATATAATCTGTTTCTAGCAACAATAATATATTTAAGGAGTCCTTTTACATAACATATACTTAAAAATCAAATATTTCTTATTAAATAAGTAACAATTTTAAGGATGTGTAACAAATCAACAAGCCTTCCAAAAATATGATAAAAAACATTAATAAACTAAAGTGATCAATTAATAAACTAAAGTGGTCATGAAAGCCCAAATAAAATTTCTTTATTTGGCTAGTGTAGCAGTAAGTATTTTGGCCCATAAAAATGGTTACCAATATCTTAATTACTTAAAAATGGTTTAGGATGTCGTATGTAGAGCCACGCATTTCGTTTTTTTTTTTTGAAACCTTCAAAACCGGTTTCGGTTCGAGACAAATAGTCAAAAACCGGTTTTGGAAGAGAAAAGGTCCGGTTTAAACCTAGAACCGGTTGACAACAAACAATGCAAACCGGTTTCTAAACCGGCGGATCGGTTTTTGGTTTTCTTTTTTTTTTTTAGATCGGGTAGGTTTTCGGATCGACACATTATCACCCGTTTGGCTCGTCTTTTGATCTGTTCACTTTTAGTGATTTTTACTTAATTTGACCCGTTTGAGATACAAAGCAATCCAAATCGACTTCTTTGTACGTAAATGAGTCATAGTCGCCACATATATCTTGTAGAGCAGAGGAGTATTGCCCCATTGTGTAATGGGACTTTTAAGACTCTCAATTGTGTTGGTCGAACATAGACGTTTTGTAGCATGAATCTATAATTGTTCATAAACGAGCGCAAGCATTGACCAAACACGGAAGCGCGCGTGTCGTTGAATGATATCGATTCTACTATCCATTGGATATGAGGAACCAAGATTTGTAAAAACTATTAACGGAAAGTGACACATTACCAAAGTTTACCATCTATGGCAATGGACGAGACCTTGAATTCCTACTTTTGTGTATGACAGGAGCAGTAACGCAACATTATCTTATACTTGATGCGATAATGGCTGTGTTTTCAACATTTGATTGTTTAGTCCTGGTCCTAGCGTCCTGCTAAGGTTATCTTCATTTCATTTATTGATGTGATAATGACTCGAATGTTCATTTCATTTATTGATGTGATAATGACTCGAATGTACATGGCCTAACCAGGGATATCTCCGTGACCGTTTGTGACCATTTCCCTGGCCACCCTTAAGATGTGCACCTCGTGAATCTGAGGCCTCTTGTGAGGACATCAGGGTGCCTGACCATTGGGCCACTTTAGCGGTGGTTTACAAAACCATCAACTTATAAAACCAATTTGAACATTTCAAAACAACATCTTATGTAACCAAAGATAACATAATATCTCCATATTTGTTAAATTTTATCTTATAAGGATCATATGGGGAAAAAAAAGAGCAGCTAACTGAAAAAGTTAAATTTGTCAAACTGCTTGAAAGTCGACTAAACTCTAACTGTAATAGCAAAATGGGCAAAGAGAGTGTTTACGGGTCAACCCAACCTCACATGACCCGTTTAAATCCGTACTAAGTGACCCGATTCACGAAGACTTGTAACGATGGGGGCAAGTGAATATCAAACAACAACATAGTTGACTTGTATTATTTGTCTAAAAGTGATTGTCAACGATAACATTATAGCAGCTAGAAACTTATAAACTAGCGTTCCATATGACAATGTTTTTACAAACAAAAGTGATTACCACTTTTTAGATTTTACTTGTTAGGATTAACTACTGCTTCAACAATGGCCTCAATCTCTTCCTTGGTTCTTTCAAGAAACCCTGGTCCTTTGATTTTTTCTACCGGGGTGTCTTCGTTAATGTCATTGCTTGTTCCATGCATTTCGTTGTCATGGCTTGGTGAGTTCTTGGTCTCATCCTTGCCTTTTCCGATCAAGTTCTTCATATTTGCTTCTTCCTCTATGACATTAAAACAACAATGTTATTTATACATACAAACATAAATGTGATATATACACGATAATCATGCACATATATTCATCTATAGACGTGTACAAAACAAATGAGTCCATATATGTTCCCGACAAGTTCAGGACTACGTACAAATCTAGACATAACAAGTCAACCTAGTCATTCAAAGTGGTTGCAAGCGAAAATGAACTTATTTCACACAGCATTACTCCCAACTGTTAATGGAAGAAGATATATTCAATATGCGGGGTGTTTGGAATAGCTTATTAGAAAGAGCTTAAGATGTTTCAAAGAAATTAATTACACATAAGTAAGCAGCTTAGGTTAGGAACTTAGAATATGTAAACCCATAAGTTCTTGCGCAGGATTAGCTTATACTGATTATATGACCAAAAAGAAAAACAAGCTTAAGCCAAACAAGGCCTCCAATAAGCTCCTTAATGCGCTTATTGTGCTTTGCAACTGCAATAAGCTACTCCAAGCACCCTTCACGGGTGTTCGGCATTATATTCTAAAACTAACCATTTAATTATCACGTTTTCAAATCGCAAATAATCAGTTTTTAGCGGCTTGTATATATTAAAACTAATTCATACTATGCATACTTTCAGATATGTTATGATGGAAGGAGATATCGCCACGTGACAGTACTTATAGAGGATATTCCAGTTTCCAAATACAACAAAATAAGTTTAATGGCATGATATATTTACAGATACAGAATCAATGAGACCCCTTATAAAGAATAGCAGATAATAAAATTAAAAACGCATTTATGCAAGCAACCATTATTATTTACAGAACTGAGTATGATCTCTGTCGTTGTCAATTGAAGACGTACAAACTAGTACTGTACAAAATTTCACAGACCATAAACTAACAGAAAACATAAATAACTGAGCTTGAATCAGGTTAGATGAGAAACAAAAGGAAACTGAACTTTTGGGATGAAGTGCTTAATCCAGCCAAAATGAACTTGTTTCACACAATGTTATCCTTAACTGTTGATAGTAACGATATATGCAATTTAGGGTGTATCTGGATTAGTTTTTTAAAAGAGCTTAAGGGATGTCTGTGTTAGCTTATTCACCGGGCTTAGGAGCTATGTAAATTTGGAAAAGCTCATAGAGCCACTTTGTTACGCTTATGAGCTTATGTACATTTGGAAAAGCTCATAAACCCATCTTTTTCGGCTTATGAGCTTATGTACATTTGGAAAAGCTCATAAGCCCATCTTTTTCGGCTTATGAGCATATGTACATTTGGAAAAGCTCATAAACTCATTTTTTCAGCGTATGAGCTTATTAAGTTGAGTTTATGACAACAGAAAAGCCATAAGCTCAACTCAATAAGCTCATAAGTTAATAATAATGAGCTTATGAGCTTTTTGATATGTAAATAAGCTCATAATCCCAGTAAATAAGCTAAACACACCCTTAATAAATTGTTTCAAAAAGCTCAACCAAAAAAAAAAATTCCACACAAATAAGTCAATAAGCACTCCAATAAGCTCCTTAAATGGGCTTATCCTGTTTTGTAACTGCAATAAGCCATTTAAGCTCCCTAAATAAGTTAATCCAGACACCCCCTTTATGTCTTAAAACTAACCATTTAATTATCGCGTTTTCAAATCACAAATCAATCATTATTTCCATCATTTATGTCCATCCTTCTAATAACCACAACACAACTAATTATCAAATTACTATCTAACAATTTAGTGGTCCTTTTTCCATAATACTATATTCTTAAAAAAAAATCAAAGGTTTCTTATTTAAATTTACAATTTACGGTCCTGTAACAAATCAACAAGCCTTAAAAAAACATTAATAAAGGTATAATATAACATAGTTTTATAAAAGTTTACCAGTGTGTGATTTTGTAGATACAGATCTTGTGTCAGCCATTGTTAATCACTTCAATCAAGTTTCATTTCAGAAATGAAGAATTGTAACTTGTAAGTAAACATTTTGGGCTGATGAAAGCCCAAATAAATTTCATAATTGGGCTAGTGTAGCAATGAATATTTTGGCCCATAAGACCAACTTACACCTTTTGTCTTATTTTAAAATAAGCAACTTTTTAAAGGGGTTATCAATAAGCCAAAACTTTCATTGACATATTTTAACTCTACTTAAATAATCAATATTCATGCTTCCTATGTGATAGTTTGAAATTGTATGTCTTTCTATTATAGCACGTCAAAAATATTTTTTCCTTTATTATTATCTCAAAAATATCTAAGTTGTATTAAAATTAGAGTTAATTTAAAAAATGGTCCTTATACTCGACCGGGTTTAACACTTTTAGTCCCTATAACTTTTTTTAACGGATCTGCTCTCCAAACTTGCGACCCATAATGGGTTTAGTCCCTTGACCATAAATTCCCTCAGTTTGACCTTAACCTGGGTTAAGTTAGTAAACCTTGAGGGGTAATTAGGTCTTTTTGTTATCTATTTTTCCGATCCAAAACAGCCTGTATCATTTTCATAACTTAAAACCCACAATCACAATTCATCTCCAGTTAACATCTATACCTTTTGGTTTTCTTCATCTTCAACCCCTAAAACAATGATGAGAAACCCAAAAATTCAAATTCAAACCCAGAAATTCTAAAACAAAATCAACAACTTTCATCTATATCAAACACACAACTTCACTATAAATAACCCCATTATAAATCCTCTTAATCACCACTTTCAGATCGTCATCTATATCAAACAAAATCAACAAGTTCCACATCGTCATCAAATCCTCTTAACCAGGATCAGAGCTAACCCACAAGACGGTGACTCCAACAACTTCACTACAACCACTGTCCCATCTCACATCAACAACTAAAACATCTACAATGAATTTTTCACATCATTTTAATATCACATCAACAATGGTTACAAAAATAATTGAAAACACACGAACACAAAAACCATTATCCGAAAACACAAAAATTAATGAATTCCAAGTAACCGAATCCTCAACAAACCCAAACTTGTTACACCCGTATCCCGATGAGGTATCATTTATGTAAATATATGCTTTGTAAATATAAGTTATATGGTATAGATTAAGTAATAACTTAATGTGTGGCCAAAATAGCAAGAATAGAACATAGAGGGACTAGCCTTGCCAATTGACCAAACTAATAACAACACATGATAAATACCTCAGCTCCTAGAATTGTCTGGAAATCTTGAGTGAGTTCTTGGTGTCGACATTTAGCAAGGAAAAAGGAGGGAAGGCCAAAAACATCATCTTATCTCATTTTAGCTATCAAGAAGTGATCAAAGGCACTAGAGATACCTTAATTGTTATCTCTTCATCAAGTAAGTAACTTTCCCCAATTTGTAGAAATTAGGGTTCATGTGGTGGATTGGAGTATTATGGATAAAGGTTGTAAATGATGATCTCCTTAGTTAATTAGTTGCTAATTATAGTTAATTTTGTAATAGGAAGCATTGTAGAAGCCCATTCAAACCAAGTAGGAAGCTAGTAGGAATCAAGGTAAGTATATGAGCATAATCCTTGTAAATGTTATGATGTTAATGTTATGTTGGTGTTAATGTGATTTCTATGGAGCTTGTGAATGTATGTTAGCTTGGATCCAATGCTATTAGTGTAAATGTTATATATTTATTTGCCCGGTCAAGGTGAGTAATAATCTCATTTGATGCTCCTTGTTAATGTTATGATTGGTGGTAATCACCAATCTCATGTAAATGTGATGTGGATTATATCTTGTATACTTACTAAGCGTTTTCGCTTACGGTTTAGATGTTAATGATTTTGTAGGTACAAGTGGAGAAGGCAAGGGTAAGGGCTTAGCTTAGCTCTAGTGTAGAAGGTAGACTAGAAGACCATAACCTTTTGGACCGAGCGTATTAAAGTTGGAAGCCCCGAAAAGTCTCTTTGTGTCTTGGTATACTTTAATCTATATGGTCGTTTTGTTATCAAATGGTCTTGTCGACATTTAAAGTGTTTTGTTCATGTATGGGTCATGGGTCAAATATGTATAAGTGTCATAAAGTCTTTATGGTTTGTGGTTAAGGTGGTAATTAGAAGGATGTTTGGCTTTTAGCCAAACTCACCCATTTTGGAAAGCTACGGGTCAAAACTTTGTACTAACAACTTTTTAATATATTAGAAATGACAAAGAATGTATGCTTTCAAATGGATATGTTGTGGATAGGTGTATTGGGTAAAAGTGTGTAGTTGAAATGGGTTCTTAAGGGTGTGTTTGGTATAAGGGTGTTTTTACCCATTTTGGGGATGTAACGGGTCAAGTTGTTATGAAATGAGTTCAATATGTTAGCTATAGTCTATATGTCAAGAGAATAATGTCGGGAATGTTTATAGCACCGAAATGGTGTTAAATGGTTTGGGTGTGTTAATATTAAAATGTGCAGGTTTTCTTGCAGGGTTGTAGTTACGGTGTAATCATGTTATGGGTTACGGCGTAACTACAACACCGAGGCATCCCATTTTGTTGCAGGGTTGTAGTTACGGCGTAATCATGTTATGGGTTACGGCGTAACTACAACACCGAGGCATCCCATTTTCTTGTAATTAGGTTACGGCGTAACTACTTCTTGTAGTTACGGCGTAACTTTTGTGCTGCTTGAATTTAAGTTATTTCCAATTAATGTGTAAAAGGTTTTTCAAAAAGAAATCAAATACAACGTAATGTGTCTGGAGAGGAGCAACGTTATAGATTTTCTGTTTTCAAAGATTGGTGTAACGTATGTATACTTTAGTCAAACGTTTCCGCGTCGAAAAATTTTCACTTTTTTGGTCTAATCGGGCACGGGGCGTTACAACTTGGTATCAGAGCTTCGGTCTAAGAGATTTAGGATTTCACCTTAGGATTTCCTAGACTTAGACCTTGTGTAGATGCGTTTAGAGCTAGTGTTTGTTATTTGTGTATCGTTTGGGTGATTTTAAGGACCCATATGTTGGATATTTTTCTGACTACGCCTGGCCACCGTAGTGATAAAAATATGGAACATATGTGAAGTTGAAATCATTTAGATCATACATGGGTGACAAGCTAGGGTGTTAGTATAAAGATAAAATGTCATTCATACATCGATTAAGTAGATGGTTGTGCTTGATATTATGAATTGCTAATTTTCAGTAAGAAGAAATGGAAACCCCTCACCCAAAAGAAGTCGCGAAAGCCACGGCTTCCAAACATGCCAAAACTTCGGCAAGTGATGCGGGTAATGATGGTAAGGATAACGAAAGTTCTTCTTCTAGTTCAGGGGTACCTAGCTTTAGGGGTTTTTCAGGAGAGGAGATGAAAGCCTTGGACTCAATGTTAGCAAAAAGAGTGGGTAAGGCTATTGAACAAGCAATGCCCTACTATGTCAAACAAACGACGCAAAATCTTAAGGAGCTAATGAAGGAAGAGTTTAAAGAGTTTAAGAAAGAATGTGGTCTGACAAAAGAACCTAGGAGCGACAAAGCTACTTACCGGGACTTCATGGCTTGTGATGTACCACAGTTTACCGGTGTCCTTGACCCGATTGTTAGTAATAGGTGGGTTACGGCTGTGGAGGGTGCTTTTCGTACTAGTGGATGTGAGGAAAGGAAAAAGGTTATCTATGCTACTAATTTTCTTCGCGATAGTGCTAAGACTTGGTGGGAAGGAAAGGTGTGTGAGAAAGGTGAACCTTGGGTTAAAACATGTACTTGGAAGGAATTTAAGGAGTTGTTTAGTGCCGAATATGCTCCGGCTGAGGAGATTGACAAGATCCGTGAGAAATTCCAATCTCTCACTCAAACCAACGAGACCGTGAATGAGTTGTGGAGAAAGTTTAATGATATGGTTCCTTATTGTCCCGAGTATCTTGGGAATGACAAGCTTAAAGTCGATAGATTCCAAAGAATGCTTAAGGATGATATTCGTGATGTGATCTCTCCATTCAAATGTACTACTTTGGAGGACCTCTTGAGTAGAGCGCGTATGAGGGAAGCGGACTTATTGAGGAGGAAGGAGAAGGAAGCTAAGGAAATAAAAAGGAAGCAAGAGTTTGGAGATTGTGATGGAAAGAAAGCAAGTTTGATCATGGCAAGGAAGATGTGGAAACCAAGACTAAGGTGGCTTGTCCGGAATGTAATAAGTTTCATGTTGGAGAGTGTAGGCGTAATACGCCGGGTTGTTACAAGTGTGGAGCTCTTGACCATAAAAGTAAAGACTGTACCAAACCAATGATAGTGTGCTATGGGTGTAATGAACTAGGGCTTAGGCTGAGGGATTGCCCAAAAACAAAGGCAATTGAAGCAAGGCATTTGAGGACTGTCAAAGAAAAAAAGGTTGAAATTCCGAAACCAATGGCTCGAGTTTATCAAATGAGTGTTGAAGAAGCTAGGTTGGAGTCCGATATTACTTCAGGTATTCATCTTGTAAATTCCGTACCCGCTCGGGTTTTGTATGATTCGGGTGCTAGTTTTCCTTCGTGTCTTATGATTTTAGCAAGCAACTAACTTCCCCACTAGCTAAACTTCCGATACCTCTAGAAGTCGAAATAGCCGATAGTAAAATCGTTGTTGTATCTAATGTATATCGAGATGTAGAGATAGAGATTGATGAGAACGTCTTTAAAATTGACTTAATTCCTACAATACTAGGAGAATTCAATGTTTTCATTGGAATAGATTGGCTTGACAAATATAATGTGGCCATCCTTGTAGCCATAAGATCATTCGGGTTGTAAATTTTAGCGGTAGTGGGATGATTAGTTTTTGTGATAAAAGGAAGGGTGAATTGGGGTTATGTTTCACGATAGAGGCTAGGAGATATTATCACGCGGTTGTTATACCTTTATGGCTCACGTAATAGATATGAGACTTGAAAAGAAAAACATTGACGATGTCCGGTTGTAAGTGAATTTTGGGACGATCATTGCCTCTAGTTAAATAGCTATCACGCGAGTATAAATATGTCACTCTAGGAAATGCTTATGGTAGGAGGTGTAGAACACCCGTGTTTGGGAAGAAGTCGGAAAAAGGGAATTGGCAAGCACGAACGTAGTATTAGCGACCACGGAAAACATTGAGATTATTCTAGTAAGACTTAGGCGGCACAAGATAGACGGAAAAGTTAAGCCGATAGCCGAAGAAGACCAATCGAAATTGAGGTAGGTGACTTAGTTATGTTAAAAGTTTCCCTGTAGAAAGGCGTTTCAGGTTCAAAAATAAAGAGAAATTAATTCCACGGTTTATAGGACCATTCCAAAATCTTGGGGCGAGTAGGTGAAGTAGCATAAGTGTTGGAAATTTCTCGAAGAAATGAGAGGTATTCGCAATATCTTTCACGTGTCATACTTAAGAAAGTAAATGGGCGGGCGAAACAAGTGTGGTTACCTTAAGCATTATCGAGATTGATCCGGAGTTGCTTTCTCGAGAGGATAAACCGGAGGCTATAGTAGGAAGAAAGGTGAGACAACTAAGGAAATAGGGAGATCCGTTAGTGCAAGTTCAAAGGAAGCATCGGAAAGGATCGAGTATTAGGTGGGAAACGAAAGCGAAAATGAGGACAAAGTATCCTCACTTATTTCAAGAGTAGAGTTCGGGGACGAACTCTCATTTTAAGGAGGGGAGAATTGTTACACCCGTTTCCCGATGAGGTATCATTTATGTAAATATATGCTTTGTAAATATAAGTTATATGGTATAGATTAAGTAATAACTTAATGTGTGGCCAAAATAGGAAGAATAGGACATAGAGGGACTAGCCTTGCCAATTGACCAAACTAATAACAACACATGATAAATACCTCAGCTCCTAGAATTGTCTGGAAATCTTGAGTGAGTTCTTGGTGTCGACATTTAGCAAGGAAAAAGGAGGGAAGGCCAAAAACATCATCTTATCTCATTTTAGCTATCAAGAAGTGATCAAAGGCACTAGAGATACC
This sequence comes from Artemisia tridentata subsp. tridentata, assembly GCA_021014915.2. Classification (NCBI taxonomy): domain Eukaryota; kingdom Viridiplantae; phylum Streptophyta; class Magnoliopsida; order Asterales; family Asteraceae; genus Artemisia; species Artemisia tridentata. The sequence continues at coordinate 326,938,656 of CP139502.1, forward strand.
TTAATTGTTATCTCTTCATCAAGTAAGTAACTTTCCCCAATTTGTAGAAATTAGGGTTCATGTGGTGGATTGGAGTATTATGGATAAAGGTTGTAAATGATGATCTCCTTAGTTAATTAGTTGCTAATTATAGTTAATTTTGTAATAGGAAGCATTGTAGAAGCCCATTGAAACCAAGTAGGAAGCTAGTAGGAATCAAGGTAAGTATATGAGCATAATCCTTGTAAATGTTATGATGTTAATGTTATGTTGGTGTTAATTTGATTTCTATGGAGCTTGTGAATGTATGTTAGCTTGGATCCAATGCTATTTGTGTAAATGTTATATATTTACTTGCCCGGTAGGTGAGTAATAATCTCATTTGATGCTCCTTGTTAATGTTATGATTGGTGGTAATCACCAATCTCATGTAAATGTGATGTGGATTATATCTTGTATACTTACTAAGCGTTTTCGCTTACGGTTTAGATGTTAATGATTTTGTAGGTACAAGTGGAGAAGGCAAGGGTGAGGGCTTAGCTTAGCTCTAGTGTAGAAGGTAGACTAGAAGACCATAACCTTTTGGACCGAGCGTATTAAAGTTGGAAGCCCCGAAGAGTCTCTTTGTGTCTTGGTATACTTTAATCTATATGGTCGTTTTGTTATCAAATGGTATTGTCGACATTTAAAGTATTTTGTTCATGTATGGGTCATGGGTCAAATATGTATAAGTGTCATAAAGTCTTTATGGTTTGTGGTTAAGGTGGTAATTAGAAGGATGTTTGGCTTTTAGCCAAACTCACCCATTTTGGAAAGCTACGGGTCAAAACTTTGTACTAACAACTTTTTAATATATTAGAAATGACAAAGAATGTATGCTTTCAAATGGATATGTTGTGGATAGGTGTATTGGGTAAAAGTGTGTAGTTGAAATGGGTTCTTAAGGGTGTGTTTGGTATAAGGGTGTTTTTACCCATTTTGGGGATGTAACGGGCCAAGTTGTTATGAAATGAGATCAATATGTTAGCTATAGTCTATATGTCAAGAGAATAATGTCGGGAATGTTTATAGCACCGAAATGGTGTTAAATGGTTTGGGTGTGTTAATATTAAAATGTGCAGGTTTTCTTGCAGGGTTGTAGTTACGGCGTAATCATGTTATGGGTTACGACGTAACTACAACACCGAGGCATCCCATTTTCTTGTAGGGTTGTAGTTACGACGTAATCATGTTATGGGTTACGGCGTAACTACAACACCGAGGCATCCCATTTTCTTGTAATTAGGTTACGGCGTAACTACTTCTTGTAGTTACGGCGTAACTTTTGTGCTGCTTGAATTTAAGTTATTTCCAATTAATGTGTAAAAGGTTTTTCAAAAAGAAATCAAATACAACGTAATGTGTCTGGAGAGGAGCAACGTTATAGATTTTCTGTTCTCAAAGAATGGTGTAACGTATGTATACTTTAGTCAAATGTTTCCACGTCAAAAAATTTTCACGTTTTTGGTCTAATCGGGCACGGGGCGTTACAAAACTTCCCGCACATCGCAACCAACGAATTACAAACAAAAACATCCGAAACCAACCCAAAGAGGGTGTTTGTGCTTCGAACAAAAAATCGAAAGATTTGGTGGTTGGGTTTATGTTTCGATTTGGATAAATCTTTGTTTAAGTGTGCTAGGATAACAAAAGTGGGTGGCTTTTGGTTTTGAAGAAATGAAAGTGGGTGGCTGAGTTTGGAAAAGTAAAATGAAAGAATATGTTTCCCTGGTTAGATATTAAAATTTTTAAGGTTGCATATGGGTTATGTTTTATGTATACAATATGTTTTATAATTCTTGTGATTTATTAATTACTAGTGGATTTAAGGTTTTGTGGTTTCTTGTAACAAAACCCAATTAGAATGATGGAAGAAGATGGAGATATGTTTGATTTGGGGAAAATGATGGAGGATGGAGATGATGTGGGTTGAAGAAGATCGATGAAATGGAAAAATAGATAACATAGGTTTTGTAAAAAGACCTAATTACCCCTCAAGGTTTACTATCTTAACCCAGGTTAAGGTCAAACTGAGGGCATTTATGGTCAAGGGACTAAACCCGTCATGGGTCACAAGTTTGGGGAGCAGATCCGTTGAAAAAAAGTTATAGGTGCTAAAAGTTTTAAACCCGGTCGAGTATAGAGACCATTTTTGAAATTAACTCTTAAAATTATATTGACTTTACTATCGAGGCATCACTTTAATGGTATCACTCCCCACCGTAAACATTCAACTAACAAGTTAATAAGGGATTTAAAAAAAATTAGTTATTGGTTCAATCCTAACCCATGATAAAGGTGACTGAAAAAGATGATGATTGTCTGGGGCTTGATTTTTGGAGAAGGGTGTGTCGGCGCCCAAAAGGGGTGTACGAGGTTAAAGTTTTTCTGTCGATTTAAAACTTTTGAAAAAAAATATATTTTAACTTTGGTAATAATGCTCAAATCATTTATGATTAAAAGCAATATATGCACATTCAAAAATGGTTTAGAATGTTCTATGCATTAAGATAGACTTTGACACATTATCACCCGTTCGACTCGTCTTTTGACCCGTTCACTTTTAGTATAGTTTACTTAATTTGACCCGTTTGAGATACAAAACAATCCAAGTCGACTTCTTTGTACGTTTTGGGTCAAAGTTGCAACATTTATCTAGTAAAGCATAGAAGTATTGCCATGTAGTGTGGTGTCATGGGACTTATCGCAAAGAAAACTAATATCCTCGTATCTAATCATATACAAGTTAGCTTTATTAATCTTCTTGATCCTTTAGCAGACATGTAAAGCAGCTTTGCATACTCAAAATGACAATCAATGTGCTAATGATATGCTATTTGGTGTTTAGTTTTATCAGCTTATGTTCTAATTATAGTGATTATGGCCATAAGGCCGTGACCCTTGTAATGCAGCTTAACAATATCATGGGGTAATAAACTCTATAGCTGAATACGCGGAACAACTTCAGTTATTGGATGTAGGGAACCAAGATTCGTAAATTTTTATTTATTGAAAATGAAACATTACAAAAATCTACTATCTAGTTGATACAACTAAGTCGAGCTTCTATCATGTTACTCAAGTTTAAACCGAATAATCTCATTCATTTTTGCCTAAGCTTACTTTGTTGAGTGCTTATAACAAATAATTTCATACATTTTTGCTGAGTGTTGGATTAGCTTATGCCACTAATAGCCCAAAAAGAAAAATAAGCTTAAAATCTCCACAATAAGCAACATAAAAAGAGCTTATCAAAACCCTGTTGATTAAGTCTGTAGAAAACTAGAGGGGGGGGGGGGTTGAATAGTTTTACCAATTAAAACTTCGTTTTAAAGTTTATAGATCGACTTATGTCAATCTAGTTTTGACGTATTGGATATTGATAGTACTAAAAGCATATAAACTAAACTACGAGATAGAGTTAGAGAGACACAACCACAACACGAGTATTTATAGTGGTTCAGCTAAAAGGACACCTTGCTTGCCCTACTACACTCCCCGAGTACCCAACTCGAGAGTTCCGTAAACACTACACAAGACTAACTCCTTTCACCGACGGAGAAGCCTTCACAACGTCGCTTACACTTTATCCGATACAAAGCTAAATACCGAGCTCTTCCACGAGGTAGAGCCAAACCTTCGTCGCCTACACTTTATTCGGTACAAGGCTAGATACCGAGTCCTTAGCATGGTGGACCAAACCAACACAACTAGCATAACACAACTAAAGGAACCAACGTCCTTTTTATACCTAACGATTCAACATATCTACTACACCCTTTGAGAAGAAGAAAGAACAAGATGCACTTCTGTGATCTTGGAAAAGAAGAATCCTAGCAACTCATGTCACGAGCTTGCAAGTCTTCGAGAGGTCGTGATCTCGCCTTTTAGAAGGAACCTAGAGAATCACAAAGAAATACTATATAGAAAGATCCTTGGATCTGAGGTTAGAGAGTTTAGAACATAGAGAGAAGATATGTTTAAAAGAGGTGAGGGATATGAGAGAAATGACTCACTATTTATAGGTAAATGTGAGCACTGTTCACCCGGTTCTGCCGAATCCCTTCCCCCAGGGATCCGGCTAGTGTAAACCCAGGGATCCGGCCATCTGGTATCAACAGTTCGGATTTTGGGTTACATTTCCGGGTTTTGGGTTCTGGGTTATGATCCATGGTTCATGTGATGCCATGCATGATGTCAAGGACATCTTAGGTCATGGGTTATGGTCTTTGGGTTATGGGTTATGGACTTTGGGTTATGGATCATGGGTTTTACCCATTTTGGTGTCATCCAATGGGTCATGGGTTATGGATCAAGCTCCATGGGTTATGGGTTATGGACTTGGTTTTGGGTCATGGATAGTCCAAGTTTTTCCTAGTTTATTTTCACAAGTAACATGTATTTTATAAAATGTAAGTAACTAAGTTACTTAAGTGTTTTTATAAAATGGTTTTGGTTTTATGTAAACTTGTTAACTAAATATGTTTAAGGTTTATTTGTTTAATGGAATGAGTTAGTAAACTTTTTGCTCAAAGCGTTACGTATTTTATATATCTCGTTAAAATGATTTTACGTTTGTTATCGATAAAACATTAGAAGATCATAAAATATAAATAAACGTTTTTAAGGTTTATTTGTATTAACAAAGTCCATAAACCTAATCTATTAAACTTAGCCAAATACAACATCCTCGTTAATAAGCTCTCCAATAAGCTCTTTTTAGGCTTATTATCTGGTCCCGTATAACTAATGTTTTAAAAACCTGGTCTGTGATTGACCCGGGTCACCCTGGTTTATGAAACAAAAAACCTAACAGTTTATACACATGTCCAGAAACCCATGTTTCTTTCAGCTTTTCAAACACTCAGTCTGCTAAAAAAACCGGCGGTTCACAGTGGGTTTCAAATATTAAAGAAACCAGAACCGGTTCGAACGCTTGACTCGGCCGGGTCGAACCGGGATTCAAAATATAACTGTATAAAACATTATTAAAGGTATAATATAACATACTTATATAAACGCTTACCAGTTTGTGATTTTATAGATACAAATCTTGTGTCAGCCATTTTTGTTAATCAATGAGTCGGTAAAGTCAGTAACTACAATAATCTTTAAGCCCAATAATATTTTCTTTGTTTGGCCCAAAAATCCAAGTAAAACATTTTATCTTTTTTTAGTACTACTAGTCAAAGTCGCCACATACGTCTAGTAGAGCAGAAGAGTATTGCCACATTGTGTTGGTCCAACACAGACGCTTTGTAGCAGGAATCTAGAATTGTTCATAAACGAGCGCAAGTCTTGACCAAGCACGGAAAAACTCTATATCTGATTATGGCCATAAGGCCAAGACGCATGTGGTTTAGCTTAAGAATGTCATGGGTAATAACGCAGACTTCAATTATTGAAAGCCATGTCATTTCTACTCTCCATTGGATGTGAGGAACCAAGATTTGTAAAAAACTATTAACCGAAAGTGACACATTACCAAAGTTTACCATCTATGGCAATGGACGAGACCTTGATTCCAACTTTTGTGTATGACAGGAGCAGTAACGCAACATTATCTTATACTTGATGCGATAATGGCTGTGTTTTCAACATTTGATTGTTTAGTCATGGTCCTGGTCCTGGCCCTGGCGTCCTGCTAAGGTTATTTCATTTCATTTATTGTTTTCATGTGACTTCATTAAAAAGAAGAATCTTGATTAACTTCTGATACAAGCATCATAAGCTATAATGCCATATTTGTTGACTCCTGATATTTAACTTTTATGGCGTGACTCTACTTAAGCCATAATGTAAAACCCTAAAATCCGTAATCACATTTTACTTGGAAATTTGAACTTAACCTAAGTTTATTTGATAAATGAAAGATATGTTAACCATATGTTATACATTGGAATAAAATAAAACCTATATAACCTAAGTTAAAATAAATTCGGTGCACTCTTACCATTCCTATAGATGTACACGTTCTCCTTGTACCTCTTTTGAACCGAAATCTTTGTGATTCCTCCCTATACACATTTACTTTTATAAAAGATAAGACCAAGGATATTTGGAACTTTAATAAAAGATTGGTTGTTCATGATTAGTAGCATAATATACGGCTTCTCCCAAAATAAAACATACGCTCCTCCCTTTTATCCCTCACAAATTATATGGCCTATTCTCCCCTCTCCTACACCCAGACCCTAACACTCAGTTCTCAAGTTTAAATTTTAAAGAATAGAAGGGATGAGATGGGAAGGGCAAAGTAATGGATGACATAGTGAAGAAAGTGGTAATTTCAATTTGTGTTATTGAGTTTTTATTTTTAAGTAGCAAGGAAAGAATAGGAAGATACCCAAATTACCAATATACCCTCAAAACTATATACATTAATTAATTTCTGTACAACTAAAGCTCATCATATTATGAGTTTCATTTTGTTGATCCTATACGTTAAATAATAGCTAAATAGCACTGGTGTGAACTTTTGATATTGATGATGACACACATTTGTCATTGTCTAGACCATGGTTGTCAGGATCCCGATCCTGATCTTAGGATCTTACGATTTTACGATACTGCAAAGCAAAAACGATCCGGATCTTACAAAGGATCTTTAAAAGCTTAAGATCTTATAGGATCCTGATCTCTACCATATGATTTTAAGATCTAATACGATCCGATCTTACTTTTCTCGAACCACAAACTAAAAAAACTAAAAAAGTATGGAATGTATTTTGTAGAATTAAAAAAAAAAACATGTTAATATTCTTAAAATTTTCATAATCATAATTTGACAACATTTCTATGAAATATTTACATAGTTTGTGTTTATGATATATATTAATTTATAGATTTGTATAAAATTACAAAAACTATTAACAAAATGACATTATAGTAGGATCTTAAAATCCCGATCCGATCTTACAATCTCGATCTTGCAAAGACGAAATCGATCCTAAGTAGGATCCCGATTTTGAAAACCTTGGTCTAGACGAAAGTAATTTCATTAATTCATAACAGAACCTAAACAATATTCTTTGCATAAGTGGACAAACAAGGGTCTTAAAAGATAACCATAGTTAAAATCATCTAACCGATTGGATGACATAATAGCTAAGGCACCATAGTGGTTACTGGAAAGCATTTTGGCCCAAAATAGTTCATAGAGTCTTGTTACATTCTCTATTATGCGGGTCTTTTTTTTTATTTCTCATCACATCACGTGTAATTGACTGCACAAATCTAAACATACTATGTAGTGAAAATTGACTGCACAAATATAACACAAATGGGACCACTTGCAGACCAAAAAACCAACAAGATTTTATAATTTCTGCTGCTGAAGGCTACTCATATCGTGGGATAGCATTTGTAGACCAAAGGATTTTTTGTGGTGTCAGGGGGATCTGACTAAAGGAAAGGCTAAAATTTCATCGGATAGCATTTGTAGGCCAAAGGATCAGGGTGGTCTAGGTCTTAAAACCTGCAAATTTGGAATGAAGTCCTTATTATGAAGCATATGTGGAATGTTGCTGCTAAGAAGGAAACACATAGGTCAAATGGATTAATGTGGAAAAATTGAAAGGTAGGAGTGTTTGGGAGATACCTTATGAGAATAACTGTAGTAGTGGATGGAGGAATATATTGAAATTAAGAGATAAGGTTAGGCAACATGTTTATAATGGGAAGGCAGTGTCAGCATGGTATGATAAGTGGTGTATGGAGGGGCATTTGTGTGATTTTATATCAACAAGGGAAATATATGATGCAAGGTTAAGCAATACTTGTAATGTTGCAAGCTTAGTTCTAAATGGAAACTGATGTTGGCCTGCTGACTGGAACTCTAAGTTTCCCATACTTAGCAGTTTGCAGACTCCAAGTTTAATTGATAATGCATATGATGAAGCTGTTTGGGTGACAAGGACAGGACATAGGACTAAGTTTACTACAAATACTGTTTGGCAAGATATGAGTTGCACTGGGCAGATGATTTGGTTCCCTCAAAGCATACCAGGGCATACCTTTGTTCTCTGGATGGCTGTTCAGGACAGGTTGATGACACAAGATAAGATTGCCATATGGAAGACTAATGATATAATGGAATATGCTCTGTGTAAACAGTACCTTGACTCACATGAGCACATGTTCTTTCAATGTGACTATTAAAAGGCTGGTTGGAAAGAGATGCAGGCATTACCTGATAGGAAGTTTTCTTGCAACTGGAAGGTTATCATTGAGGAATTCTCCAAATTGACTGCTAACAGGAGTATTTGGAGCATACTAAGAAGACTTGTTATTGGGGCAGTGGTCTACTTTGTGTGGCAGGAAAGGAACACTAGACTATTCAAGAAAGCTGAAAGGAAATATGAAAGTCTAATTCAGGTTATCACTCAGACCATTAAACTGAGAACGATGAGTTTCATAGTAAAGAATTCCGATGCAGTTAAAGAAGTTGAAGGAAAGTGGAATGTGAAATTGAAGAGAATCAATCAATGTTAGAGTATAGCAGGGTAGTCTATAGTTGTATGCAGTTTTGTATTGATGAAGCGAAAAGTGTACCGCTTTTAGGGGGTCATTTAAGCCCTAAATCGTATTTATTTGATCAAATATTGCCCTAAATCGTTCCTTTTGTCATTTTAGGTACTTTGGAGAAGAAATCTGGAAAAGGAAGCATTTTGGACGTTTTTGGAGCATAAAAGTGAAGAAAACGACAAAGTCTCAAAATCGGCTGGAAAAGTACCTGTGACGGTGTCAAGCCCCAAGGTGACGCCGTCAACCCTTGATAAGCCAGAGAGGATTTTGGAAGATTAAAGGGGGACGGCGTCAAGGAGGCCGTCAACCCTTGACGCGCCAGAGAGGATTTTGGAGGATTAAAAGGGGACGGCGTCAAGAAGGCCATCAAGAAACCCTAACCGCGGCGAGGTGACGGCGTCACACTCTATAACGTGACGCCTTCAGATCTGTTTTCCTATATATATTTTCATAATTTTTAGTCATTAGTGTGCAACTTTGTGAGGAGAAACCCTAAGACGATTTTTCTGCCATTTTTAAGGGTTTTATACCCTTGGATCTCCCATGTTCAATTGAAGATAAGTAATCAATTAATCATTCAATATGTCTATGTGTTGTTTGATTATATCTTGTTCTTGTCTTTTATTTAACATGCTAGGCTAGATTTATCTTGTGTTTGCTTAGATCTAATGAAACCTAACTATTGATTATTGGTTATTGGTGTGTTATTAATTGTATTGGATGATTGTTTATCGATGTTAGGCTTAAGAAAACTGGCTAACCTCCTATACGGTAACTTGCTTGAACGTCTTAAGAAACATGAACCAATGCGTACTAAGGTTATTATGGTTGTATTTAATGCATGAGCGAATTCTAGTGATCCCATGTTAGGAGCTTCTTAGCCGGCTCGACATAGGAGTGAAGTAGGAGCTTATAGAGTTGGGGAAGTACGTACGCCACCCCACGATTGGTATTAAGGAATACACCCGTCATCCACGCAATTAATACACACTAATCAACCGGTAAAAGATAGTTAGGGAGTAAGGAAATTCAAGTAAACACATTTCTCTCCATATAAGTTCCACAACCTTTTTATTTTCAGTTATTTTATTTTTATTTGCAATTGTAGTTATTTGGGTTAGTTGACTAGCAACTAATTCCGCCCACTCCTTCAAACCCGAGATTTTACTTACTTTTATAAAAATATGAAAAAATACAAAAAGAATCTTCCCTCACCCTTAGACCTATTAGAGTAGCTTTTCAATCCTAACGACACTATTCCCCTAGAGAACGATCAATCCCCCGGTACTTGCCACTACACTATACTACATCGGTCAGGTACACTGCCTGGTGGGGATTGCAAACCTCTTGAGATCCCTCGAGAGGTAAAACCTGTTGCGAGGGCGCAAAACCACGCATCAAGTTTTTGGCGCCGCTGCCGGGGAATAGTTATTGTTTAGGTTGAATTTTTATTTTATTAGGTCTACTCACTTGATTCCTATCGAGTGAGATATTTATTTTCTTTTTATTAGATTTCTTTAGTCTATCTTTTTCTTTGTGCCCTTTGTTTGTAAAACCATTTTCATTTGTCACCATGGCGGATGAAATTCCATTTAGATCATTAACAATAGAGGAACAATTACTTTACACGGATAGATTTGCTTCCTGTTGTTCCAATGAATTTTTAAGTGATCTTAGATATATACAAGAGGAGATGGGTGTAAAGTTTGATAGGTTTGATGAATTATGTGCATGTGCGGCTTCTATTAAACAATCATTGTTAGGATCAACTCCTTTTAATAAGACCCTTTGGAAATTTTTTGAGGAAAGCCTCCTAACCGTGAACCATAAGTTTAATGAATTAATGGGTTCGTATACATCACAACTTGAGGAAACAATTGAGGAGGATTTAGCCGAACATGAGCATATTGAGCAAAAAGACCTAGGTTTTATGATCAATGACTTTGAATCTCAAGGAACACATGATGAATCCTTTAGGCAAATTAAACATAGTAATCATGTTATCGGGGAAGATTCTTATGAATCGGACTTAGAACTTGAAATGGCTAGAGAAGGATTTGAGATACTTAGGAACATGTTTGGGTTAGATTCTACTAAAACACATGATGTGGATATAATTGATATAGAGACAAGGAAGGATGAGGTAAATAACACAAACCTACAAAGTACCCCACAAGTCCTACCATCATTTGAGGCACATACACCGCCCGTGACTTACCCGGAAGAAGTAGAAGAGACTTTAGGAATCCCGATGGAGGTAGAACCTTTAAACCAAACACAACTAGAGGATATAGGTTTGAATACTTGTAGTCACAACCTTACTCTTAGTTCTATGGAAGTTCCTAGTTTGGATGAACCGGAGCCTCAACCAAGACCGTTACCTAATCTTCCATCTTTAGATGTGAATTTAGGAATTGAAAAAGGTCCCGATCCACCCATCAAACCATATAGTCCGGGTAGTTTTACGTTGAAGGTAGTAGACTCTAAGCCTTGTAGAGAGGAAGCTGACATAGGAGTGAACCATAACCTTTCATACTTACATCACCCATTCATGATTGATCACAAGAAACACTATGGGTTTAAACCGGGTTTATTAGGTCAAGATGGGTTCCCAATTAGGAGTCTCTCGAAGTTGTTAGAAAATGATCCCTTTTTAGGAGAACACTTTAACTCACCCATTGACCAAAGTGAACTAGGTAAGGTTATGATGAAAAGAGCACACCCCTTTGAGCATATAATTCATCCACCAATCTTTCCTCACGTGGCATACTCCTACCGAGCTGGTGTGTATCGCTACTATCACCCGCACTTAACCCTAAGTGTAGGGAAAACCTCCCCTATTTCCGTTAAATAAGGGTAGAGTCAGGCTCGTGACTCGAACAAAAACAAGCGCTTCTTGGGAGGCAACCCAAGCTTTATTTGCTTTGTGTGTTTATTTATTTGTTTGTTTAGTTTTATTTGCTTCCGTATGTATGTTTAATTTTTATTTTTATTGATTCATGTTCGAAACTAAATTGTGAAAATGCTTTATCTTGTTTTTAACTTCGTCTTAACTACATATAAAGGTATTTTGCAAAAGTTAAGTGTAAGGGAAATCCAAATCGGTTTATTAGAACAAATGAACATGAATCGTAACAATAATAAATTAACATACGTATTAGTAATTGTTTGAGTCAAATGCTTGTATCGAGTCATAATGATGTTTTGCAGGATTTCCAGGAAGTAAGGTATAGGTTTTTCCAGAAATTTTCCGGAAACTTAACATGAGAATTCTGTCAGATCATTTCTGACGGCGTCAGGCCTTACAACCTGACGGCGTCAGGTTTTAATTTTCTGAAATTTTTGAAAGTTTTGTTTTTCTACCGGAATCATAAAAAGTTTTTATTAAATCTCTAACTTATAAACTCCAGGAATCTGCAAAATAATCATTCCACAAGCATTATATCCTTATACAGATTTATCCCGCCGATGTTATGCAGGTTTTCTTGTTTGTTTTCTCAGGATTAACAGGTTATTTTGGACAAGGAGATGTATGTGGAATCTAGCTTTTGGCGCTGCTTTAGTCTTGAAGCTTCCACATTACCTTGGAAGAAGATCTAACCATGTTACCCCTTTATCCACCGAGCGAATCAGGGGAGTATTTGATTTCATTCTTTTACCTTATTACTTTTACATTTTGTTATTTGAACATTGGGGACAATGTTCATCTTAAGTGTAAGGGGGGGTAAAGTACGATACATTAGAGAATGCTATTACGCTTGATTTTTCGTTTGTTTAATGGTAGATGTGTAATAAAACTGAGAGAAATACCTGTTAAGGCAATTTTAGTGCCAAATTTAAAATTTTTTACAACATTTAGGAGTGAAACTTTGGTCTTAATGAGCGTCTCATGGATAGGAAGTTATATGACTAGCACAAAACCGTACCACTAAAAAATTTTCCACCCCCAAATATGTGAGGTTCACCCCTAGAATTGGTAGGAAAAGCATTTATGCTATGATGTGTGTACCGGTAGCACTTAGATTCTAGAACTTGCGTTAGGACCATTCCGAGGCCACAAGTGAGACTACATTCGTGTAGTTAGATTTACTACATGATAAGAGGCATTAGGATTAACCCATTGTTTTACACCTGTGTTTTTGTTATAATTACATTGGCTACATTGGTCAAGTAATTCTCCCACACCCTTTGCGTTGTACTCATTTTTAGTACACGATACCCCTAGTACACCCCTCAGAGCCTATCTTTTCGTTTCTAACTTTAAGCATTTTACTTAAAGTAAGAATTTGTTTACACCCCACTTAAATGTACACCCAAATCGCCTTAGCCTACCTTGTATGCACTCATTTTTAGTGCATTATTGTGACAACATTTGTTTAAACCCTTAGTTAATTATCTAATTGATTACATGGTTGCTAAGTCGAGTCATATCCTTGTACATATTGTTTTGGGACGATTGGGACTCATGGGTAAAGTACTAGTGTAATGGAGTAATGGGGAAGAACAACATTATTACCCCCATATGTGCTAAATATTTTAAAAAGTACTCCAAGTGTTTCGATTATCTTAATTCGAGTCATTAGAATAGTTAATTGTAAAGTTATGTAAAAGTTCAAGTGTAAGGGGAATGCAACCCCCCTGTGATGTATTATTTTGGATGGTAGGGCAAGAGTGTATGCAAAAAAAAAAAAAAAAAAAAAAAAAAAAAAAACATACGGACTACCATCCCGTTTCATTTTTTGTTTATTTTATCTTTTTGTTATTTTTTTCATTAGCTTAAGTCGAGTCTAGTCTTGGCTTAGCAACGCCATATTGTACATGTAATTAATCAAGATCTTTAACTCGCCACCAGTAAAATATCCTTTATCCAACAAAACCGTGTTTATCATATCCCTACACCTAACGTTATAACCCGTTTAAAATCCCTCTTTGATAGTTTATCTTAGGTGCTTACGCCTAGTGGAGGAGGTTTTTGATCCTTTCCCAAGCCTATGGTAATCTATTTGCTATGACAGGTAGTGAGAGATATTATCCATTTTCATTTATGAGATATACTTTTATGACACTTGAGAGATGTGAGTATCTAAACACTACTTGTGAGGTGCTAGTGTGTAATCTCCGTGCTTATTATGATTAAAGTGGAACGACTATTTGTTGTAATTACTTTTATATTAGCGTTAAATGACCCCTAGCTTGTATTTTGATTAGAATAAAAGCGCATTTGCTTGAGGACAAGCAAATCTCAAGTGTAAGGGTATTTGATGAAGCGAAAAGTGTACCGCTTTTAGGGGGTCATTTAAGCCCTAAATCGTATTTATTTGATCAAATATTGCCCTAAATCGTTCCTTTTGTCATTTTAGGTACTTTGGAGAAGAAATCTGGAAAAGGAAGCATTTTGGACGTTTTTGGAGCATAAAAGTGAAGAAAACGACAAAGTCTCAAAATCGGCTGGAAAAGTACCTGTGACGGCGTCAAGCCCCAAGGTGACGCCGTCAACCCTTGATAAGCCAGAGAGGATTTTGGAAGATTAAAGGGGGACGGCGTCAAGGAGGCCGTCAACCCTTGACTCGCCAGAGAGGATTTTGGAGGATTAAAAGGGGACGGCGTCAAGAAGGCCATCAAGAAACCCTAACCACGGCGAGGTGACGGCGTCACACTCTATAACGTGACACCGTCAGATCTGTTTTCCTATATATATTTTCATAATTTTTAGTCATTAGTGTGCAACTTTGTGAGAGAGAAACCCTAAGACGATTTTTCTGCCATTTTTAAGGGTTTTATTGTAAAACCCGAAAATTTAAAACATGCAAAAATTACCAAATTACCCCTGAAACTTTAAAAATTTAATTAAAGCTTATTTAAAGTACCGAATTAATCCCGAATATCTGAAAACGAACTACAAATCAAGCGAGATAATTTTGAGGCAAGCTTCTAATATTTTACAAAGTACAAAAGAGTATAATTGCACATTTAAAACCTATGGGCCGAATATTACACTTCTTATACAAATCCTATTATTTAAAAAACAATTTAAATTACAAAATCAATTATGTAAATTACCTAATTATGGTAAATTGGAAATTTAGTCAAGACCACCGATTCTTTAGCCTCAAGAACTCCCCTAATACTCGGCATAATCAACTCATAATCACTCCATGATTTATTTTCCATTTTAACCCTAAAAACCTTAACCGATATAAAACAAAAATACACATACACACACCATCCGAATTTTCCACAGCCAAGAAACATTTTTCTGGAGTTCTTCATAGTGCTAAGAAGCTTAGAAAAATAGGGTTTCGATTTATAGAGGCCTGGTCTAGGTGGTGTGATGCGTGCGTTGTGTCGTTGCGGTTTAGCAGTTTTAATGCCTACTCAAGTTTTAAATTTATATTTAGCCGACTTATCAATAACACACACACTTAACGAGCAGTGTACCCGGTCAGTATGAATATAATGGTAAGTAGAGTGTCGATCACTAAGAGTGGAACGTATTATCTAGTTATTCTAATCAGTATTTTAATAAATTAAGTTAGCTATACAACCTAATCTAACGCAAGGGGGTTCAGCCTGAGAGACTGGCACGATTAAGTTGCAATTAAATAATAAACAAAACCAATAGGCACGAATCAGCAAGTAGCACACACGTACACAGATAAATACTCGAGACAATAAGAGGGCTGTCCTTATTATAAGTAGTTTGTCACTTGTTTTATTGCTAGTGTTATATGAAGTGTATAGTTCGATGCAACGCACCGAGATTAAGTCCTTTCTCGTTGGTTCTAATCTTATCGGCGAGTAAACCCTTAATGATTACTTATGACTATCCTATTTATCTTTCTCCTACTTTTCTACAGACCATAGAATGCATAGGCATCTAATAAATAGGCGAGGGCAGAGGCATGGCGACCCGATCAACGCTCAGCTAGCCACAAAGGTTATCAATGCACTAATAAAATTCACCAAAGACACTAACATATAAACTTTAATTGATGAGAAAGCAGTTTTAAGGGAGTGCAACCTTTCCGTTGTCACATTACACAAGCCACCAATCTTGATGAATTAAAGTTTACTAACACAATAAAACAAAACTACTTAATGAATTAAACACATGCAGCACCTTCTTACAGCTCTTGTATCTTCGATTTGAGTGTGTCTTGTGCTGCTTCTCTGACTGAATTCGTCCTTGGTTTCTGTCCTTCGGTCTTCGATATTATATGTTGCACTAGCTAACCGACTTTCGTCTGGTCTTGGGGTATTTATAGTTTTTGTCTGAGGGTGAGATGCAGCGCATCTAAGGAGTAGATGCGGCGCATTGACTTAACTTCGCGTGGGGTCCAAGATTATAATATTCAGGAATATTCGTACACCGCCAGAAGATGCGGCGTAACCCATTTATAGATGCGGCGCATGTCCTCTTGAATCTTGGATCGTATCTGGTGAGATCTTGATAGCGATGCGGCGCATGTCATGAGTGAGATGCGGCGCATCTGGAGCAGATTTGACTTGATCTTGTCCATTTCAGTAGGCTCTTCACTTTATGCATGTTTTGCTCCATAATTAGTCCAAAATCGCCAAGTTTCACCAAATGCTTGTTTTCAACTGAGAATTACAAAAGTAAACGATTAAGTATTAATCCTCATACATAATATAATAAAACAAGTCAATTTAGTAGGATAAATGATAGTAATAAAATGTACTTATTTGAGTTCATCAAATATCCCCCCACTTGAACTTTACTTGTCCCCAAGTAAACCTTAGATTAAATCTTATGAAAATGTATCCTAAAAGATGTTAGGATTTATTTTTATATTTAAGCATGTATTCATCTTTGTCATAATCACACAACTAAACACTTAACGAATTAGAAGTAAAATAAAATATTCGATAAAAGCAAATCTAATCGTTTAACTGTCCAGTCGTGACGAATATTCTATCATAAGCTTGGCAAGTATACACATCTCCACCACTAAAGCCAAGGAATAACAAGTCTAAAGCGGTAAAAAGGGTTTTTAGGCTTAAGGGGTAATTATTCTTATTCTCTATCGATCTCAAATTCCAGAAAAGGCGACAAAATCACAAATACATGATCGAATCCACGAACACGATACTTGCAATTGCTCAAATCCTTAACTCGAATAGGCTAAAGATAGGTCCAAACTTCACCAATAATAATATATCAAAAAGGGCGACAAAATCATAAATACATAGCCGAATCCACGACTGCGATACTTAAGATTGCTCAAATCCCTAATCTCAATAAATCAAAGGTTTGGTTGGATAAAGAATAGGGTATGGATAAATTTTGGGATATAAATTGTTGTAAAATAAAAAATAAACAAAACAAATAAATTAAAATCCTAAGTGTGGTTAATCACTATCCCAACCATCCCATGAATAAGACTCATATCATTGAATAACTCACGCTTTAACACTTGAAACACACGCTTTAGGTAGACACGAATTATACTCAACAAGATCTTAATCAAAGAACAAACCTTAGTTGACGTTCCCATAACTGCCAACTCCCATTCAATCCATAAATATAATACAACAACTAGTGGTGATATCGACCACTTACATAACTTTACATCGTTGGTTTGAAATCAAACATCCAACTTTTTTTTTCTTTTTCTTTTCTAATTTTTTCGATTTTTTTTTTTTTTTTTTTTTTTTTTTTTTTTTTTTTTTTTTTTTTTTTTTGATAACATAAACATAGATGTGTAAAATTTCACCACATCACTATAATGATAATTCTGGATAATTTTTCCATACTTTTCATAACTTCAGAAATAACGGTAATAGTGAAAGTAGTAAACACACGAAATATAAATTCAAAGATATACAATATTTACTTTCACTCCAATTGCATTGTGCAATTTCCCGACCTAACCATAGATAATGAATTACGCACGCGAACACAGGTAATGTAAGGAAACACACTTTGCCTATAGCAATTAACCAACCACGGATCTTAATCTACAGGGTAGGCTAAGGTGTAAGGTGTAACGAAACATTTTAAACATAGGTGTAAGAAACGAAAGGAATGGCTCTGAGTGTTTTTCTAGGGGTATCTTACTCTAAAAATGAGAGTAACAAGAGGTTTATACGGGGGTTAACTAACCAGTGTAGTTAGCTAATAACACATAACATATAAAGGCCATTTGGGTGTAATCCTAGAATTTTACCAATTTAGACAAGTCATTCCAATTATATAAATAATACTCATTATGGTGGTCTCGAATAGTATACAAGCTAAGTTCTAAAGTTTACAAGTCACCGGCACACTCATAGATTTGTGAATTTTGAAAAATCATAATTTTTGAAAATAACGTCATGTGTGCAGCTATGCAACTTAGACTTTAAACAAAAACATGCTAAAAAATTTTAAATTTAGATATATTAAGCACTTTTTAAGCATATTTTGAAAAGTTTAGGACAAGTAAATGTTAAGTGTTCTAATTCTCCAATCCCCCCACTTAAGTTAAACAACGTCCTCGTTGTTTGTATAAAAGGTTAAAAACTGGAAAACAAAAGAATTAGAACAGAAAAACTCCCCTGAGATTTGCTCGGTATGATCCTCCATTAGTGTAAGAGCAAAAATCATCTTTCTTGTGGATTAGAACGTTTAATCTTCATATTAGATGTATCCACAGGAAATGCAGGAATCTATAATACCACCAAGGCTTTAAAACACACCTAAGATAAGAAAGGTTCAACTTGCATAATACATTAGTAGTTAGATAAAAATAAAACATAAATAATAAAAATGAAAATCATCAGGTCAGTCGATGCGCCGTATCTTATGGAAGAAGATACGCCGTATCGAGCCTGGAATAAATACGGATCAGAATAAAAGATGCGCCGCATCCTTAACCAGGGATGCGCCGCATTTAAAATAAACTGATAAAAAGTTTTAAATTCAAAAATAAAAAAAATGCAGAAAAATAAAATAAGATATGACCATTTGCAGGAGATGCGTCGCATCTCATGGTTGAGATGCGCCGTATCCTCGGCGGCCTGACTGACTCGACACAGAACAGTAAATAAAAGATAAATCCGGGTTGTCTCCCGGTAAGCACTTCTCTTTATTCCAGAGTCTTCAAGTTAGACTCATGTTCAGCTCTTTAATAATGATCATTGAAGGAGTCGGAAACATCGCGCTCCTTCATTGCCAATTCGGTAATATTGAACACTCCTTGCTCGTCCTTGATTTCCACGCCATTCTTCTTTAGTATCTGTATAAACAAAGTCCTGTCCCTGTCGGGCAGAGATGACAAAATGATAGACGGGAAATTTTTATTATCACATAGGCATAAATAAGCAAGGTGGGGTGGTAGTTCAATAAACACATCATTATTCAAATTCATTTTCTCAACTATTCTCCTACGTTTGTTAATTACTACGCAATCATACCACTCATCATCAGAATCATTAACAACATCGCGTCTAAGTTCGGTAGGTACATTAAGGTCAATAAATTCCTCAAAGTTCTCATGATTAGGATTAGTTGAGTTGTTTTGAATTAATGTTTCTCCCATAAGTCTAGCTTCAAGATCGAGGTCCATACGCTCTCTTAATCCTAGCACATAGACTCCTCTAATTATGCTTTTAACAGGATCTTGGCACTTATAGACTAGTTTGTTGTTCCCTACCCTTAATGAAAATTTTCTTTTAAACACATCAATCTTAGCATGGGCAGTAGACAAGAAAGGTCGACCAAGGATTAAAGGAATCTTAACATCCTCGGGCATATCTAAAATAACAAAGTCTACAGGGAAAACAAATTTCTCAATCTTAACTAGCACATTATTGGCAATCCCTTCAGGTCGTTTTACCGTTTTATCAGCCAATTCAATAAGCAACTTAGTCGGTGTTAATTTACCTAGTCCTAGGGTAGTGAATGTCTTAAGAGGCATAACACTAACACTAGCTCCTAAGTCAGCTAACACATTATTGAAATTTATATTATTAATTGAACAAGGTAGAGTAAAACTTCCTGGGTCTTTTTCTTTATGAGGCAAGGCATTTAAGTCGGTTGCAGAGCTCTCTTCTTTCATTGTAGCCTTGATCTCCTCTTCAATCTTTGTCTTTTCTTTTAGTAATCTCCTTAAGCTGATTGAAGAATTAAAGAAAAATTCGGGTCTTGCACCATCATTACCATTCATCGGTCTTCTAGGAAAAGGAATGTTAGGAGTGACTTCTTCAGTGGTGCTTATGGCCTTGACATGATCTCTTGGATTGGTTTCAGTTGAGCTAGGTAAACTTCCATATCCCCTTTCTTGAAGAACTTTGCTCATTTGACCAATTTGTTGTTCCAATGCTTTGATCGAAGCTCCTTGATTTCTTGTAGTAGTGTCCGTTGAAGCTCGGATTTCTTTGATCATAGCAGTATTCTCTTCATGTCTTTTAGCAGCATCGGCCATAATTTGCTTTAGAGTGTCATCTAAAGTCTGCCTCCTCTCTTGATAAACGGGATTGAAGTTGTTCTTTTGATAGAATCCCGGACTAGCTTCCCTAAATCTTCCTGAAGGTCGGAATGGTTGTCCAAATTGGGTGTAATATGCTTCTTCAAACGTCTCACTTTCATTCTTATTCGGGCAATCTTTAGTGTAGTGAGGTCCTTCACACTTTTCACATCCAACTTGGGCAGCATACACTCTTTCATCACGCTTCTTCATCTCTCTACTAATTTTATCCAATTGAGCCTGAATAGCAGCAATCCCGTCAAAATTAGTACTGCTCTTAGATCTAGTAGAGGTCCCATCGTGCCATTTTTGAGAATGATCAGCAGCTTCTTGGATTGCTTTCCTCGCATTGGTTGCACTCATTTGAGGCACAGCTCCCTTAGCGTCCAAGATTTGTCTAGTAGGCACGTCCAATCCTTGATAAAACAATATTATCTCCTGCATAGCGGTTAGATAGTGTTGAGGACATTTTACCAATAAATCTTTAAATCGTTCCCAAGCTTGATAAAGAGTTTTATCAGGCTCTTGCTTGAAACTATTGATAGCCTCCATCTTTTTAGCAGTCTTAGCAGGTGGACAATATCTCTTCAGGAATTTGCTCTTCAAATCTTCCCATGTAGTGATTGAACTAGCAGGTTCATTCCTTAGCCACTTGTTAGCAGCTCCTTTTAGCGAGATTGGAAAGATTCTTAGCATGAGTTGATCGTCAGTCACTCCTTCTGAAGTAAACAAATCCGCAATCTCGAGGACCTTCTCAACATGCTCATTAGCATCCTCATGTTCCGATCCACTGAAAGCGTTCTCTCTTAGTTCCTTGAGAAACTGACCCTTCAATTCAAACTTTGATTTATCATCAAACTTTGGTCTAGCAACTCCTGAAGTGTGATCAGCACGGGTTTTGTTCATGTATTCCTCCATAGTTGTGTTTTCGCCCATTGTTTCTGTTTCTTCCTCCTCGTTCTCTTCAGAAAAATAATCAAGCTCGAATGAACTTGAAGTATCAAAGCTTTTTGTTTTGAAAAGCCTTTTAAGCGAATGAAAAGCTCTTTCAGGATCGTCGAAAGGTTGAATCAAGTTCTTCGTAGAACTCCTGGTCATGCACTTCCTGAAATCAACACAAAAATATCAGTAGGGTATGCTCGAGAAAGTAGTATATCAGAAAATCAACAACGAAAACGGAATACGAAAAATTAAAGTTACTGATATCTGCAGACGATGCGCCGTATCCAAAAAGATGGATACGCCGTATCTTATAATCGTTAAAATTAAATCAGACTTTATTCAGAAGATAGATACGCCGCTTAGAAATTAGAATGCGCCGTATCTGTTTTAATTATCAAAAATCGATATTTATTTAAAATTAAATGTGTCGTATTAACAAAAGTTAATGCGCCATATTTTTGTTACGTTTCAAAATATAAGATTTTTGATTCAGAAGATACGCCGTATCGATAGAAATCGATACGTCGTATTTGTTTAATAATTCGAAAACTGTTTTTAATTAAAATAATAGATACGCCGTATCTGATAAATCAGATGCGTCGTATCGCGTTAACGTTTAGAATTTTTTTTTTTATCAAAAACAGATACGCCGTATCTTCAAAAGAAGATGCGTCGTATTACTTTATCGCTCAGAAAAAATTTTCTTATTAAAAACAGATACGCCGTATCTTGGGGAAAAGATGCGTCGTATCGAATTAATTAAACGCGTTGTATTTTATAAAAAATTGAACGCAATACGCCGTATCTGAGAAATCAGATGCGCCGTATCGTTCGATTTAGCTCAGTACAACGATAGCAGAACACACAAAATACGAAAAATTAAAACAAATAAAAACACACAAACGAAAAATCAAATAAAAGCAAATAAATAACACACAAAAACAGAAAATATGCAAAATAGTACAATGAATGCAAATTAATCTAATACACAACAAAATTAGCGGTTAGATAAAAAAAAATTAAAACCTAATTAAAATACTAATCAAATTAACAGATAATAACAATTCACTCCCCGGCAGCGGCGCCAAAAACTTGATGCGTGCGTTGTGTCGTTGCGGTTTAGCAGTTTTAATGCCTACTCAAGTTTTAAATTTATATTTAGCCGACTTATCAATAACACACACACTTAACGAGTAGTGTACCCGGTCAGTATGAATATAATGGTAAGTAGAGTGTCGATCACTAAGAGTGGAACGTATTATCTAGTTATTCTAATCAGTATTTTAATAAATTAAGTTAGCTATACAACCTAATCTAACGCAAGGGGGTTCAGCCTGAGAGACTGGCACGATTAAGTTGCAATTAAATAATAAACAAAACCAATAGGCACGAATCAGCAAGTAGCACACACGTACACAGATAAATACTCGAGACAATAAGAGGGCTGTCCTTATTATAAGTAGTTTGTCACTTGTTTTATTGCTAGTGTTATATGAAGTGTATAGTTCGATGCAACGCACCGAGATTAAGTCCTTTCTCGTTGGTTCTAATCTTATCGGCGAGTAAACCCTTAATGATTACTTATGACTATCCTTTTTATCTTTCTCCTACTTTTCTACAGACCATAGAATACATAGGCATCTAATAAACAGGCGAGGGCAGAGGCATGGCGACCCGATCAACGCTCAGCTAGCCACAGAGGTTATCAATGCACTAATAAAAGTCACCAAAGACACTAACATATAAACTTTAATTGATGAGAAAGCAGTTTTAAGGGAGTGCAACCTTTCCGTTGTCACATTACACAAGCCACCAATCTTGATGAATTAAAGTTTAATAACACAATAAAACAAAACTACTTAATGAATTAAACACATGCAGCACCTTCTTACAGCTCTTGTATCTTCGATTTGAGTGTGTCTTGTGCTGCTGCTCTGACTGAATTCGTCCTTGGTTTCTGTCCTTCGGTCTTCGATATTATATGTTGCACTAGCTAACCGACTTTCGTCTGGTCTTGGGGTATTTATAGTTTTTGTCTGAGGGTGAGATGCGGCGCATCTAAGGAGTAGATGCGGCGCATTGACTTAACTTCGCGTGGGGTCCAAGATTATAATATTCAGGAATATTCGTACACCTGATGAAGCGAAAAGTGTACCGCTTTTAAGGGGTCATTTAAGCCCTAAATCGTATTTATTTGATCAAATATCGCCCTAAATCGTTCCTTTTGTCATTTTAGGTACTTTTGAGGAGAAATCTGGAAAAGGAGGCATTTTGGACGTTTTTGGAGCATAAAAGTGAAGAAAACGACAAAGTCTCAAAAATCGGCTAAAAGTTACCTTTGACGGCGTCAGATTTTACTCTGGACGGCGTCATGGCTTGGCAAGAAAAGGTGGATGTGAAATTTACTCATGATAAGCCAGTGAAAATTGCATGTGAATTCTGACGGCGTCACGCTTTAACCTGATCAAGGGCGTCACGGCTTAATTCAAAGAGGGACGGCGTCACGTTCAAGGTCTGACGGCGTCAAGCCTTGATAAGCCAGAACGGATTTTGGAGAGCTAAAGAGGGACGGCGTCAAGAAGGCCATCCGGGAACCCTAAAAGCGGCGAGGTGACGGCGTCACACTCCATAACGTGACGCCGTCAGATCCAAAAGTCTATATATAGTTTTCTAATTTTTTGTCATTAGTGTGGAACTTAGTGTGGAATTTTTGGGAGAAAACCCTAAGACGATTTTAGCATCTTTTTCAAGGCTTTTTGCCTTGAGATCTTCCATGTTACATTGAAAGATAAGTTATCAATTAATCATTCAATATGTCTATGTGTTGTTTGATTTTATCTTGTTCTTGTCTTTTGTTTAACATGTTAGGCTAGATTTATCTTGTGTTTGCTTAGATCTAATGAAACCTAGCTATTGATTATTGGTTATTAGTGTGTTATTAGTTGTATTGGATGATTGTTTATCTATGTTAGGCTTAAGAAAACTGGCTAACTTCCTATTCGGTAACTTGCTTGAACGTCTTAAGAAACATGAACCAAATGCGTACTAAAGGTTTTTATGGTTGTATTTAATGCACAAGCGAATTCTAGTGATCCCATGTTAGGAGCTTCCTAGCCGGCTCGACATAGGAGTGAAGTAGGAGCTTGTAGAGTTGGGGAAGTACGTACGCCACCCCATGATTGGTATTAAGGAATACACCCGTCATCCACGCGACTAATACACACTAATCAACCGGTAAAAGATAGTTAGGGAGTAAGGAAATCTAAGTAAACACATTTCTCTACACATAAGTTTTCACCAAACTTTTTATTTTTTCAGTTATTTATTTTATTTGCATTTGTAGTTATTTGGGTTAGTTGACTAGCAACTAATTCCGCCCACTCTTTCAAACCCGAGATTTTACTTGCTTTCATAAAAATATAAAAACATAAAAAAGAATCTTCCTTCACCCTTAGACCTAATTAGAGTAGTTTTTCATACCTAACGAACACTATTCCATGTGGAGAACGATCAATCCCCCGTACTTACCACTACACTATACTACATCGGTCAGGTACACTGCCTGGTAGGGTTGTAAGCCTCTTGAGATCCCTCGAGAGGTAAAACCTGTTGTAAGGTTGCAAAACCACGCATCAAGTTTTTGGCGCCGCTGCCGGGGAATAGTTATTGTTTAGGTGGAATTTTTATTTTATAGGTCTACTCACTAGATTCCTTTCTAGTGAGATTTTTATTTTATTTTTTTTAGGTTTTCTTTAGTCTATCTATTTTCTTCGTTTCTTTGTTCGTAACCATTACCATTAGACATCATGGAAGATGGTAATATCCTTAATCCCAACACCCCACCACAACAACAACCACCACCTCCTAGAGCCCGTACCTTAGGAGAGTACTCCCGTCCTAGCCACCATGGCTATCGAAACACCATTGAGCTCACTCAAGGAGCCAATGTCACACCCTTGCGATCCGACACCATCTGGTTGGTGCAAAGCGGATGCGCATTTCATGGACTTCGTTCCGAAGATCCTAATCAACATCTCAAGGACATTCTGAAATTCGTTGATTCTATAGACCTTGATGTTGCCACTCGAGAGACGACCCGATTGCGTCTCTTCCAATTCTCTCTGCGGGACCAAGCTAGTCAGTGGCTAGAACGTCAACCCGCAGGATCCATCACCTCTTGGGATGATCTCACCACTCGTTTCCTTGCTCAGTTTTTCCCACCGGGAAGAACTACCAAGCTAAGGAATGATATCTTGATGTTCCAACAACGTCAAGGCGAAACTCTCTACGAGGCATGGACTCGATTCAAGGACTTACTCCAAAAAGTCCCTCACCATGGCATAGAACTTTGGCTCCAAGTCCAAATCTTCTATGACCATATCAATCTCTACACGAGGCAAACCATTGACCAATCGGCCGGTGGTAAGCTACGTGATCTAAGTGCGGAACAATCATGGGCTCTCCTAGAGGATCTTGCTCTTTATGACAACGAAAGTTGGAGTGATCCCCGTGATTTGAATAAAACGGTCAAGGCAATATCTTTGCCTTCGAACAATTCAAGCACTTCCGACCGTAGGATCATAGAACTTGAAGATCAAGTCAAGTTTCTCATGAAATCCTACGAGGCTCCTAAACCTTCAAGCCAAGTGAACAAAATCACTTCTTCATGTGAATTATGTAGTGGTCCCCACGACACTCGTGATTGCATGGAACTCCCCGAACAAGCTTTTGTGGACTACGCATCCTCGCGTACCGACGGAGCGGGAGACAAGTGGTACACTTTCAAACCCGAGCCAAACCATTACGGTGATTCATACAACCCCTCATGGAAAAATCACCCGAACCTTAGGTGGAAACAAAACCAAACACACAACAAACCAATTCTTCCAACCCACCTAATCGTTTCCAATCAAGCGGTTCCAACTCGAACCGTAATTTCAACAACAATCCTTCTGGCAATGGTAGTACCGATAGCTTTGAAGGATTGATGTCTCAATTTATGGCATCTCAAGAAGCTCGTTTAGCCAAGTTTGAAGCCGATTTCAAACAAAAACAAAGCGAGATGACCAATAAGATTGACACCTTGTTGAAAGCCCTCAATGACCGAGAAATGGGAGCACTCCCTAGTAACACGGTCAAGAACCCGAAACTAAACGTCAACGCTATTTCATCGGTTTCGTCCCCTAGTTCTTGTCCACAATATTATTCGGTCAATTCCATGAGCACGTGTTTCAAACAAACCCAAGTCGTTCCAAATGACCAAGAAGTTATGACATCCAAATTGGTCAACAACATAGTTGAAACACCTCCCACTCAAAACCTTGACGAAGAATTCAAGGAGCTCCACCTTGAAAGTCCGGTTGTTGATGAGTTGGATGAAAAGAAGCTCAAGTTAGGCGAAAGAGGGACCGCCTTTGTTCAAAACAAACTACCTAAGAAGTTAGATGATCCGGGCTTATTTGTTCTACCTTGCAAGATCGGTAATTCGGAGGCTTATGACACATTAGCCGATCTTGGATCAAGCCTTAACCTACTTCCGTTACCTCTTTACACCTCTCTAAAACTTGGAAAACTTGAAGAAACCGAGGTGATAATAGGTTTAGCGGATGGAAGTGTTGCTTACCCGGTTGGAGTAGTTAAGGATGTGTTAGTACACATTGGAAAACTAACCATTTTAGCCGATTTCCACGTCCTTGATATGGTTAGCGACCCTACATGCCCCTTGTTGATAGGTAGAGGATTTTTGGCGACCGCTAGTGCTATGATTGATTGTAAGGAATCTAAGATAGCGGTAGGAGAAGGAGATACTTGGTCAGTCTATGATGTTAAGAAACACGCCTATGATACTAGTGAGGAACCGACACCCTATTGGTTAGAATTAAATAGGAGACCATCTAGATATGGACCTTGGATAGATAGAGGCTTCATAGGACCCCAACGCCCATTTTACCTAGAAGAGGACTTTGTGAACCGAACACATACGGTAGAACAACTCTTGGCTAGGGACACCGAATTGGATCCATTTGAAGACCCTCTAGTTTTTAGAAGGATGATTGAGTTCCTAGGAGTTTTGCCAATTAACCTAGGAATGAATAAGTGGACTTGTGAGGAGGATGATCACAAGTGGGATTGGGAAAAACCACCCAAAGATGGAGATGGGTCATGGCATATTAAGATGACATTGTATGACCCGGATGGAGAGAAGTTTGAAAAGATATATCGTACTAAGCGGACCAATAGGAAACTTCAATCCAAGCTTAACCCTAAAGACGTCCTCGATGACGAGCTTACTTATATAGGGTAGCGTGACTTTGAGTCTAGCTACAAGACTCGTTAATAAAGAAAAGCGCTTCTTGGGAGGCAACCCAATCTTTATTTGCTTTTTGTGTTTATTTATTTATTTGTTTGTTTTTATTTGTTTCCGTATGTGTGCTTAATTTTTATTCTTATTGATTCATGTTCAAAACTAATTTGTGAAAATGCTTTATTTTGTTTTTAACTTCGTCTTAACTACATATAAAGGTATTTTGCAAAAGGTAAGTGTAAGGGAAATCTAAATCGGTTTATTAGAACACAAATGAACATGAATCGTAATAATAATAAATTAACATACATATTCGTATTTGTTTGAGTCAAATGCTTGTATCGAGTCATAATGATGTTTTGCAGGAATTCCAGGAAGTAAGGTAAAGGTTTTTCCAGAAATTTTCCGGAAACTTAAAATGAGAATTTTTGTCAGGTCATTTCTGACGGCGTTAGGGTTTATAACCTGACGGCGTCAGATTTAATTTTCAGAAATTTTTGAAAGTTTTGTTTTCATAAATTTTTTTTTTATTAAATCTCCAACTTATAATCTCCAGGAATCTGCAAAATTATCATTCCACAAGCATTATATCCTTATATATATAGATTTATCCCGCCGATGTTATGCAGGTTTTCGTGTTTGTTTTCTCAGGTTTAACAGGTTATTTTGGACAAGGAAATGTTTTGGATCAAGCTTATGGCGATGCATTAGTCATGGAGCTTCAACATTACCTTGGAATAAGATTTAACCGTGTTACTTCATTATCCACCGAGCGAATCAGGGGAGTATTTGATTTCAATCTTTTACTTTTTGCTTTTACATCTTGTTATTTGAACATTGGGGACAATGTTCATCTTAAGTGTAAGGGGGGGGTAAAAATACGATTTTTAGAGAATGCTATTACGCTTGATTTTTGTTTGTTTAATAGTTGATGTGTAATAAAACTGAGAGAAATACCTGTTAGGGCAATTTTGGTGCCAAATTTAAATTTTTTTACAACATATAGGAGTGAAACTTTGATCTTAATGAGCGTCTCACGGATAGGAGTTATATGACTAGCACAAAAACCGTACCACTAAAAAATTTTCACCCCCAAATATGTGAGGTTCGCCCCTAGAATTGGTAGGAAAAGCATTTATGCTATGATGTGTGTACCGCTAGCACTTAGATTCTAGAACTTGCGTTAGGACCATTCCGAGGCCACAAGTGAGACTACATTCGTGTAGTTAGATTTACTACATGATAAGAGGCATTAGGATTAACCCATTGTTTTACACCTGTGTTTTTGTTATAATTACTTTGGCTACATTGGTCAAGTAATTCTCCCACACCCTTTGCGTTGTACTCATTTTTAGTACACAATACCCCTAGTACACCCCTCAGAGCCTATCTTTTCATTTCGACCTTTAAGCATTTTACTTAAAGGAAGAATTTGTTACACCCCACTAAAATGTACACCCAAATCGCCTTAGCCTACCTTGTATGCACTCATTTTTAGTGCATTATTGTGACAACATTTGTTTAAACCCAAGTTAATTATCTAGTTGATTACATGGTTGCTAAGTCGAGTCATATCTTTGTACATATTGTTTTGGGACGATTGGGACTCATGGGTAAAGTACTAGTGTAATGGAGTAATGGGGAAGAACATCATTTATTACCCCTATATGTGCTAAATATTTTAAAAGTACTCCAAGTTTTTCAATTATCTTAATTCGAGTCATTAGAATAGTTATTTGTAAAGTTATGTAAAAGTTCAAGTGTAAGGGGGATGCAACGCCCCTATGATGTATTATTTTGGATGGTAGGGCAAAAGTGTATGCAAAAAAAAAAAAAAAAAAAAAAAAAAAAAAAAAAAAATCGAAAAAATCAAGAAAAATACAAAAAAAAATGAGAAAAAGAAAAATAGAAAAAATATACGGACTACCATCCCGTTTCATTTTATGTTTATTTTATGTTTTTGTTATTTTCTTTCATTAGCTTAAGATTGAGTCGAGTCTTGGCTTAGCAACATTGTATAGTACATGTAATTGATCAAGATCTTTAACTCGCCACCAGTAAAATATCCTTTATCCAACAAAACCGTGTTTTCCTTTTCCCTACACCTAACGTTATAACCCATGTAAAAGCCCTCTTTGATAGTTTATCTTAGGTGCTTACGCCTAGTGGAGGAGGTTTTCGATCCTTTCCCAAGCCTATGGTAATCTATTTGCTATGACAGGTAGTGAGAGATATTATCCGTTTTCATTTATGAGATTTATTTTGATGACACTTGAGAGATGTGAGTATCTAAACACTACTTGTGAGGTGCTAGTTTATAATCTCCGTGCTTATTATGATTAAAGTGGAACGATTATTTGTTGTAATTACTTTTATGTTTGCATTAAATGACCCCTAACTTGTATTTTGATTAGAATAAAAGCACATTTGCTTGAGGACAAGCAAATCTCAAGTGTAAGGGTATTTGATGAAGCGAAAAGTGTACCGCTTTTAAGGGGTCATTTAAGCCCTAAATCGTATTTATTTGATCAAATATCGCCCTAAATCGTTCCTTTTGTCATTTTAGGTACTTTTGAGGAGAAATCTGGAAAAGGAGGCATTTTGGACATTTTTGGAGCATAAAAGTGAAGAAAACGACATAGTCTCAAAAATCGGCTAAAAGTTACCTTTGACGGCGTCAGATTTTACTCTGGACGGCGTCATGGCTTGGCAAGAAAAGGTGGATGTGAAATTTACTCATGATAAGCCAGTGAAAATTGCATGTGAATTCTGACGGCGTCACGCTTTAACCTGATCAAGGGCGTCACGGCTTAATTCAAAGAGGGACGGCGTCATGTTCAAGGTCTGACGGCGTCAAGCCTTGATAAGCCAGAACGGATTTTGGAGAGCTAAAGAGGGACGGCGTCAAGAAGGCCATCCGGGAACCCTAAAAGCGGCGAGGTGACGGCGTCACACTCCATAACGTGACGCCGTCAGATCCAAAAGTCTATATATAGTTTTCTAATTTTTTGTCATTAGTGTGGAACTTAGTGTGGAATTTTTGGGAGAAAACCCTAAGACGATTTTAGCATCTTTTTCAAGGCTTTTTACCTTGAGATCTTCCATGTTACATTGAAAGATAAGTTATCAATTAATCATTCAATATGTCTATGTGTTGTTTGATTTTATCTTGTTCTTGTCTTTTGTTTAACATGTTAGGCTAGATTTATCTTGTGTTTGCTTAGATCTAATGAAACCTAGCTATTGATTATTGGTTATTAGTGTGTTATTAGTTGTATTGGATGATTGTTTATCTATGTTAGGCTTAAGAAAACTGGCTAACTTCCTATTCGGTAACTTGCTTGAACGTCTTAAGAAACATGAACCAAATGCGTACTAAAGGTTTTTATGGTTGTATTTAATGCACAAGCGAATTCTAGTGATCCCATGTTAGGAGCTTCCTAGCCGGCTCGACATAGGAGTGAAGTAGGAGCTTGTAGAGTTGGGGAAGTACGTACGCCACCCCACGATTGGTATTAAGGAATACACTCGTCATCCACGCGACTAATACACACTAATCAACCGGTAAAAGATAGTTAGGGAGTAAGGAAATCTAAGTAAACACATTTCTCTACACATAAGTTTTCACCAAACTTTTTATTTTTTCAGTTATTTATTTTATTTGCATTTGTAGTTATTTGGGTTAGTTGACTAGCAACTAATTCCGCCCACTCTTTCAAACCCGAGATTTTACTTGCTTTCATAAAAATATAAAAACATAAAAAAGAATCTTCCTTCACCCTTAGACCTAATTAGAGTAGTTTTTCATACCTAACGAACACTATTCCCTGTGGAGAACGATCAATCCCCCGTACTTACCACTACACTATACTACATCGGTCAGGTACACTGCCTGGTGGGGTTGTAAGCCTCTTGAGATCCCTCGAGAGGTAAAACCTGTTGTAAGGTTGCAAAACCACGCATCAACACCGCCAGAAGATGCGGCGTAACCCATTTATAGATGCGGCGCATGTCCTCTTGAATCTTGGATCGTATCTGGTGAGATCTTGATAGCGATGCGGCGCATGTCATGAGTGAGATGCGGCGCATCTGGAGCAGATTTGACTTGATCTTGTCCATTTCAGTAGGCTCTTCACTTTATGCATGTTTTGCTCCATAATTAGTCCAAAATCGCCAAGTTTCACCAAATGCTTGTTTTCACCTGAGAATTACAAAAGTAAACGATTAAGTATCAATCCTCATACATAATATAATAAAACAAGTCAAATAATTAGGATAAATGATAGTAATAAAATGTACTTATTTGAGTTCATCATGGTGTCGAATTTTTCCTCCTTTATTCCATACGTAAGGTATAATTCCATTTTAATTCGTGCGACCGATGTAAAATTCATTTTCCATTTTTCCTGTGTTCCTCATATCATGTATGATCTGTGAAAAATGATTACAAGGTTTGTTGGTCGCGTTTGTGCTCGTGGAGAATTTTGGTGTCGTTCTTATTCTAGCCGAGAAGCTTATTTTCGTTCAGCTTGTTTCACTCAATCTATATCTGGTCTGGTATTTTTCTCACGTCTCCTACATCATATAAGTCACATATAAAATGATAGAAACGAGCCATGCATGATCTATAAGCCGTTTGTGAATTAATGAAATTATAAACCTAAAAACGTAATAATTCTACATATAATCCATACGATTTTTCTGAGGTGTGTTATTATTTTTCCTAGGTCCTATATGATTCATATAACATGTGAAAAATCTTGGTCGAATTTATTTAAGTCGAAATCATGATTTGTGGAAATTATTCTAAATCGGGTTTTAGAAAAAGAAAAGAAATAAGAAAATCAAACAAAAAACCCTAAATCGACCTAAGGTTAGGATTTGGTACAAGAATCTGGTCATTTAATGATTTTAAGGTTAAATTAATGATGGTACAATGATTAGGGAATTTACATTAGGGTTTGTGTCTGTTTTGTGGCTTAACGATTTGAAAATAAAACATAAAGGGGTGTTTTGTAATTTTTAAAACTCATGGGGTATTTTGGTAATGTGTTTTAATCAGGGACTAATCATGTAAAAATATAAAATAAGGGCCATGTGTGTTAGTTTTGTGATTAAAAGTTTAAAAGGTAAATATATATATTTATGTGTCGAATTGTAAATAATTAAACTAGAGGGACTAAAAAGGTAAATTCTGGAAACTTGAAGTTATTTTGAGTAAATAATAATGTTAAGAGTGTTTTGTGTAATTTTGAGCATCTATGGGCTTAATGTGTAATTATTATGGAATTATGATTTAATTTATAAATTTTGTAAACTTAAGGGACTAATTGTGTAAATTCTGAAATCTGAGGGGCTGAATAGTACTGATGAGTGTCTAAATACTCATCATTTTATTCCCATTTAGACTGTTAAAATAGCCAAAAACACTTTGAAATGTCACATAATACTATAAATATCATTGAAATATGTTTTTATGTGATTCAGATACAAAAAGATTGAAAACAAGTGAAAAACATGCAAAGTTCACAAAATTGTCATTTTCAGTCCCTGAAGTTTCACAAATTGGCAGAATTAGTCCCTGAAGGTTTAAAATGAAAGAAAAGTTAACTTTAGTCCTTGGGATATCAAACATGTTCACTTTTAGTCCCTGGATGAATTTTTTCTAAAAATGGCAACTTTTACCCCTTAAGTTTCAAAATTCGCAAATTTAGTCCTCGGGTATTTAAAAAAATGTAATTTATCAAATAATATCCTTGTACTATTCACATGTTACAATTTAGCCCCTTTTGACAACTTTGGAAAATTGCCAACCCAGCCCCTTCAAAAATCAAAATGTTACACAAATGGTCCTAGCTACTAAACCAAATAAACTTTAAACCTTTTAAATAATCCCAAAACCACCTCATCACCACAGCTGGCTACCTTAATCCTCTACCTCATCCTCCCTCCTCAACACTCTACCTAACAAACCAAAATACATTTAATGCTTCTTCTCCCATTTTCAATTTTTTCAGAGATAGTGGTAACTTTTTGGCGCCAAAATGCCAAATGGACGTTTATGATGAATCTGATGAATCCAATGGCCAAGATCAAGTGGGAAAGTCTCAGATATGTCGACTGAATGGAAAATATCTATAAAGAGAAGAAGAGGGGCAGTAGAAGAAGATATCTAGAGTAGTTTTATTTTAATTATGTTGTTCTTGTCTTAATTTTTTCCAGTTGTAATTTCCAGTTAAAAAGTGTTGTACTCAGTTCATTTTGTGTAATTTAAACTATCTTAACTTTTAATTTCAAGGTTGCTTTTATAAATTCGAATTTGGCATTTTTAAGTAAAATTGACAAATTTACTTAATCTTGTTAAATATTGTTATTTCATGATCCTATAATCTCAGTTAAGTTATTTAAAAACTTTTACAAGTTCCTTAAGCATTATAATCAGTCTTAATTCAAGAATCTATAGAAAATCACAAAAATACCTCATAAATAGCTAATAAAAAAAAATCAGCAAAGAAGTGAGAAGAAGCTTGGAGCAGGGTTAAAAATGGATGGCCCTTGGTTTGAGAACCTCAGGGGAGGTGTTAGGATGGTTAGAAGTGGCCTGGTTACCTTGGTTCTGCTTTGGATCAAATTGTAAGCTAATTTCCCATTTTTTGTAAAAGTACTGTAGCTATGCTTAATTTGTGCTTATATGATGTTTCTGAGTTTATTTAGTATAGTTATGTTTGAATATTGCATAATTGATAGCACTTGTTCATTGGATATCTTTAATGCTCATTTGGGTCATTTAACCATTAATTAGTGCATAACTAGCATAATGGAGTATTAATGGTTGTTTGTGCATGATTTTGGCATAGAACAGTTTCAAATAGCTTATTAGATGAACCTGCATAAGTAGTATAGTTTTAATCTCATTTAAACAAGGAAAACTCAAAAACAGTCTAAATTAAGGAGTGTTTGGATTTGCTGATATCTTTGATTCAAGGCTTGTTTTTGTTGTTGTTTTTGGTTGATATTTGTAACATTAGGTCCTAATAGAGCAGTAAAGTCATAAAAATCAATACTCTTTCATGTCAAAGTCAAAATCACCTTTAAACTCTATTTTTCATATCACTGTTAGGACTTTTGATTGCATAATCACTAATATGGTAGCATAAGTAGTTAAAGTAGCTTAATCTAGTTCCATAATAGCTTAATATAACATAATTAATCAGTAGGATCCTTTAAAAGTTCAAATTAGTCAACTTGTTAGTGTAAGTTAAAAGTCAAAATTTCAGTTTAGTAAGTTTTTGAATAAACTTGTTGATTTTCTCTAGGATTCCATACTAGGTTGTTAGACTTGTGCTCTTAGGATTAGAATATTTAGCTGCTTATCTTCATCAGAGTATTTTTAATTATTTTTATTAGCTTAGTTTAACTGCTTATTTGCTGGCTTTTATTTAGCGCTTTTTAGATAACTTCCCTTGTACCAGTCAATTCTGCCCAAGTTCATAAGCCCCTAAACTCTTACCCAGTTGAGCTTGTTACTTGATTTTTGGTTTTTAAGATAGCCAGTAGTATAAGCTTGATTTTGCCCCCTTCACTTTCCAAAAAACTGCTTATTACAGTGCTTAAAAATAAGCTAGAAATAGGGCCTTTAGCTTTCTTTTAGTAAACCGTATAATTACTCGAATTGGCTGACGGCCAGGGTATATCTGAGGTTTTTCAGTTGAATTGAGTTTGTTTTAGTATATTACACTATACCTAAGCTTTTGGTGTATTCTAGTGCTTATTTGCTTATTTTTGTGCTTATTTTCCAACTGCTTATTAGCCCATTCAGCTTATTAGTGGGCTTATCTAACTTTTTATATTTTTCCTAGTATTCTGCTATCATATAGTATTTACCTTGAATTTTTCAGATTTTTCCCAAGTCATTTACTATTTTTAATCTTTTTAATTAGTTTCTAATAGTTTTTAATTCATAATAAAAAATATAAATGTCAGAAAAATATAAATCTTTTTTCTAAAATTTTCATTTATTATTTAGGATTTAAGAAAAATAATTTTGCACCTGTAAGATTGGATTTCCATATATCTCAGTTTTTAGCCCGTTTTTCACTTTATTCTACTTTTTTCGGTGCTTATTTTAAGTTTTCAAAAATATCGTCTTTTATAAAAAGTGCTTATAATTAAGTACTTTAGCAATTTCAAAAATCAAAAATCCAAAATTATCCCGTTTTTATATTTCCCGTTTAGCTTATTTAAGCTATTTTCTTCCTTAGTATAAATCACTCAACCCTTATTCGTTCAATCATCACCCGATCACAAATTCGATCTATTTCAGTTTACACACCTCGCTGGGACTTAACGACCCGGGGATGCACTGTACTCCTTTGGTAAATTGCATGGTGCCCTAGATTGTTTGACTTTTATTGACCATTTACCTGGTTAATTTGGGTTGACCGTTTGGGGCCGATCAAGTACTATATGAATACTCTGATGTGACATTCTGAATTTTGGTAAAATAATATGCTTGTTTGGTAAATATGGATATTAGTGGGATTAAATCATGAATTATTTAAATATAAGGTTTATATTGTAAATTAATAAACTAAAGGGTGTAATTTGTAAATATTGAAACTTGAAGGTCGAATGTGTAATTCTGGAAAATAAAGTATTCAAATGGTAAATTATAATATTTAATATTTTAACCTTGAAATTTGGTAAATTTACATTTATAACCCTGAACTATGAAAACTTGTCATAACTAACCCTGAACTTGTATAACTTGTCAAATGAACATGATTTCCATAATAAGCTAATTAAAGACTTAACTTGAAATATATTATTTGAATCTTGCTAATTATGGGAACTTACTAATTCTGGAAACTTGCTAAAAATAGAAAGTTACTAAATCTGGAAAGTTTCTTAAAATGGAAAGATGAACTAAAATTGTAAGTTGAACTTGAACCCCTTTGGTAATTCTGTCTTTTACTCCTTTAGGTTCGAAGAGGGAGTGATCTGATCCCTGTCAGTCTTTGCTACTCTTGTATTCTTGCTTGCGTTTGAATAAGGTACAGATATTCTGCCCTTTTCAGTAAGGTGCCTTCGTTCTCTTGATTTATTTGATTCGTTTAAGATTTCCCGAACCATTGCTATGTATCCCTTGTATTGTGAACCTTGATCTGTGTACTTACTCTTGGACCCTTGTTGAACCCTTGCCTTGATCTTTTGGTTCACACCTTGCTTTGAACCCTGCCATGAACCTTGACCTGAACCTTGATACACTTGATATTATAACTGGATGAGAAAATCTTTTTAATTAATTATGAAAATGTTTTAAGAAACTATTTGTAAGACTATCTTTACAGAAATCATTTTTAAAGGACCTTCTTATTGAAAACCGTTTAAAGATTTCTTTTATGGAACCAGTACTTAAGAATTATTTTAACACTTATAAAATGGCCTTTTAATAGTAAACTTTTAAAGTGAACTTTATTATGAACCTTTGAACCTCCTGATATTGACCTTCCTGATATTGAACCTTCTGATATTGAACCCTCTGATATGAACCTCCTGACACTTGATACTTGATACCTGATACGTGACACCTGACACTTGATACTTGATACCTGATACGTGACACCTGACACTTGATACTTGACACCTGATACTTGACACCTGACACTTGATACCTGATACTTGACCTTGACCCACAGTTTGATATTACGAGCCACCCACCAGGCATGAGGTGTTCATGTCCTTGTCATTGATGCACCGATGACTTGACTCTAGGGTAGGAGAGAGATGTCCTATCCCGTCCCTGACTTGATTATATGGCGTGTATTGGTAGACTCTGGCCAACTGGGGTGTATGGATGCATCCTAGACTTGACCTGATTTGTTATATTTCTTGTTATACCTGGTGACTGATGGTGTGTGCGATGCACGTCTTTCACATCTTGGGAGCTTGCAACTCCACCCCTGAGAGGTAGCCCCTCACCCTGTATTTGGTACCGAGGTCTCCCCTCCGTACACCCTGATTACTGGACTTGATATGATATTTGTTTCTGGGCTCGTAGTAGATTTCTGTTACCCTTACACTTACCTGTACTATTTTTCCTTAACCTTGACATATTTACATGACCTTGACACTGCTTATCTTTCATTACTGTTACATTATACTTGTAAATTGACTCTGATCAGTTTGTATTCCTTTACTTATTCATTATCCTGTATTATTGCTTTGTTTCTGTTATATCTATTCACTGAGCTCTCGTAGCTCAGCCGCATTTCTTTTCCTGCGGCAGGTACATTTAAGCTAGGAGCTGGGTTTAACTTGGGATGAGAGCAACTTGTGTGAAGTTTAGACCTTGTCATTCTAGTGTGACCATTTGGATATTTCGGTTATGCCATTGTTTGGGCATTTTGGATTCTGTTTTGTACTTCGTTATTTCTGTCTTGCACTTGATATAAGTCGTGTTGACTTATTTTCCTTTGGATTTTAATGTTAAGGCTTCCGCTATTTTATTTCTTGAATGCTTGTATCTGATATGAAACCATGTATTTGTGACATCTTTGCCCTTGTCGGGTCGAGGTGTTACAATTTATGGTATCAGAGAATAGGCATCCGAAACCCTTAGAGCTTAGGCTCGTGACCTGTGAGGATTGGGTAGACATTAGGTTTCCTTTCGCGCACTCTTTTCCTGTTTTGCTCTGTCATATATTCTTGATCTGCTCTGTCATATTCTATCTGAGTTGCTAATCCTTTTTGTGATCGTTCAGATGGTGAACACGCGCTTTAACGAGTATGATGCTCCAAATTTCGAGGCCATGATTGCTGAGGCTTTGAAAAACATTCTCCCTAACCTTTCTGCTCAGGTGGTGACCGAGGTCACCAATAACATCCGCAATGGTGTTGGATCTTCTGGTAGTGGTGGTGGTGGTGGTGGTGCTCCACCTGTTGTTAACCCACCTGTTGGCATCCATGTGTGGATCGAGAGGTTCAACAAGCTTAAGCCTCTCTCTTTCAAGTCCGCTGCCACTCCCCATGAGGCAGAGGACTGGATCACCCATGTCGAGAAATTGTTCAGGGTCCTCGGATGTGCTGACGAGTTTAAAACTCGTTTGGCGACATTCAAGCTGGAGGGTGACGATCTTAATTGGTGGACTGCTCTTGTTCAGGCAAAGGGAGGTGATTATGCTGAGACCTGTTCTTGGGCGGATTTCATTGAGGTGTTCTATAGGCAGTATATTCCATTATCGGAGCAACAGAAGTATGAGAGGGAGTATGGGACGATTCGTCAGGGGGATCAGGAGTCTTCGGGTGAGTTTATGCAGCGATTCTTACGTTTGGCCAGTTTTGTGGGGCCAGAGGTTGCTGGGGATGCTCATTGTCAGGCACGTCATTTTAAGTGGGCATTAAAGACATGGGTATTAGACCGTATCGTGAACTTTGAGCACGAGGATGTGGCTGCTGTTGCGGATGCTGCCCGCAACATTGAGTTGTTGCATGCGGACGGGGGTTCTAATAAGCGGGACAGGGACGGTAACCGTGTGGATTTCCGGGGTCAGGGTCGTCAGGACCAAGGGCATGAGCAGAGGAGTCACCAGGACCGGGATTCTTATCAGAGAGGTCGGGATTCGAGGTCAGCTTCTAAGCAGGGTAGTGAGCGTCCGGAGAGCAACAACAACCAACGGCAGTGGAGAGATCATTCTTCTAGAGGCTATCAGCAAGATCGGGCGACTGGGTCAAACTCGCGGAGGAGATCATCTGAGCACTCTACTTCCCTACCTGTTTGTGGTTCTTGTGGGAAAAACCATACTGGAGCTTGTCGTACGACTTCTGGTGCTTGTTTTAGATGTGGTTCTTCTGAGCATCAAGTGAGAAATTGTCCTAAGCAATCTACGTCAGCACTTGAGAAATTTCTTGATCCTCCTCCTCCTGCTCCTCATACCGGTCGTGTCTTTATGCTTTCTGGTGACCGGATTGATCGCGCGTCTGGTATGTCTTTGTTCTGTTTTCCATCCTATTTCATTTCTGATTCCTTGCAAATTTCGAGGACAAAAGTTTTTTTAAGAGGGGAAGAGTTGTAAAACCCGAAAATTTAAAACATGCAAAAATTACCAAATTACCCCTGAAACTTTAAAAATTTAATTAAAGCTTATTTAAAGTACCGAATTAATCCCGAATATCTGGAAACGAACTACAAATCAAGCGAGATAATTTTGAGGCAAGCTTCTAATATTTTACAAAGTACAAAAGAGTATAATTGCACATTTAAAACCTATGGGCCGAATAGTACACTTCTTATACAAATCCTATTATTTAAAAACAATTTAAATTACAAAATCAATTATGTAAATTACCTAATTATGGTAAATTGGAAATTTAGTCAAGACCACCGATTCTTTAGCCTCAAGAACTCCCCTAATACTCGGCATAATCAACTCATAATCACTCCATGATTTATTTTCCATTTTAACCCTAAAACCCTTAACCGATATACACAAAAATACACACACACACCATCCGAATTTTCTGCAGCCAAGAAACATTTTTCTGGAGTTCTTCATAGTGCTAAGAAGCTTAGAAAAATAGGGTTTCGATTTATAGAGGCGTGGTCTAGGTGGTGTCGAATTTTTCCTCCTTTATTCCATACGTAAGGTATAATTCCATTTTAATTCGTGCGACCCATGTAAAATTCGTTTTCCATTTTTCCTGTGTTCCTCATATCATGTATGATCTGTTAAAAATGATTACAAGGTTTTTTGGTCGCGTTTGTGCTCGTGGAGAATTTTGGTGTCGTTCTTATTCTAGCCGAGAAGCTTATTTTCGTTCAGCTTGTTTCACTCGATCTATATCTGGTCTGGTATTTTTCTCACGTCTCCTACATCATATAAGTCACATATAAAATGATAGAAACGAGCCATGCATGATCTATAAGCCGTTTGTGAATTAATGAAATTATAAACCTAAAAATGTAATAATTCTATATATAATCCATACGATTTTTCTGAGGTGTGTTATTATTTTTCCTAGGTCCTATATGATTCGTATAACATGTGAAAAATCTTGGTCGAATTTATTTAAGTCGAAATCATGATTTGTGGAAATTATTCTAAATCGGGTTTTAGAAAAAGAAAAGAAATAAGAAAATCAAACAAAAATCCCTAAATCGACCTAAGGTTAGGGTTTGGTACAAGAATCTGGTCATTTAATGATTTTAAGGTTAAATTAATGATGGTACAATGATTAGGGAATTTACATTAGGGTTTGTGTTTGTTTTGTGGCTTAACGATTTGAAAATAAAACATAAAGGGGTGTTTTGTAATTTTTAAAACTCATGGGGTATTTTTGTAATGTGTTTTAATCAGGGACTAATCATGTAAAAATATAAAATAAGGGCCATGTGTGTTAGTTTTGTGATTAAAAGTTTAAAAGGTAAATATATATATTTATGTGTCGAATTGTAAATAATTAAACTAGAGGGACTAAAAAGGTAAATTCTGGAAACTTGAAGTTATTTTGAGTAAATAATAATGTTAATAGTGTTTTGTGTAATTTTGAGCATCTATGGGCTTAATGTGTAATTATTATGGAATTATGATTTAATTTATAAGTTTTGTAAACTTAAGGGACTAATTGTGTAAATTTTGAAATCTGAGGGGCTGAATAGTACTATATGAATACTCTGATGTGACATTCTGAATTATGGTAAAATAATATGCTTGTTTGGTAAATATGGTTATTAGTGGGATTAAATCATGAATTATATAATTATAAGGTTTATATTGTAAATTAATAAACTAAAGGGTGTAATTTGTAAATATTGAAACTTGAAGGTCGAATGTGTAATTCTGGAAAATAAAGTATTCAAATGGTAAATTATAATATTTAAGATTTTAACCTTGAACTTGGGTAAATTTACATTTATAACCCTGAACTATGAAAACTTGTCATAATTAACCCTGAACTTGTATAACTTGTCAAATGAACATGATTTCCATAATAAGCTAATTAAAGACTTAACTTGAAATATATTATTTGAATCTTGCTAATTATGGGAACTTACTAATTCTGGAAACTTGCTAAAAATAGAAAGTTACTAAATCTGGAAAGTTTCTTAAAATGGAAAGATGAACTAAAATTGTAAGTTGAACTTGAACCCCTTTGGTAATTCTGTCTTTTACTCCTTTAGGTTCGAAGAGGGAGTGATCTGATCCCTGTCAGTCTTTGCTACTCTTGTATTCTTGCTTGCGTTTGAATAAGGTACAGATATTCTGCCTTTTTCAGTAAGGTGCCTTCGTTCTCTTGATTTATTTGATTCGTTTAAGATTTCCCGAACCATTGCTATGTATCCCTTGTATTGTGAACCTTGATCTGTGTACTTACTCTTGGACCCTTGTTGAACCCTTGCCTTGATCTTTTGGTTCACACCTTGCTTTGAACCCTGCCATGAACCTTGACCTGAACCTTGATACACTTGATATTATAACTGGATGAGAAAATCTTTTTAATTAATTATGAAAATGTTTTAAGAAACTATTTGTAAGACTATCTTTACAGAAATCATTTTTAAAGGACCTTCTTATTGAAAACCGTTTAAAGATTTCTTTTATGGAACCAGTACTTAAGAATTATTTTAACACTTATAAAATGGCCTTTTAATAGTAAACTTTTAAAGTGAACTTTATTATGAACCTTTGAACCTCCTGATATTGACCTTCCTGATATTGACCTTCCTGATATTGAACCTTCTGATATTGAACCCTCTGATATGAACCTCCTGACACTTGATACTTGATACCTGATACGTGACACCTGACACTTGATACTTGATACCTGATACGTGACACCAGACACTTGATACTTGACACCTGATACTTGACACCTGACACTTGATACCTGATACTTGACCTTGACCCACAGTTTGATATTACGAGCCACCCACTAGGCATGAGGTGTTCATGTCCTTGTCATTGATGCACCGATGACTTGACTCTAGGGTAGGAGAGAGATGTCCTATCCCGTCCCTGACTTGATTATATGGCGTGTATTGGTAGACTCTGGCCAACTGGGGCGTATGGATGCATCCTAGACTTGACCTGATTTGTTATATTTCTTGTTATACCTGGTGACTGATGGTGTGTGCGATGCACGTCTTTCACATCTTGGGAGCTTGCAACTCCACCCCTGAGAGGTAGCCCCTCACCCTGTATTTGGTACCGAGGTCTCCCCTCCGTACACCCTGATTACTGGACTTGATATGATATTTGTTTCTGGGCTCGTAGTAGATTTCTGTTACCCTTACACTTACCTGTACTATTTTTCCTTAACCTTGACATATTTACATGACCTTGACACCGCTTATCTTTCATTACTGTTACATTATACTTGTACATTGACTCTGATCGGTTTGTATTCCTTTACTTATTCATTATCCTGTATTATTGCTTTGTTTCTGTTATATCTGTTCACTGAGCTCTCATAGCTCAGCCGCATTTCTTTTCCTGCGGCAGGTACATTTAAGCTAGGAGCTGGGTTTAACTTGGGATGAGAGCAACTTGTGTGAAGTTTAGACCTTGTCATTCTAGTGTGACCATTTGGATATTTCTGTTATGCCATTGTTTAGGCATTTTGGATTCTGTTTTGTACTTCGTTATTTCTGTCTTGCACTTGATATAAGTCGTGTTGACTTATTTTCCTTTGGATTTTAATGTTAAGGCTTCCGCTATTTTATTTCTTGAATGCTTGTATCTGATATGAAACCATGTATTTGTGACATCTTTGCCCTTGTCGGGTCGGGGTGTTACATTTATACCCTTGGATCTCCCATGTTCAATTGAAGATAAGTAATCAATTAATCATTCAATATGTCTATGTGTTGTTTGATTATATCTTGTTCTTGTCTTTTATTTAACATGCTAGGCTAGATTTATCTTGTGTTTGCTTAGATCTAATGAAACCTAACTATTGATTATTGGTTATTGGTGTGTTATTAATTGTATTGGATGATTGTTTATCGATGTTAGGCTTAAGAAAACTGGCTAACCTCCTATACGGTAACTTGCTTGAACGTCTTAAGAAACATGAACCAATGCGTACTAAGGTTATTATGGTTGTATTTAATGCATGAGCGAATTCTAGTGATCCCATGTTAGGAGCTTCTTAGCCGGCTCGACATAGGAGTGAAGTAGGAGCTTATAGAGTTGGGGAAGTACGTACGCCACCCCACGATTGGTATTAAGGAATACACCCGTCATCCACGCAATTAATACACACTAATTAACCGGTAAAAGATAGTTAGGGAGTAAGGAAATCCAAGTAAACACATTTCTCTCCATATAAGTTCCACAACCTTTTTATTTTCAGTTATTTTATTTTATTTGCAATTGTAGTTATTTGGGTTAGTTGACTAGCAACTAATTCCGCCCACTCCTTCAAACCCGAGATTTTACTTGCTTTTATAAAAATATGAAAAAATACAGAAAGAATCTTCCCTCACCCTTAGACTTATTAGAGTAGCTTTTCAATCCTAACGACACTATTCCCCTAGAGAACGATCAATCCCCCGGTACTTGCCACTACACTATACTACATCGGTCAGGTACACTGCCTGGTGGGGATTGCAAGCCTCTTGAGATCCCTCGAGAGGTAAAACCTGTTGCGAGGGCGCAAAACCACGCATCATGTATTCTCATATGTTGTATTAGAGTAGGAGAATAAGGTCTTAGAATGCT
The DNA here is from genome assembly GCA_021014915.2 of Artemisia tridentata subsp. tridentata. Taxonomy (NCBI): domain Eukaryota; kingdom Viridiplantae; phylum Streptophyta; class Magnoliopsida; order Asterales; family Asteraceae; genus Artemisia; species Artemisia tridentata. The sequence goes on from CP139502.1 coordinate 326,982,635, forward strand.
TGTATAGAGTTAGCTTATTTGTTTAGATTCTAATCATAGTTTCATGGGGAGTGTCCATTGATATTCATAGAATCTATGTAACTTTTTTGTGAGTATATGATACTTCTCCTTCCAAAAAAACAAAAAACCTTTTGATTCTATCAAAAAGTTTTGTTTACAGTAAAGGACAATTCCTCAAAGAAAACAAAACTAACTTATGTTTTTCATAAGAGTTGTACTATTCGTACCCCCATTTACCCCCACCCGCCCTTTTTACCCATTTTATTGTACAAATGCAGAATAATCTATACTACATATAAAGCATGAATGACTCTCTTTCCTCTTGGTCTTAAAATTAAGACTTACAAGCTATAATGCTTATTGTACAATACACAAAGCACTATTAATGATCTTTCTCATCAATCTTAATTTTAAGACTTACAAGTCTTAAAGCTTAATGTACAAAATACAAAGCACTATTAATTTGGTAAAAATATTTAATGTAGTCAATTAATTAATTGGTCAATAAATACAATTAATTTAGTTATTAAAACACCCCTTACATAAGAAATACAAATTATCAAGCATATTGTACAACCAACTTAAACACAATTCCTACATTAAATGTTACTAATACAAATAATAAAGCACATTATACAAATATTCAAGCACGAACGGGCAACGAGCTAGAGCCCGAACGGGCACCGGCCAAACGGGCTAGAACCCGAATGGACACAGGTCAAACGGGCACGGGCTAAATGGGCACGGGCCAAACGGGCTAGAACCCGAACGGACACGGGCCAAACGGGCACGGGCTAAACGGGCACTGGCCAAACGGGCTCATGTTATACGAATGACTTTAAAAAAGACCCAAAAAGACGACATAAATTCCTTAGTTAAGGAGTTGAAATACGTCACATGAAATTCTTGATATCCGTAAATTTATTATTAAAAAGAACATAATAAACTAAAATACATGATTCACCGGAAAATATTATTTCAGGGTACCCGCCGCCGCAACGCGCGGGTACCCTGCTAGTACACTATTTATGAGGGGAAAAAGTAGGGCATATTCTTTGAAAAAACATTATACTTGACACAGATATGTGTTTCGCGTAGTGAACAAAATTTGTACAGCAAATGACTATTCAAGTTACATAAATGGACTTTTTACGTACTAAAAAAAAAAGTTGTAATGACCATTTTACCCTAGATTATTTGAAAATTGCATCCACCGTCCTTACGCTAAATTACATAAATGGTCAATGTCCCTACGCTAAATTGCGTCCAACGTCCCTATTTTTTTTCGAAATTTTTTTTCCAATTTTTTTTTCGAAACTTTTTTTTCCGAAATGTTTTTTCGAAATTATTTTTTTTTCTGAAAATAAATTTTTTATAAATTTTTTTTCATGAAATAATTTTTTTTAGAATTTTTTTTTTCTGAAATAATTTTTTTAGAAAAATTCTTTTTTTTTTTCGAAATTCTTTTTTTTTTCCATTTATTTTTTCTGAAATAATTTTTTTAGAAACTTTTTTCCAAAAAAAAATTTCCTGAAATAATTTTTTTAGAAAAATACTTTTTTTCCATTTTATTTTTTTTTATAAATTTTTTTCGAAAAAAAAATTCTATAAAAAATTTATAAAAAAAAAATTCTAAAAAAAAAAAAAAACATTTCAGAAAAAAAGTATTTTCTAAAAAAAAAGTTGGAAAAAATTATTCGAAAAAAATAAGGACATTGGACGCAATTTAGCGTAAGGACAGGGACCATTTATGTAATTTAGAGTAAGGACGGTGGATGCAATTTTCGCAAACCCACAGGGACCATTTATGTAACTTGAAAGGGTAAAATAGTCATAATACCTAAAAAAAAGTCCATTTATTTTATGTAACTTGGATAGTTATTTTCTGCACAAATTTTGTTTGCCACGCGAAACACATATTTGTGGCAAGTACTATGTTTTTTCAAAGAATATGGCAAAAAAATATTGGAATGTTTATTATCCATCAAACTGAAACACAAACAAGTTACAACATTATTATCAACAAATCCAAACAAGGGAAATACAGAGTGCGAAGGTAAAAAAAAAACAACACAAATCCAAACCAAAACATATAAGACATCATAATCAAATCACTTATCCTTTTTTTGTTTTTTTGAGGAGGCAGGAATGTCCAACCTATCATTTTTCTTCCCCGGTTTGACACCTGTGATTGAAGCTTGAACCGATTGAGATGGAAATCTCTGAGCCACTTGTGTTTTAATACCTGGAATGCCAAAATTCTTGACAGATGCAGGATGCTTATCATAACTTGCCATGCAAAGATGACCTTCATGGTCATCATCATCTTCATAGTCATCATCATCCTCATCATAAAAACCTCCCAGTAAAACAGATATCTTTCTACCTCTGGTGGGAATAGCCTCACCCGCAAACCATGAAACAGCATGTGGGATTATCTTGTCTCTTATAGATAAGCTGCAACACAAGTAGAAAAGATATGGCATCACATCGATTCAAGCATCTAGTACAAAGCCAATTCTGACTTGAACAAGTCAAACAAATAACATTACTCGGTACTTAGTTACTCACCCGACGTAATAGTCTTCCTTCATCAAATAAAATTTTTCCTCAGGTGGACTAAAAAAGTTGAAGAAACTTGCACAGTCCAGACTCTTTGTGATAGGTTTAGCATTCGTTGGCCATTCAATGATCATCTGTGTCAAACATTTCCCAGGTAGCCATTCAATGGTTGTCCTGCAAAGTGTCAAAATAACACGAGCTTACCTATATTACACCCCCTACTAAAACTTGTGAAATAAGGCAAAAGAGAATAATGGGTTACCCGATTGCTTTCTCCAAGATAAGCTTGTCAAAATAACATGAGCTTCTCATATGGTATACTTTTGTCAAAAAAGAGTTCGTAAAGAATGGATTTGTATCAAAGAAAAACTCAAGCTTAAAACCCTTGGGATCATCTATACGACACCACTTGATATCTTTCAGGTATTTGAGAGCTTCTTCATCTCGCTCTGTGATCTGTTAGAAACCACAATCAAAATCAGTGGAGTCAATAAACGAGCTGTACTTTCATGATACGCATGCAACAAAAGTACGGGTTATTGAACAGTGTTCTTACAGTATATCTAAGAAAAAGGCGGCAAAACTCATTATGCTTCATTGCAGTTAGCCAAAACTCAGGCACACCCTTTTCTGCAAATATATATAAGATAATAAATATACTTGTCAATGACTGGAAGTTACAAAATATAAGAAACAATCAACATAACCTGATGATATTGCTCAAATACTAAAATAATAGAGCGAAATACAGTATATCTTTTTACCTGTACCATCTGTCTGGTCCATTGCATCTTCCTCTTTTGCTCCATCAACCTCAACAGCGCCAGTCACTATATCATATCTCTGCAGTTATGATAGAAGATGAATTAGCATACAAAGTGACACATTAGTTAATAGACAACCAAAGCCATTGTAGAAATCACGATTGTTTTATAACCACGCGTAGTTGGTGATCCTTGACAGTATACGCAGTAGATGTTTGTAGAACATGCTAACAGCAACAAGCTTAATGTTGTAGAACATGCTAACAGCAACAAGCTTAATGGTGCATGACTAAACAGACTAAACATTAATTGATTATTTTGAGAGGCTACTGCCATTCAAAGGCTCACAAGATATTCTAGGGTCAGAACATATATGTTTGTTATATCATTTGGTTACAAGCATTGCATTATACTAGTTTCATTACTTTTTTTTTTTTCCTTTTCTAAATTATGGATTAGAACTGTGTGCTCATGTAGCTGAATAACAGCTATGTTATATAATATATGTAATATTGTAATCCCAATCATATTCGGTTCGAATGTAATGAGCTGTGAACATTCCCTTCCCTATTAAATTCCTCGATTGTCCTATAATGAAGTGGCATCAGCAGGTTGTATCATAAAAAATCAGATGTCAGAATAGTCAATCCCATAAAATACTACTAGTATTATTAAATCATTTGATGTTACTCCCTCCTCCTACCCGCCTGTTAAGATTAAGCACAGTCTACTGATTCCACATGCAATCTACTTAATAAAGCAAACGAAAAGCAACATATTTATTCAATATAAAATGTTACAATCTAATAAAGAGATAAAACAACAATCAGGCAATGACTAAATATGCAAGTTGACTAATCATATCTCTTCACCTTTGAATACAATTACTTTCTGGTATTTTGCTTTTTCTTCAAAATACTTTGCCTCTAGCTCATCATGTTCACTCTGCGGAATGACAAAAATATTATCAGCGCCTTGACATAGTATGAGGGAAGTAAAAACACCTCCGACCCCACTAGAATAAAGATCACGAACTAGAATATGAATCATTGCAATGATAAAAACATTCACCAAAACAAAAAGGTAGTCCTCGAGCATGTGAGCTATAATCTATATTACATAATACAGTGCCCGAAAAATCAGGTTAAGGTAACACTGTAACAAGATCAGAGCAAGTATTGACACCTAGGGTTGTTTTCCGCATTAACCCGGCTATGGTATATTCATAAGAACTTCGACTGTCCAAAATAACCCGTTCTAGTGTTTCTTTTAAACTATTTACAGACTACAGCAATACTCTGTCTCTTCTATATGTAAACCAAACAAAAGAAAATCATGAGAGCTGATGTCAGTTAACCTATGGACTACGTCAAGAGCCTGCTGAGTTCTATTTTTTTTTAATTATTATAATTTAAAAAAATATATAATAAAAAAAAAAAATAATAAAAAAAAAACTGCTATACAATCTCAGAGTATAAAAACTGCTAGTTTCAGGCTCTACAGTAAAATCTCATAATACGAAATCGCACAAGTTCCAAAACCAGCACAATCATATAATAACTTCATACACCAAATAACAAGCAGCGAATAAGATTATAACAAATATAAACAAATCTTACTGACATGGTTATAACATCCTTTACCTGAATGCCTCTCAAGACCTCAACTCGTTTCCTGACAGCAGGCTTCAAATTCTCGAGAAGATCCGAGTCTTGTCCCTCTATGGCTTTAAGTTGACTCTACAAAACACAGACACACAGTCAATTCAATCACAACCTTTATTACCAAATCCAATATTAATCGCATATACAATTATTCATTTTTCACTCGCAAAAAAGTTAACTAATAATCACAGAGTCATATTCAACTACACAACCTATATTACTAAGTCAAATATTAATCGCATATGCAATTTTTTTAATACCCACACATCAAAACAATTGATATTCACTAACATACATGACAGTCATATTCATATACACAATCTATCTTACTATATTAAACACTCACGGATATTTTTAATCGATAATCACTACCAAACACACACACTTGCGCACTTACAGATTCAAAGACACAACCTACATTACAAGATTAAACACTCATGTATGTAACTAACCGATAATGACTAACAAACCAAGTCAAAATCATATACACAACTTATATTACAAAATAAAACACTGGCGAATAAAATTAACTGATAATCACTACCTAATGCACACTGTGAGAATAAGTTTCGACCTACCTATATTACAAAACTAACTATGCACATATATAATTAACCGATAATCACTGCAAAAATGCAGAGCGTAAAAGAATATTAAAGGTCGCAAAATAGGCGGGTTTGGGTATTTAGTTTAGTCAAAACAACTTCTTAACCTATCTGCCATGTTTCAGAATAGATACTTTTTCTACCCGTAAGATCCGTTAAATGTAAAACATGACCTAAATTGATCCACTCATAATTAAATGGTTAAAACTTGCCACCTCTAAGTGATAGAAACTGTCAAGAAAATGTCACCTTGTTTTTGGTCTCGGTCTCTTCTTCATCCTCAACGTCTTCATCACCCTCGTCATCATCCTCCTCAATCCAATAATCATCATCGTCTTCATCATCCTCATTATAAAAACCTCCAAAGTTCTCTTGATTAGCCTCACCCGTAAACCATGAAACAGCATGTGGGATTATCTTGTCTCTTATAGTTAAGCTGCAACACAAGTAGAACAGATATGGCGTCACACCGATTCAAGCATCTAGTACAAAGCCAATTCTGACTTTAACAAGTCAAATAAAAACCTTACTCGGTACTTGGTTACTCACCCGAATTCCAAATATCCATAAAACCATGGGCCAAAAAAGTTGAAAAAACTTGCACGGTCCTCAGTCTTCTGTGTCAAACATTTCCCAGGTAGCCATTCAATGGTTGTCCTGCAAAATGTCAAAATAACATGAGCTTACCTATATTAAACCCCTACAATAACTTGTGAAATAAAGCAAAAGAAAAAAAATGGTTACCCAATTGTTTTCTCAATGATAAGCTTGTGATAACGATCTGAGCTTCTCATATGGTATACTTTTGTCAAAACAGAGTTCGTAAAGAATGGATTTGTATAAAAGAAAAACTCAAGCTTAAAACCCTTGGGATCATCCATACGACAACACTTGACATCTTTCAGGTATTTGAGAGCTTCTTCATCTCGCTCTGTGATCTGGTAGAAACCACAATCAAAATCAGTGGCGTCAATACACGAGCTATACTTTCATGACACGCGTGCAACAAAACAACGGATTATAGAAACAGTATTCTTACCTTTTCCGCCGTAATTTTGTTATGCTTCATTGCAGTTAGCCAAAACTCAAGCACACCCTTTTCTGCGAATATATATATATGACAATCAAGGCCCTTGTCAACTACTGGAAGTTCCAAAAAATAAGAAACAATCTACATAACCTGATGATATTGTTCAAAGTCTGATATAATAGAGCAAAATACAGTATATCATTTTACCTGTATCATATGTCTGGTCCATTGCATCTTCATCCTTTGCTCCATCAACCTCAAAAGCGCCAGTCACTATATCATATCTCTGGAGTTATGACATAAGATGAATTAGCATAAAAAGTGACACATTAGTTAATAGACCAACGAACCCATTGTAGAAATTCAGAAATCACGATTGTTTTGCAACCACGCGTAGTTGGTGATGCTGGACAGTTTACGTATTAGATGTTTGCAGAACATGCTGACAGCAACAAGCTCAATGGTGCATGACTAAACAGACTAAACATTAAGGGTTCGTTTGGTAGGACGAAATGATATGTCAAATGAATGGTGCAGGACACATGAACAATCTTTATCATACACAATATATGTTATACGATTGGCACAAGAGAGATGGAAAGTATGATATAATATGTATGTCGAATGTATATAAGAGAAGAGAGAAAGAATACAAGACACACACACACTCCCAACTATACACCTCTAATGCACACTTACAAATGAGGTAGGAAGAGTGTATATATAGCAAGAGAGTGACGCCCTAGTGGGCTTTTCTATGGGCCAGTTTATCATGTGTTGGACTTGGGTTATACAACTTAATATTACATGGACTATTATATCTATACTCTTAGTCACTTAGATTAGTCCAACCATGAGCCCTTTATCAATATTCTATTACATTTCACTCGACACACTACAAAGTAGTTGTAAGGCAATACCATACTTAAACATGCTAACAATCTCCACTAAGGATGTCATTCAAATGATGCCCATGTGATTAAGGTCTTTTAGTCTTTCGATGTCTTGAACTTTGTGTGTCATTGTAGAATAGTCTTGGTTCCTCGTTCCTTCATGCTATGTGATCTTCAAAGTATCGTCTTTTGGTAGATCTTGTCTTTGATCAACATCTTCATGGGATTGCATTGTCATTTCTTCCAATATACTCATACGTCTTTGATAAACCTTTGAACTTCATACTTGTGTCATCCTCACTTGATATATGAACTTGTTCTTGACTTCTTGATTAGCTTTTTGACTTTATAGTAGCACTTTGTCTTTAACTTGATCCTTTTGTCTTGAACATTTTTTACTTGAGCTTGTTGAGGATGATCTTCATAAGTATGAGTATGTGGAGGTGAAGATGTTTGATATATCAAATGATGATGTACGGTCTTTCTCCAGGGGACTTTCATCAGTAGCTGCATAAGAGTTGTTAGATAAAATCACCAATCGATCACGGTGGACTTTTCTTAGGGAATCGACCACTACGATTGTTTTACTGATGAATGTCTTGATTCCATTCACCTTGGTCGGGCAAATCAGCCGTCCTAATCCCGTTAGGGATAGTTATCATTACATTGGATAAATCCAAGTAACGACCCACATCACAGGCTTAGACTTCGAGAGAATCAACAGCATAGTGTGAAAACCCTCTCTAATCCTTACAAAGGCTGTTCCTGAATTGGATGCCCTCAAGAAGGCTTACAACAGATATACCGAAGTATACCCACAATTCAGGTGAGCCGCTGAAGTATACCAAAGTATCACTCCACGACTGTAGACCGTTTGAAACAAATTACCATCATGATATGAATGGCAAGATCCATATAAGGCAAGATCTACGGATCTCATTAAGACTCTTGTACACCTTGTGTCCTTTTTGGCGAACACAAGTGTATTATATTGGAAGTGTTCCTAAGAGATCTTCTGATGAATCTCATAGCTCTAGACTCGATAATGTGCGTTTTGGTTTTTAGTAGTCGGAGGCATGGAGCAGAGTGCCACCTTTTCAATATCAACACATCTCGGAGTGAAAGGCCGATAGATTATAAAGTGTTCTTCATGAGAAATGAAACAAATATCTTTTAAGAGATATCTGAGTGGCTAGGAGGGGTGGTGCAGCGCGTCACTGGGTCCATGACGTCTAGTCTTCAATATCAGTATCATCTTAGTGATAACTGATAACAGATGTATTGAACCGGTTTCTGCCCTAAGTTTTCATGGAGGGCTATTTCTTTTCACCCTTTCATAAACTTTTCTTTTTCATTCTTCAACCCATTCTTTCTCCTTTCTCATTTTACTCTTTTTTTTAATCTTACCTAAGGACTTCTAATTCTGATCTATTGGAATTGTCCTTGGGTAGATCCCTCCGGCTCTGGCGGATCATAGGACATAACCTAACCATAATCACCTTATTACACCATGATTATCCTAGATTTGTTGATCACATGCCATAAAACTTTTGTGAAAATCTCTCAAAGTGTTTATGAATAAACACATTTAGTTTAACACTTCGAGAGTTTTGCATTTTTTAAATACTCCCCCTTCACATGTGCTCATGCATTTTGAGGTAAATTTGCACATGTTGGGTAGAGTTCGCACATTTGAATTGATCGATTTTCAGTTATTATGACCATTGCGAGACACGTTTACATCACTAGTTAGACTAGCTTGAAATTATTACCTGTCCCGGTCATATTAAAAGATTATCTCTCGAATTGGTACATTATACTCAGACAAGTCCTTTGCGAGACACGTTTACATCACTGGATAACCAGGTTGAAATTATTACCCATCCCGGACAAGTCCTTTCGATTACTAACTTTTTATTTTCGTCAATTCGAGGGTTCATACTGAGTTGAGCTCTTTTTGAGATTCAATCCATGATTTCTCAAAGTTGAGAGATTCTCTTTTGATCACATTTTAATCACGTCTTCTCCCCCTCAAAAATAGCATGTTGTGATATTTTTGATATCAACTGATTAAAAGAAAGTTTTTTGGATAGATAGACGGATCTGTTTTAGCATGATTTTGGAACTTTTGTTTTTAATATTTTATACTCCCCCTTAAATAAATCATGTTTCTATGGGTTTGGAGAGAGTTATCTTGAGCACAGAATTTGAGAAAGATTTTGAAAAATCTTGATTATGTGCTCAAGGATTATTTGTTTTGACATTGAAAATACGAGTCCTGATCAGATATAATCAGAAGTCAACATTGCGGCATGGGTTTCGTACTGAAGTATACGAAAGCCATCATGTTTTTAGGATAAGTGCTCGAAAAATATTTAAAACCTTTGTTTTGATTAAGCACTTTACTGTCTTCGAAGCGCGGGTCCGGAACTAATGTGTCCAGAAGCCATTACATTAAGCACGGGTCCGAAAATGAATTGTTCCGAAGCCATAATGAGATCAGATTAGACAACATCCTTTGGAACCCATTTAAGCACGGTGCCAACAGATTTACCATATTTTGAAATCCATTTGTACGTTGTGTCAATCCGAGTCAAAGAAGTTGAATTCCAACGAGGACTGATTGAAATAACACTCGTGGAATCAACAGTGATTTAAAATTCTTTTTCTTGTGAAATTTGTTTGAGAAACCCTGTGTCTCTCTTGGAGTTTTAAAACTTGAAGAAGAAGTTTTCCATCCATTGTTGAAACCCGGTGTTTCATTTCGAAAATTTGTTTTTGAGATGAATGGAAACCTTCCAGAATTTGGAATTTTCAAAGCAGAGCCATTCTTTTGTTGTAGCGGAAGCATTTCAGAGTTTGAATATTTCAAAGGTTTTGAACGAGTTTGCTTTGGTTTCCACACTTGCTTTACCGGTGTAAAGCGAGAGTTTGGAGTTTGAAAACCTTTATTCTCTTCTTTTGAATTATTTGACCTTGAAAGCTTTTGAGGAGTAAGTGTTTTAGAAAAACTTGGTTTCTTCGAAAACTTCCTTCCTTTTTGCAAAGAATAGGTTATAAACTGGGAAACCTTTTTCGAAAATGGTTTTGAAGATTCACCCGTGTAAACCTTCTTCGAAACACTCATTTCTGGTGTTGAGAAATTTGAAATAGGAGCTTTTCCTTTTGATCGGTTAAGAGAATCAAACTTAACTTTTAAAGCATTGTATGAAGTTCTCAAATCACTGTATTCTTTTTGAAGAGAGAGATGGTCTTGGGATGCCAATTTTGATTCTAAAGAGGCGATTTGTTTAAAAAATTGATCTTTTTCGGCTTTAGAGTCATCATTTTACGAGCCAATTTCTGTTCGAACTCAACATTTTCTTTTTCAAGTCTTTCAAAATATTTTTTGAATTTGGTCGTTTTATTGAAAAGATCAGTTTTGGCATCCTCAAAATCGTTTGTTTGTTGAGCTAAAAGCGTTTCAAGCTCAACCACTTTTGTTTGAAGTACATGATTTTCATTTTCAATTTCATTTTCAAAAAGATACATTTTCTTTCCCGTTTCCTTTTCAAAATCTGGAGTATTAGAATCAAACAGGGGATTTGGAAAGGAAACTTTTGTGATTTGAGACTCAACCTTTTTCATCTTCATTGATTCAATCTTTTGCAAAACATTTTCAAACTTTTTATCAGCTAGTTCAGACAATTGAGACTTCAAATCTTCAAATCTTCAGTCTCTTTTTGTTTCATGTTTGAGTTTTGAGTCTGAACTCGTGAACGTTTGATTGAATCAAACAGGTTTTTGTAAATCTGTTTCAGATGCTCATTTTCTTTTTGTAATGATGCCACAGTATGTTCTAACTCAATATTTTTTGTATCAAGTTCGTCAAAATCAAACTTGATTTTGGCATCATCACAATTTTCTTCAAAAATCTTTTCTTGTCCTTTAAACACCGTTGTCAAAGAGTTTTCAAAAGAAATTTTCTTTTCCTGCAGTTTGAGTTGGAAAGAAATACTTTGTTCTTCGAGTTTTGTTAAATCTTTCTCAAACTGAGCAGTTCTTTTTGACAATTCTTCTTTGACTTCAGCTGCTTCTTTTGAAAGTTCTGTGATTTTCTTTTTGAGACAAAGATTTTCAGATTTCAAATAAGATGTTTGTTCAAAATTCACATTCTCATACTCATGGCTGACAGATACTGACTTGAATGACTCTATTTGATTTGTGAAAAATTCTTTTTGAATATCAAGTATTAAGCATTTTTCATCAAATTCGTCTTCAAGAGAATGGATGTACTTTAAATCTTCTCTCATTTCAGTGACAAGATATTTTTCAAAGTAATCAAAACTTAAGTTGATATCTTTCACACGAGGTTCAATCTCATCTTTTAAAATCTTACAGACTTCTCTTTTTAGGCGAGAATCCGATGAAAGAAGATTATAGTAATCATTATTGGTGTATTGTTGCTTAAACCAAATGACCTTTAACGTATGCTCAATGTGATGTTTAAGAAGACAAAACTGTTTCCTTGCTTTATTTTGCCATAACTTAGCATCATAAGTAGCAAGTTGAGCTTCTTTGAAATATCTTTTCACATTTGTGTCTTTTCTTTTCAAAGGTTCTTTTGGTATATCTGTCAATTGTGTACAACCATACACAAAGCCTTGGTACGAGAATGGGCTTTTTCTTTGTTTTACTTTTAAACGTTTTTCCTCTTCAGATTTTTCTTCATCTTCTGAATTAAACAGAACATCAGTCGACAAACCTTTTCCCAGTTTTTCAGCATCGTACAAACTAGGTGTCAATTTTTGCACTTTGTTTAAAAAACAAGGTTTTTCATTTTTCAAATCATTTTCCAAATGATTAGTTTTTTCAAAACCAAGTCCGGATTTTCCTTGATGAACGTTCTCGTCTTTAGGAAGCATCATTTGTAAAGTTTGAACAGTCTGTCCTGTTTTTCGAAGTTTTGCTTCAAGATTGTTTGCTCGTTTAAAAAACTCTTGATTTTCATTCACAAGTTTTGTTTTAACAATCTAAAAATTTAAAGTTGTTTTCTGAAGCTTTGAATTTTCACTTTTTAAATCAGAGATTTCTTTTAAAAGTGGTTTAACCTTTCTGTTGTTAAGTACCATTTGTTCATCCAGTTTTTGAATGGAACGTTTTTCACGAAAAACAACTTCTCTATAACCAACTTCAAGTTATTCTTTTTGTTTTAAAAGTGGTTTGACAAAATGTCCGTCCAATTCATACTTTCGAGTTTGAGATTTAAGGTTCGAGATTTCAATTTCAAGTTTAGTTTTGCTTTTTGTTACATTTTCAAAACCTTTTTCCAGTTCTTTAAATCTCTCAAGCTCTTTGGACAATAAGACATTCACTTGCTTAGCTTTGCGATTGTCCTCTTTTCACTTTTCAAGTTCATGTTTGAAATCTTTGATTAATGAAGCAAATAAGGCACGATCTTGTTCATAAGAAGATCCATCCTGGGCAAGCTCACCTCCATTAGGATCCATATCCGGAGTTGTAGGAGTGATATTACTATCAAACCGTTTCACCACATATGTGTCACTTATGGACTCAGGATGCACAGGATGTGTCTTATCATGAGCAAACACATTATCAAACAAAGCAACATTATCATTATCATTTAAATGTTGTACCATAGCCAATATCTCGGTGTCAAATGAAGGTCTGATATGATCATCCTCGGTATCCCAAACAGCTTCATTCCTGTGTGTACCATCAGCATCCGAATCATACCTTGGACTGCTGTTTTCAACCTACTGTTCTGAAGATGTATCACTTCCCGTGAAAACCAAGCTTGCATTAGATGTTGTACCCTTATTGACTGTTTGTTCATCTTTGTCTGTCTCTCTCTCATTCACCTCTGTTTCCTTTAATAGAACTTCTCTTTCAATTAGCTCTCTTTCTTTTAACTGCTTATCTTTTGCAATTTGCTCTCTTTCCCGTTTCTGCTTCTTAATATCATTTAACTCAACTTCCTCTTCATCAAGTATCTTTTCGAGTTCACCCATGTTATCAATGCATTTAGTTCAGAAGGTCATATAGGTTACCTGAAATCGTTGGTAAAACGCATCGATAAACTCTGACTGGTTCAATAACCAAGGGTCAAAAATATACTCTGAAGTTGTGTTTTGATCACTTTAAGAGCTTCCTTGCAGTTGCGCGTATAAAGTTCTTCTTCATTGATTAGCTTTTCAAGTTGATTCAGGTTTTTGATGAGTTTTTCTTCGAAATTATGAAATCGGATTCTGATGAAGTATTCAAATGCTTGATCGAACCTTGATTCATATCCAGATATATTTATGACCTTTTCAACCTGAGACTTGAACACTTTAAACGCTTTCTTTGACTCTCTCTCTCTCTTTCATTTGCATTTCTTTTCAATTTAATTCCGATGTTGATAAAGTTGATCTTGGATCGTTTCAACGAAATAGGAGTTGTATTTGGTGAAGGTTAAATTCAGTTGCTGTAGAGAAGTTATGGTCTTATACTTATGATTGTTTGAATTCCATGCAATTTAGATGGATTAGGGCACGTTTGGAAATCTCAATTTAGACAAGCTCACAATTTAGACAAAATCAAATGATAACAATTTCGACAAAGTTACCAAAATTACAATTTCGACAAAATCACAATTTTGATGTAAATCTCAATTTAGACAAAATTATACAATTTTGACAAAATATGAATTTAGATAGAAATGTGCAATTTAGACAAATTTGCAATTTAGATAAAATCTATCTAATTTGTACAAATTAGAAGATGTTTCATTTGTCGAAGTATTTCACACACTTATACATGTACGGGAATACTGAGTTCTCGTTTGATCTCGAAGAAATCACGTTCAATTCGAATTTAGATAACCCTTGTGAGAATTGCGACAGCTTCTGATGAATTGCGACAGTTCTTGAGAATTGCGACAGGCTTGAGAATTGCGACAGAACTTGAAGAATTGCGACAGATCTGACAATTGCGACAAGTCCTTGAATTGCGACAGTCCTTTGAGAATTGCGACACTTCTTAAATTCCGATAGGGCCATGAATTCTGACAGAACCGTGAATTTCGATAAACACTAGAAATTCGATAAGTCCAAGAATTGCGACAACCTTTTGACAGCCTTGAATTTGGCTAAGCCCTAGAATTTAGATAAACCCTGGAATTTAGATAATAAACTCTGGAATTTAGATAAACTCTTGAATTTATTTAAACTTTAGAATTTACATAAACTCTTTGAATTTCGATAAAACTTATCTAAATTGTGAAATCTCTCAATTTCGATAAACCAAACTTGTCTAAATTCTCCCATGCAACAATTTCGACAAATCCTTATACAAGGAATTTCGATAAACCCTCAGTTGCCACAATTTAGATAAACCCTCAGTTGTCTAAATTCGCCACAATTTAGATAAACCATTCCTTGTCTAAATTCGTCACAATTTAGATAAACCCTTATACAAGGGAATTTCGACAAAAAGCACTGTTCACATGAAGATCCAAAATCGACCAACAAACAATCTTCTAAGCAATTTCACTCGATCAAATAACTTCAAAAACCCGTAAATAACCATAAAGTAACAACCTTTACCGCCTATTTTAACTTTTAAGCTATATTTAGATACAAAGTGAAACTTTTTAACGCCACAAGACAAGTTTTTGATGCTTTTGATTCGAAGCTAAATACCAAAACTCACTACCAATGTGTAAAAACTAGGAAAAGTAACAACCTTTAACCTAAACAAAGCGTAAAAATCAAAGTTTGTAGACAAAAGTTGACGTTTTTTATGGAAGAAAAAAAAACGCAACCTTTTGAACAACTTTTGATAAAAAAAAAAAACGTAAAACAAGAACTCCTAAATCGATGTTTGGCGCTTTGATACCACTTGTAGGACACATGAACAATCTTTATCATACACAATATATGTTATACGATTGGCACAAGAGAGATGGAGAGTATGATATAATATGTATGTCGAATGTATATAAGAGGAGAGAAAGAATACAAGACACATACACACTCCCACCTATACACCTCTAATGCACACTTACAAATGAGGTGGGAAGAGTGTATATATAGCATGACTGCATGAGAGTGACGCCCTAGTGGGCTTTTCTATGGGCCGGTTTATCATGTGTTGGACTTGGGTTATACAACTTAATATTACATGGACTATTATATCTATACTCTTAGTCAATTAGATTAGTCCAACCATGAGCCCTTTATCACTATTCTATTACATTTCACTCGACACACTAAAAAGTTGTTGTAAGGAAAATGACCATCACTTTAACAGTGCTAACAAATGGAATAATATTTTGAGAGGCTATTGCCATTCAAAGGCTCACAAGATATTCTAGGGTCAGAAATAGATGTATGTTATAGCATTGGTTACAAGCTATGCATTATACTTGTTTCGTTAATTTTTTTTTTCTTTCTAAATTATGGATTAGAAGCATTTGTTCATGTAGCTGAATAGCATCTATTTTATATTATGGCTATGTTTGGCGCAGAGCTTTTTGGAGCTTTTAGAGGCGATGAGCGGTGAGCGATGAGCTTTTTGATTTTTAGTGTTCGTTTGACAAAAGAGCGGTGAACTTTGCTATTTTTTAGGAAAACTCATTTTTTCAATGCTTCTTTAAGAAGCTGTGAGCGGTGAGCAGTGAGCTGTGTCTACAGCTCACAGCTCACTGCTACTGCTCACAGCTATTTTTGCCAAACATAGCCTATATATGTAATAGTGTAATCCCAATCATATTCAGTTCGAGTGTAATGAGCTGTGAACATTCCCTTCCCTATTAAATTCCTTGATTTTCCTATTCCTCCTATAATGAAGTGGCATCAGCAAGTTGTATCATAAACAATCAGATGTCAGAATAGTCGATCCCATAAAATACTATTATTAAATCATTTGACGGTACTTAATAAAGCAATCAAAAACCAACATATTCAATATAAAATGTTATCTAATAAAGAGATAAAACAACAATCAGGCAATGACTAAATATGCAAGATGACATAATCATATATCTTCACCTTTGAATACAATGGTGCATATAGGTTCTGGTATTTTGCTTTTTCTTCAAAAAACTTTGCCTCTAGCTCATCGTGTTCATTCTGCGGAATAAGAAAAATATTATCAGCTCCTTGACATAGTATGAGGGAATTAAAAACACCTCCGACCCCACTAGAATAAAGAGCACGGACTAGAATATGAATCGTTGCAATGATAAAAACATACACCAAAACGGGCGGGACGGGCGGGCACGAGCAAGGGCTAGAATGGGCATTGGCTTAAACGGGTACGGGCTGAACGGGCACATGTTATACAAATCGCTTTATAGAAGACCAAAAATGAAGAAATAAATTCCTTAAACGTAATACCCCATTTATGTTTTAAAAATTAAATATATATATATATATATATATATATATATATATATATATATATATATATATATATATATATATAAGTTTTTCTTCAAAAACGATTATAATGTTCTCTAATTGAGAGAAAATATGCGCCCGTTGTGCCCATTTAACTTTTCAATGGGCTAAATGTGCCCAAATCTTTTACAAACTAGCCAAAATTAGCCAATTTTTTTTTTATTTTATTTTGGGCACAAATTGCTACCTCTAATTGACACTTAGGGTTGTTTTCAACATTAACCGCGTATGGTATATTCATAAGAACTTCGATTTCCAAAATAACAGGTTCCAATGTTTCTTTTTAACTATTTACAGACAAGAGTAAGACAAGAGTAATACTCTGTCTCTTCTATATGTAAACCAAACAAAAGAAAATCATGAGAGCTGATGTCAGTTAACCTATAATAGCTTCATACATCAAATATCAAGCAACAAATAAGATTATAACAAATATAAACAAATCTTACTGACATGGTTATAACATCCTTTACCTGAATGCCTCTCAAGACCTCAACTCGCTTCCTGACGGCAGGCTTCAAATTCTCGAGAAAATCCGAGTCTTGTCCCCCTATGGCTTTAAGTTGACTCTACAAAACACAGACACACAGTCAATTCCAATTACAACCTTTATTACCAAATCCAATATTAATCGTCGCATAAACAATTATTCATTTTTCACTTGCAAAGAAGTTAACTAATAATCACGCAGAGTCATATTCAACTACACAACCTTATGTTGGAATTTAACTAGCATGATCAACATCTAATTAAATAAACACATCAAGAGTACACATATAGCGGAAGCAAGATCTTATTTAACACGTATAATAAATTACCGAATAGTAAATAGGAAACGTACCATTTGTTCTTCTCTTCTAATCACAAGATCAAACATTAGGATTAACGTGGAACCCCTTACCGTTTTGTTCCACAATCCAAGATGAACAACTAAAGTAAGTTGTTACCGAACTCTTGTACACACGTACTATAACCGATCAAGCAATGATGCTAGTGATTAGACACAATTAAAACCAAAATCATTTGTTTAATATTAAAGTCGATCTTCTTTTCAATATATTAATAAAAGTCGATCACTTTCAATATAATAATAGAGTTGATTGATCGACTGTGAATTCAAAAGGAAAAGAAGGACAACAAACATTATGGCTATAGTACATGGCACAAAAGTCAAGCACCTCAAAGATCCCATACGTTTGTATTATTTATAGTGAATATATCTTGGAGCACAAGACAATTACTTGGATCGATTTGGGTTATTAAACCCTAACCCAAAACCGGCCACCTTATGCAATAGGATTCTAGATCCTTCTTTGGCCTCCAATTTCACTAATAGTCCTTTCCTTATTAACTTAACGGTCGTTAGTCAACACCGTTAATTACATAACGTTCGTTATGTATTATTTCGTGTCCAAATAATTAATACACATAATAAATACATATATTAATTATTTACTTGATCATCATACGTAAAGTGTGCAATCCCTCGGTCCCGTGTTCGATTCTAGTCATATACATTTTAATATTTTTCCATAACTCTAACAGCTCCCACTTGGAAATCTATTAAAAGTATAATTGACATTGGTTAGCGTCTAGCAACACGCCAATGCCCCTAGTACAACTCGGGTGTGTGGTCTCCTGGAAAAACCACTAGATGATTAATCATCATACTTATCCTTTTGTTACTAATACTACATTAATAAAGATATGGATCAAAGTCATTCTTTATTAATAATTCTGTTTCTCATTTTTCGATTATGCAAGATTACCAAATCTTCTGAATAAGTTCAGGGGAGATCTTGGGCATGGCCATGCAAACATCTTGCTAATCCCACGAGGGGCCCAGCAGTATTAAACTTCAAATAAATTTGAAGAAACAAATCCCATTTTGATCACAAGCATAACTCATACACTTTGCAACACTTCCGAAAACAATCTGTATAGCTACCAGTTACGTATAGCGTTAAATTGAGTCACAGAAATGCACTACATGTATGAACGATTATCTGGTATCTCAAGTCTGAGGATAAATATTATACATGATTTACTTAATGACAAGATCCATAAAGTAAACTCATGAAAAGTTGGGATAGTCCTATATTCCAATCCTTGAATATCATGTGATATTGGCATCTCAACCTTACAGTACATTCTACAAAAAAAAAATCCTCACATTTGTCTTAATTCAATAATACTCCCATATTATTGATTGACAACGGACTATTTAGAATAACATAAGTTATTCATGGATTTAAACATGCAAATATAGGATACAATTTATTATTAATGAAAACAAACGTACCACGTACTTTAATTCATTGTAAATAATAATTGCTTAACATCCCTTATCCAAATACTAAATATAGATCAATGCATGATAATTCCCATTAATGAATTATGCCACAAGTCATGACAACCATACTTGTTGACAAGGCATAAATCAACTAATTTTGATCCATCGGAAATTTTGAGAATACTTATTTCAAGAATGAGATTCTTGTATGTGTGCATCCATCTTTCTAGATGTTGCCACATTCTTCATAAAATGTGTGACATCCTCTATCACGAATTTATGACAATTAAACTACCAAACCTCTGCAGTTAAAGTATTCTAATTCTTTATGTATAATGCAACCATGCTCATATTGAGCATAACTAGTGCACATGGTCTTTACAAGGATAAACTCCCACCATGACTAGTATTGAGTGTCATCTCAATCTTATCAGCATCATTGTATCCAAACAACAATATGCTCTTTAAAATTCCGTAAACTTTTAATATTCGTCGTGTAATGTTTGATATCTTCAAATCTATCAAGATTTGTCATCTATATCAATTACGCAACAATATGCATTATGGTTCATATTTAGAATTTTGGAGCAACTCCAGGCTGAGGATGTAAATTCTAAACCATATCCATTACACTTAGTTATCTAATAATTTTTAATTAGATACTAATGTTGTCAATCATTTTGCATCCAAACATGATACAACAAACAACACGATGTACATGAATAATCCTTTCTTCAACCTTAGATTTATTCATGTCATATCTTTTCAAAGATATGTATCTATCTAGCTTCACTAATAGATTATCATGTTTATTAGAATCAGTTATTTTACCGCTCATGTTTATAACTATAAACATATATTCCAAGGTTTTATTTTCTAATTTCATGTGAAGTTTCATTCCAAACTTAGACTTAACACTAAATGTTAATGGAATGTTACTTCCCATATGTTATACAACATATGTGAAATAAGAAAATAAATATATCACTCCCACTAGCTTTCAGGAATATTAAGAAATATCTTATTTTAATTATAAATCAAAACTAGATTTAATAACTAAAAATAAGTATATCTTCTAGATGCATGCATTAATCCATTTACAAATTATTTGCATTTTGTATACTATTAAAGATTATTTGAATTCAAATACTCATTTCAATTACTTATCGTCCTCGCTCAAGTAATTATTCAAGAAAGAGTTTTGATATTCCATTGTTAATTTCATATAAATGAAACTAAGAATGACAATCATAATCTTTATATATATAATGTGCCTAGAAAGAATTTCAATCACATTTAATTGCTTAAGTGTGATTGATAATCTTTTCACACATTAAATATGTACACAAAATATGTCCATAATGATTTCTACTCAAATTTTAAATCTCTAGGATTTTCATTTCCTTTGTAGAAACTCATTTTTATTCTATAGTGTAACTATAGAGTTTAAGATCAACTACGTTACCAAACTAGTTATCTTCTTGGACTGCATCTAACTATTCATAGTATGAGTAATTTGCCAAATTTAAATATTTGCAGTTTATCTATAGGTTTATCATAATCCTGTAACTCATAATCCTCAACATATTCTACAAATATTTGAGATATCCTTGCAGATCTATGAAATGAGAATTCCATCATCTTGAGATTTAACATTAACATGTTTAATTCTCATTATGATTTTGCTAGTGTATTTAGAAGATCACGTATCTTGTAATTTTATCCTTCAAGATAAACTCCTCCTACTTGCCTTTTACAATTTATAGATAATCTATAAATGCTTAGCAAATAGAGCAACACACACTTGTTCTCTTTTGGGACTTTACAAATTCTTTTTGACAGTTCCTAACATTAATTTGTTAATAACATACTCATCAAGCAGTCTAACAAATTCTGAACTTCAATTTTAAGACTTAATGTGATTCAACACATTCCATAATAACTGGTGTCTTATTAATCTTCTAGGTTGGAGTCTAATTGAGTATATCCAATTTATACTCAATTTTCTAACCTTGATATCTTTAGAAAGAATTGAAGATATAATTATCTTTAATCAAACAATTTTACAAGAGTTTGATTTTCCTAACTGAACATACCATATACTAATGTATTTTATTAGGATTAATATTGTAAGTCAATCTTACAATATGTAAGATAAATATATTTTGTTTTGGCTTATCTATTTACCAACTAAGTCAATTTAATGGTACAATAGATTTTCCAAGCCAATTGCATGCTTTATAACATAAGTGCCTTTTTGCCCAAGCCACTTCATTTCTATGTCTTACCAAAAAGACATAAACTGTTATAATCCCAATCTACGTTATAAGTCATTGATTAACTTAATGACTTCTTGTATATATCTTAATTAAAAAAACATAACAAGTCAACGTCTTACTTTACTATAAGTCTTATAACAATAAAAGACTTCATATTTATATCTTACAATATAAACATGTATAGCTAGAGTAATCATGAACACCACAACTTGGTTTCAATAATATTTCAAGTTAATTTATTACTTCATATATTTATGTCATTCCAAGAATACATAAACATTCAAATTATGAAGTAGTATTAGATTACTTCATTTATTTATGTCATTGCAACAATACATAAATATTCATGTTTGAAGTAGTCTAATCATCATATTGACACTTGTTCTAATAATTTTCTAATTTAGAAACTTGTAAATTAACATAGTTTCATTTCATCAGTTGAGGCTGCTAGTAATGAAATTATGTAATTTACCTTGTCATTAATATCTAGTAATGAAAGTAGATATTAACTCCAAGTGTCCAATTATTAGAATGTGTTTAAAACACATTAGAACATTAGTCTCTTACCTTACAGTCAAGAGAAACCTTTAAATCATAAAATATTTGTGTTGTTGCTTGCACACTTTTAAATATTTCTCCCACTTGTGCATGGAACAACACCATGTATCAGATAACACAATTTCTTAGTTATACATTGCTGCTGCAGTTGGTTCCTGCCGATAGTTTATTTTTGCTTCTGCTGATAGTAGTTATTACTGCGGGTTTTAGTAATTGTTATCCCGTAAGTTTAGAATGTTTGTTAGGTTTATTTTTAGAAGAGATCATGTTTATCTCTTTACACGTTTTCTTGTATGACGGGTTAGGGTTAGGGTTTATTGTTAGTATAAAAGAAACACCCCGTCTATGAGTTATTGATGCCATCGACATTACAATATTCAATAACACAATTTCTTAGTTCATAATCTGATCCATAGAGGATCTTTGTCTTCTATTATTTTCTTCTTTACATTCTTGTTGTTTAGTTTCCGCATAAACACAAGTCTTTCACCTAGAGATTCTCGGTTTAACCAAGCTCTATCAAGCTAAAAGCACTCGATCCTGCAAGTGGTATCAGAGCCTGGTGAGGATCTCTGATAAAGAAGAAAACATTTCTAAATCTTCTCTCTTGAACCTTTTCACAATGTCGCTATCAGGAGATAAATTTGAAATGTGGGCAAGGAAGATTAGAACCTTGTTTCATAATGATTCTATGGCGAAGCTGACTGAAAATGATGAATCCTATGAGGCAAAGGAAAACTTGGAAGAATATGCTCTAATGAGATTCCCATCTCAGGTACAAAAATGTAATCCTGCCTGTCATGAATTATACTCAACTCTTAATAAAGAATATGATGACATGAAATCTAAGTATAATGAATACTTTATTAAGGTGCAAGCTTATGATAATGCTGTTAAAACCTTAGAAAAATAAAAGGTTTGGTTCCAAAAGAATCAGTTAGCTTATGAGGAAAAGATTAAGGTTTTACAGAGAGATTTAAGAAACACTGCTAATGAACTTAAATATTCTGAATCTCAAAATGCTAAGGTCATGTTAGAAAAACAGGATTTCCAGACTAAGCTAGACAATTCCTTGGCTAGGTTTGATAAATGGAAAGATTCATCTAAAAACCTACACAAGTTAGTTGATAGTTCTATGTCTGTAAAAACTAAACGTGGTTTAGGGTTTGGTGACTACATAGGGCAAGATCAAGTCTATGACCCTAATGAGTATAGTGTGTTTGACCCTGAACCTGTTGACTATAAAATTCCTGTAAAGTTTGTAAAAGAAGGAGGAATGAATGTTGTCCCTCCACCTATCAGAGGAGTTTTTATGCCTACCCCTGTCCACTCTCTCTCTGACATTGACTTAGATGAGTCACAAATGGTTTATGGTAAAAAGTGCAAAGACTTACCTGAACCAGATGACTTTGTCTCTTGTTCCACAAGTGTCAAGTCCTCAGAAGCAGAGTCCAAAGACTTTGTTTCATGTGATTCAAGTGAAGAGTCACCCTCACCTAAGTCCCATGAGTCCTCAAGAGTAACTGATGATAAATCTGCTTCTAAAACAGCTTTCTCAGACAACAGCTCAAGTAATTCTATTAAAAACAAATGTGTCTCTAGTTCCAGTAGTGACAACAGTGTTTGTAATAAGAGAAAGTATGTTAAGAACAAGTCTGTTAAGAGGAAGTCATGTTTTGTATGTGGTAGTAAAGTTCATCTCATCAAAGATTGTGATTATCATGAGAAGAGAATGGGTGTGCATGCTAGGCAACAAGTGACAAGACCTTTGTGGAATAATGTGAATAAAATTCCACCTTTTGTGCCTAAGGCAGCAGGATTTCCCACTGGAAATGCTAATCCGGTTGCTGCTGGTAGGCATTGCAATCCTGCTACCATTCCTGCTGACAATCCAGTTCCAGCTGTTCAATCCAATTCTGCTGGTTGGAAGAGGAATATTGCTCAACCATTTTACAGACCCTCAAGTCATTATTTTCAAAATAATTATAGGTCTGAGTATTATGAGCCAATTCCTGAAGAGGGATTGTATTACTATCCATGGTTTCCTTGGTAATGGTCTTGATTGCCTAATCATGTTGTTGTACAGTTCCTTGCTAGTTTTGAGGGGAGGCATTTGCGTAAGGGGAGGCTAATGCTTTTTATTTTGTCATGTTTCTCATTCTTTTATGTATTTTGTCATGTGTGTACTAACTTTGTTTTGCAGGTTTTAGTGTGTTTTGTTAGCTAACTTTGTTTTGTAGTTCTCAAATTCATAATGCTTGGAATAATACTAAAAGAGAGTCACTTCCATTCATAATCATAAGGGTGATTACATTCAGATTCTAAACACAAAAGCTTCACATCATCAAGAACTTATAAAAAACCTACCAACCTACTCAGACACACATCCCTCACCACCACTCCACCCAAACCTAACCATCTACTCAATTTTCCCTTTCCCTTTGCCCTTGCTATTGGGCATGAACCTTCTACCCCTCTGATGACTTATTCCTTCATATACACTTGGGGCTGGAAGTGCTAAGATCACTGGGATTGGATGTCTTGGTTCAGGGAGTGGCTGATCTCTCTTTGGAGTTGAATGACTTGGGGTAGAGTATGTCTGACGTGATCTAGGGCGTAACCTAGCATTTGGCTGACTTGGCTGGCTTGGCCCAGGAGTTGGCTGACTTGGCTGAGGAGTTGGCTGGCTTGGCCCAGGAGTTGGCTGGCTTGGCTGAGGAGTTGGCTGGCTTGGCATTGGGGTTGCCTGATTTCTTTTAGGTACTGGTATTTCGTAGAAGGCAGCAACAGTCTTCTCCATCTCTTCACTCAGCATAGCCACAGTCTTCTTCATCTCTTCCCTTAGCTTATCAGAGATGGGGAAATTGGGAGGATATGTTTCCCATTCACCTTGATAATAAGTCAAGGACTTTGGCCATGATGATCCTTCATCATCAGAGCTGGAGTATTCAAAAGACGAAGGAGTAGATGGAAGAGGGTCGGATGAATCTTCTTCGACCTTAGCTTTGCCCTTGGTTTGTGAAGATGATGTAGTTGGGGGAAAGTATGTTCCCCACCCTGATGATGATTCAGAGGAAGAGGAGGAGTCAGATGATATTTCAATGATGGGTGCTTTTGAAGAACTCATGGTTTTGTTTGATATGTCGATTATGGTTAGGGTTTGGAGATGAAGTAATTTGATTTGAGGATAAAGACCTTTTATAGTGAGAAGATAATTAGCGGGAATTAATTGTTGGTTGGTGTTGGGAGTTAATTTGGGTGATTTACTTTTAATGACTGGATTTGCAATGTTGACTTTGGTCAAACCACTCCATTGCTGCTGATTGACCGAGTGTTTCTGCTGATTGACTAATGGTTCCTGCTGACTTCATTGAATTTGGGAAAGTTAGTTAAGTCAAATCGGTCAAAGATACGTGCGCTAAATTCCTACAATTTAAATCGCTAAATTTGGCAACCATATAGCAACATCATAACTGACCTAAAATTGTACTTCTCACATCTCAAATCCTAGCTCATTTTTCCTCTTTTCAAACCCTAGTTCACTCATCTAATACGATGGCTACACTTCGATACAAAGATGATCACAACAAGGTTGCACATTTAGAGTCCTCTGATAGAAGTGAAGGTTATGATGAAGTGTTGGCCTTTCTGCGTGGGTCATCTATTCAATTTGCCCTTTCTCATTGTCCAGCTACAGTGTACGACTCTCTTATTAAGCAGTTTTGGGCAACTGCTGAAGTGCGAAATATTGTGGGAAGAGAGCGGGAAATTGTAGCAACCATTGATGGTCGTGAACAGATCATCACTGAAGGATTGGTTCGTACACAACTTCAACTTCCTGATGAAAATGGTGTGTATGATCTTCCCAAGCAAGAAATCCTGGATGGAATGGGAGCCATTGGATACCCTGTCTCCGGTAACTTTACTTTTTATAAAAGTAAGCTCTCTCCTCAATGGAGATTTCTTGTTCACACTTTACTTCAGTGCATTAGCATTAAGACAGGTGGTTGAGACCAATGTTCTAGTCTTATTGCATCTGGCCTTATTTGTTTGTCACAAGGAAGGGTATACAATTGGGCAAAATACATTTTTGATGGGATGGTTGACAATGTCACTGCTGAGAAAACCAAATTTCTTATGTACCCTAGGTTTCTTCAAATCATTTTAGGTGTACAGACCATTGACCCAACCCATAAGATTATGGCTAGGTTGACTGCTAAAATGTTTGCCACCATGAAGATGAACTTTGCAGGCCCACATTTGCCATTATTACCTGCAATGTTGCCCAATGCCAATCCTGCTGGAAATCCAGATCCTGCTGGTCATGAAAATATTCCACCAGCACCCAATGCAGCTGATGCCAGTGCATCCAATGCTGCTGGTGAAGGGACTTCAGTTGCTGCTGATGCAAATGCATCGGTTGCTGCTGATGCCCCATTGTCACCATCTCCTAGACCTACCACACCTCAAACTGTTGTCCCTGATGAGCCCATTGTCCAGACCTCAACTGATGACCAACCAACACCTTCTATGGATATGCCTTCTTCTTCAAGGCTATCAACTCCTAGTCCTGCTAGGCAGCCTTTTTGTGATGACACCCATACAGGTGGAGAGTTTCATGTATCTCCACCTAGATCCAATGAAGCTCCTAACACCTCAGGCATTCCTGCTGGTGGAGCTGAGGATGCTGCTGATCTCACTCCTATGTCCAAGTTACTTGACAGGTATATGAAGAAAATTGAAGCATTGGAGTCTGAGCTTAAGGAGACCAAAAGGAATTTTAGTGAGAAGGTGGAGTCTTTGGAAAAGGAGCTCAAGGTTACCAAAGAAACTTTCAGTGGGACTATCCAACAGCTCAATGAAAGAATTAGCTCTTTAGAAGCTCAACATCCACAGAAGAAAAGAAGGGTTGTGCTTTCTGAGTCTGAGGATGATCAGGCTGATATGTCATTTGATGGGCTAAATGTGTTGGCTTCTGTTTCTCTTGATAGTGTACACACTGAAGTACCTACCTCTTCTGAGCCCACTACAACTACTAAACCTCAGGCTTTCACAAGAACAAGGACTAAGCAGCCCTCAAGAGTGTCAGCTTTTGAGAAGTTTCAATCCACCATTGCTGCTGATGTCTCTGATGTTGCCTCTGATGTTCCTGCTGGGGTTGGTAGTGTTTCCACTGATCCTAAGGTTCCTGGTAATTCTGCTGGTAGCTCATCCATTGCTGCTGGTAGTGACACCATTCCCCTTGCTGCAACACAAAATGATGCTGAGATAGCCAGACAGATGCATGAACAGGAACTTGCTACTGAACAAGCTAGACAAGCTCAGGTTGCTCAAGATGAGGAGTTTGCAAGGCAAATGTCTGCTGATGAGAGGAACATAGATGGGATTATGAATAGCACAAGATCAGAAGATCTTACTTCAGAAGAGTTCAATGAGCAAGTTCAATACTTGTTGGCTTTGGACATGATTATTAGAGCTCATGGGTTTATGATTCTTCAAGATTCAGAGTTGGGTGTGGAAGAAAAGTCAGATAAGCTCAAGGCATTTATCTTAAAGACTCATAGAGCATCTACTTGGAATGACTTGATGCATAGGATCAGAGAAAGGCAAAAGTCAGGTTATAAGATGCCTACAAACAAAGATAATGTCAATTTTATGAAGCACTATTTGAAGAATCAAGCTAACTACAAGCTCAGTGACTTCAAAAGTTGGACTGATGCTGCAATTCAAAAGCTGTTCTTTGATACTTATGTAAGGATGAATACTACAGTCAGAACAGACATTCAACAAAGTAAGAAAAGAGAGTCTGCATCCTTAGAGTCTGATAATACAAAGAAATTGAAGCCTGGAGAGACATTGACTGGTGCATCTCCTTCTATTCCTACTGAAGGTTCTCAGGATACCACATCTATTTCTCCAAATCCTTATGTTGGTGCATCTGGTGCATCACAAGAGGTTCATATTCCTACTATGACACCTTCAACAGTTCACTTCTCCTCTACGACTCCAAGGACCAGAAAGAAGAGTCATGCTATTAAGTCTTCATCCAAGACTCTTGCCGACATGAGTGATCAGGAATTGATTCAATTTGATTCTGAAAGTGATTCTGAAGGTGATTCTCCTCACCCTTGGTCACATATTGCTGGTTGGGAGGTTCTTTCTATACCTCAAGGAGAAATACATGCCTTGTACACCCTTGATGGGAAAACAAAACATTTCACATTCCTTAGGGAGATTTTGAATAAGGTGGACAAACAAGATTTGATACATCTTTATGGTATGGTGACTAAGCACTATGAAACTCATCAAGCTACAGGGATTGGTCTTATTCTTTGGGGGGATTTGAAAGTATTAATGGATTCTCTGGAGGGGGGCAATGCTCATTCTGTGTGGGCTGATCAACACTCTTGGAGAGTACACAGTTGGCGATTGTATTCTACTTCTCAGCTTCATGTTTTGGAGACTGTTACTGGGAAAGTGCTCTCCATGTTTGTGGATGTTTCCTATCCTTTATCCATAGAACTTATGGAGAGGATGCTTAAGTGTAAGCTGCGAGTTGGGAAGTATGTAATTGGAAATGACTTGACAACTGCTGAACAATTGGTCAGGTTCATTAGAAATCAGCTATCTGCAGCCAAAGGATCATCTGCTTGATTATGGTATTTTTGTTTGAGTTTTTCTGTTGTATAATTTGTTATTTTCTTTGTTTTCTCTCTTAGTTAAAAAAAAAAAAAAATAAAATAATAATAAATAAATAAAAAAATAAAAAAAATTAAATTTTGTGTGCTAATTTGTATGGTTTTGAGCAACACCCTTGCAGGTACAGTGTTGGTGTTTACACCTACACATCAAATGATATTCATCTCACCATGTCTCATAGACAAGAAAGAGTTGACTCACCATGAGGGTACAACTCTGGTGTGATTGTCAAATCTGTTGATAGCTGTAATAGCTTGCTCAAAGCTATAGGGTACTTCAACTCACCCATGGTTCATTCCTGAGAGTTGAAATGGTTTTCAATTCACCATGGATTTTACTCCTTTGGGGTTTCCGAAGAATTGGCTAGCCCACAAGTGTATGGTTTGTAGTAAAGGCAGTTGGAATTCCATACTTGGTACTCAATTCACCAAAGGTTATCTTCAACCTAAGAATTGGCTAGTCCTGAGCAAACGACTACAGGTAAAGACAAGTTAAATCCGTTTATAGTTGCTGATTTGCTAAAAATCAGATGGTTATCAATGTACCATGGTCTAACACACCTAAACATTGGCTACTCCAGTAGTGATGGCTATTGGTAAAGAGACATCAAATCCATTAATTTTCAATGATTCACCTCTCACAGGAGTTAACACACCTGGATGTGATGAGAATAGTATGAAACTTAAGTGATTTGATGTACATATTGTCATAGTAGCAGTCAAGCTCAAGTGAATGACATGGTGACCAGCTTACATGTTTTGAAGATGATTTCCTATTGCTGCTGAACTATAGAGGTTGCTCCTGGATGTGTATGCTTAAAGTTTGTTGCTGCTGGTTACTTAATATTGCTGCTGCTCAATCGCAATCCTCAAGCCTGAGAAGTTCAAGCTCTATCAAGTGGAATCTTGCAAGTTAACCTAGTCAACTTCAAGATTAGGTGAGGATTGTTAGGATCTCTGAGAAATAAAGTTTTCTCATTGCTGCTGATAGTGAAGTTGGTTCCTGCTGATAGTTATACATTGCTGCTGCAGTTGGTTCCTGCCGATAGTTTATTTTTGTTTCTGCTGATAGTAGTTATTACTGCGGGTTTTAGTAATTGTTATCCCGTAAGTTTAGAATGTTTGTTAGGTTTATTTTTAGAAGAGATCATGTTTATCTCTTTACACGTTTTCTTGTATGACAGGTTAGGGTTAGGGTTTATTGTTAGTATAAAAGAAACACCCCGTCTATGAGTTATCATCGACATTACAATATTCAATAACACAATTTCTTAGTTCATAATCTGATCCATAGAAGATCATTGTCTTCTATTATTTTCTTCTTTACATTCTTGTTGTTTAGTTTCCGCATAAACACAAGTCTTACACCTAGAGATTTTCGGTTTAACCAAGCTCTATCAAGCTAGAAGCACTCGATCCTACACCAAGATATCATACCTTGTAGCTCCCACTGAATTAAAGATCACTACATGAACTCATTATTCGGTAATGACAACACAATGCTCCCACTGGGTTTGACAACATTGTAAGTGTTGCATAACCAGTAAAAGCAAATATTGTGTTGTTTACTTTCCTACACCTTTGATGAATCCCTTACGTAACATTACTAAGGTACTCAAATAATGTATTCTACTATGTCACCGATGGAATATCCATCAATGTAATTAACTAGAAAAAATTGGGTATACAATTTCTTCCGCAATTAGGTCTACCATCCCCATCATGGCATGTAGCACCTTTAATTTGGTCAAAGTTCAACAACTAGACAAAGTATGCTAGTTTGCCTTTTACCAATTTCGCGGTAATTAGTCTATTTTCTAATTTTAATAACTCCTAAAACGTACAATTTCTACAAAATTTGCCATGAGTTATTTAATAGAATTTAGACAATTCTAATTTTCCTATTATACCTTTCTCATTCATGAAAAGGAATAAGATTAAGTCTTACTCTTCACACGGAAAGTAGACTAGGTTTATTCTTTTAGTTAAGTTGACTCTATCCAAAGACCCCTACGGGTGCATATCAACTTTCCACTAAAGGAATGTTCCACGTTTACGGTTCTATCGTTGCATTTAATACATTAAAAGAATTTTCAAAATTCAATTTCAGTATTTTCGATAATAAACTTTTCAAGAAAATTAAACACCCATGGTAAATAAAATTAACCATTTAATTTTCACTGAAAACTAGGATCCAAATTGACGTCGTTTCATTACATCAGCTTTGGCTGCTAGCAATGAAAGTACTCAATAAGGTAGAGCTACACTCAATTGCCAATTTACAATTGCAATTCCTAGAATCATGGGACTTACATATTTTGCCAACAACAGTTGCAAATGTAAGCATGTTTCATCCCCAAATCTTTATGCCTTGACGCCGTTTCATTACATCAGCTTTGGCTGCTAGTAATGAAAGTGCTCAATTAAGTTAACAAACTTAAGAAACTGCAAATTGACGTCGTTTCATCACATTCAGCTTTGGCTGCTAGTAATAAAAGTACTCAATTTACCCTTAGACAACCACCCTTTGAACATTACATTTAGCTTTGGCTGCTAGTAATGTAGGATGAAACCTTAGGTGTTTCCTCTTTAGTTGGACGGCATATTACTTAAATTTAAGGGTATTAAATTTATTGATGTGTAATCAAAAAATATGTACAAGATGTCATGCATTCATCTTGTATCATATGTTTTCTTAGAAAAACCATTAACTTATTCGCAGCTTAAAATCAACAAAATTTTAATTGATGGCGTTGAGCAAATTACAACATTGCCTTAAGATGCTTCGTACTTTTTCATGGTGTACTTGGTATGTCTAATATTGACGCACAGGCGAGCGGAGGGGCAAACGTCTGCCGAAGCTAATTAAAAACGCTCCCCTTTCGGATGACAATTTAATGTCAAGCCTCCTTATACCCACTTTATAGTTTGTCAATATTAGGTCCGCCGCTTCGACCACTTTTGCACAGTTGCATCAATCAATTAAAAACTTTAAGATTTAAAGCTTAAAACATTTATGTAGTAAATTATTAAATTGCTAGTCTCGCCTGGGAGCAAATTACCGTGCGAAGCGAACCACTATTGGCACATAAGACTTGGCAATAAATAATTTACCAAAAAGGTTTCATAGTTATTAGGTTCATTTATTTTTATTCAAAAATT
This sequence comes from Artemisia tridentata subsp. tridentata, assembly GCA_021014915.2. NCBI lineage: Eukaryota > Viridiplantae > Streptophyta > Magnoliopsida > Asterales > Asteraceae > Artemisia > Artemisia tridentata. The sequence goes on from CP139502.1 coordinate 327,014,586, forward strand.
ACCCTCTTTGATGTTTACAATCCATCATAATTAAAACACAAAGATCAAGTAATTAAAAAAATAAACAAACACATAATAACACATAATTAAAATACAATATCATATAGCCACATGCAAACCTTTTGATAAACTCTATTAATAATCTCTATGTGATTTTAATGTATATAATTATTAAAACTCCCATTGGTTTTCGAGCTCATTGTGCCCAATGGACCACAGACGCCAAATAACTTGGCCGCGTAAGTTCTACATAATTAAATACCACATAGCACATAACCGATTAATTAATATAATTAATTAGGGTCTTCCCTAATTTTAGATTTATCTTAAAAAACATGTAGCAAATAAACAAACCAAATCCATAATTCCTTGCACGAAGAATTATAGATCCACCAGGAACGTAACCCTAATTACTCAAATAAACACATAGCACAACATGTTCTTAATTTAGGGTTACAAACTAATTAATTAGTTAAAAGAGGGTCGAAACCCTAACCCTAAATTCTATTTGATTTTTATTAGATTGTTTTCTACAAAAACAAACCCTAAAAAATAAAAATCAACATAACATGTTATATATAAATCAAGATTTGATTTTTATGCGTTTAGGTAATATAATTAACATGTTAAAACGGCTCATGATGCCACTGTTGGAATTTAACTAGCATGATCAACATCTAATTAAATAAACACATCAAGAGTACACATATAGCGGAAGCAAGATCTATTTAACACGTATAATATATTACCGAATAGTAAATAGGAAACGTACCGTTTGTTCTTCTCTTCTAATCACAAGATCAAACATTAGGATTAACGTGGAACCCCTTACCGTTTTGTTCCACAATCCAAGATGAACAACTAAAGTAAGTTGTTACTAAACTCTTGTACACACGTACTATAACCGATCAAGCAATGATGCTAGTGATTAGGCACAATTAAAACCAAAATCATTTGTTTAATATTAAAGTCGATCTTCTTTTCAATATATTAATAAAAGTCGATCACTTTCAATATAATAATAGAGTTGATTGATCGACTGTGAATTCAAAAGGAAAAGAAGGACAACAAACATTATGGCTATAGTACATGGCACAAAAGTCAAGCACCTCAAAGATCCCATACGTTTGTATTATTTATAGTGAATATATCTTGGAGCACAAGACAATTACTTGGATCGATTTGGGTTATTAAACCCTAACCCAAAACCGGCCACCATATGCAATAGGATTCTAGATCCTTCTTTGGCCTCCAATTTCACTAATAGTCCTTTCCTTATTAACTTAACGGTCGTTAGTCAACACCGTTAATTACATAACGTTCGTTATGTATTATTTCGTGTCCAAATAATTAATACACATAATAAATACATATATTAATTATTTACTTGATCATCATACGTAAAGTGTGCAATCCCTCGGTCCCGTGTTCGATTCTAGTCATATACATTTTAATATTTTTCCATAACTCTAACACCTCCCACTTGGAAATATATTACTAAGTCATATAATCGCATATGCAACTTTTTTAATAACCGCACATTAAAACAATTGATATTGACTAACACACATGACAGTCATACTCGTATACACAATCTATGTTACTCAGTTAAACAATCGCGGATATAATCCAGACCTAACGCCCACAGTTAGAATAAGTTTCGACCTACCTATAATACAAAACTGACCATGCACATATATAATTAACGATTATCACTGCCTAACACACACAGACTCAGAGTTACACACTTTTAGTATACAAAGATTTTGAATCATACTCCGTATTACAAAACTGATAGAAATTAACTGATAATGGCTCGCTACCTAACAGACACACACTTACAGCTAGTAAAAATAAATGTAACATACACTACAAAACTAAACACTCGCAGATAAAACTGGGCGATAGTCACTACCAAACAGATAGTAAAAATAGATATTAACCTAATCACAAAACTAACACCATTGGCATATTAAATAATTAACTAATTATCACTAACATACACAGTTTATAAATAAATTTTAACCTAATTACAAAATTAAGCATTATTCATGTATAAAAAATTACTGTAACCCAATATATATATATATATATATATATATATATATATATACACTGTAACTAATATCACCAACACATGCAGAAAAAATAAATTAAAACCTGATTACAATATTAAACACCAACACACAATAAATTTTTTTTAACCTAATTACAAAATAAATAATATTGACAAACAAAACTAATTAATTAATTTAAAATAATAATAACTAATTCCACATAACGAACAGATAAAACTAACCAATAATCAACCTATTATTAACAAATGAAATAATTAATTCAAAATAATAATAATAATAATAATAACTAACTTCAAGTGCGTTGATGACTGGTCCAACAGGGTCCTCCATAGTCAAACCTGCAGAAAAAGAAAAAATGTTATTAAAAAAATGGAACAAATTATGGTTAGAAGATGAGATGTGACGGTACCTCTGGTGGGTGACGGTAAGGAGTCGGTGAGGTCTGGCGGTTGTTTCTTGTTGTTGTTGTTGTTGCTCATTGTGTGTGTGTGTGAGATGAGAGTTCAAGTAAAACTATCTCTTATATAGTAAAAATGATCACAGGAAACCATAGAAGCTTGCCATGTGCCCAACTGTATGATAGTGACATCCGAATTTTAATGGTGGTTAACATTTTTCTTGACAAGTTTTTGAAAATAAATGCTGCGGGGTACTATACATGTTAAAATTTACTTTTTGTAAATGAATGGTAGCTGAAAAATTAAATGCATTAAAAAAAAGCTGACGTTGGCAATATGACGTGTGTGTGTGTGAGATGTGTGTTGAGTTCAATTAAAACTATCTCTTTATATAGTAAAAATGATCACAGGACACCGTAGAAGCTGGCCATGTGAAGGTGACTATTTTAATGGTGGTTGACATTTTTAAATGAATGGTGACGTTGGTAACATGACGTTTGAATGTGTCATTTTTATTTTATTTTTTTTTTACGTTTATTAAATATAGATACTCCCTCCGTCCCACTATAAGTGTCCACTTTTCATTTGCACAAAGTTTTAGGAAAGTGGGGCCAACTATACTCTCCACCAATCAAATATCACTATTACCCACTAAAGTCTCTTCTCATTGGTTGAAAATATTCCCTGGACACTTAATATGGGACAAGCAAAGATACCATTGTGGACACTTATAGTGGGACGGAGGTAGTATTTAAATATAGATAAAAAAAGCTTGCCACTGCCCACCTCTAAAGGGTAAAATGGTCACATCCAAATATTAATGGTGGTTAGCATTTGCGAATTATTTGTATACTCATAATTTTTATTGGGACACTCTATTATTTTTATTACATAGTTATACAATATTTACAGTGTGGTTTGAGTACTTGTACAATTAAGTGTCGCAATCAAGATAAATAGTGTGCAAATCACACGAGCGATCTTTGTCAATCATCCATCAAACATCTCATCACCTATTTTAAATACTAGACGAATACCCGTGCATAGCAATGAGATTTTTGACGAAAGTTTGAAATATGCATTTATAAGTCAACAAATTCAAAAGTCTAAAATATAAAAATTCTTTTCATCTCATCATATGTAATGGATCAAAAGGCAAAAGTCATTTGTCAAATCATGAAAACTATTAACTGATATATAAAAAATTTCGTGGCTCATTAATAAAGTCAATAAAGTCAACATTAATTTTAAAGAATTCAAGATTAAGAAATAGGAAGCAATGTTTTGAAACCCGGGTTGACCCGGCGGTTGAAAAACGGATAAAAAAATCTGGGGTTTTTAAAAACGGGTTAACCGGTTAGACCAGCCGGGTTTTAAGTCACACCGGGTCAAACCGGTTCTTGAAACCCGGCCGGGGTTGGTCTTTTTCTTTTTTATAAAAAATCGGGTTGACCCGGTGGTCGAACCGGTTGAACCAGATTGACCCGGTGGTCGAACCGGGTGACCCGATTTAAAAAAATAGTATTTTTTAATAGAAAACCGGGTTGACCCGGCGGTTGAACCGGTAACCGGTTACCCGATGACTCAATCGGGTCGATTAAAAGCTCAGTTTTCAAAACATTGATCGGAAGCATGGTTTATGATATTTATGATGTATTAAAGTATTCTGAAATTTTTGGTGAATTATCGAGTCCGGGAAGTTGGTTTTTCGGAAAAAGATTTTGAAATGGTTTCGAGTGACCAGAAGGCTCCAGCTTATTCGGTTGGAAGGCCAACCCAATCGGCTGAAGGCCCAGCCTATCAGCTAGAAGGCCTTGCCGATTGGCTGGTTGGATTTTGGCAGATTTCATCGATTTCAAAAATTCATATCTTTTAAACCGTAAGTCGTCACGTGTCGTACCACCCGTCATTTCAAAGGTAATTGAGTCTAGTTTCTTTTAAAAATAGTTTCAAATGTTAGTTTTCTTTATAGATTTTTGTCAGTTTGTTAAAGAGTAAAGGTCCGTTATAGTTGAGTCATTTCTGCGTAAATTTTTAATTTTTGATCAAATCGGGAAAGGGGCGTAACAGCTGCCATACCTTACACTCTAATGTATGCCGCCATAAATAATTTATGTGTAACACGACCAATTGTTTCTTTCATTTGTTTACGTTGATTTTTAATGGTGATATCTTTGTTATGGAAAACAAATTCATATACATCTTTAGGTCAAATGGACCTCAGATGTTATATCTTATAAAAAATTTCAAGAATAAACACATAGATCACCCTGTTTAGAAAATGACCCTTTGAAATATGTGTTACCAAAATCGACTATACGCGCAAATCAATTTTGAGCGCCATGATCATTGCACGCGTTGTTTAAGATTACTACACGTGTATTTTTTTATAGTAAGAATGAATCTTAAGTTGACACGTGACTCAATCGCGCAAATGTATTTGCTCCCAAAGCTTCTTGCGCGCCTAATTTAAATAAATAAACGATTATAAAAGAGACACGTAGCTTAAGCATGCAAAGTGTTTGATCATCGTGGTTTTTACGCGCCTACAAATATATTTAAAGGAATGGCCATAAAAGTGACACGTATGCTAAGACGTGTAAAAACATTTACACTCAAGCCTATTTGCGCTCCATCAAATTTTGCACTCTTCTTTTTGTACGCCAACACCATCCAATTTTTCGTATTTTAAATTTTAAAGAAAATGTAACATTTCTCTTTTAATAAGATAATGTAACCTGGCATTTTATTCGGATGGGGATCAAAACACTCACAAACAAAAACTCATTCATGCAGGTACAATTATCTTCGGATGGGGAACAAAACAAGCACAACCCAAACTAAAAGGAAACCAAAATAACTTTATTGAGGCGACCAAGGTGATGGAGACGCACAATGGGGACCAATTTTTTTGGCAAAACACTCAAAAACACAAACTGATACGTGCAATTGTGGGGGAGAGCAAAAATAAGAAGAGAAGAGGATAAAGATGAAAAATACATGGTAGTTGTATTGGGTAGATAATAAAATAAATGGTATTGATAATGAAATAAATGGGTACACCGGTTTGGTTTAAGTTTTATTAACAGTCACAATTTTTTTATTTGTTTTATTTTTTAAGAATGAGAAATAAATGGTAGTGGTAAGCGCACAAAATGGAGGAGAGCAAAACCCAATTGCATGCCTCGCTTTGGATTTTTTTTTAATACCCAAAACCTGTCGTCGGGCCCACAAGGAGAGTATATATGTAACACCTCAACCCGACAAGGGTCAAAATGTCACATTATAGTATTCATCAGAACATATAAATGCAAACGGAAGACTTATAACACAATAGTTACAAAGGTGTTCTAATGATAATAACGAAATACTAACTCTATACATAATGAGTTCTAAAACTGAAATACAAATCCAAGCTCAAATCTAGCTGAAGGTAAATCCAAGTCTAATCCAAGTCTAAGCAAATGGTGTTTATCGTCAGGGTAGTCCACTAAGAGCTCATATGCACTCTTCACTCAAACCCAGCTTCCAACCTAAGACCTGCCGCAGGAAAAGAAATGCGGCTGAGCTTAAAAAACCCAGTGAACAGATATATATAACAAAAGGAATAATCAAAACATATATAAGTATAGGGAAAGGGAAACGTAAGTTCCTACTGAAATGAATATCCTCTGTTAAAAGAGTGAGAGATCAAAGATCCACTGAACAATTATCATAAGTCAAATGAGTCAAATGAGGTGAGATATCAGAGATAATACGAATCAGATGATCATAAGGAATCAAATGAATCACATAGGAATACCCACGAACATGTCTAAACGAGACACTCGAATAGACCACATAATCACATATACGGAATAGCCATGAGCCTGTCTAAACGAGACACTCGAATAGACCACATAATCACATATACATATCCATCAAATCATAAGTGCACGAAGAGGGGAGGCATCTAAGTACCAAATGGAGTAGCTAGCTCCCAAAAGTGAAATGGGGTGTATGACACACACATACCATTCACTACAAATGCCATATCATAACATATCACAAACCTAGGATGCATCCATATGCTCCCTACAAACAAAATACATATGCAAGTACTAGACTGTACATATATATACATAATGGCCATGAGCTCAAATCATACATAACAAAAGGGAACGCCGTGGATCAATCACACCTCCACAGAAAGTCTCATGCCATTGGTGCCTCAATGACATGGCCATGGTACCTCCATGGCTAGTTAGCTCGGGCAACAGAACAGATAATCAAAGCAAGGCTATCCATAATCATAACGTAGTAATCATAGTATAATCAACAAAGCATATCAACTGAACAGAATCTCATATCAAGGAGATAGCATAATGAACATCATAACAGAATGGATAGCAAACTGAATCATATCATAGTGAATCATATCAAAGGATCATATCAAAGTCAAGGATCGAAGAGTCATGAGAAATCCCTACTGAGAAAAGATAGAATATCTGTACCTCAAACTGCAAATGAAACCATATCACAAATATCGGAAGTTACTCCTTCTTCAGCGAATCTACACGAATTAATGATCGTCTTATTGTTTAAGAACCATTTCATAAGTTATTACTGATTCATCACTTGTTGTTGAGCAGATTAACATATTAGGGTTTCCTTCTATTTTTAGAAACTTTCCATTTTTAGTAACCTTCCATATTTAGTAACTTTCCATAATTAGTAACTTTCCATAATTAGTAACTTTTCCGAATTAGTAACTTTTCTGAATTAGTAACTTTTCCGAATTAGTAACTTTCTATACTTAGCAAGTTTCCATAATTAGTAAGTTAGGATTACATTCATAATTAATCAAACTTAGGGTGTATAGGTACATCTAAATCAACCACCACTTAATTAGGATATATTAGTGAATATGGATCACATTCTTATGATTTTTAAGACTTGCCAATTAAGCTCCAAAAATTCTGAATTAATTCTCGGTGATTCCCATATCAGTTAAGTACCTTCACAAATTTTAATAGATTTTATTTCCCAGCAAAAGTACTCTTTTAAAAATCATCTTTCGACCTGTTCAGAAGGTTAACTGCCCATGCATACAGAAAGTCACACATAACTTAAATATCACCCCTGTAAAAGGAGAGCTCTCAGTTCCTTGTGGTTTGAAAATTAAAAGTCAAAAACATCGACTGATTTTACGTTCCCAAAACTTAGGTTTGACACATGATCCCATAAAATTCAAAAGCATGACCAATACCACTCCAAAAAACTCCAAACCAATTGGAAAACTTAAATATGACATTAAACTAAGTTTACATGCAAAAATCCAGTATTAAACACTTATGAAACTCGTGTTCTAGTGCAACCATATTCAGCTTGCAAAACAGTCCAGAAATTACACACATCACAACCACTTTTATTATGTTAAACATGCATATACTTGCTTATACCCTTAACCCGCATGATCTAGATCATATATAACTCTAATGAACAGGTTGTTAACCATTTTTAATGAAACCTCTACCCCAATAAATTCCTATAAATCTGCACACCACACCACAAACCCTAGTTCCTCTTTACTTAGATCGGATTTATAAACATATGCTTAAACTGATTCGATCATATTAAATATACATGAATACACCATATTACGAGCCATTAACATTCAGAAAAGAACACACCCATACGCCACAAACAAACGCCAAAACTCTCAATCTCACTAATCCGATTTCATGATTTCATGTGTTCCATTTCCATTCGTATAATCATATTTACGTGTTCATTTGATTAGGCTATCATGTTTTATCCATATACATAATATATAACTCGAGTCCAGTAACCACGAAACAATTTATATTCTGGTTTACATCTGGTATTAGTCGAATAGAAGTATAAAAGAGGCATGGGAAAAACCTTGTATCGGATTTCAGGACGGAAGCAAAGAACCAAGAATCAAACTCTTCGAATCCCCAACCACCATACACGATCACACTATCACTTGGAACACACCTTGAATCTGTTAACCCAACCTTGTTACCAGCATCGTACTTCTTGATCTTCTTGGAGGAATAAATGAGAGCCGGATATAGATATGTAGGTTTTTAAGGTTTTCACATATTCGGTTTATGCTAGGAAGAATAGGTCGAATATTTGAGATAGGGGAAAAAATATTATGCCGAGTATTGGGGAGGGCATGGAGACTAGTTCTTCCAATTCTTTTCAAATTCATTTAACCAAATATTTAAGTGTAAATGTTATGTACAAGTTTTAAATGGAAATCGGACCCCTTATGAACTTATTAAACGTGTGACATATTTATTTAAGTGTAGTGTGTCAATTTTTATTTGTGACTTAAGTTAAGATTCGTATTTTGTAATTCTACTTTCGTATCATATAGTTTAACTTAGTCAAATGCTCAAAGACTGTAGGTTTTGTTCGTATTAGAAGTTCAATTGTCATAACGGGTTTTTCAGGTTGTTATAATATACTAGGCGCTCAAAATGACTTTTGCACTCTTAGTAGATTTTGGTAATTGGTGTAAATAGTGTCGATATTGGATAATTGGGTTTGAAGATGTAGATTTTTTGGTAATTGATTTTATATCTATCTTAACCTATAAATCAAGTTGGGTGTTATTCATGACATAATCAACAAATATGAGTGCTCAAAAATAGAAGGAAGTATTACTAACTGAAAATGAAATATGACAACTAATTAAAATATTTATTTTATTTTTAAATGAAAATTAGCTTTTTTTTTATAATTGATGTATCATATGTATCATATGTATAGTTGCAATAATAAATATATAAACTATGTATTAAATATAATTGGTAAACTTTTTAATTACAGTTGTAAGACAATATATTTAAAAAAAAAGTCAAACATTTTTATGAGAGAAAATAAAAGAAGATTCAAATTTCAAATTTTAGGCATAACAAATTACTCATTTTTATTTTATTTTTAAGTTTTAAGAAAAATTATGAACTATTTAGATGCATTATAGATTATTAGACGAATATCCGTGCAAAACGATGGTGTATAACAGTAAATAATTATACTCGCAAAATCGTGATTCTGGTTTGACCTTTGATACAAAACTTACGGGTTCAATTCATAGTTATTGCGAGTAAGGAGTTAATGGGTTAGAAACATAAATGACAAAAGTTTATGAATTAAACAATACTATTTAAATATTAATATAGTTGTAGATGATGTTCCTATTCTTAATCAAAGGTATAATAATCTACTAACATTACTCAAATGTTAAGCATTTTAGATTTAAGGAATGCATACGCACAATATAAGTAGCAGATAGATAGATTATAGATTTAACACCACTCGGTTTAAGTCTACTATGAGTTTTTGAGATACTGTATTATAATTTGAAGCAGCACCTCAACCAAATGTGAGGAGACCGGCCATCATTTAACAGTATATTCAGTAACCTAATAATTATAAAATCTGAAAACATGTAAACATTTTACTGAAGCACTTGTTGATACTTAAATAAGTCAATATAAGCATGGAAAATAAGTGTTGTGAACAATGAATAAAGAAAAGCAGACACTCAAATTTATTGGTTGCTTCCATCAGCTCAAAGCTAGCATACAATTATGCGGCCTTGATGGTAAAAATGGTCTGAGCCACGGTAAGACCAAACAGTATGATTGCACCAAGTAGTGCAATAAAATTCCATGGATTATTGAAATATACGCATCTCAGCCATGCCATTTGATTGGGCCAAAAACCATTGTGGTGCTTATCCATTTGTTCGAACGCTTGAATGTAATAGAAATCTGTAACAAAAACGTTTTTGCATATCTTGTTGATCATGTTTGCAGCCTCTTGGTTTGAGCCGAGTATGTTGACAAGGACTTTTGATTCTACCAGTTTAGCAATATCCTCTTGAGTATCAATAAGCACATCCATGGCATGTGCATATGATGTAAAGTAATAACAATTGTGAGGGAACGATTGCTCGTAAGCAATAAAGTTCCTTAAAATTAGCTCAGTGGTATCTTCAATAAGCAGGGTTGGCATTAGAAGAGTAGGCTTACCCCAAAACCAGGGTAAACATGAAAAAAGAGATGATTGTAATTTAATGGTCATTGACCATTCATCCTCTTGGTGAGGCTTAAAGTTCATCCTAGATCTATCCAGTTCTACTATCAAGTGGAATGTTGCCTTCTCTAGAGGCTTTGATGACTTGGCAGCTACAAGCTGGTAGCGTTTGTGCAGATAGCGAAGAACATGAGCATGAGTTGAATCTGAGTCAACATCTGTGGTTGAAATATTTTCAGGAAAATCTGAGTCGACATCTGTGGTTGAAATTTTTTCAGCCAACAGAGAACATAATTTATTGAGAACGTTGCTAAGAATTGAATTTTTTTCAGGCAACTGACGGAAGAGCTTAATGTAGGGTGCCAAATATTCATCGAGAATTTCGGTAAGAGTGAAAGTCACTTTCCCCATGGAGCAGTCAAACAAAGCTTGAAGAACAAAGAAAGGGACTTGGTTTTCTAGCAACATCAGATCCATGGCAATACGAAGGGTTTGCATCTTATTTGGCAAATACAAATCTGCTTCTTGATGCTTGAAACAGAATTCAAGTATGAAACAACCATCCATAACCATCATCCTGGCAAGGTCAACTTCACTATAGTTCTTCTTCACACCAGCATAAGATTTTCTGATTTGGTGTATTGAAGTGTTTACCTTTAGCAGACATGCTTCTAATGTTTTCTTTGGCGAATCATAACGATTTAATAGGTCATTAAGATAACATTCTTTCAGCCATTCAAATTCTTTCAACTTCTTATTTTCTCTATGTATAGGTCCTATAGAGACCAGCTGAGGGATGAATGATCTTACGCTAAGATCTCAAAGAATTCTAGAAACCTTGCAAATAGATGGTGAAGGTTGCTTGCGACGATGTTCTCCTCTTTCTGCACAATCAAGAAGAAAGCCTATAGTCGGGTCATCACTTTCATCCACATAGTATGGTGTCTGGTTGACCTCTGTGATACGGTCAATGATCGGAGTACTAGTGGCTGCATCAAGCTCCTCCATAGTCAAACCTGCAGAAAATGACAAAAGTATATTTAAATAAAATGAAAAAAAAAAAAAAAAAAAAAGAAAAAAAAAGGCAGGATTTGAAAAAAATATGGTAGGATGTGACTGACGGTACCTTGGTTGGCTGCCGGTAAGGAGGCGGTGATGTCGGTCAGCTCTAGTGGTTGTTTGTTGTTGCTCATTGTTTGTTTTTGAGGTTGTCCAAGTCGAATCACTACTTGTAGATTTGATACTGATGTTTTTGGTGGTTTTTGGATGAGATATAGTGAGTATAATTAATAGATAATAAACTTATATACGATGTGTTTAATTTGAATTTTGATCTTATATCCGTGAATAATATAAAATAAAATGTAAAATATTTAAAAAATGAACAAAAAAATGTATATGAGTCCATAAAAGCTTGCCATGTGCCCAACCGTATGAGAATGGTGACATCCGAATTTTTTAATGGTGGTTAATATTTTTCTTGTCAAGTTTTTGAAAATAAATGCTGCGGGGTACTTGAAAATAAATGTTGCGGGGTACTTGTAAAATAATTGGTGACATGTTGAAAGTGAGTATTTGTAAATAGGCTGTGATATACTGACCCTCCCTACATGTAGGGCGGGTGTGTTGACTTCCCGCTGCCGTCGCTTGTACTGTCTGCTTTGTCGACTTGTACATTCCTTAAAAATAGGTGGGGGCCCATGTGTAGAGAGAGTTCGTTTAGTATGACCCTTTGTAAATGAATGGTAGCTGAAAAATTAAATGCATTAAAAAGCTGACGTTGGCGATATGACGTACGTTTGAAGGTGTCATTCAATTTTTTTTCATTTACTAAATACTCCGCATATAATCATCAGGCTTGTGGTCCACTAGGTAAGGCTTATTTAGTTAAGCGTGCCCGGGTGAGAGTAGTACTGGTATAGGTGACATATCAGGAAGTCCTCACTTGTGGACTACAATGCTCTGTTGGTATTAGGCAATGAAGAGGAGAGCCTGTAAGCCAATAGTTGCGCAGGTTTGAATCCGAGCGGGCCCCGGTTTTCATCCGGCCGTTACTCCAGCGAATTATAATCGTGTGGAGGCGGTACGGTTTCTGGGCGAACGCCGTTAAAAATCCCCACTACACCAGCGTGGACCCGGTTAAGACAACATAGTCTGGGTATGTGGAGGATGAGAGCCTGCCGAGATGGCGGGTGCGACTCTAATCCAAAAAATGAAAGTCATCGTTAAAAAAAAAAAAAAAAAAAAAAAAAACTCCGCATATAGATATAGGTGAAAAGACAACATAAAAGCTTGCCACCTGCCCACCTCTAAAAGGTAAAATGGTCGCATCCGAATTTTAATGGTCGTTAACATTTTATTTGTATACATGGTCCCTCGTGCGACCTCCTTGTCGACTCATGCATTTAGGGTGTGTTTGGTAATAGTATCAGTGAGCAGTAGCAGTGAGCTGTGAGCAGTAGTGATGAACTCAAATAAGTACATTTTATTACTATCATTTATCCTATTAATTTGACTTGTTTTACTATATTATGTATGAGGATTGATACTTAATCGTTTACTTTTGTAATTCTCAGGTAAAAACAAGCATTTGGTGAAACTTGGCGATTTTGGACTAATAATGGAGCAAAACGTACATAAAGTGGAAGTCTACTGACATGGACAAGATCAAGTCAATTCTGCTCCAGATGCGCCGCATCTCACTATCAACATGCGCCGCATCTCTATCAAGATATCACCAGATACGATCCAAGATACAAGAGGACATGCGCCGCATCTAATAAAGAGTTACGCCGCATCTTCTGGCGGTGTACGAATATTCCTGAATATTATAATCTTGGACCCCACGCGAAGTTAAGTACATGCGCCGCATCTACTTAAGTAGATGCGCCGCATCTTCCCTCAGACACAAACTATAAATACCCCGTAGACCAGACACATTGAAAGTTGAGAAGAGATTCGGAAGTCCTAAAACCTAAAGACCGAACAGAAGAGAAGGACGAATTCAGTCAAGAAGGCAGCACAAGACACACCCAAATCGAAGATACAAGAGCTGTAAGAAGGTGCTGCATGTATTTAATTCATTAAGTAGTTTTGTTTTATTGTTTTAGCAAACTTTAATTCATCAGGATTGGTGGCTTGTGTAATGTGACAACGGAAAGATTGCACTCCCTTTAATACTTGCTTTCCCATCAATTAAAGTTTATATGTTGATGTCTTTGGTTACTACTTATTAGTGCATTGACCACCTCTGTGTTTATCAGTGGCTTGCGGGCACCCGACTGCGGGACAAGGTGTGGCTCCCACGGTTGTTTCTAAATTGATCACTTAGGAATAACTTTTAGACATAAGTCGTCATTAAGGGTTTACTCGCCGATGAGAATAGGACCAACGAGAAAGGGTTAATTACATACACTTCATATAAAGCTATCAATAAAACAAGTGACAATCTACTTAATCATAAGGACAGCCCTCTTATTGTCTCAAGTATCTATCTGTGTACGTGTGTGCTACTTGCTGATTCGTGCCTATTTGTTTATTTTATTATTTAATTGCAAACAAAACTGTGCCAGTCTCTCAGGCTGAAACCCCCTTGCGTTAGGATATTAAAATACTGATTAGATTAACGAGATTATACGTTCCACTCTTAGTGATCGACACTCTACTTACCATTATCTTCATACTGACCGGGTACACTGCTCGTTAAGTGTGTGTGTTATTGATAAGTCGGCTAAATATAAATTTAAAACTTGAGTAGGCATTAAAACTGCTAAACCGCAACGACACATCACGCGCATCAAGTTTTTGGCGCCGCTGCCGGGGAGTGAATTGTTATTATCTGTTAATTTGATTTAGTATTTTAATAGAAAAACCTAATTAAAATACTCGTGGTGTATCTTGATTTGTTTTTTCTTTTTATTAGATTAATTGCATCATTGTACTATTTTGCATATTTGTTGTATTGTGTGTTATTTGTTTGCTTTTGTTTTTATTTTTGTGTGTTTTATTTTTTGTTTGGTGTGTTTAATTTTTATTTTTATTTTTCGTATTTTTCTGTTCTGCTATCGTTGTACTGTGCTAAATCAAACGATACGGCGCATCTGATCTCTCAGATACGGCGTATTGCGTTTAATTTTTTTTAATACAACGCGTTTAATTAATTCGATACGACGCATCTTTTCCCCAAGATACGGCGTATCTGTTTTTAACAAGAAAATTTTTCTAAGCGATAAAGTAATACGACGCATCTGCTTTTGTAGATACGGCGTATCTGATTTTGATAAAAATTTTTCTAAACGTTAACGCCATACGACGCATCTTCTTCTGAAGATACGGCGTATCTATTATTTTAATTAAAAACAGTTTGCGAATTATTAAACAAATACGGCGTATCGATTTCCGTCGATACGGCGCATCTTACTGAATCAAAAATCTTTTATTTTTAAACGTAACGAAAATACGGCGCATTAACTTTCGTTAATACGACGCATTTAATTTTAATTAGATAAACTGATTTTTGATTAACTAATTCGATACGGCGCATTCATAAATTCTAAGCGGCGTATCTGTTTTCTGGATAAAGTCTGATTTAATTTTAACGATCATAAGATACGGCGTATCCAACTCTTTGGATACGGCGCATCGTCTGCAGATATCAGTAACTTTAACTTTTTCGTATTCCGTTTTCGCTGTTGATTTTCTGATATACTACTTTCTTGGGCATACCCTACTGATGCTTTTGTGTTTGATTTCAGGAAGTGCATGACCAGGAGTTCGACTAAGAACTTAATTCAACCTTTCGAAGATCCTGAACGAGCCCTACATTCGCTTAAAAGGCTTTTCAACACAAGAAGTTTTGATCTTTCAAGTTCACTCGAGCTTGATTATTTTTCTGAAGAGAAAGAGGAAGTTGAAACAGAAACAATGGGCGAAAACACTACTATGGAGGAATACATGAACAATACCCGTGCTGATTACACTTCAGGAGTTACTAGACCTAAGTTTGATGACAAGTCAAAATTTGAGTTGAAGGGACAATTTCTCAAAGAACTAAGAGAGAATGCTTTCAGTGGGACGGAACAAGAGGATGCTAATGAGCATGTTGAAAAAGTCCTGGAGATTGCAGATTTGTTTACTACAGAAAGTGTCAATACCGATCAACTCATGCTAAGAATCTTCCCAATCTCACTAAAAGGAGCTGCTAACAAGTGGCTAAGGAATGAACCTGCTAGTTCAATCACTACATGGGAAGATTTGAAGAGCAAATTCCTGAAGAGATATTGTCCACCTGCTAAGACTGCTAAAAAGATGGAGGCTATCAATAGTTTCAAGCAAGAGCCTGATGAAACTCTTTATCAAGCTTGGGAACGATTTAAAGATTTATTGATAAAATGTCCTCAACACTATCTAACCCCTATGCAGGAAATAATATTGTTTTATCAGGGATTGGACGTGCCTACAAGACAGATTTTGGATGCTAAGGGAGCTGTACCTCAGATGAGTGCAACTAATGCTAGGAAAGCGATCCAAGAAGCTGCTGATCATTCTCAGAAATGGCACGATGGGACCTCTACTAGATCTAAGAGCAGCACTAATTTTGACGGGATTGCTGCTATTCAAGCTCAATTGGATAAAATCAGTAGAGAAATGAAGAAGCGCGATGAAAGAGCATATGCTGCCCAAGTTGGATGTGAAAAGTGTGAAGGACCTCACTACACTAAGGATTGCCCGAGCAAGAATGAAAGTGAGACGTTTGAAGAAGCTTATTACACCCAATTTGGACAACCATTCCGACCTTCAGCAAGATTTAGGGAAGCTAGTCCGGGATTCTATCAAAAGAACAACTTCAATCCCGCTTATCAAGAGAGGAGGCAGACTTTAGATGATACTTTAAAGCAAATTATGGCCGATGCTGCTAAAAGACATGAAGAGAATACTGCTATGATCAAGGAAATTCGAGCTTCAACGGACACTACTACAAGAAATCAAGGAGCTTCGATCAAAGCATTGGAACAACAAATTGGTCAAATGAGCAAAGTTCTTCAAGAAAGGGGATATGGAAGTTTACCGAGCTCAACTGAAACCAACCCAAGGGATCATGTCAAGGCCATAAGCACTACTGAAGAAGTCACTCCTAATATACCTAGAAGATCGATGAATGGTGATGATGGTGCAAGACCCAAATTTTTCTTTAATTCTTCAATCAGCTTAAGGAGACTACTAAAAGAGAAGACAAAAATTGAAGAGGAAATCAAGGCAACCATGAAAGAAGAGAGCCCTGCAACCGATTCAAATGCCTTGCCTCATAAAGAAAGAGACCCAGGAAGTTTTACTCTACCTTGTTCTATTAATAATATATCTTTCAATAATGTGTTGGCTGACTTAGGAGCTAGTGTTAGTGTTATGCCTCTTAAGACATTCGCTACCCTAGGACTAGGAAAATTAGCACCAACTAAATTACTTATTGAATTGGCTGATAAAACAGTAAAACGACCTGAAGGGATTGCTAATAATGTGCTAGTTAAGATTGAGCAATTTATTTTTCCCGTAGACTTTGTTATACTAGACATGCCCGAGGATGTTAAGATTCCTTTAATCCTCGGAAGACCTTTCTTGTCTACTGCCCATGCTAAGATTGATGTGTTTAAGAGAAAAATTTCATTAAGGGTAGGGAATAATAAACTAGTCTACAAGTGCCAAGATCCGGTTAAAAGCATTATTAGAGGTGTTTATGTGCTAGGATTAAGGGAGCGTATGGACCTCGATCTTGAAGCTAGACTTATGGGAGAAACATTGATTCAAAACAACTCAACTAATCCTAATCATGAAAACTTTGAGGAATTCATTGACCTTAATGTACCTACCGAACTTAGACGCGATGTTGTTAGTGATTCTGATGATGAGTGGTATGATTGTGTAGTAATTAATAAACGTAGGAGAATAGTTGAGAAAACGAATTTGAATCATGATATGTTTATTGAACTACCACCCCACCTTGCTTATTTGTGCCTGTATGATAATAAGAATTTCCCGTCTATCATTTTGTCATCTCTGCCCGAAAGGGACAGGACTTTGTTTATACAGATATTAAAGAAAAACGGCGTGGAAATTAAGGACGAGCAAGGAGTGTTCAATATTACTAAATTGGGGATGAAGGAGCGTGATGTTTCCGACTCCTTCAATGATCGATACTAAAGAGCTGAACGTGAGTCTAACTTGAAGACTCTGGAATAAAGACAAGTGCTGACCGGGAGACAACCCGGATTTATCTTTTATTATTCTGTTTTCTGTGTCGAGTCAGTCCAGGCCGCACGAAGATACGGCGCATCTCAATCCTGAGATGCGACGCATCTCCTGCAATGATCATATCTTATTTTATTTTTCTGCATTTTTATTTTCGACTTTAAAACTTTTTATCAGTTATTTTAATGCGGCGCATCCCTGGTTAAGGATGCGGCGCATCTTTATTCTGATCCGTATTTATTCCAGGCTCGATACGGCGTATCTTCTTCAATAGGATACGGCGCATCGACTGACCTGATGATTTTCAGTTTTAATTTTTAAGTTTTATTTTTACCTAACTACTAATGTATTATGCAAGTTGAACCTTTCTTATCTTAGGTGTATTTTAAAGTGTTGGTGGTATTATAGTTTCCTGAATTTCATATGGATACATCAAGTATGAAGCTTTAACGTTCTAATCCACAAGAAAGATGATTTTTGCTCATATACTAATGGAGGATCATACCGAGCAAATCTCAGGGGAGTTTTTCCGTTCTAATTCTTTTATTTCCAGTTTTTAACCTTTTATACAAACAACGAGGACGTTGTTTAACTTAAGTGGGGGGATAGGAGAATTAGAACACTTAACACTTACTTGTCCTAAACTTTTTCAAAAATTATGCTTAAAATGTGCTTAATATATCAAACTTAAAAATTTTTAGCATGTTTTTGTTTAAGATCTAAGTTGCATAACTGCACACATGACATTATTTTCAAAAAATTGTGATTTTCCAAAATTCACAAATCTATGAGTGTGCCGGTGACTTGTAAACTTTAGAACTTGGCTTGTATACTATTCGAGACCACCATAATGAGTATTATTTATTTAATTGGAATGACTTGTCTAACTTGGTAAAATTCTAGGATTACACCCAAAAAGCCTTTATATGTTATGTGTTATTAGCTAACTACACTGGTTAGTTAACCCCCGTATAAAACCTTTTGTTACTCTCACTTTTAGAGTAAGATACCCCTAGAAAAACATTCAGAGCCATTCCTTTCGTTTCTTACACCTATGTTTAAAATGTTTCGTTACACCTTAAACCTTAGCCTACCCTGTAGATTAGAATCCGTGGTTGGTTAATTGCTATAGGCAGAGTGTGTTTCCTTACATTACCTGTGTTCGCGTGCGTAATTCATTATCTATGGTTAGGTCGGGAAATTGCACAATGCAATTGGAGTGAAAGTAAATATTGTATATTTTGGAGTTTATTTTTCGTGTGTTTACTACTTTCACTATTTACCATTATTTCTGAAGTTATGAAAAGTATGGAAAAATTATCCGGAAAGAAAGTTATAGTGATGTGGTGAAATTTTACACATCTATGTTTATGTTTCAAGTTAAAAAAAAAAAAAAAAAAAAAAAAAAAAAAAAAAAAAAAAAAAAAAAAAAAAAAAAAAATCGAAAAAATGAGAAAAGAAAAAGAAAAAAAAAAGAGTTGGATGTTTATTTTAAGCCAACAATGTAGAGTTATGTAAGTGGTTCATATGGCCACTATTTGTTGTATTATATCTATGGATTGAATGGGAATTGGCAGTTATGGGAATGCCAATTAAGGATTATTCTTTGATTAAGGTTTTGTTGAGTATAATTCGTGTCTACCTAAAGCGTGTGTTTCAAGTGTTAAAGCGTGAGTTATTCAATGATATGAGTCTTATTCATGGGATGGTTGGGATAGTGATTAACCACACTTAGGATTTTAATTTATTTGTTTTGTTTATTTTTATTTTTACACCAATTTATATCCTAAATGTTATCCATACCCTGTATTGTTCTTTATCCAACCAAACCTTTGATTTATTGAGATTAGGGATTTGAGCAATCTTAAGTATTGTAGTCGTGGATTCGGCTATGTATTTATGATTTTGTCGCCCTTTTTGATATATTATTATTGGTAAAGTTTGGACCTATCTTTAGCCTATTCGAGTTAAGGATTTGAGCAATTGCAAGTATCGTGTTCGTGGATTCGATCATGTATTTGTGATTTTGTCGCCTTTTCTGGAATTTGAGATCGATAGTGAAATAAGAATAATTAACCCTTAAGCCTAAAAACCCTTTTTACCGCTTTAGACTTGTTATTCCTTAGCTTTAGTGGTGGAGATGTGTATACTTGCCAAGCCTATGATAGAATATTCGTCGCGACTGGACAGTTAAACGATTAGATTTGCTTTTATCGACTTATTTTATTTTACTTCTAATTCGTTAAGTGTTTAGTTGTGCGATTATGAAATAAACGAATACATGCTTAAATATAAAAATAAATCCTAACATCTTTTAGGATACATTTTCATGAGATTTAATCTAAGGTTTACTTGGGGACAAGTAAAGTTCAAGTGGGGGGATATTTGATGAACTCAAATAAGTACATTTTATTACTATCATTTATCCTATTAATTTGACTTGTTTTACTATATTATGTATGAGGATTGATACTTAATCGTTTACTTTTGTAATTCTCAGGTAAAAACAAGCATTTGGTGAAACTTGGCGATTTTGGACTAATAATGGAGCAAAACGTACATAAAGTGGAAGTCTACTGACATGGACAAGATCAAGTCAATTCTGCTCCAGATGCGCCGCATCTCACTATCAACATGCGCCGCATCTCTATCAAGATATCACCAGATACGATCCAAGATACAAGAGGACATGCGCCGCATCTAATAAAGAGTTACGCCGCATCTTCTGGCGGTGTACGAATATTCCTGAATATTATAATCTTGGACCCCACGCGAAGTTAAGTACATGCGCCGCATCTACTTAAGTAGATGCGCCGCATCTTCCCTCAGACACAAACTATAAATACCCCGTAGACCAGACACATTGAAAGTTGAGAAGAGATTCGGAAGTCCTAAAACCTAAAGACCGAACAGAAGAGAAGGACGAATTCAGTCAAGAAGGCAGCACAAGACACACCCAAATCGAAGATACAAGAGCTGTAAGAAGGTGCTGCATGTATTTAATTCATTAAGTAGTTTTGTTTTATTGTTTTAGCAAACTTTAATTCATCAGGATTGGTGGCTTGTGTAATGTGACAACGGAAAGATTGCACTCCCTTTAATACTTGCTTTCCCATCAATTAAAGTTTATATGTTGATGTCTTTGGTTACTACTTATTAGTGCATTGACCACCTCTGTGTTTATCAGTGGCTTGCGGGCACCCGACTGCGGGACAAGGTGTGGCTCCCACGGTTGTTTCTAAATTGATCACTTAGGAATAACTTTTAGACATAAGTCGTCATTAAGGGTTTACTCGCCGATGAGAATAGGACCAACGAGAAAGGGTTAATTACATACACTTCATATAAAGCTATCAATAAAACAAGTGACAATCTACTTAATCATAAGGACAGCCCTCTTATTGTCTCAAGTATCTATCTGTGTACGTGTGTGCTACTTGCTGATTCGTGCCTATTTGTTTATTTTATTATTTAATTGCAAACAAAACTGTGCCAGTCTCTCAGGCTGAAACCCCCTTGCGTTAGGATATTAAAATACTGATTAGATTAACGAGATTATACGTTCCACTCTTAGTGATCGACACTCTACTTACCATTATCTTCATACTGACCGGGTACACTGCTCGTTAAGTGTGTGTGTTATTGATAAGTCGGCTAAATATAAATTTAAAACTTGAGTAGGCATTAAAACTGCTAAACCGCAACGACACATCACGCGCATCAGTGAGCTGTGAGCAGTAGCCACAGCTCACAGCTCACCGCTCACAGCTTCTTAAAGAAGGATTAGAAAAATGAATATTCTTAAAAAATAGCAAAGCTCACTACTCCTTTGCCAAACGAATAATAAAAATTAAAAAGCTCATTACTCACCGCTCATCGCCCCAAAAAGCTTCAAAAAGCACCGCGCCAAACATAGCCTTAGACATATGATATGATCCAAAATAGTCGCGAGTCATGCACGTGCTCAACTTACAAATTAAATTTAGCAAGAAAAGGAGTTGTTAGTCGATATTAGTCAATTCCTATTTTACATTAAATACTAATTTGTAATTCACTTCTTAGCTAGCTAAACATGTAATGTTCAAACACTTAGCTTCAAAGAGTTGTACATAATCCAGATTACTTCTACAGGTTGAATTCCTTGGTTAGAAATAACCTTTTTTCGTGACAATGTGAGAACAAGTGGAGGTTAAGTTATATTCTCTGTTCACACACCGAGTTTCACACAATTGTACATAATCCAAATAAGCATTCTTCGAATCTCATAGTCATTTAAAGTGTATTGATATGGTTGAGCATAAAAACATGATTGTTGTTTTTGAGTATTTTTATAAGCTGAGTAGAATAAGCAATAACATATGTAATTGTTGCTCACACTTCATTTGTAGTTTTATGTAGGTTTCTTTTGGTTTGTTTTCGTGTATATTGTTTTATTGATGTAGTTGATTTCTTCGGGGAAAAAGGTATAAAATTGATAATTGGTGTCTAAATGGGTTTTATAGGCATTTAATATGAATTTGAAGAGTATGTTTTATTGAAAATCATGTTTTAGGCGCTTGTACAACTTGCTTTAGAATATACATGCATCATTTCAAATTCTTGTTTGTGAAATTTAAAAAGAGAGACAAATCTTCTATGTAGTATGTGAAAAAGGTTGACCGTAACGGAATAAATTCAGTGATGGAAGGCGACAATATATGGTAATAAAGTACGTAATCATAAAGAAGGAGGAGGTAGTGATGTACAAAAAGAAATCAACATGTTTTGATGATTTGGCCGTGTTTCTTATCCGAGGGATGTAGCAGATTATCTGCATAATACTCCCTTGAACTAACATACGGATCACAATATATACACTTACATGATTGTTAAGAGTTTTGTTAACTTTTATATTTGTATTCCTTAAATTGTTGCTTTTGTGGTTGATTGGTATGTACAACATGCTTTAGATTGTTGTATTACTTGATTTTTCAATTCAGAAATGTCTTAGTCTCATTTAATGAAGAAAATGGCATTACTCAATTATATGTACTTTGCTCCAAAAAAAAAATAAAAAATAAAAATAAAAAAATAAATATGTACTTAAGATAGAATAACGTTCATTTGTTTTCGGGTTCTTTTAGTTGTTCCAAACATAAACTTGCAAGACAAATAAATGAAATCTTATACTAGATAAATCGAACCAACCTTATAACAAACTAATACTATATAAAACTATAACTACTCAACTCGTGACACTCAAAGTAAATAAGAAAGAATAGATGAAGAAAGGTGATGCGTATGAATCAATATTGGCCGAATGTTAGTAGATAAAACAATGAGAGAACAATAAAGTAAAACACACACACACACTCTCACACCTTTACAAGACTAAGAGGCATACAAAATGAGTGTGAGAGTGTGGTATTTATAGTTGAGGAGGAAGCCTTTGTTGCCCTAAAAGGCTTTGGTTGAGCTTGTGTTGGACTTGGGCTTTTGTTATCTATTCTTGAACATTACTTAACAAAATCCAACACAAGCCTTCTCTAGCTTTACTAATCCACACGACAAACTCCTTAATTTACATACAAATGACCATCATTTCTAAAAATATAAATGCTAACAATCTCCCCCTAAGGGATGCTCATTTCCATGATGCTCCGGTGATTGGTCTTTTGTCTTCAACGTCTTGAACTTTGTGTGTCGTTGTAGATTTTTCTTCATTCAATGTTCCTTCATGCATTTGTGATCTTCAAAGTATCGTCTTTGTGGTGGTTCTTGCCTTGATCAACATTCTTCTCGTGGTGATGACGTCATTCAATGTTCCTTCATGCATTTGTGATCTTCAAAGTATCGTCTTTGTGGTGGTTCTTGCCTTGATCAACATTCTTCTCGTGGTGATGACGTCGTGTCCTCCAACATACTTATACCTCTTCTCCTTATGCTAACAATCTCCCCATAATCTTTCATCATATGACATATGAACTTGTTCTTGACATCTTGATTAGCTTCTTGACTTGGTCGTTACACTTTTTCTTTAACTTGATCTCTTTGTCTTGAACTTTTAACATTTGAGCTTTGATGAGGGATGTTCTTCATAAGAATGAGTATGCTGAGGTGAAGATGTTTGATATATGTGGTGATGGTTAATGAATGTTTATGAGTAGCTGCATAAAACTGTTAGTAATAATCATCCAGTGCTTACAGGTTGGGACTTTGAGATCGTCAACAGCATAGTGTGAAGACTTTCTCTAATCCTTCCCCAGGCCGTTCTGAACCGCATACCCCGAGAGGGTTTACACGGACACACCGAAGTGCACCCACGATTCACTGAGTCGCTGGAGATCACCCCACGACTGTAGACCGTTTGAAGAATAGTAACCATCATGATATAAATGGCAAGATCCTAAGATCTCAATAAGACTCATGTACACCTTGTGTCCTTTTAGTGAACACAAGGGTATTTCAATGGAAGTGTTCCTAAGAGATTTTTGATGAATCTCATGGCTCTAGACTCTATAATGTGCGTTTTAGTTTTAGTAGTCGGAGGCATGGAGCAGAGTGCCACCTTTTCAATATCAACACATCTCGGAATGAGAGGCCGATAGATTATGCAGTGTTCTCCGTGAGTAATGAAACAAATATCTTTTAAGAGATATCTGAGTGGCTAGGAGGGGTGGTGCAGTGCGTCACTGGGTCCATGACGTCTTGTCTTCAATATCAGTATTACCTTATTGAATACCGATAGCAGATGTATTGACCCGGTTTCTGCCCTAAGTTTTCATGGAGGGCTATTTCTTTTCACCCTTTCATAAACTTTTCTTTTTAATTCTTCAACCCCTTCTTTCTCCTTTCTCATTTACTCCTTTTTTCAATCTTACCTAAAGACTTCTAATTCTAATCTATTGGAATTGTCCTTGGGTAGATCCCTCCGGCTCTGGCGGATCATAGGACATAACCTAACCATAATCACCTTATTACACCATGATTATCCTAGATTTGTTGATCACATGCCATAAAACCTCTTGAAAATCTCTCAAAGTGTTTATGAGAAAACACCTTTAGATAACACTTAGAGAGTTTTGCATTTTTGAAATACTCCCCCTTCACATGTGCTCATGCATTTTTAGGACAAAATTGCACAAGTTGGGTAGAGATCGCACATTTTTGAAATGATTGATTTTCAAAGAACATGACCTTCGCGAGACACGCTTACATCACTAGTTAGACTAGCTTGAAATTATTACCCGTCCCGGTCATATTGAATGATCATCTCTCGAATTGGTACATTCTACTTAGACAAGTCCTTTGCGAGACACGTTTACATTACTGGAAAACCAGCTTGAAATTATTACCCGTCCCGGACAAGTCTTTTCGATAACGGACATTTAGTTTCGTTAATTTGAGGGTTAACACAGAGTCTGTCTGGTGAGCATACTTTGAGATTCCATGAACTTTGGTCACATTTTAATCACACCCTCTCCCCCTCAAAAATAGCATGAATTGATATTTTTGATATCAATGTGATTAAAATGAAAGTTTTTTTGGAGAGAAAGATGGATTTTAGCATGAAGATGGAACATTTTTCTTTTTAATTTTTATACTCCCCCTTAAATAAAGCACATTGTCAAATATTTGGGTTTAAGAGGGAGTTTTCTTTTTGCTTTGCCATTAACATTGCGAGTCCTGATCGGAAATAATCAAAAGTCATCAATGTAGCTTTTATTTGAAATCTTTCCAAGTTGGCATACCCGAGCTACAATAAAAGATTTCACGTTTAAGGACGGGTTTCGTACTGAAATATACGAAAGCCATTTGATTAGAAATTTGAGAAACGACATGTTTTAGAAAACATTAAATGAACTCTCGCTCAAGCATCTGTACATGCCCGTATCATTGTTGAATGACATTTCTAGGTACGTACAGAATATCGATTATACAAGAGACATGTCGTGAGAAGAATATTGTTGGTTTTTATGTTTTATATTTTTTATGTCTTTTTGAAAGTTTTCTATTTTTATATTTTGTTTTTGTTGGTTTTTCAAATTTTGTATTTTGTTTTTCAAAAATATAGCTTCATGATATAATTCAAGAAGATTTGGGAAGACTGGCTAACTCTTCGGGAGTTAGGCTTCGCATTCCAATTCGACGAACTAAGTTATCAAACCGCTCTTTTGGGAGGGCTTTAGTAAATAGATCAGCGAGTTGGTATTCAGTCCCCACGAAAAATAATTCAACAGTTCCCTCTTCGACGTGTTCCTTTATGAAGTGATAGCGGACTCTAATATGCTTGGTCTTGGAATGTTGAACTGGATTGCACGAGATGGCTATGGTACTTTTCGAGTCACAATACATAGTTATGCGGTCCAAAGAGAAACCATAATCTGTGAGTTGTGTCCTCATCCAAAGAACTTGGGCACAACACGCAGATAGAGACACATACTCGGCTTCTGCGGTTGAAAGCGCCGTACAATCTTGTTTCCTCGATGACCAGCCTACTAGCTTCTCTCCCAGAAATTGTGCTCCTCCGGATGTACTTTTTGCGGTAACTTGGCAACCAACATGATCGGCATCTGAAAAGGCTGTTAGTTTAAACTCCGAATCCTTCGGATACCAAAGTCCCATGTTAATGGTTCTTCGTAGGTGCCGAAAGATCCGTTTAACGTCTTGGAGGTGAAGTTCGGTAGGCTTTGCCTGAAACCGTGCTAATAAGCAAACAGCAAAATGTATATCGGGTCGACTAGCAGTTAAGTACATGAGAGACCCAATCATGCTCCGATATTTCTTCGGATCAATAGGTTTCCCATATAAGTCAGCACCTATTTTGGGTGAAGTGACCATTGGAGTACCAACAGAGTCACAATTTTCCATTCCATGTTTCTTTAAAATCTCAATTGTATATTTCACCTGATTAATGAAAATACCATGATGGGATTGATGGATTTGAAGTCCAAGGAAGAATTTTAATTCGCCCATCATAGACATTTCAAATTTACTTTTCATGAGATTTGCAAAAAGTTTTGAATGTTTCGGATTAGTGGACCCAAAGATTATGTCGTCCACGTAAATCTGAACAATCAAAATGTCATCTTTAAACTTTTTGGTAAACAAGGTCGGGTCAATTGTTCCTTTGGTGAAATGATTCAAAAGTAGGAAAGATGATAATTCGTTGTACCATGCCCTTGGGGCTTGTTTCAAACCATAGATAGCTTTCTTTAGCTTGTAGACGTAGTCTGGATGACTCACGTACACCTCTTCCTTCAGAGTTCCATTCAAGAAAGCCGTCTTGATATCCATCTGATAGACCGTGATGTTCTTGTGAGCCGCATATGCTAAGAAAATCCTGACTGCCTCAAGTCTAGCTACTGGCGCGAATGACTCATCAAAATCTATTCCCTCTTCTTGTCTGAATCCCTTGGCCACGAGACGAGCTTTGTTGCGAATTACAGTCATCTCTTCATCCTTTTTGTTCTTCCATAACCACTTAAGATCAATGAAGAGTTTGTCAATTGGTCTCGGCACTAAATCCCAAGTGTCATGTAATTGGTATTGGAGAAGTTCTTCCTGCATTGCTTCAATCCATGAATTATCTGCCATCGCCTCCCGAATGTTCTTTGGTTCCTTTAAGCTTACTGAACACACATAGATGCACATATCAGAATCGGTGACAAGTTGTCTTCTCGTCTAAACTGGCCTTGAAGGTTCACCAATAACATGTTCTATTGGATGGTCTTTAGTCCATTGTAACGTAGAAGGGTACCTTGGATTTGAGGAATGTGTGTTAGATGGTTCTTGTAACCTAGAAGAAGATTCAGCAGATTCCGTTGCAAATGGGTTTTAGAATGGTTCTTCTTCTTCTAACACAACATCGTTTTGGTTTGGTTCTTCTTGAATTAGAATGGTTTGGTTTTGCTCATCAACTCTTGGTAGGACAATTTCAATTACTGGAGTTGCAGGAGTAGATGTAGATGATGTTGACGTGGAGGGAGTTGGTGCGTCAGCTTCGATTGTGGTAGATGCATCTTGTGGTGGTGGTGGTGGTTGTTGTTGTTGAGCGGGTGCAGCGGAACGCTGTTGTGATGCATTTGTCGAAGCTCCACCGTAGTACTTATCATACATAAACTCGTGGTTTATCTGTGGTAGTTGATTGAGCTCCTTGGGGTACGAGTCCTGAACTGATATGTCCAGAAGTCTGAACGTTTGGTGCGGGTCCTAATCTGACATGATTAGAAGCCATCAGGTTAAGCGCGGGTTCTAGAGCGAGTCTCTCAGAAGCCATCTGTGAAGTTTCATCAAACTTCACATTCATCATCTCCATAACTCTTTTAGTTCTTCTATTATACACCCTGAATGCCCTCGAGTTGTCTGAATAACCAATGAAGATACCAATATCACCCTTAGCTTTCAGCTTCCCCAAATCTTCTCTGTCGTTAGTAGGATAGCACAAAGCGCCAAATACATGAAGGTAAGAGATATCGGGTTTTCTGTTGTTCACTAATTCATATGGGGTTTTATTGAATCTTGGATGGATTAAGGATCGATTCTGAGTAAAACAAGCAGTGGCAACAGCATTAGCCCATAGGAACAACGGTGCACTGGAATAGATCAGCATTGTGCGAGCAGCTTCCACAAGAGTTCTATTTCTTCTTTCAACTATCCCATTCTGCTGTGGAGTTCTAACAGCTGATTTCTGGTGAGTGATTCTAGTTTCTTCAAAATATGTTCTTAACTCCTGATTAGTGAATTCCGTGCCATTGTCAGTTCTTACTATCCTAACTAGAGCTTGAAGTGAAACTTGAATTCGCTTCAGAAAGGAGATGATGATGCCTGGTGCTTCGTCTTTTGATCTCAAAAACCTTACCCATGTATATCTTGGATAATCATCGACAATCACAAGAATATACTTTTTCCCATTGATACTCTCAACTCTCATTGGGCCACATAAGTCCATATGCAACAAATGTAACTTATCGACCGAACTGGGTACGGTTTTGGGTTTATAAGTTTCCCGTTTGCTTTTGCCTTGCTCACATGATGGACATAAGTGTTCTTTGGTGTATTTGAACTTAGGGAGACCGGTGACGATGTTGTCTTTGGCAAGATTTGTTATGGTGTCGAAGTTGAGATGGGATAAGCGTCTGTGCCACAACCAGGACTTAGTTTCATCAGCTCTTGTCATGAGACAAATTGGTGATGAAGAGGCCATTTGGTTAATGTCGATAGCATAAAGATTGGTTCCACAATTTCCGGCTAAGAGATCATCTCCAACCAAATTCCTAACGAAGCATGTATTCCTTCTAAATGCAACCTCTAAATCTGCATCACAAAACTGCCCGACTGAAAACAGATTGTGTCCCAACCCTTCGACATAGTAAACCCGAGTGATTAAGAAATTTCCAAACTGTAGATCTCCATAACCCAGAATAGCTGCTACATGATCATTTCTAAACTAAACTGTTCCCATGAACTTCCATACAAAGTTGATCAGCAGCTTCAGATTCCCGGTCATGTGCTTGGAGCAACCCGAGTCGACGATCCAAAGACAAATTTCGATAACCTGCCAATTACAGATGATTTTGTATTTGGAAACCGTTTATCATTTGGTTCCATTGGGTTAGGGGTAACAAATGAATCACATTCATAGAAGGTTTCTATTTGTTCTTTTGGAAAAATTGCTACATTGCCATTCTTTTGTGAAAACATTCTACTCGTTGGTTTCCATGCACAAAATTTAAGATGATCTTTAGCCAATTTGCTACTAGTGGCAGTCCTAGCAAGGTTAATGATTTTATTAGCATATCTGGACCTAGCACTAGTTCCTGAAGGCACATCTTTCTGTTTAGGCAAATCATTCGCATTCACAACATTAGAAACAATATCATGGCACACATTTTCAGACAACGATTTCTTGTTCATTAAACAAACAGAGTCATTACATGCACTAGAATCATTAGTCTTAACATTACATCTAGATGACATATGTTTCTTCTTAGAAAGCGATAAATTCCTAGGGTGTTCTTCTACTTCTTCCATTTTATTCTTGTTAGCACTCTTAGATGCAGGCGAGACTCTATTCCTTGTATTGCTCCTAGACTTTGGTCTGCTGCTCCTAGAAGTACTTTTTACTCCTGTAGAATGTAAGGCACACGCATTAGGATTTATCTTGTTGTCCTTTGATTCAGTTGTAGCATTCCTATTCTCTTTTGAATTATCTTTGGTACTTTTGTCTATCTCCCTATATGTTTGAGATGTAGAGGTAGACGCAGTAGTGGGACTAATCCTATAAAGGCCAGGTGCTATCACATTTGGATTCTCGACAACCGCTTTTTCTTTTCCATTCAGACTATCCTTAGGCAAGGGTGTAGAAATAGACATTTTAGGTCTGGCTATCTTATTTTCCTCACTCTTCCTAGTCTGACATTCAAGCTGAGACTTCAAAATATCAATTTGATTTTGCATGTTTTTGTAAGAACGTTCATACGACAATTTGTCATACTTGCATTCTTCCTTTTTCTGATCAAGTTGTTTAAAATATGTTATGTTTTCCTTTTCAATTCTAGCAAATGCATTTTCATATTTTTCAACAATTTCAGAAGTCTCAGCTCGAATTCGTTCATCATCTTCCACAGAATATGTTTGGTAAATAATGGACATAATTTCGGTCGATAGAGCTACCTCAGAGAGTAAGTCGTTGTGTCTTTCCAAAACTTTTATGTGTTCAATGTTTTCATTATCTTCCTTTACCAGGGATTTGTGGTCCTTGACAAAGTCGGCTGTTTCTTTTAAAAGACATCTTTCAACATTAAGAGCTATTGCATAAACTGCAGAAATTACAGGGTTGATATCTTTTTCAAACATCTTTGTTTGTTCTGAATGAAAACTTGAAAACCAATCATTGTGATTACTTTTAGTTTTAGATGCCACAATATCTTGAAGCATTTCTATTCTCTTTTTAAGATAATCCAAAAATTGTCTAGCTTCACTTGTGTGACAAGTGTCTTTAGAGGACATTTGTTCGATGTTAGAAAGATGTTTTGAAATAACTTTTCTTTTTGCGATAGCCACTGGTTTTTTGAAAAACATTTGTGACTCTCTTAGAACTTCAAGAACCCCAGAAATTGCATTTAGCTTATTATAATCAATTGGTCTGATATCTGGGTTCTTTTGGCTCATTTTAGCATAACTCTCTTCGGCAAGCTCAATCGTTTCATAAGAATCCCGAACTTCGGGAGGGTCATGGTTATCATTTAGCACAGTACCATTATATAACGCATTCTGTTCTTTCTGAGCTTTCTTGAGATAATAAGGGTTTTCACAACCGATAGCCATTTTCTTCATTGTATGTAAAATTGGGTTTGGATCGTTAATTAGTAAATTAATTGTTTGTGCTGACTGACCCGTTTTTACAAGCAATTCTTCCAACTTTTTAATGCATTCTTGTTTGTCAAGGATCTCATCAAGAAGATCATTTTCACGTTTTGAAAACTTTGCATGCAACTCTTTCTTTTCTTTTTCAAGATCAGAACAAGTTGATTTTTGTTTAGAAAGTTGGTTGGTTAATTCAGAAATTTCCGCTTTTAAGGATTTTATTTGCATGTTCAAGTTAACATCGAGAGTGTCATATTTGATTTGAAAATGTTTTTCCCTCAAAACAGAATCTCTATAATCAGTTTCAAGTTCTGACTGACTTTTGTTATTAAATTCAAAAGCACGTTCATTCACCTTATACCTCTCAAGCTCAGTGGTCAATTTTTCATTCGCGGCCTTAACATCGCGATTGACTTGCTTGACCTTTTCAATTTCTATACTACAGTTATTCAATAATGATTCAAATAAAGCACGTGTTTCCTCTTCACTCTCAGTATGCTGTGACTCTAAGTTTCCATTAGGATCCATATCTGGAGTAGCCAAATTAGTATTACAACAACTTGGGGAGTCCATATATGTATCGTAAGTGAGATTAGGAGTCGCAAGATGCTGTTCATTTTGAGGTGACATATCAAACATTTCATTATTGTGACATGTAGCATATGGTGGTACCTCAGATATCACATTGACATCGTAAGCAGGAGGTGCTTCAGAATCCGTGTCATATTTAACCTCCTGAAGATTGGCCATGAAGATGCAGTTGGCATCAATATCTTCAAGATCTTCCGTATCATCCATCAATGCCATGAAATCATGCTCCTCAACATTCAACTGAAACCCAACCTTTTCCTTCTGTGCCAACAGCAACGCTTTCTGCAGATATGCTGGATCTTTCTTGTTAGGCTTGGTGGGATAGTTCCTTGCCATGTGACCGACTTCCTGACAGTTGAAACACTTTCCCATATACCCTTGATTCACATTCCCAACATTCCCAGCAACTTGAGCAGCAACATTCCCAAACTGATTTCCTACATTCCCAATATTCTGCCCCCTCTGATTTCCAACAGCTCTACCCATCTGATTCAGATTACCCATATACTGACCCATCTGATTGCCTGCATTCTGCCCTTGATTACCCATGTGAAACCCAGTAGCATATCCTTGCTGATTCCCATAGACTCCAACCATTTGTCCTTGATTACCCATGTTGAACCTCGGCTATGCAATCTGCCTGTTGCGAGTGTTCGATGAAATCCTTTGGCTGTTGTTGGTAGGTGTGGAATAGCGTCCTTGGTATGCTTTAGACATTAGAGCAAATGCATGGGTCATAGCTGCCATAACTTCATCCTGGTCAGTAACTTCAGGTTCTTAGAGTGGTGGATACTGTTGTTGTGTAATGACTTGTTGTTCTTGTGGGTAGAATGGTTGTTGTGGGATATATGGTTGTTGCATGATGTTCTGAGTGGGAGTTGATGATGATGGTTGTATGTTTACTGTTGATGGTGTTGGTGCTTGAGCAATCAATGCTAGAGGATCATGTTGTTTGGCTAGCTTCTCTTTCCTAACTTCATCTGCCTCTTTCTGGTTTTGTTTCAAGAAGTCATACAGCTGATCGTAGTTCACCTCATGAAGGTTCTTTGTTTGGTTAACGATTGTGACATATCGTCCCCATTCCTCTGGTAGGTTGTTCATGAACTTGATGTTTTGAACAATTTGCCTTGGAGCCAACTTGTTCCTGATGAGTTCATTCATGATTGTGCAAAACCTTGTGTAGTAGGATTCAATTGGTTCAGCCGGGGTAGATGTAAACTTCTCCCATTCAGTTAGAAGTTTGTTTTCAATGTCTTGTTGTCCAATTTCAGTACCATGACAAAGCCTTCGAACTCGTTCCCACATATCATAAGCAGTTTCACAACTGTCGACAACACAAAATATTTCTTGTGGTAAACCGAGTTGAATTAGGTGCATGGCTAAGTCATCAGCTTCAATTTGTTTCCAATCATCTGCTGTGTATTCCTCTTCCTTTTGATCACGAAAGGATGGTACAACGGGAGGTACTGAATTTGGATTCCCAGCTACTTGAATCTGACGAGGCTTGAAAGGACCATTGTTGATGGAGTTAATCAAGAGTTTACCTTGTCCATTAGGTTTGGTTTTCATGTATCGAAGCATACGGTTTGTCCATGGAAGATAACTACCTTTTTCTAGCATTGGAGGACGGTTTTCTGAACCGGCTGCATGAATATCTTGTTGAGTAGTCATTGTTGATGTTGTTGTTTTATAAGGTTGATTGATTCAGGATCGTTGCAAAGAAATAGGTGTTGTAGTTGTTGAAGGTTAAACTTTGTTGTTGTTGTGAAGACTTGGTTTGTTCTAGATGATCGGTTGAAGTTACAATTTAGATAAACTAAACAAATTAAATAAAGTTACTAAATTTGACTAGACTATAATTTAGACAAGATCAAAAGTTCACAAATTCGACAAAAGTTATGTAAATTACAATTTCGATAAAATGAAAATTTCTATAGAAATTTTAATTTAACCAAAATGGCAAAATTTCAATTTAGATAGAATTTATCTAATTTATATAAATTGGTAATTTATATAAAAAATCTAACTATCTTATACAAGATAGAAGATATCCGTTTTTTGAAGTATTTTACACACTTATACAAGTGAGAAAATACCGAGTCCGTAATCCTTGATGTTGTAGAAATTATAAGATTGATCGAATTTATAAACGTTATTTAAGTTGGAAAAGTTTAACTCAATTGTGAGGGCCAAAGTTGTCAATATCGGAAAGTTCACGAAACTGCTGCAAATTCGAGGGACCAATTCTGACAATTTCCAAAAGTTGAAAGACTTGCACCAATTGCGAAACCTTGTTGAATTGCGAGAGAGTGCTTGATTTGCGAAAGAGTGACAAATTCCGAAAGAGAGCACCAATTGCGAAAGAGTGCCTGATTTGCGAAAAAAGAGAATCAATTCCGAAAGACAACACAATTGCGAAAGTGAGCAGCAATTGCGAAAAAGAGCAGCAATTCCGAATCTTTATTGCAATTTCGAAAAACCCTCTTGAATCGAAATTGAATTTCGAAAAACCCCTTTTTTATCAAAAATCTTTACAAGATTTTGATATTTCCCAAGTCGAATAGAACCACTTTTATCAAATTTCTTATACAAGAAATGTGATAAAAATAAAAACCAATGAGGATCGAACCTTGAGACGCAACTTGGAGCACCTTTTTGATAAACAAAAACGACCAAATACTTGCGTTAAACCCAAAAAGTTGACAACTTTTTCACCAAAACTGTCGATAAGCTCAAAAAGCTCGAACCTTTTTCACAAAAATCGCCAAACAACCAAAAAGCTATAACCTTTATCACTCTAACGCACGTAAAAACCAAAAAGCTTCAATCTTTTTCTTTGCTACGCACGTAAAACTCAAAAAACCAATAAAAGCTAACGACTTTAAAGTAAGATACGCAACTTCTACTAATTTTTGAACAAAAAAACGAGTAGATAACAACACAACTAGACCTAAATCCTTGTGAGGCGATTGATACCACTTGTAATGATCAAAACCACATAATCTGGGGGTCGGGGATGCTCGAAATAAAGGTTAAACATGGTAATATTAAATTAAGAATGGGGGGGAGGGGTGTGTGTTTTCTAGAGAGAGAAAGGAGAAAACAACACATACCTCCTTATTACAAGTGAACATCCAACCTTCCTTGTTGAGACAAGGAAGGTATATATAGCATCAAAGTGACGCCCTAATGCTACTATGGGCTTTTCGGTTGGGCTTTTGATGGGCTTAGGCATTACATGAGTATTTCTTACATTTTACACAATCAAAAGCCCAACACTATGTCTCAACGAGCCCTTATACATATAACTAAATGCAATTCCCAAATATAACATAACTTTAAGGCTAACAATCTCTCCCCAAAGTGATGTTATACGGGAATTGCTTACAACGTTCCCTACAAGTAAAATATAAACCATAAGCACAGAGAATGGTCTTCAAACTTCATTACTTCGTTCAGCTTGCAGAATCTTCTTAGCTGTCATTTCTTTACTTGCAGAAGAACAGTGTGAGAAAATCTATTTAGGGTTTAATTCTGGGTGCCCTGAGTGCTCTCCCCCAAACTGACAACCATACTTATAAGTGCCATAAGTGCCCTGCAGTTTGGGGGAATAGTGTATCAACATCTTTATCTCACCAAATGCATCCCAGTTATTTTTCCCATGAGAGATCAGCCCTTACATTTCTCTCCCTTGCTGGTTACGATTTATCGGAATCAGCATACTGAAGTGTACGTGAAATACAAACTGGAAGCCCTATATCAGGAATCATATCAGCCCGTGAGAAGATGTCGATATACCCAATCTACTAATAATACCATTTGAAATTGTCTAACTCTTTATCAACCCCCTGTTATCAAAATCCAGCCTGCTAGTAAATGACCACTGTATGGAGACAACCCAATATGACCAATCTAAGAATGAGGTAAACACCCCTTAGATTTGTGACTTAATCTTGTACGAAAGTGTGACTAAGAACCTATACTGAGCACTACAACGTAACTCCTTAAAGCATAGGTCGTTTCATATACCCATCCATCCTTCCTTAGCTGTATATGAACCTCTCTTGAGTTATCCACATCTTTGTGTGACACTGAGTACTACAATATATCTCCTTTAAGTGATAGTTAACTAGGTCTTCGTCCATCCACCCCTTGACCTATGAAAACTAGATAAATCAAGACTTAATCACTACACTGAGTAACACACCCACGAGAGCCCAAACAAGTATCTCTGAAAGTCATGCATCCATCCACCCCTAGACTTTGAGATAAATAAGTACACATGCCCGTGAAATGTCACTTCAAAATCAAATCAATA
Source organism: Artemisia tridentata subsp. tridentata (assembly GCA_021014915.2). NCBI lineage: Eukaryota > Viridiplantae > Streptophyta > Magnoliopsida > Asterales > Asteraceae > Artemisia > Artemisia tridentata. Next base: position 327,050,615 of record CP139502.1, read on the forward strand.
ATACCGTACAAAAACTCCGTAGTCACAAAAAATCAACACTAGCCGTTGTCATTTGATTTGATTCTTGATCATGATCTTTTTGGCTATACATGGTAGGATTTGAGGATGTATGCCAGTAATATCATTTGTGATTTTGGTGTGAAATATGCCATAAAATGACAATCTAATGATGCTGGAAAAATTTGAGTTTAAGAAAATTTTACGCCAAAAATTCCCCGAAAAATTCGAATTTTGACCTAAAAATTTGAATTTTAGGCCAAAATTTTCACTATTGTACCAGAATTTGAATTTCGCGTAAAAATTGACTGTTAAGTCACTCCTCCGAATTAAATTTTACTCAAAATTTTCACTAATGTACCAGAATTTGAATTTCACTTTTTTTTTTTTTTTTTTTTTTTTTTTTTTTTTTTTATTTTTTTTTTTTTTTACAATTACGATAGAGAGTCTTGTGAGAATTGCGAAAGGTCTTAAAATGCCAAAATTACGAAGGTTGGAGATCAATTGCGAAGAGGGATCAAAGCTGCCAATTGCGAAAAGTCAGCCCAATTGCGAAAAGTCAGCCCAATTGCGAAAGATCAGACCAATTGCGAAAAATACTGCCAATTGCGAAAGACTGTCAATTGAGAAAGACTTAAATTTCGAAAAACCCTTACCCATTTCGAAATTCAACATTTTCGAAAAGGACTTTGAATTGCGAAAAACCCATTTCTCTCGCAAATCAATTTCGAGAAACCCTCTTTTTATCTAATTTCTTATACAAGAATTTAGATCTTTTCCGATGAAGAACCACTTTTATCACAATTCTTGTACAAGAAAAGTCATAAAAGCCGCTTTTATGGTGAGGATTGAAGTCGCAACCTTTTTGTAACCTTCTTTTTCCGATAAAAAACAACCAACAATTCGAACATCTCGTAAAAAGCCAAAAGCTCACAGCTTTTTCGCAACAAACTCTCGATAACCTTAAAAAGCTATGAGCTTTTTCTCTTAAATACACGAAACAACCAAAAAGCTCTCACCTTTTTCTCTCTAATTCACGTAAAAATCAAAAACAAGGAGAAAAGTACACGAATTTGAGAAAAATACGCAACTTCGAACTTACTTTGATAAAAAAACGTGAACAGTAACTAGATAAAACACCACGAATCACTTTTGTTCACCTCAAATCACCACGGTTCGCCCCTGGTTAGCTCTTGATACCGCTTGTTATACTAGATAAATCAAACCAACCTTATAACAAACTAATACTATATAAAACTATAACTACTCAACTCGTGACACTCAAAGTAAATAAGAAAGAATAGATGAAGAAAGGTGATGCGTATGAATCAATATTGGCCGAATGTTATTAGATAAAACAATGAGAGAACAATAAAGTAAAACACACACACACACACACTCTCACACCTTTACAAGACTAAGAGGCACACAAAATGAGTGTGAGAGTGTGGTATTTATAGTTAAGGAGGAAGCCTTTGTTGCCCTAAAAGGCTTTGGTTGGGCTTGTGTTGGACTTGGGCTTTTGTTATCTATTCTTGAACATTACTTAACAAAATCCAACACAAGCCTTCTCTAGCTTTACTAATCCACACGACAAACTTCTTAATTTACATACAAATGACCATCACTTCTAAAAATATAAATGCTAACATGAAAAAATTGACACCACCTTAATTCTGAAAACATTACAATGTAATTGATTGTCTTTGAAACAACCTAAAAAAAACTATTATCAGTGACCTAATCAACAACATTCGATTAACCAAAGTGATAACATAATACAATATGTAATCCTATATATACACCATAAGGTGGTATTTGATTTTCATGAATAAGAGCTTCATAGACTTTAATACTTCTAGATGTGCAAACGTTTCATGAATAGATTAATGTTTTTCGCTTAATGCCATTTTAAAAAAGTATCCAACCTCGTTTCCGGCATATTCAAACTTCAAATCCATCTTATAAACGTGTCATCAAATCAAAACTTAAAAACAAGTCAAACTTCAAAAATGAAACTCCAATCCTAAAATAGCTCCAAAATCAAACTCCAAAACCCAAACACCCAAGGTTTTTAAGATTGGGATCCTACGTAGGATCGTTTTCGTATTTGCAAGATCGTGATCGTAAGATCGGATCGAGATCTTAAGATCCTACTACAATGTCATTTTTTAATAGTCTGTAATATTATTCAAATCTACAAATTATTATATATCATAAACAATTATTTTTTTTGAATTTTTCGTGGAAATATTGTCTTAAATTATGTATATGAAATGTTTAAGAAGAATCACATGTTGTTTTTTAAATTCTATTAAAAGATAATCCATAACTTTGTAGTTTTTTAGAGTGTGGTTCCAGAAAAAGTAAGATCGAATTGGATTAGATCTTAAGATCCTATGGTCAAGATCGGGATCTTATAAGATCTAAGCTTGCTAAGATCCTACGTAGGATCCGGATCGTTTTTGCTTTGTAGAATCGTAAACCCGTAAGATCCTAGGATCAGGGATCTCAATAACTATGCAAACACCCCCATAAAACTCGGTCGTAATTCACTGTCCCAAACACCCGACAAAACAGTCTCACATCATCACATTACCTTCAACTACATTACCCAAAAAGGAATTTTGAATTTCGTGGTGTATGGAAAAAACCCCATTTGGGTACATGAAGTTAAAAAAGATGAGATTAAGGTTTATAAAAGGGGGGACAAGGGGGAAATGAAAGTGGGTGATTCGTTTTGTGTTGGGAGTAAAGATTTTGTTTGGTTTAAGTTGTGGGAGATTGATGGGGTTGATGATGACGTGAAGATGGAGTTGGGGGGTGAATTTGATGAGATTGGGGAAGTTTAGAGGGTGAAAGTGAAATTTTAGGGGGTGGTGATGTATCAGATGTTGATGATCTTGTTAAACTGTTAAAGGTTTGATTTTTAGTGTTTACTTTTTCCGGAGGTGTTTGTTTCAACTTATATAGCGGGCTTATGGCTTATGTTTCATAAGCTCACTTTTTGTGGCTTATTTGGTTTTGGCGTTATGTTTCTTATTATAATATAAGAAACTTATATAAGCCGAAAAGATTCAAAATGAGCCGCAATAAGCATATTGTTATGGAAGTTGGCATGACTTAAAAGCCAATTATAAGTAACGAGAAGAAACATAACTAGGTTGTTGATATATTTAGTAGGAAATTGGAATAAAATGGACATATTTACCTGAATCCCGTAATGACCCATTATAGACAAGCTCTATTTTTTTAGTCTTTGTGAACCATTTGTGACAGCATTTTGAACTACAATTCCAATATTTATTGGTCTATGTGACTCATTGAGATCCTTTTCTTTCAGCTTTGTACTTCTGTCTTAGAGTTTGCCTTGGATTAACTGGCAATGTGCACTTAACATCTCGAGTCAGGAACATGAATGTGAAGCCTGTTAGCTTCTAATTTGCTTTTTGTGTTCATTAGTAAATAAAAGTATGTTAGTGACATACCTCATTGCATTTGAGACTGAAAGAGTTTAGTTTAATTTGTTTTACATGTAAAGCGAGTTTGGGAAGCAATTTACTTGAAAAATGAAAATGCGGATTCATGAATTGAAGAATTTGAAGAAAGAAATGAAGATAATGGAGGCTTCACTTTTAGGAGCTGCTAAGCAAGCTCAGGTATTATATGAGAAAATTGATATTCTTAATACTTTTTTTTTTCATTTTCATTTTCTTTTTGCTATATTGGAATATGGAGGACAAGTCTTGGTTGAGGAGATTATTTGTGCATCCGCATCCTATGTTTATGTGGCCATTCAAACCTTTTAGCATACACCGTAACAGGCTAACAGTAATCAGTTTAAATGTGCAATCCCAAAAACCCGTAAGTGTATATTTCTAATAGTGCGTATTATAGGTTTCATATTCAACTGGCCTCTTTAGTTTTATGCAGATAATATTGCAGGGCCATAGACTTCAATTGATGTCACTGCATCTGTTAAAGATGATGTTGGAATCCGAGTGGCATACGATGCATTGGTGGATTTTTTTTTAAAATAATCTTGATACTGAAATATGAATTGTGTTAGCGGAGCGTACAACGAAACAACAGTCGAGAAAGCATAGGCAAATTGTGAAACAGTCCCTTGTGACCTTAGATAGTCCGTTTAATCATATTCATGTGGCTGTGAAACGAGGTAGAGGGGGAAACAAGTAAGTCTTCCTTAAACTTTTCTTCTAAATAAATTCAAACCATAAAAATTTTAGAAGTTGATCATCAAGCAAAATATCATTGCATGTTTAAGTTGAAGCAAATCTTATGGACTAAGGGTGTTTGAGATTGCTCAAGTGATTTTGTGCTTATTTTCTTTTATAACACATGTAAACAATCCTAAGCAATCTAAAACACTCAATTGATTACTGTTTATCTTTATATTTTAGAAGAAAAAGGCGCTCAAATTAAGCAAGTTGTAAATTTAAGCAGATAAGCAATCCCAAACACACCCTTAAAACTGCTTATCTGCTTATTTCAGTTTTGAATAAGCAATTCCATGTTGGTTTTCCGAAACAACTCATTTCACTAGCAAATAATAATATAAAAAACTTATATTGTTAGCACAAAACATATATTGCCTATATGCATTTACATGCTTAAGTTTGCCTTAACTTATGTTATTCTATCAGTCACTCTCACGCCCACTTATAAATCATTAGAGTTTTAAATGTATTTGCTGGACTTATACTATTAAGATTGAACAACAAGAAAAGTTGTTAATATGTATATAAATTTTAAAATCGTTTCTAATAGCCAAGGTACAAGTATGTTGGGTAAAAATAGACATTTGTTTACTTTTGTTTCCTATTTTGTTTTTCATATTCCCTCTCATTATTTGATATGGAAAATATATATTGTTTGTAATTTGGTTTTCTGCTGCAGGTGGTTTCCAAGGAGATTTAGCAGAGCACATGATGTAGGGGTGATAAGCAAACAAGCTAATGATGCGACTAAGCGACTTCGTCTATTCCTTTTACATATGCGACTTCTTATATTGCGGCTAGCAGCCTAACATATACCTTTTTTCCTCACTTTTGGTTTACATGAATGCAATGAAATAAATGACTAGTCTTGAAGCAAACGTGTCAAATGCGGTGGAATGGGCCGAAAGTTGGACTAAAACTATATCTTTAATGTGCATTCTACCTCAGTATTTTTTTTTGATCGGCAAACAACTGTGTGGCTACCACCCTTGCGGGGCACCGTGCCCAAGATCGACTACTCGATCTCCAGCAGTTCCCGCCATCTCCTGATGCGCGGAAACCCGAGTCCCACCCGCCCGAAGGCACGACAGTGTTATAGAACTCGGTAAAACCTCGCCTTCCGTCAGTATTTTTTTTTCTACCTCAGTATTTTTTTTTCCTTAATAAATATAAAGTTTTTTTAAGTTGCTTATTATTTTTTTCGCAATCAACTATATTTACTTTTCTTACATTTTTTTAAAAACACCAGTTTATTTTGCCCAACTGTAATGGATATGTATCATTTTTCTTTTACGATTATGACTCACAAACACTTATTTTTATTTTGAATATTATATTAAGTTTAATGATATCTTAAAAACTATATTACTAATTTTATGTTGAACATTATATTAAGTTTCACGATTTCGGACACTAAATTTCCTCTTTGTTAAATGCAGGGGTGATTGAGGTGATTGACACTCAAGTAACCTATGATAACTCTACGTAGGAAGGCATAGGGTATGATAATTGGTAGTGGATGTACTCTCATGACACCACAACCACAATTATCCTTGCAATAAACAACACTAGTATATTAACGGCTTTCCCCGACGACATTTTTCCAACCATGCCGACGTCATTACGTCGGCACCATAAAATCCTGACGACATGACGTCGATACCCACTTGTCGACAATGCTCCATCACTATTCACCTTCCCGACAAAAAACCCCGACGACACGGTGGGACCCACAGTTTTTTCAGTCAAAGTTTTTTGTGGTTTGACAATATGGTCCCGACGACATGTCGTCGGGAATATACTACTAATTAACGATTGGATTAGTTAAGCCTAATTACTTTATAAAAAAAATACCGACGACATGACGTCGGTATTAATTTATCACGGTCAATAAAAAAGTCAACAAAATTCTAATAATACCGACGACATGACGTCGGTATTATTTATGAAGGTCAACAAGAAAGTCAACGAAAGTGTAAATAATACCGACGACATGTCGTCGGTACAACACAAGCGGGAAAAACCACCGCCCAATTATTCGCTATTATTCACAAGCGGGGCAAGACAAAAAATGGTCTAAATAAGTCCCGACGACATGTCGTCGGGACAATAACACTAATGACAAAATAAATGCTAATCAAAAGCTAATTACAATAACTTTTTTGGTTTATATGTTACCGACGACACGTCGTCGGTAACATCTTGGCAGGGCAAATTCCCGCACAATTTTTCACTATTATTAGAAAAGTCAAATGTTACAAATATGATCCCGATGACATGTCGTCGGGATTTTAACATCTTAAAAATTCAACGCATTCTTGGCTCAGTCAAGCGTATTTTTTGTCGGTTAGTGTAAAATGCCGACGACAATTGTCGTCGGCATTTTACTCGTCGCCCGTTCTCCTGATTCTTGTAGTGCAAGCAATAGCATCAGCAAGCAATCTCAACAACATTCGAGATCTCGATGTTTTGGAGTAAATATTTGGCCTCAAATAATCATTCTATGTAAAATTTGCATTAAGGGATCCATATTGTTGCAAGTTAGTGATCAAGTTCTAATCGATGCATGGTTTATATACTTCATGTATATGTTAGATGTATCCCTTAAATAGCCTATTTTATGACAAGTCTATGTAAAGGGAAAACAACTACATATGTGCATATGTTGTGCAAGAGGATCTGGTAAGGTCTATATTAATACAAATATCGTCCTAAAAACATTATTTATATTTTACGATCTTTGCTTTATTTTATTAATGACAATTATAAGGTTTATCTTTAGCAAAGCATAAATATAAGTCAAAGTCTTTTACATTCATAGTAACAAGCTTTTAAAAACACATTTACATATTACATGATCACTAGAAATTACATTGCATACATATATACATTTACATGTTTATTTTTATTTCTTAAAATAGAAATATACACATGACATCATGGCATACCTCATTTTGATATCTTTAGGATATCTTGAGGATTTGGGTAATATCTTGGAATGATCTTGAAGCAATATAGTTGACTTTGTAAGATTGTACAAGATATGAAAAGATAAGGAAAGATTTGTGAAGATCTTAGCAGCAGGTCCTAGCGGACCCAAACAACAACAAGGGCGGAACCCATAATTTGAGTCCGCCAAATTCGTCCCTTGTCTGCTCAGTTTTGCCTATAAATAGAAAGCTGATCACTCACTCATATAGCATAATTACATATTCATTCATTTATATATTATTAACCCATTCATTCATTCATTTCATTCTTAGTGATATTTCGTTTGTAATAAAGAGATCAAGCATCAAGGATCAACAAACTGTTGCAATCCTTTTGGTATACGTTCTGTGTGATTTAGTAGTGTTCACACATCATTGTTATACCATTCATTCAGTAGTGATCGGTTAGTGTTTTAGTCCTCAAAGCACATAGAGTAAACGGGAGGGGTTGTACCCTTGTAAAGAACTTGACATCTAGCTTAGTGTCGGAAATTGTATAGGCGACGTCAGGTTGGTTCTACTTTGAACTAGAACCCGGTATTTAGCTTTGTACCGGAAAAAGGTGTAAGCGACGTGTATAAAGGTTTTCTCTGCCGAGAAGGGAGTTTCTTTCTTAGTGAAGAAAAACTCTCGAGTTAGAGGCTCGAGGAGTGGAGTAGGGCAAGGAAGAGAGTCCTTGTAGCCGAACCACTATAAATCTCCGTGTTGTGGTTTGATTATTCTTTTCCTTACTTGTATTACTTATATTGCTTGTTTGTGTGCATTAACTTGAAATCACGTTAAGTCTCAAAGCGAAATAAATTTTAAAACGGTAAAAACTATTCAACCCCCTTCTAGTTTTCCACAATTGGTATCAGAGCTACGTTACTCAAGATTTTGAAAAATATATTTTATTTTAAAATTTGAAACGATCAATGGATTTTGAAAACTTTAAAGAAGGGAAATCTATGTAAAGACCACCACTATTTGAACAAAATAGTTTCATATATTGGAAAAACCGTTTTGAAACTTATGTGAAGTCAAAGGATATAGATCTATGGTATATCATTGTAGAGGGTGATCATAAACCCATAGTTAGAGATATATCAAGTGGTCGGGATGAGGGTACTTCTCTTACTCGTCACAGTGATGATCAAAAGAAGATGATCGCCAAAAATAATGAAGCTAAAATTTATGCTTTATAATGCTTTACCTAAGAAAGAATATGAAAGAGTTTTTATGTGTAAAACGGCTTAGGATATTTGGCAATCATTAATTATCACTCATCAAGGGAACTCACAAGTAAAGGATAACAAAATTGATCTTCTTGTTCAACAATATGAACAATTTGTTATCCTTGAAGATGAGACAATTGATAGTGTTTTTGCTAGGTTTAATACTATTATTAGGGGCGGCAATTTTTGACACGACACGCTAACCGACATGGACACGACACGAAGATAAACGGGTTTGGGTCGAGGATAAACAGGTTTGGGTCGAAAACAGGTTAACCCGTATAACCCGTTTAATAAATGGGTCGTGTATGGGTTTAGTAATTTTAAACAGGTCAACCCGTGAACCCGTTTAAATATATAAACTTTTAATCAATAAAATATGTAACTTTTGTAAAGTAAAACTTTAATAAACTTGGAAATTAAAGTCAAAAATGAAAATTTTTGAATGGGCCTTTGGAAGCCCAAAATATGGAAAACTATGAGCGGGAATTTAGTGTCTAAGACTTTGAGTGAGAAATTTAGTGTCAAGGCTTTGAGCGGGAACTTAGTGTCTAGTCAGTCTACTATCTTAGACCTCTGGCAGTCTGGCCTCTATTCTTTGAGCGGGAATATAGGGTCTTGGCTTTGAGTGGGAATTTATTTCTTATATATACTCGAGTCTTGCCCATCTCACTCTAGTTTAAATAATTAACCCTTTTAATTAGTTTATTTAAATGGGTTACACGGGTCATAAATGGGTTACACATGTTAGGTGTGTGTGGGTTAGGGTTGAGGTTTTTGACACGAGTAATAAATGGGTCGTGTTTGGGTTGAGGCTTTACCAACCCGCCAACCCGCCAACCCGAGTGGTTCAACACGGACACGACTCGATTGCCACCCCTAACTATTATTACTTCTCTTAAAGCACTTGACAAATCTTTTTCTAGTAAGAACTTTGTCATGAAATTTCTTAGAGCACTTCATCCGAAGTGGAGAACAAATGTGACGGCTATTGAAGAATCCAAGGATCTTTCAAGCATGACACTTGACGAGCTCATCGGAAATCTCAAAGTTCACGAGATGGTGATGGAAAAAGACTCACAGATAGTTAAATGCAAAAAGGAGAAGATGAAGTCCATTGCCTTAAAAGCTAGGGTAGAGTCAAGTGATGAGGAAGAGTCTAGTTCGAGTAGCGAAGACGAAGAGTATGCCATGGCCATAAGAGATTTCAAGAAATTCTTTAGGAGACGAGGAAAGTTCGTAAGACCACCTCGTGAAGAAAAGAAATCCTTCCGAAAAGACTGTGATAATAGGAAAGGAAAAGTAGATAGCAAATGTTTTAGGTGCGGGGATTCTAGTCACCTAATAGGAGAATGTCCAAAGCCTCCAAAGAACAAATCTCAAAGAGCGTTTGTTAGTGGAGCGTGGAGTGACAATGAAGGTAATGACGACGAACCTAAGAACGACGAAGTTGCTCTCATGTCTCATGACACAGAAGAGGTACATTCTGACTCGTCATACTCCTCTATTGATGATGAAACCTTAGAAGTAGAATATAACAAACGGTGTGATATTACTCTAAAAATCATAAACAAAAATAAGTTCTTAAAAACCAAAATGACTTTTAGAAAACGAAGTTTATTGGTTAAAAGAAAAAGAGATACGAGTAGAAAAGGGTAAAGCTAGTAAAGAAACATGTGTCTCTTGTCGAGAACTTAAACTAGAATTAGAAACACTTAAAACCACACAGGAAGACCTTATCAAACAAAATTATAAGTTTAAAAGGTTTGATAAAAACATAAGTTATGTAGATGAGATAATGAGGATGCAAAAATTACCTCATGATAAAACCGGACTAGGTTTTATGAAACTAGGAAACTTAAGTGACTTTCAGAAACAAACTGTGAAAGTACAAGAAACTGTTCCAACAAATTCAGACACCCACGGATCTGGCGGACCCAAAAATTTGGTTCCGCCAGTTATGGCCAAAGGGTCCGCGGGTACTGTTGATGAACAGAAGGTTTGTACTTCGGACCGTACTGAGTTCGTTAAGGTCACTAGAAAACCTAGCACTAGTACAACTGTTAACAAACAAAAACCAGCAGTTACTATAGGAAAAGGTCAAGTTAAAAATGAGTTTAGGATTAAAACAGTTCAATAGAGACCTAAAACTAGTTTTCCCAAATGCCCATTTCCAAAGAGTAATTTTAAATCACAGCATCATCATCAAAGTAGTTGGAACCAAAACATGTCTAGAAACTATCAAGGTCCTAACTACATGCCATGGAACACTTATCCACCATTTCCATAAATGAACCATGATAATGTAATGTTTAACCAAAATGGACCCATGAGATATTGGGGACCAAACGCTCGAGTTTTTCTTGAACTTATGTGTGCTTGAAAGTTGGGTTAGAACCAGATGAGTAGATTAAAGATAGTGGGTGTTCAAGACACATGACGGGAAACAAAAGCCTTTTCACAACCTACCAACCTTACGACGGAGGTAACGTTACGTTTGGTAGCAAGCTTAACAGTAAAATCATCAGAAAAGGTACAATCTCTCATGACTCTCTCTCTATTGATGATGTTGCTCATGTAGATAATTTAGGTTTTAACTTGCTTAGTATTAGTCAATTATGCCGTAAAAAGTATAACGTCATTTTCAGTGAAAATGGAAGTAAAATACTTGAAGACGGTATAACCGTAGGAAAAGTTGTTTTAAAGAATAACGTATACGTTATGAAATTAGACAAAACACCTAAAGACAAAACTTGTCTCACTTCTTTGGACGAAAACTCAACTCTATGGCATAGGCGCTTAGGTCACGCCAATATGAGGCTAATCCAATCCATATCATCTAATGAACTCGTTAGGAACCTACCCAAGTTGAAATACAACCAACACTTTTGTGATCCTTTCAAAATTGGGAAACAAGTTCATAATATTCAGAAGGCTAAAAACATGGTGTCTACATCTAGGTGTCTAGAATTGTTGCATATGGATTTGTTTGGTCCATCCGCTATACAAAGTTATGGAGAAAACTTCTATACTTTGGTAATAGTAGATGATTACTCTAGGTATACTTGGACTAAGTTTTTGAAAACTAAAAATGAAGCTGTTGGGAATAAAATGTTCAAGTCAAAGAGCCTGCCAGATAAGCTATTGAGCCTGCTAGTTGATTTTGAAAGAGTTGAAGATGTACTAACAGTACCTTCTGGGTGAGAAGGTACTGCTAGTTATTGAAGGTCCTGCCAAGTTGATGATCAAGTTGATAGATATTTGTTTGTAGATATTTTTTGAATTATTAGTCTTTGTACAATGTAATACGTTATGTAGAAGTAGTTCAGTCTTCCATGTTTGTGCAGAAGAATATACAGAGTAGTTTACATTGGTAGTTGTATTTAATTGTAGGCTAGGAAAGTCCAAGTATCTTATTATATTCAACAACTTGACAACTTGTAATAAGGGGTCCTTATCCTATAAAAGGATCCCTTAGTCACCACCTTTGTAGTAACCTTTTTCCAACTAAGAACTTAGCAATATCCAAAAACAGAACATCTCTCTAGTAACTTAGTCACTAATTCAGAAATCCTTAAACAATCAAAGATTCAAGGTTACTTTGTAATCCTGGTGATAGTTAGATCATCCGTATTATTTCATCAATAATATTGAATCGTTTTGTGTTACTAAAGTTGTGTTCATTGTTCATTATAACTCACGTTTACATTCTCACCACCTTTGTGTTCTTTTAAGTGTGTTATAGTAGATTCCGCATACTACATCACATTCATTCATAAATATCCCAAACACATTATTAAGATAAACATCCCAAGTGTTTGTATAATCCTTCACAAGTGGTATTAGAGCTAGGCTGATATTTACAATTTAAAAGAACAATGGATGTTGAACACATTCAAACCAATGTTGCTGCAAAACTTCCATTACTCAAACAAAATGAGTTTGATATGTAGAGACTGAGGGTAGAGCAATACTTTCAAGTGCAAGACTATGCACTTTGGGAGATTATTGAAGAAGGAAACTCATTCAAACCCACAATCACCACCTCCACAGTAAACGATGCACTAGTAACACAAGTGCAAGTAAACCCAACAAGCGCAGAAGAAAGAATTCAAAAGAGAAATGATCTTAAAGCCAGGAGTATGCTTCTCATGACTATTCCAAATGATCAGCTTTTGATCTTCAATAAGTACAAATGTGCTAAAACCCTTTTTCAAGCTATTGTGGCTAGATTTGGTGGAAATGATGCCACCAAGAAAACTCAGAAAACTCTCCTCAAACATCAGTTTGAAAACTTTGCAGCCACAACAAATGAGTCTTTGGACAGCATGTTCAATAGACTTCAAAAGCTTTCAAGTCAGTTAGCCATTCACGAAGTAATGATATCTCAAGAAGACTTAAACTCCAAATTTCTTAGGAGTTTACCCTCTGAATGGTCCATGCATGTCATTGTCTGGAAAAACAAACCAGATATTGATCAGATGAGTCTTAATGATCTCTACAACAACTTCAAAATAGTAGAGCATGAAGTGAAAAAGACTACTGGTTCAAGCTCAGGAAATATGGCTTTTGTATCATCTCCAAGCACCTCAAGAGTTGTAGATGAAGAAAAAAATGATAGAGAAGAAGGTACTGCTAACACAAATTTTGGTACTGCCAGTACTTCTAGCAGTACCAAAACAATTCTAGATGAAACAATTGGTTGTGCTTTCCTGACATCACAACACAATGGGTCCATATTAACTTTTGAAGATCCTCAAGAGATCAATGATGATGATCTTGAAGAAATGGACATAAAGTGGCAACTTTCACTTCTGAGCATAAGGGCTAAGAAGTTACTGATGAGGACTGGAAAGAAGATTATCATAGATGGTAATGAACCTGCTGGGTATGACAAATCCAAAGTGGAGTGTTACAACTGCCACATGAAGGGTCACTACTCAAGAGAGTGTAGAAGACCAAAGAAGCAGGATGATAAGGGAAGAGGGTTTGAGAACAAGAACAAGGGAAGGTTTGAGAAGAAAGGAAGCTTTAAGAACAAGAGTAAGGCTGTGGAAATCACTGAGCCTAAAGCAATGGTAGCTATTGATGGGATGGGTTTTGATTGGAGCTTTATGGGTGAAGAAGAGTCAACTTCAGATGAAATGGCTTTAATGGCATTCACCAATCCTGAGGTACAAATCACTAAATGTTCTAATTCTTGTAAAGTTTTTGAAGAATTACAAACCTTAATAAAACTTTATGATGAGCTGAAAGTAGAACAAAGTAAAACTCAACAAGACCTATTTAATCATAAGTGTGGTATGGCTAAACTTGAGAAGCAAATAATCCATTTTAGGGAAAATGAACTCACTTTTTCTGACACAAAAGCTATTCTTAATAGACAAATATTTTTGAAAGATGCAGAAATAAAAATGTTAAGAACTGAGTGTGCTAAAGTGACATTGGCAAAGGAAAATATTCAACTAACAGTTACCACTTTGGAAACTGCTTCTGATTGTACTAGAAGCATAGTTGAAAATCAGATGAACAAGAGAATCAAATCTGGAATTGGATACAATACATGTCCACCTCCTTATAGAGGAATCCCTTGTCCCCCAGGATTAGATCTTGCAGAATCAGGTTTACATGAATTCATCAACACACCACTAGCTAAACCTGTAGAGAAAAGTGAACCTGTTGAGAGTGCTAAGATTGCTTCACTCTCTAAGGTGCTCACTGATAAGAAATCAGATGTTCTAATTATTGAAGATTGGATATCTGATGATGATGAAGAAGAGACTGTTTCAACCAAAGGAAACAAAGTAGGACCAGTCAGTCCTAAAAGAGTAGAGATTAAGACTAAGGCTAAAGCTGTTTTGAAAACAGTTGAATGTTGTGATAAATGTAATAGCAAACCTAGAGGTAGCCAAAGAAATTGGAACAATCTTAAGTCACACCAACTTGGTGATGATTTTGTTATGTACAATAAGGCTTGTTATTATTGTGGTAGTTTTAATCATCTTCATGCTTATTGTAACAACTGGGTTTCTGGGAGTAAATCAAGGTCTAAAACAAATGGAACTCACCCCAGAAAAAGTTTTGTGAAGTCTAACACACCAAAAGTTAAACATACTGTTAGACAAAATAAGCCTGTTAATACAAAACCAACTGATAAGGGTGCAAGAAACACTTTCAAATATGCACCAAAAGTTGTGAAAAGTCCCATTGAAAAGAAATCTGTGGTCAAAACACAAGTTTGGAGACCAAAACCAAAAGGTCCTGCTAGACCAAAAGGTCCTGCTAGACCAAATGGTATTGCCAAGATAGGTACTGATAGACCAAAGACCACAAAATGGATTAAAAGGGAAAATGCTGTTAAGTCCTCAGCATGTTGGATATGGAGACCACTCCAATCAAAAGTTGCATCAACAATCCTAAAAAGGTTTGATTACATTGATGCAAGAGGCAAACCCAAGTCTGTTATGGCTTGGGTACCCCAAGGAAACTAATATGTTTATATATGTGCAGGAACATTCCAATGATATGGCTGATAAAGGATATGTAGATAGTGGATGTTCAAGGCACATGACAGGCAACATGTCTTACCTCACAGACTTCAAATCATTTGATGGAGGATATGTTACCTTTGGGGGAGGAATCAAAGGAAAGATTACTGGTAAAGGTACAATCAAAACCAGTAAATTAGATTTTGAAAATGTGTACTTTGTGAAAGAACTTCAGTTTAATCTCCTTAGTGTCTCACAATTGTGTGACAAAAAGAACAATGTTCTATTTACTGACAATGAATGTATGGTTCTTTCTTCTGATTTTAAAATGCCTGATGAAAGTCAGATCCTTCTTAAAATCCCAAAAAGGAACAATATGTATAGTGTTGATTTAAAGAACATTGATCCTAAGGAGAGTTTAACTTGTTTAGTAGAAAAAGCCTCATTGGATGAATCTATGCTTTAGCATAGAAGGCTTGGTCATGTAAACTTTAAAACAATCAATACAATTGCAAAATATGATTTGGTTAGAGGTTTACCCAAAAAGATTTTTCAAAATGACCAAACCTGTGTTGATTGTCTAAAAGGCAAACAACATAGAGCTTCTTGTAAGCCCAAGACCCATAACTCAATTTCTCAAGCTTTATACATGCTTCATATGGATCTTTTTGGTCCTACTAATGTGAATAGCTTGAATGGTAAAAGATATTGTCTTGTAGTTACTGATGATTACAGCAGATTTTCTTGGGTTTTCTTTTTAAGATCTAAGCATGAAACAAGTGAGATTCTTAAGTCTTATATAACTGAGGTAGAAAACCAAGCTGATAAGAAACTGAAAGTAATCAGATGTGACAATGGGACAGAATTCAAGAATAGGGTTATGGATGAATTTTGCAAAGAAAAAGGAATAAAAAGAGAATTTAGTGTAGCTAGAACCCCACAGCAAAATGGAGTAGCAGAAAGGAAAAATAGAACACTTATAGAGGCTGCTAGAACAATGTTAGTAGACTCTAAGTTGCCTATTTCATTTTGGGCTGAAGCAGTAGGTACTGCTTGTTATGTGCAAAACAGGGTTCTTGTGATAAAACCACATAAAAAGACACCTTATGAACTTTTCTTTGGTAGAACACCATCTTTAAGTTTTATGAGACCTTTTGGATGTCATGTCACTATTCTCAATACCAAAGATCATTTAGGCAAGTTTGAAGGAAAAGCTGATGAAGGCTATTTGATAGGGTATTCTTTGCAAAGTAAGGCCTATAGAGTGTATAATAGTTGCACTAGGCTAGTGGAAGAAAATCTTCACATAGAGTTTCAAGAGAAACTAACAAATGTGAAAGGCATTGGGCCAGATTGGATGTTTGACATTGATAGGCTTTCAGAATCTATGAATTATTTGCCTGTTTCAGGTACAAATACTAATGATAATGCAGGTTTTGAAGACAATGTTGAAACACCTAAAGATCAAGATTACATCTGGATGCCAATTTGGAAAGGGTTGGATTTATCTTCAAGTCTTGAAGAACCTTCAAATACAACAAATGAAGGTACTGAAGATGATCATGGAACTCAAGGTCAAGAGAATCAAGAAAGTAGTGCAAATGACAATGGTACTGCTAGTTCACCAGATGGTACTGCCAGTTCACAAATTGGTACTGCTGAGCCATTAAATGTTCAAACAGATGATTCTTTACCAGAAGAAGTGGGGATTGGCAATCTTCCATTTACCTATGAAGTTCCTACAACACACAACACAAGAATTCTCAATGATCACTCCACTGATGATGTGATTGGTAACATTGATTCTGGTGTTAGAACAAGATCTCAAGTCTTGACTTCAGACCAAGAAGGGTTTATCTCATCTATTTATGAAGAAAAGAATCATGAAGTTGCCAACATATGCCTGTTTTCATGTTTTCTCTCACAAGCTGAACCCAAAAACATTAACAAAGCCTTAGATGATGCAAGTTGGGTTGAAGCAATGCAAGAAGAACTTCTTCAATTCAAGCTTCAAAAGGTTTGGAAATTGGTTTATTTGCCAAAAGGTCATAGAGCAATTGGAACCAAATGGATGTTCAGAAACAAGAAAGATGAAAGGGGGATAGTGATCAGAAACAAAGCAAGATTGGTGGCCCAAGGGTATACTCAAGAAGAAGGGGTAGATTATGAAGAGGTTTTTGCTCCAGTTGCAAGACTTGAAGCAATTAGGCTATTCTTGGCCTATGCTTCTTTCATAGGCTTCACTGTTTACCAAATGGATGTTAAAAGTGCCTTCTTATATGGTACTATTGAAGAAGAGGTGTATGTTTCTCAACCTCCAGGCTTCATTGATGCAGAGTATCCAGACAAGGTGTACAGGGTTACCAAGGCTCTTTATGGTCTACACCAAGCTCCTAGAGCATGGTATGAGACATTGGCTTTCTACCTATTAGAAAATGGATTCCAAAGAGGCAAGATTGATCCAACTTTGTTCATCAAAAGAACTAAGAAAGACATCTTGCTGGTGCAAATTTATGTTGATGACATTATCTTTGGATCCACAAACCAAGACTTGTGTGTAGAATTTGAAAAACTTATGCATAGTAAGTTTGAAATGAGTTCCATGGGAGAACTTACTTTCTTTTTGGGTCTCCAAGTGAAAAAATCAAATGAAGGCATATTTATCAGCCAAGATAAGTATGTAGCAGAGATCCTAAGGAAATTTCAATTTGCTGATTCTAAGGTTGCAAGCACACCAATGGATTCAGAAAAGGGGTTACTAAAAGATGCTGAGGGTGAAGATGTGGATTTGCATAATTATAGATCAATGATTGGGTCTTTGATGTACCTTACATCATCAAGACCAGATATCATGTTATCAGTATGTGTATGTGCAAGGTTTCAATTACATCCCAAAGTCTCTCATCTCACAGCAGTCAAAAGAATCTTTAGATATCTCAAGGGTCAACCTAGGTTGGGTCTTTGGTATCCAAGGGAATCATCTTTTGATTTGGTGGCTTATTCTGATAGTGACTATGCTGGTGCAACTCTAGACAGAAAATCCACAACTAGTGGATGTCAATTTCTTGGTTGCAGACTCATATCTTGGCAATGCAAGAAACAAACAATGGTGGCCAACTCTACAACTGAAGCAGAATATGTTGTTGGTGCAAGTTGTTGTGGGCAAGTTCTTTGGATCCAAAATCAAATGCTTGACTATGGGTACAATTTTCTTAACACCATTATTTACATTGACAATAGCAGTACTATTTGTATCATTAAAAATCCAGTTCAACATTCAAAAACAAAACACATTGAAATCAGACACCATTTCATAAGGGATTGCAATGAGAAAAGGTTAATACAAGTTGTTAAAATTGATTCTGAAAAGAATTATGCAGACCTTCTCACCAAAGCTTTTGATTTAGGTAGATTCAAATACCTTGTAGGAGGTATTGGAATGATTAATCTTTGAAAAACATGTGTTTTTGTACATAAAAATATCTGGTATTGGCTTTTAAACATGGTACTGCTAGTTAGTCAAAAGGTACTGTCAGTTCATAATTGGTCCTGCTAGTATAGAAATTGCTATGTTTTGTTCATCTTGACAATCAAATGTTTACAATGCTATAAAACAAGTGCTTTGCACTTTGTTCTTTTGGATTGCAACTAACAAATTTCAGGTTGATAACAAAACAAGAGATCTTCCAAACAAAAAGGGGAAATAAAAGTTATTTACATCTCAGGGGAGGTAACAATCTCAAGGGAGGAAATAATAGCCCAGCATGGAAGAAAAACCAATTTATGAAAGAAAAAGACAAGAGCATACAAGATGATGCAGAGTTTGAAAAAGATAGGATTAGATCACATATTCAGAAGGGATGAAGCATTCCTAAAGAAGAAAGTTCTATCTAGAACAAACTAAGGAAAGTTTCAATACAAAGGCATGCTGATAGATGATTTCACTTGTTGAACCAAGCATCCAAGATACACAGCATCATTGCCTCTTATATTCCCTCCATCCAAGGAAATTGCACCATCTTTCAGGTCAACATTGAATTGGTATTCAGTTCACCAAAGTTTTACAAACTTAAGAGCTGGCTAGTCCATAAGCAAATGGCTTTTGGTAAAGACACATCAAATCCGTTGATGGTTGATAGTTTACCAAAAACTATATGGTATTTAACCAACCATACTTAACAGTAAATAGTTAACTAGTCCATAAGCAAACGGCTTTTGGTAAAGACAAATCAAATCCGTTGATAACTGATAGTTTGCTAAAAACTATAAGGGATTTTTTTGCTAAAACTTCAAAGAGACTGCCAAGTAAAATTTTCTTTCAAAGGTACTGGTAGTTCAAATTTTGGCACTGCTAGAGTAAAATGGTACTGCTAGATAACCGTTGAGCCTGTCAGAAAAAGTTATAGCCGTTGGGCCTGGTAGTTAAAATTAGCCGTTGGGAAATTTTGTAAATTACTGATGTTATATTATTTTATATTTTACTTATAAAAGATCTTTTTAACCGCCTTTACATTTACTTATTATACATTTTCTTATTGTTAGTTAAAAGAAAAGCTCTCATAATATCTTTCATCAGTCCTTATCACAATTAACTCTAATCTTTCATCTTCTACCAGTACCACCAACATATCCTACCATCATAATCAAGATTTTCATTAACCTTCACTATGGCAAATCTAACCTTTGTTAAACGTCACAATCAGTTAGCATTTTTGGAAAAGTCTGAGGATAATGCCTCTTTTCATCAAATAGTGGACTTTTTAAATGAGTCATACATCATGTTTGCTTTACTTGTAAATCCCACTATTTATGAATCTCAAATTTTACAATTTTGGCAAACTGCTAAAGTTAAAACTTCTGAAAATGGGGACCAAAGGATAAAAGCCAAAGTGGATGGCAAAACTTTGACTCTTACTGAGTCATCCATAAGAAGACATCTTCATTTGGAGGATTTAGATGGTATTAGTCAATTGCCTGATACTGAAATTTTTGAAAATTTGGAAAGAATGGGGTATAATGCTGATTCTTCAAAACTCACCTTTCTTAAAAAGCATTTTACTCCACAATGGAGATTTTTGATCCATACAATCCTTCATTGTTTGAGCCAAAAGAAAACCTCTTGGGAGCAATTTAGTGGAAACATGGCTTCTGCTCTCATTTGCTTGGCAACAAACAGAAAATACAATTTTTCCAAACATATTTTTGAAGGATTGGCTAAAAATGTGGATAGCCAAACAAAGTTTTTGATGTATCCAAGATTTATTTCATGCATCATTTCAAAATCAAAACATTTGTTACTTCCCCCACACTCACTTTATGAAACACCAAAACTTTCTCACAAAGTATTTTCAAACATGAGAATTGGTTTCAATGGGGAAGAAATACCACTTTTTGATGAAATGTTACCACAACATCCTGAAGAACCAACACCATCATCTGAATCACCATCATCAAGTTCTTCACCTAGTTACATCTCACCAACTCATCTTACATCACCAATCCCAACACCAGTACCATCTGCAACACCACCAACACCATCACATCATGTATCACCACCCCAATCTCCTTAGACAGTGAAAGAACTAAAAGAGAAGGTGAAGCTCTTAGAAAATGCTCTTAAAAGTCAAAACACAAAATTTTCTGAGATCAACATCAAGTTAGTTAAGAGGGTAAAGAAATTGGAGAATGAAGTAAAGAAGCTAAAGGGTAAAAGATCTTCAAAGGTTGTTTTATCTAGTTCTTCAAGATCAGATGCTGAAGGTTTGGGTCACTCTTCCAAAAAGGGGAGGATGGATAGTTCAGAAGATGAAGAGGAGGCTCAATTTGATTTTCATGAAGGAACTCAGGTTTATGATGAAGAGCCTGCTGGTGCAGAGCAAGAACCTGCTAGTTCAAAAGAGCCTGCTAGGATTGAGAGGCTTTTGGCTATGGACTACAAAGGTACTGCTGATCATGTGTACAAAAGAAAGAGGGAATTAGAGCCTCAAGGGAATTTATTTGTTCAAGGGAGGCTATTTATTGCTGATGAGCAATCTACTGCTCCATCTCAAGAACCTACACCAAAAGATAAGGGCAAGAGCATTATGGTTGATGATGAACCCAAGCCCAAAAAGTTGAAGAGAACAGAGCAAGTTCAGATGGCTATAGATGAAGAAGTCTCCAAAAGGATTCATGAAGAAGAAGTGCAGAAAGCATTTGAAGCTTCAAGACTGCTTGCAGAAATGCAAGAGCAAAAAGATGCTGCTCAAACTCTTCTTGACACTCAAGCTGCTCAAGAAACTTTTGATGCACAGATGCAATGGATTATTGCAAATGATCCAATTGTAAGAGGCCAAGCTTCCATAATCATGGATGACAAGAATCTTTCTACTGAAGAGAAAACAACAGAGCTTGAAACATTTATCAACAAAAAGTATAGAGAAGCAGCTCTGGATGACATTTTTCAAAAGATTCAAGAAAGTCAGAAAAGAGGTTTCAAGGTGGGCTTAACTCCAAAAGATCAAGTGAATTTCTTGAAGAAGTTTATGAGAAATCAAGCCAATTGGACTGAATCTCAACTGAAGAAGAAGTCTCAAGATGAAATTCATTTCCTTTATCTGAATGCCTACAAGACTCTTTACTACAAGATCCCATCTGATGCAAAGCCCTCAATGAAAAAGAAAGATGCTCAGAAGAAGAAAGAAGCAAAATTGGATTCAGAGCAAGTAAGTAAAATGTTGATTACTTTACCAACAATTATACATGCTGATCCAATTAGGTCTAGATGCCCTATTATTGATTGGGAGATTCACCATGATAGATTAGGAAAGTCATGGAAAATAACCAGGGTTGGGGGTCAGACTGCTATCTTCAAAAACTTTGAAAATCTAGTAAGAGCATGTGACAGAGCTGACTTAGAAGAATTGTGGAATCTAGTTCAAATTAGGCTAGACACAAATTCTAGTACTGATGTTAAGGAACAAGAACTATGGGTAGAATTTAATAGGATGTATGATCCTAATCCAAAAGATGTTCATTGGAAGTTTCCATATCATGATTCTTCAACTACATGGGAATTTCTAAGCCTTAGCAGTATTCATCATCTTTTTACAACAAGTGGGATTGAACTCTTTATGTTGGCTGAGAAAGAGTATCCACTTAGCTATGAAGTTCTTACAACTATGATCTTCAAGAGATTAAGATGTGATAAAGATGAAAAAAAGTCAGAAGTTGTTCAAAGTCTGCTGATGAGCATTTTTGAGCAATGTGAAAGAAAAAGGAAGAACAGAGAATAAAGGTTTTGGAAGAGTTCCCTCAAATCCTCAAGGTATGTATTTTATTCATAAGAAACTTGTGTATTTTAAAGGAAATAACAAGTTTAGGGGAGGATTGTTGGGAATAAAATGTTCAAGTCAAAGAGCCTGCCAGATAAGCTATTGAGCCTGCTAGTTGATTTTGAAAGAGTTGAAGATGTACTAACAGTACCTTCTGGGTGAGAAGGTACTGCTAGTTATTGAAGGTCCTGCCAAGTTGATGATCAAGTTGATAGATATTTGTTTGTAGATATTTTTTGAATTATTAGTCTTTGTACAATGTAATACGTTATGTAGAAGTAGTTCAGTCTTCCATGTTTGTGCAGAAGAATATACAGAGTAGTTTACATTGGTAGTTGTATTTAATTGTAGGCTAGGAAAGTCCAAGTATCTTATTATATTCAACAACTTGACAACTTGTAATAAGGGGTCCTTATCCTATAAAAGGATCCCTTAGTCACCACCTTTGTAGTAACCTTTTTCCAACTAAGAACTTAGCAATATCCAAAAACAGAACATCTCTCTAGTAACTTAGTCACTAATTCACAAATCCTTAAACAATCAAAGATTCAAGGTTACTTTGTAATCCTGATGATAGTTAGATCATCCGTATTATTTCATCAATAATATTGAATCGTTTTGTGTTACTAAAGTTGTGTTCATTGTTCATTATAACTCACGTTTACATTCTCACCACCTTTGTGTTCTTTTAAGTGTGTTATAGTAGATTCCGCATACTTCATCACATTCATTCATAAATATCCCAAACACATTATTAAGATAAACATCCCAAGTGTTTGTATAATCCTTCATAGAAGCATTTGATAAATTTGAAATTATAAGTAAGAAAATTCAAAATCAAATAGGAAATAGCATTGTGTCAATAAGAACCGATCACGGTCGTGAATTCGGCAACAAAACTCAATTTGGAGCTTTTTGTGATGCTAATGGCATAACACATAATTTCTCGGCTCCTCAAACTCCTGAATCTAATGGTGTAGTAGAACGTAAAAATAGGACAATTCAAGAAATGAGTCGAACAACGGTAAATGAACAAAACATTCCACAAAAGTTTTGGTGTCACGCCGTAGATACATCCACATATATCCCAAATAGAGTTTTAATTAGACAATTCTTAAAGAAAACTCCATATGAACTTTATCGAGGCAAAAAGCCTACATTAGGATATTTTAGAGTTTTTGGAAGCAAGTGCTTCATCTTAAACACAAAGGATTATCTCACCAAGTTTGACCCAAAGTCATATGAAGGTATGTTCCTTGGGTATTCATAAAATAGTAAAGCCTACATAGTTTTGAACAAAGAAACCTCAGGTGTCGAGGAATCGTTGAACATAACATTTGACAAAAGTCCACCAACTTCTAAGACATCACCTTTGGTAGATGATGACTTAGTTGAAAGTCAAATGGTTGAAAACCAAGAAAATGTAGAAAGTGACAAAGAAGATGAATCGGTAAAAAAAGAAATAGTCAACATCAAATAATCCTAAAGTCATCCATTAGATAACATCATAGGAGAAATTAATGAAAGAACATTAAGATCTAAAGCTCAAAACCAAGGTAACTTCCTTTGTTTTGTTTCAACAATTGAGCCTAAAAATATAAATGAGGCCATAAAATATGAATCTTGGGTCATTGCGATGCAAGAAGAATTAAATCAATTTGTTAGAAATGAAGTTTGGACATTGGTCCCTCAACCTACAAACCAAACCATAATCGAAACAAAATGGGTTTTTAGAAATAAAATGGATGAAAATGGCGTAGTATTTAGAAACAAAGCTAGGCTAGTAGCACAAGGCTACAATCAACAAGAAGGTATAGATTACGATGAAACATTTGCACCCTGTTAGGAATTATTAGAATAATAGTTTATTTCATTCCTGCTGTTAGTAGTAATGGTTCCTGCTGGCAGGTATATAGTTCCTGCTGGTATGGTTCCTGCTGGTAGTAGAGATAGTTCCTGCTGCTAGTTTGTGTTCCTGCGGGTAATAGTAATAGGTAACCTGTATATTTAGAATGTTTGTTAGAGTTAATTTAGGAAGAGATAGTGTATATCTCTTTTACACGTTTTCTTAGTAATGCTGCATTAAGGTTTCTTATAGTATATAAGAAACATGCGGCTATGAGTTTTCTAATCGATTGAAACATTATTAGTTAATAAAAGATCCATAGAGGATCAAAGTATTGATAGTTATTTTCTTCTTCAACTCTTGTGTTTAGTTTCCGCATAAACATAAGTTTTACTCTCACAGATTCTCGTATAGAGTGTTTGTGATTACATAGACATTCTAGGCTCAAAGATCTATAAAGGAGGCGCGATCCAACAAGTGGTATCAGAGGCTGGTGAGGGTCTCTGTCGGAGAAGAAAACTTTTCATACTAATCTCTTAAACCCTTTCACAATGTCTGGAGTCGAAACAGACGAGTCTGTCATCAATAATGACAAACCTGAAACTTCACAAGTCCAACAACAAATAGTCACAACCACTGTGTCTAATAGTAATGCTAAATTCCCATACCTTAAGAAAGATGAGTACGAGATTTGGGCTATGAAGATGGAGTACTGGATCTCAAACAGTGATCATAACCTGTGGAATGTGATCCTGAATGGGAACAGCAAGAAGAAGAATGTGAGAGATCAGAAGGGGAACATCATCATACTTCCACCTGTATCAGCAGAGGAGCAGGTTGCTGTGCAAAGGGAGACAAAAGCAAGAACTCTTTTGCTTCAGGCTTTCCCAGAAGATCATATGGGTGACTTTCATCACCTGGATGATGCAAGGGAGATCTGGCTTGCTGTAAAAGCTAGATTTGGAGGGAATGATGAGTCCAAGAAGATGAGGAAGTCCATGCTCAAGCAGGAGTTCCAGGAGTTCAAGATCTCTGAGGCTGAAGGGATTCACAAAGGTTATGACAGGTTTCACAAGATCCTAAGCCAACTTAACCAGTTGCAGGCCAGGCCAGACAATGAAGACTGCAACACCAAGTTTTTGAGGGCTCTGCCTCCATCCTGGTCTCAGGTCTCCATCACCCTTAAGGCCAGAGGTGGGCTCGATTTCATGAGTTTTGATGATCTTTACAACAAGCTCAAGACCCTTAAAATTGACATCAAAGGGGTTTCAACCTACTCATCTCACATTCCAACTCATACTGCATTTGTTAGTGCTACCAGTACTAACAAGGTCTCATATGGTGATAGCCCAACCCAATCATCTTCATCAGTTTCCTATTCCCCTACTACACCAAGAACACAGTCCAGATCTGGCAATGTGCTTGAGGAGGTGCTTCATTCGTTTGTTGCTGACAGTGCACCACAATAGCAATTTACTTATGAAGATTTTGACCAGATTGACAAAATGGACTTGGAGGAACTAGACATCAAGTGGCAGATGGCTATGCTGTCATTGAAGGTTAACAGGTTTGAGAAGAAGGCAGGGAGGAGGATCAAATTCGATGGACATGAAGGAGCTAGGTTTGACAAAAGGAAGGTGAGATGCTACACATGCTCACAGCTGGGTCACTTTGCTAGAGAATGCACTGATAAGAAGATTGATGACAAGACAAGATATTCTGCGTTCAAGATTAAAGAACTGGACTCAGAAGAACCTAAAGCCTTGCTGTCTGTTGACTCAATGGTGAATTGGGAACAACATGAGGTAGCTGATGCAATAAGAGGAGCTGCACAGGTCTATGGGATGATTGCTGGATATGGTGATGGGACACAAGTGACTGAGGAATTTGCAATGATGGGTTACCCATCTCAGGTACAAAATTGTCCATTTGGTTGTGAAATTAAATATGCTGAACTGAAAAAGGAATTTGATGATATAGATAGTCAATATAAAGATTATTATATTAAGGTTCAAGCTTATAGTAGTTCTGTAAAAACCTTAGAAAAACAAAAGGTGTAGTACCAAAATAATCAGCTTGCATATGAAGAAAAAATCAGGGTGTTAGAAAGAGATTTGTTAAACACTACTAATCTGTTGAAACATTCTGAAAGAGAATATGATAAAGTGATCTTGGAAAAACAGGAATTACAGACTAAGTTTGATAATGAAGTGGCTAGGTGTAATACATGGCAAGAATCAGCTAAAAACCAAGTTAAGTTGAATAACAGTACTCAGTCTGTAAGATGTAAGAGAGGATTGGGGTATGATGTTGGGCCAGATGATGTATATGACCCTAGTGACCCAAGTATATTTGACCCTACCCCTAAGGAGGTAAATTACCAAATTCCTGTCAAGTATGTCAAAGAAGGAGGAATGAATGCTGTTCCTCCACCCATAACAGGGATATTTAAGCCTACCTCTCCCCATAGTGACTTTGATGATTCACAAATGACTTATGGCAAGAAGGCAAATGATTTGCCTGATCTTGATTGTGACTCTAATGATTTTGTCTCTTGTTCTAACAGTGACAAATCTTCAGAAATCAAGACCAATGACTATGCCACATGTGATTCAAGTGACAAGTCTACCTCAACCAAGTCAGAAGATTTCTCCTCAGAAGTAGCTGATGATGAATCTCATTCAAAGACAGCTGCATTTGAAGATATTTCTTTTGATTATGTTAAAAACAATGATGTTTCTAGTTTTGGTTCTGTTTCAAACAATGATGTTTTTGGTTTTAATTCTGTTAAGAATAATTTTGTTTCATCTTGTGGTTGTGATAATTCTGGTTGCAATAAGAAAAGTTATGCTAAGAATAAGTCTTCTAGGAAGAAATCTTGTTTTGTGTGTGGTAGTTATGCTCATCTTATCAAAGACTGTGATTTTTATGAGAAAAAGATGGGTATGTATGCTGGTCAAACAAGGCCTATGTGGAACAATGTTAATGATATACCCCCATATGTTCCACAAGCAGCAAGAATGAACTCTTGTAGAGCTTCTTTTCTTGCTGGTAGACCAGTTCCTGCAGGTAAGCCTGTTGCTGCTAGTAAGCCTGTTGCTGATGGTAAGCCAGTTTCTGCTGGTAAGCCTGTTGCTGCTGGTAAGCCAGTTCCTGCAGGTAAGTCTGTTCCTGCTGGTAAGCCAGTTCCAGCTGGTAATACCAATTCTGCTGGTTGGAGGAGGAATGATGCTAGACCTTTCTACAGACCTACAAGCACTTATTTTCAGAATGATCTTAGGCCTGTTTATTTTGACACCATGTACATGGGGGGGGGTAAGATGGGAAACTGCTGTTAAGACCTCAGCAGGTTGTTCTTGGAGAAACAACGACCACTATCTGAGAATGGGGTCCAAGAACAATGGTGGATCTCATCAATCTCCATGGTTTAATTATTTTTGATCCACTAGGTAGGCCCAAGTCAATGATGGCTTGGGTCTCCCATGTATCTAATGTTGTTGTATGTATTCTCTTGTTGTAGGATAATCCTCATAAAAGTAAAGATGTAGGTATTGTTGACAGTGGATGTTCCAGAAGTATGACTGGTAACCTAGAGAGACTGCATGACTTTATACCCATTAATGGAGGGAGTGTGACATTTGGAGGAGGAGATGGAAAGATAACAAGGAAGGGAACCATTAAGACATCCAAGCTGGATTTTGAGAATGTTTTCTATGTGAAGGAACTCAAGAACTTCAAATTGTTCTCTGTCTCACAAATATGTGATAAGAAGAACAATGTTCTCTTCACTGAGACTGACTGTCTTGTGTTGTCC
This sequence comes from Artemisia tridentata subsp. tridentata, assembly GCA_021014915.2. NCBI lineage: Eukaryota > Viridiplantae > Streptophyta > Magnoliopsida > Asterales > Asteraceae > Artemisia > Artemisia tridentata. Next base: position 327,078,515 of record CP139502.1, read on the forward strand.
AAAGACTTCAAGTTGCCTGATGATAGTCAGGTTGTACTCAAAGTCCTAAGAACACACAACCTTTACAGTTTCAATCTGAATGATGTCCAGCCTGAGGGTGATTTGGCTTGCTCGGTGGCAAAAGCATCTGTGGATGAATCCAACAAATGGCATAGGAGGATGGCACATGTGAACTTCAAGACCATCAACAAGCTGGAAAAGAATGGATTGGTACAAGGGCTCCCTCTCAAGACCTTCACTAATGAACATAATTGTTTTGCCTGCAACAAAGGAAAGCAACACAAAGCTTCATACAAGGCCATCACAGCTGTGAGCACCATCACTGAGCCTCTTCAGATACTTCATATGGATCTTTTTGGTCCTACTTCCATCAGAAGTATTGACCATAAGTATTACTGCCTGGTGATTACAGATGAATTTAGCATGTTTTCTTGGACTTTCTTTTTAGGTACTAAAGATAAAACCTATCCTGTGATTAGGGACTTTATTGCCTTAATTGAAAATCAGCTACATAAAAAGGTTAAGGCTATAAGGTGTGATAATGGAACAGAGTTTAAGAATTCTAACCTAATTGAACTCTGTAGGAATAAGGGGATTAAAAGGGACTATAGTAATGCTAGAACCCCACAACAGAATGAGGTTGCTGAAAGGAAAAATAGAACCCTTATAGAAGCAGCTAGATCAATGCTGGCTGACTCTAAGTTGCCAACCATGTTTTGGACTGAAGCAGTTTGCACTGCTTGTTATGTTCTGAATAGGGTTTCGATCACTAGTCCTCATAACAAAACACCTTATGAGCTTTTGTCTGGGAAGGTTCCTAACATTAGTTATCTTAAACCTTTTGGATGTCATGTAACTATATTGAACACAAGTGATCACCTAGGTAAATTTGAAGGGAAGGCTGATGAGGGGTTTATTGTTGGTTATTCTGCTCATAGTAAGGCCTATAGGGTATATAATTTATCTGCTAAGAGGATAGAACAGACACTCAATTTAAGATATCTTGAGGATAAACCTAATTTATAGGGTGCAGGTCATGAGTGGTATTTTGACCTTGATTATCTGACTGATACTTTAGGTTATTCTAGATTCAAAGCTAATCAATCTGTAGGTACACATGATTATGAAACTAACAATGCAGGTACCTCAGATGATGATTCAGAGTGTGATGAACAACCCATTGTTGTTCCTTCTTTTCCCTCTAACCAATTTTCAGGTTCTGAGCTCAAAGATTCTTCTGAAATGGTTGAAGGCGATTCAAGTTTTTCAGAAGATCTTGCTAGGCTTCAATGACAAGAATATAATGCCAAAGAAGCTGCTGAAATGTTTGGTTTCGAATTCACACAAGAAACAGAGGAGATCTTAAGAAAAGCTTATGATGAAGCCCGCAGGAATCTGGATTTTGCTGGTGGTGTTCCGGTTTCTGCTGCCACTACCAATTCTGCTGATAGTTCTTCTGTTCCTGCTGGTGTCACCATTCCTGCTGGTCCTTTGTCCACTCCTTCGACTGACACATTAGGTTTCATTGAACCTCCCACAAGATACCCAAGTCCATCTGACCTTGGGAATTCACTCTCTTCAGGATCTAAGCAGGAAGATCCTCATCATCAATCAAGAACAGGCATCTTCACTTACTCCTCGTATGATGATGAAGTCAATCCCTCTATTACTAATCAAGCCTCAACCTTTGATGTCAATCCCACTGCTACCAAGAGGATAAACACTGTTTATCCTCAGTCTTTGATTCTTGGAGATCCCAATTCAACTGTTCAGACAAGAAGCAAGTTGAAACAACCTGGTTTTGGAGAATCTGCATTTGTTAGTTATATTCAAGATCTGCTAAGAAATAATCAAATAGACTATCTACATTATCTCTATGCTTGTTTTCTATCTCAAATTGAACCAAGCAGTGTAGCACAAGCCCTTGAAGATTCTGATTGGGTTGAAGCTATGCAAGAGGAAATGCAACAGTTCTACAATCAGAAAGTCTGGAAGTTAGTACCTTTGCCTAAAGGAAAGTATGCTATTTGGATAAAATGGATTCTCAAAAATAAAAGGGATGCTCGGGGTATTATGGTTAGAAATAAAGCTAGATTGGTAGCTCAAGGTCATAGGCAGGAAGAAGGTATTAACTATGATGAGGTGTTTGCTCCTGTGGCAAGAGTTGAAGCTATTAGATTATTTTTAGCTTTTGCCTCATACATGGGATTCATCGTCTATCAGATGGATGTGAAGAGTGCATTTCTCTATGGTGAGATTGAAGAGGAAGTGTATGTGACTCAACCTAAGGGTTTTGTGGACCCACAGAATCCTGATTTGGTTTACAAGGTGGTGAAAGCACTCTATGGACTTCATCAAGCACCCAGGGCATGGTATGCTAGGTTCTCTACTTTTCTACTGAAGCATGGTTACAGAAGAGGAGCTATTGACAAGATACTATTCATCAAGAAGAATTCAAAAGATATCATCCTTGTTCAGGTTTATATGGATGACATCATTTTTGGTTCCACAAAGGAAGCTTGGTGTAGGGAGTTTGAGGTGCTCATGAAGGGAGAATTTGAGATGAGTGCTATGGGAGAGCTTACATTTTTCTTGGGTTTACAGGTCAAGCAAAAGCCTGATGGCATCTTTATCAGCCAAGACAAGTATGTGCAAGACATACTTAAGAATTTTGATTTGGAAAATGTGTGGACTGCAACTACACCATATGAAGCTCCAAAGCCTAAGTCCAATAATGAGCCTGATGCTGTTGTTAATGTTCACTTATACAAATCCATGATAGGCTCACTAATGTATTTGACAGCTTCTAGGCCGGATATCATGTTTGCAGTCAATGCTTGTTCTAGACATCAAGTTACACCATTAACTTCACACTTGAATGCAGTCAAGAAAATCTTCAAATATCTAAAAGGACAACCTAAGTTGGGTCTTTGGTACCCAAGAGATTCTCCTTTTGTGTTGGAAGCTTACAGTGACAGTGATTATTCTGGTGCTAACTTTGATAGAAAGTCTACTACTGGGGGATGTCAGTTTCTGGGAAGAAGATTGATTTCTTGGCAGTGCAAGAAGCAGACTATAGTGGCTACATCTTCTACTGAGGCAGAGTATGTTGCTGCTGCTAGTTGCTGTGGTCAGGTACTTTGGATTCAAAATCAGTTATTAGACTATGGGTTTAATTTTATGAACACCAAAATCTTTATTGACAACCAAAGCACCATTTGCATTGTTAAGAACCCAGTGTTTCACCAAAGAACTAAGCACATAGAAATTAGGCACCATTTTATCAGAGATGCTAATGAGAAGCATCTTATACAAGTGCTTAAAATTCACACTGCTGACAATGTGGCTGATTTGTTAACAAAAGCTTTTGATGGGCCAAGATTTAACTATTTGATGGTCCATATTGGGATGCTCGATCCTTAAGTGCTGAGATTGAGGGGAGGTATAAGCCTAAGGGGAAGCTTCTTGTTGTACATTTTTCATTTTTTTTGTTTGTTTTCTTTCTTGTTTATTTTCTTTATGTTTCTTTTATTTTGTTTCTTTAATAGTTAAAAAAAAAATTCTTGTATATTGTCTACTAACTTGTTTGTCTGAGTAACACCAGTTGCAGGTACAGTGTTGGTTTCTTACCACACAACAAATGGTAATCAACTCACCATGTCTCACAGACAAGAAAGAGTTGACTCACCATGAGGGTACGGCTCTGGTGTGATTATCAAATCCGTTGATAGCTGTAATAGTTTGCTCAAAACTATAGGGTATTCAACTCACCCATGTTTCATTACTGAGAGTTGAATGGTTTTCAATTCACCATGGATTTTACAGTTTAGGGGTTCCAAAGAATTGGCAAGCCCACAAGAATATGGATTGTGGTAAAGGCAGTGGAAAACCATATTTGGTAATCCATTCACCAAGGTTATCTTAACCCAAAGACTTGGCTAGTCCAAAAGGGTACGGCTTTTGGTAAAGATAAATCAAATCCGTTTATAGTTGATGATTTACTAAAAATCATATGGTTTTCAATGTACCATGGTCTTACACACCTAAACATTGGCTACTCCAGTAGTGATGGCTATTAGTAAAGAGACATCAAATCTATTAATTTTCAATGATTCACCTCTCACAGGAGTTAACACACCTGGAAGTGATGAGAATAGTATGAAACTTAAAAGATTTGATGTACAATAAGTCATGGTTGCTGTGAAGATCAAGAACATTGCCTTTCAGATGGTGACCAGATTAAGATGATGTGTTTTCCTGTTGCTGTTGCTACATAGAGCTTGCTGCTGGAAGTTTGTGCTTAAAGATGATGTTGCTACTGGTTACTTTCTGAATCTGCTGATTCAATCCTCTATCCCTAGACGTCAAAGCTCTATCTGGAAACTTGAAGTTAACCAAGTCAAATTTAAGTTTAGGGGAGGATTTTTAGGAATTATTAGAATAATAGTTTATTTCATTCCCGCTGTTAGTAGTAATGGTTCCTGCTGGCAGGTATATAGTTCCTGCTGGTATGGTTCCTGCTGGTAGTAGAGATAGTTCCTGCTGCTAGTTTGTGTTCCTGCGGGTAATAGTAATAGGTAACCCGTATATTTAGAAAGTTTGTTAGAGTTAATTTAGGAAGAGATAGTGTATATCTCTTTTACACGTTTTCTTAGTAATGCTGCATTAGGGTTTCTTGTAGTATATAAGAAACATGCGGCTATGAGTTTTGTAATCGATTAAAACATTATTAGTTAATAAAAGATCCATAGGGGATCAAAGTATTGATAGTTATTTTCTTCTTCAACTCTTGTGTTTAGTTTCCGCATAAACATAAGTTTTACTCTTAGAGATTCTCGTATAGGCTTGATTCAATTAGAATACTACTTGCATATGCATGTGCACATGACTATAAACTTTTCCAAATGGATGTCAAAAGTGCATTTTTAAATGGTTTTATAAATGAGGAAGTGTATGTTGCACAACCTCCCGGCTTTGCCGATTTTGAAAAACCAAATCATGTCTACAAACTTAAGAAAGCTTTATACGGACTTAAGCAAGCACCAAAAGCATGGTATGATCGACTTAAGACTTTCCTTGTTGACCATAAGTACACCATGGGCCTAGTAGACAACACTCTTTTCACCAAGAAAAAGGGATCGCATATTATCATAGTCCAGATATATGTGGATAACATCATATTCGGTTCAACTTGTCAAGTGTTATGCGACGATTTCTCAAAAATCATGCATGACGAGTTTGAAATGAGTATGATGGGGGAACTAAACTTTTTCTTAGGTCTCCAAATTTAACAATTAGAAGATGGGATATTCTTCAACCAATCTAAGTATATCAAGGATATGCTTAAGAAATTTGGTCTTGAAGATTCTAAACCAATGAAAACACCCATGTCTTCCGAAACCAAACTCACAAAGGATGACGAAAGTGAATCCATGGATAGCACTAAATATAGAGGAATGATTGGTAGTTTACTCTATCTCACGGCTAGTAGACCAGACATTATGTCTAGTGTTTGTCTATGTGCTTGCTTTCAAGAAGATCCCAAAATATCCCATCTTGAAGCCGTTAAATGGATCTTTAGGTACATTAAAGCCACTACACATTTAGGATTATGGTATCCCAAAGGAACGGGTGTAGAAACCATAGTGTATGCCGACTCAGACCATGTCGGGGACTATGTCGATAGAAAAAGTACAAGTGGTATTTGTACTTTTGTTGGGCATTGTCTCACCTCATGGTTTGCTAAGAAACAAACGGCCCTCGCAATATCAACAACTGAAGCCGAGTACGTGTCAGCCGAAAAAGCTTGCCAACAAGCTCCGTGGATGAAACAAGCTCTCATCGACTATGGATATCAACTCAACGACATTCCCATTCTTTGGGACAACAAGGGAGCCATCGACCTTAGCAAGAATCCAGTCCAACATGCTAGAACCAAACACATAGAAATCCGACACCACTTTCTATGCGACAATGTTCAAAAAGGAATCATCTCAATTGAGAAAGTATCCTCAGAAGATAACATTTCCGACATCCTCATAAAACCTTTCAAAAGAGAACCTTTTAACCTTCTTAGGCTTGGTTTAGGATTAATGGAACCTAGTGAGTAGATAAAACCTTAGCTTGAACCTTAGATTAACCAAACTTGACAATAACCAAAAATCCAAGCCTGATCCCGCGGAACCAATCGACAACAAGGACGGATCCCTTGTTTTGGTTCCGCTAGATCCGCGGCCTCCTGAGCCAATTTTTTAGTATATTAAACAAACACCGTTTACTGTGTATCACACTCCCCAAAAACTCACAAGCAACCAAGAACACGACCCTTATCACACCAAACTCTAAATTTAGGTCATCTTCCACAACCAATTTGTGCTTAAATCATCTCTGTAAGTATCCTAATCATATCTACATTCCTGATCTGAGTTTAGGATTTCTATTTATTGCACAAAATCAAAACTTGGGGTTTATGCATATTTTTTGTAAAATCATGAATCATGTTTACTGATTTGCATAACAAATCATCTTTTCCTTAGTTAGGAATTGCATATCATAAGGCATTATCACAATTCATCAAGAACCCCATGTCAGATGCTTGCAAAAATATTCTCACGACTAGGAAAAACGATTTTTTTTTGCATATTGTTCATAGAAATAAAAACGTTATGTTTTAAACATCATTTGCATCATGTCTCTTGAATGGTAAAGGGAATACATAACTAATATGTATTTTCGGGTACATTCAAACGAAGCTACATTGAACTAGGAGCGTTTGGGTTATCTCTCATTTTCGTTATAAAATTTGCATTATCGAAATTTTCATGCATCAAAAGGAGTCGAGATAACCGCACCTCCACATTGTCCCCTTGTAGGCATACACTAGAAATTTATACGTATTTTAGATAGTTTTAACTAAACTATGTATTTTTCATGTCTAGGATAATCATGCCTCCCGCGACATATTATGATCATAAAGACACCCTAAACTACCAACCCAAACATCATAAAACCAAAGGACTCTCTAGCGACTAAGTCAAAATCTTTAAGGCTTTAGAAAAAAGTTATGTTCATGAGGGTAGAATCGTAGACACCTCATTCTATGAAGGAACAAATATCCGTGAACAACTAGCCGCAATCCATTTTGATTGTCTTCTCGACATAGATGAGCTCATTATCCCTAGATTTGTGCTAGAATTTTATGCTAGCGTTGTTCTCAGTTCAAACAACTATGGTCTTATGAGCATCCACTTCAAAGTAAACCACCATGAGTTCACCATTCCTTTAAACCAAATTTGCGAAAGTCTTAGGAATTCCGGGTCATGGAACTTGCTTTTATTCGGACAAATGGTCATTGTCCATCCTAGATTCCAACCTTGATCGTATGCATCCTTATGACACACCCCTAACTCCAAAAGAAACCATTCGTGAACATCTTTTTGTTCCTAGAAACAACCAAACTAGGACAAGTCGAGGTCGTCAAGTAGATCGAGATCCGTTTGGCATGGAGCTAAACGAGCTTAGGCCTCAATTTAGAAAGTTGGAAGAAGTTCTTAGGGCCAACGTCATTAGCACCATAGGAAATAGGGATCATGTGAATGCAAGCCTCTGCTACATGCTCTATTGTGTGTCTACCCACCAACCTTCAACTTAGCCTACTATATCTCCAAAATAATGGCCGATATTTCGGTGTTGGGTACCACCGCCATGCCGTACGGGATGCTTCTTACCCGTCTCTTTAGAACTTTTGCACCCATTCCTCCAAATGCTAGTGGTTTCCTTCCCGACTACTCCGAAATTGAATACACCTTTATACCTCTTAGTGATCATAGAGTAGCCGTGTCAAGAGGAAAACGTGCTCATCCTCCAACCTCATCATCATCAGTTAGTGAAGAGGATGGTTTGCCGAATTCTAGGATTCCTCCACCCAAATACATGAGTCAACTTCCTTCAATCGACAACCAATCCGAGGAGTTTCAACAAACAAAAGGTATGATGAAGAATATTGGACGATGGATCATGAAGCTCAACAAAAAAATCAACAAGTAGTGAGGAATAAGGATTGTTTGGTATAAGACAATTTCAAACAATGATGTGATGAATTTGTGTGTTTCTTAGGATATTATGTTGGTATTTAACATTTATGTGAACTAACATAACAATGCAGGATGATAACACTTGTTGTTAACGATTTTTCGTATTTAAGCCACTTTTTGGCTTAACATCTATTTAAGGTAAGTTCAAAATTGTCTGTTTGATCTATGTGTTATCATGTGTTAGAATCTGTGTTTGTTTTAAACAATCACAACTAATTAATTACATATGATTTAGGAGAATTTTCAGGATTTCAACGGGTTTCGGGTAGTTTCGTAAGCCTTCTGTTAAGATTTAAATTGCGGAACCAAATTTTGGGTTCCGCCTGTTCTATTCTTTGGCTCTGCCAACTTTCACCCTGCGAATTCTACGGCACGAAAAACTTGGGTCCTCCTTTTTTATCGTTTGGTGCCGCGCTCCAACAATAACTTTTTCAAATTTCCCGACTAATCTCGATCCTTAGATTATTGATTCTAGTTCTTAGGATTATTCTACTGATCATTAGGCACATGATGCGTGGTTTTGCAACCTTACAACAGGTTTTACCTCTCGAGGGATCTCAAGAGGCTTACAACCCCACCAGGCAGTGTACCTGACCGATGTAGTATAGTGTAGTGGTAAGTACGGGGGATTGATCGTTCTCCACAGGGAATAGTGTTCGTTAGGTATGAAAGACTACTCTAATAGGTCTAAGGGTTGAGGAAGATTCTTTTTTATGTTTTTATATTTTTATGAAAGCAAGTAAAATCTCGGGTTTGAAAGAGTGGGCGGAATTAGTTGCTAGTCAACTAACCCAAATAACTACAAATGCAAATAAAATAAATAACTGAAAATAAAAAGTTGGTGAAAACTTATGTGTAGAGAAATGTGTTTACTTAGATTTCCTTACTCCCTAACTATCTTTTACCGGCTGATTAGTGTGTTTTAGTCGCGTGGATGACGGGTGTATTCCTTAATACCAATCGTGGGGTGGCGTACGTACTTCCCCAACTCTACAAGCTCTTACTTCACTCCTATGTCGAGCCGGCTAGGAAGCTCCTAACATGGGATCACTAGAATTCGCTTGTGCATTAAATACAACCATAAAAACCTTTAGTACGCATTTGGTTCATGTTTCTTAAGACGTTCAAGCAAGTTACCGAATAGGAAGTTAGCCAGTTTTCTTAAGCCTAACATAGATAAACAATCATCCAATACAACTAATAACACACTAATAACCAATAATCAATAGCTAGGTTTCATTAGATCTAAGCAAACACAAGATAAATCTAGCCTAACATGTTAAACAAAAGACAAGAACAAGATAAAATCAAACAACACATAGACATATTGAATGATTAATTGATAACTTATCTTTCAATGTAACATGGAAGATCTCAAGGAAAAAAGCCTTGAAAAAGATGCTAAAATCGTCTTAGGGTTTTCTCCCAAAAATTCCACACTAAGTTCCACACTTATGACAAAGAATTGCAAAACTATATATAGATTTTTACATCTGACGGCGTCACGTTATGGAGTGTGACGCCGTCACCTCGCCGCTTCTAGGGTTCCCGGATGACCTTCTTGACGCCGTCCCTCTTTAGCTCTCCAAAATCCATTCTGGCTTATCAAGGCTTGACGCCGTCAGACCTTGAACGTGACGCCGTCCCTCTTTGAATTAAGCCGTGACGCCCTTGATCAGGTTAAAGCGTGACGCCGTCAGAATTCACATGCAATTTTCACTGGCTTATCATGAGTAAATTTCACATCCACCTTTTCTTGCCAAGCCATGACGCCGTCCAGAGTAAAATCTGACGCCGTCAAAGGTAACTTTTAGCCGATTTTTGAGACTTTGTCGTTTTCTTCACTTTTATGCTCCAAAAAGTCCAAAATGCCTCCTTTTCCAGATTTCTCCTCAAAAGTACCTAAAATGACAAAAGGAACGATTTAGGGCGATATTTGATCAAATAAATACGATTTAGGGCTTAAATGACCCCTTAAAAGCGGTACACTTTTCGCTTCATCAAATACCCTTACACTTGAGATTTGCTTGCCCTCAAGCAAATGCGCTTTTATTCTAATCAAAATACAAGTTAGGGGTCATTTAACGCTAATATAAAAGTAATTGCAACAAATAATCGTTCCACTTTAATCATAATAAGCACGGAGATTATAAACTAGCACCTCACAAGTAGTGTTTAGATACTCACATCTCTCAAGTGTCATCAAAATAAATCTCATAAATGGAAACGGATAATATCTCTCACTACCTGTCATAGCAAATAGATTACCATAGGCTTGGGAAAGGATCGAAAACCTCCTCCACTAGGCGTAAGCACCTAAGATAAACTATCAAAGAGGGCTTTTAAATGGGTTATAACGTTAGGTGTAGGGAAAAGGAAAACACGGTTTTGTTGGATAAAGGATATTTTACTGGTGGCGAGTTAAAGATCTTGATCAATTACATGTACTATACAATGTTGCTAAGCCAAGACTCGACTCAATCTTAAGCTAATGAAAGAAAATAGCAAAAACATAAAATAATCATAAAATAAAACGGGATGGTAGTCCGTATGTTTTTTCTACTTTTCTTTTTCTCATTTTTTTTGTATTTTTCTTGATTTTTTCATTTTTTCATTTTTTTATTTTTTTTTTATTTATTTATTTTTTTCATACACTTTTACTCTACCATCCAAAATAATACATCATAGGGGCGTTGCATCCCCCTTACACTTAAACTTTTACATAACTTTACAAATAACTATTCTAATGACTCGAATTAAGATAATTGAAAAACTTGGAGTACTTTTAAAATATTTAGCACATATGGGGGTAATGAATGATGTTCTTCCCCATTACTCCATTACACTAGTACTTTACCCATGAGTCCCAATCGTCCCAAAACAATATGTACAAGGATATGACTCGACTTAGCAACCATGTAATCAATTAGATAATTAACTTGGGTTTAAACAAATGTTGTCACAATAATGCACTAAAAATGAGTGCATACAAGGTAGGCTAAGGCGATTTGGGTGTACATTTTAGTGGGGTGTAACAAATTCTTCCTTTAAGTAAAATGCTTAAAGGTCGAAACGAAAAGATAGGCTCTGAGGGGTGTACTAGGGGTATCGTGTACTAAAAATGAGTACAACGCAAAGGGTGTGGGAGAATTACTTGACTTATGTAGCCAATGTAATTATAACAAAAACACAGGTGTAAAACAATGGGTTAATCCTAATGCCTCTTATCATGTAGTAAATCTAACTACACGAATGTAGTCTCACTTGTGGCCTCGGAATGGTCCTAACGCAAGTTCTAGAATCTAAGTGCTACCGGTACACACATCATAGCATAAATGCTTTTCCTACCAATTCTAGGGGCGAACCTCACATATTTGGGGTGAAAATTTTTTTAGTGGTACGGTTTTTGTGCTAGTCATATAACTCCTATCCGTGAGACGCTCATTAAGATCAAAGTTTCACTCCTAAATGTTGTAAAAAATTTTAAATTTGGCACTCAAATTGCCCTAACAGGTATTTCTCTCAGTTTTATTACACATCAACTATTAAACAAACAAAAATCAAGCGTAATAGCATTCTCTAAAAATCGTATTTTTACCCCCCCCCCCTTACACTTAAGATGAACATTGTCCCCAATGTTCAAATAACAAATGTAAAAGCATAAAGTAAAAGAATGAAATCAAATACTCCCCTGATTCGCTCGGTGGATAATGAAGTAACACGGTTAAATCTTCTTCCAAGGTAATGTAAAAGCTTCATGACTAATGCATTGCCATAAGCTTGATCCATCAAACATTTCCTTGTCCAAAATAACCTGTTAAACCTGAGAAAACAAACACGAAAACCTGCATAACATCGGCGGGATAAATCTATATATATAAGGATATAATGCTTGTGGAATAATAATTTTGCAGATTCCTGGAGATTATAAGTTGGAGATTTAATAAAAACTTTTTATGAAAACAAAACTTTCAAAAATTTCTGAAAATTAAATCTGACGCCGTCAGGTTATAAACCCTGACGACGTCAGAAATGACCTGACAAAAATTCTCATGTTAAGTTTCCGGAAAATTTTTGGAAAAACCTTTACCTTACTTCCTGGAAATCCTGCAAAACATCATTATGACTCGATACAAGCATTTGACTCAAACAAATACTAATATGTATGTTAATTTATTATTATTACGATTCATGTTCATTTGTGTTCTAATAAACCAATTTAGATTTCCCTTACACTTAACTTTTGCAAAATACCTTTATATGTAGTTAAGACGAAGTTAAAAACAAAATAAAGCATTTTCACAAATTAGTTTTGAACATGAATCAATAAGAATAAAAATTAAACACACATACGAAAACAAATAAAAACAAACAAACAAATAAATAAACACAAAAAGCAAATAAATAAATAAAGCTTGGGTTGCCTCCCAAGAAGCGCTTTTCTTTATTAACGAGTCTTGTAGCTAGACTCAAAGTCACGTACATTACGTGATTCCATTTTGCTTCTCAATTGCCCCTCTAATCATCCTAACAACCTCCATATTAACTTTGTATTTAGGTCCTAGGTTCAAGCAATCTTTATAATAAAGGCTTCTTTTATTCCAAATATAGTCCATGCCTTTTTCTTTATCCTAATCATTGATGTCCTCAATCGCACCAATGTTGTCCTTGTCAAATCGAGGCACAAAACGAAATTCATTAACCCGATAAGGCATCCTATATGTGATCCTATCTATGTGATTAGAAAACTGAACCGTGCCTTTCAAACGATCATACCTTAAATTGGATGCTTCAATAAATGGCTTACCTAACACCACGCGAGATAGGCGGCAGTCAACAACACTTGCCAAATCTTCTAAGATCATGAAGTTGGTGACAAAGGTAAAATTCCCAACAAGGATATGTATATCCTTAATCCTTCCAACGAAGTTGCAAACTCCGCCTGGACACTTGGGGTCCATCCTAGGCTCAAGTGGTGTGTTTATGATCTGGCTATAAAGACCTGAGGACATAACATTGATTGGGGATTCACAGTCAATGTAAGCATGCTCAACGTATTGGTACCCAATCATACATGGTATCTTCACATTCCCGGGATCACCTCTCTTAATCTTTGGGTCAATTCTAACAAAAGGTGGTCGAGGGTTATCAACTAGGTTGTTATAGTAAGCAATCTCCTCCTTAGTGGGGTATTCATTGAAACAATCATCCAACCTAGGATCTACCTTCACTTCATCAATTTTCTCAATCAACTTATCAACCGTAAGATTATTACGTTCTAAGTAATTATCTGAGTATATGGCGGTCCCTAAGTTGTTCAAGGCATAATCAAGCTCTATATCAATCATTCTACTGAGCTCCCTGAGCTCACTAATCTCATTTTCAAGTTGGCTACGTAACAAAGCCACTTCGCCAGGTGTAAGGGGTGGATTCGCGTTTTCCATAATGGCAAACTGAATAGTCAATGAAAATCAGTTACGGACAAAAGCACAAAGAAAATAGATAGACTAAAGAAAACCTAGAAAAAGAAAATAAAAATCTCACTAGAAAGGAATCTAGTGAGTAGACCTAATAGAAATAACAATTCAACCTAAACAATAACTATTCCCCGGCAGCGGCGCCAAAAACTTGATGCGTGGTTTTGCAACCTTACAACAGGTTTTACCTCTCGAGGGATCTCAAGAGGCTTACAACCCCACCAGGCAGTGTACCTGACCGATGTAGTATAGTGTAGTGGTAAGTACGGGGGATTGATCGTTCTCCACAGGGAATAGTGTTCGTTAGGTATGAAAGACTACTCTAATAGGTCTAAGGGTTGAGGAAGATTCTTTTTTATGTTTTTATATTTTTATGAAAGCAAGTAAAATCTCGGGTTTGAAAGAGTGGGCGGAATTAGTTGCTAGTCAACTAACCCAAATAACTACAAATGCAAATAAAATAAATAACTGAAAATAAAAAGTTGGTGAAAACTTATGTGTAGAGAAATGTGTTTACTTAGATTTCCTTACTCCCTAACTATCTTTTACCGGCTGATTAGTGTGTATTAGTCGCGTGGATGACGGGTGTATTCCTTAATACCAATCGTGGGGTGGCGTACGTACTTCCCCAACTCTACAAGCTCCTACTTCACTCCTATGTCGAGCTGGCTAGGAAGCTCCTAACATGGGATCACTAGAATTCGCTTGTGCATTAAATACAACCATAAAAACCTTTAGTACGCATTTGGTTCATGTTTCTTAAGACGTTCAAGCAAGTTACCGAATAGGAAGTTAGCCAGTTTTCTTAAGCCTAACATAGATAAACAATCATCCAATACAACTAATAACACACTAATAACCAATAATCAATAGCTAGGTTTCATTAGATCTAAGCAAACACAAGATAAATCTAGCCTAACATGTTAAACAAAAGACAAGAACAAGATAAAATCAAACAACACATAGACATATTGAATGATTAATTGATAACTTATCTTTCAATGTAACATGGAAGATCTCAAGGCAAAAAGCCTTGAAAAAGATGCTAAAATCGTCTTAGGGTTTTCTCCCAAAAATTCCACACTAAGTTCCACACTTATGACAAAGAATTGCAAAACTATATATAGATTTTTACATCTGACGGCGTCACGTTATGGAGTGTGACGCCGTCACCTCACCGCTTCGAGGGTTCCCGGATGACCTTCTTGACGCCGTCCCTCTTTAGCTCTCCAAAATCCGTTCTGGCTTATCAAGGCTTGACGCCGTCAGACCTTGAACGTGACGCCGTCCCTCTTTGAATTAAGCCGTGACGCCCTTGATCAGGTTAAAGCGTGACGCCGTCAGAATTTACATGCAATTTTCACTGGCTTATCATGAGTAAATTTCACATCCACCTTTTCTTGCCAAGCCATGACGCCGTCCAGAGTAAAATCTGACGCCGTCAAAGGTAACTTTTAGCCGATTTTTGAGACTTTGTCGTTTTCTTCACTTTTATGCTCCAAAAACGTCCAAAATGCCTCCTTTTCCAGATTTCTCCTCAAAAGTACCTAAAATGACAAAAGGAACGATTTAGGGCGATATTTGATCAAATAAATACGATTTAGGGCTTAAATGACACCTTAAAAGCGGTACACTTTTCGCTTCATCATTCTACTGATCATTAGGCACATTAGGATGATTTAGGAACACTTAGAACTATAAGAAATTTATTTCCCACCAAAATTTGAAAATTCAAATTTTCCATCCAAGTTACCTTTCTGTAACAAGCAAGGAACCCTGAATTTGGTTCCTTTCAATCCGTCGAACCATCAAATCAATAGATTTCCCACTCAACCTTTGCATTTACTGCTTATCTTTAACCTTTCACTCCACTCCATCTCTATGGATTGACTTAGATGATGTAACTAGCACAAATCTTTGTTCCAAATCATTAGGAACCTCAATCCTTCTATGGATCAACATCAAATCCAAACACCAATTTCCATAAACCTTACTGCCTATAAATTGGAACCATTAGCTGATCAAAACTCACACCTTCACCATCATCTCTAAGTATTACTCCTGTACTTCTAAGCAAATCCTCCCATTTCCACAATTTAAAAATCCAACAACTCATCAACTAGCAGACCCGCAAGAAGGACAGCTCGAATGAGTGTCCGTCCTTGTTGCTTTGTAAACCTCAATTCTTCATCAGAAGAGTCATCCCCTTTAACTATTTCATCACCAATAGCAAATGAGAACTTTCTCAACCTAGCAACTCCAACACCACTTCACACCATCATCAACACTCCACCACCAACAATCACTCCAGTGGCTACCACACCACCACCCGCTCCATCTCAACCTACTAGATCACCTTCACCTACACATTCACCACAACTTCAGCCCCTTGAGTTCCACCTACATCACCACATCCCTACCTTGAGAATTTGGAAGACCTTCCACCAAGGTCCACCAATCCTCCTCCTATGACCTTTGAAGGTCAAGAACCTCTCCTTTTTCATCCCATTTATCGGGATATTCACAGTCCTCTCTACCGTGATCCACCACCACCACAACCACAACCACAAACACAACCCCTTTCACCAAGATCCACCCTCAATGCTATTGATGAGGAAATGTGGATCAATCAAACCTAAACAAAAGGGGAGATAAACGAGGAAATAGATCGCCTCTATGCTTTCTCCAATATGGTGGACTCACACTTTAATAAGGCCATGGATTTACAATCAACCTTGTTAGCCTCCATCATATCTCCCACATACATTCCACCACCTCCACCATCAACCAACCAACCACCACCACCACCACAAAACAATGAGCCCGCCCTTCCTCCCAACTTTCCAAGGCATGGTTGCTCCATGTGCGAGAGGGCCGCTCACTTGACTCAAAGGACCAACATCTTGGTTCACGAGTTACAAAACGAATGAGGTTCATTTTGAACCACATTCTCGAGCGCCTAAATGCGCTTTCCCATCCTCCTCAATAGGATTTTTTAGTTTCTTCCTAGTTTCCTTTTACAGGATTTCTTAGGACTTCTTAGGATTTTTTTTAGTTATTTCTTTTATGTTGTAACTCCTTATTTTATGACTTTGATCATAAACAATTTTCTAATGAAAGGATGTTATATTTATGCTTGTGGGTGATCACTACATATGCATTATATTTTGGTTGATTATATGGTTGGTTAAAGTATCTTTGTTGGACCTTTGTGATTGGTTTGAACAATTTTACTTAGTTGACTTTTTAAAGTCAAACGGGTTGAACTACAATGCTTGGTTGAACCTTTACATATGCATTATGCTACTTGGTTGGATTGATTTATATACAACTAACCTTTGTTTTGTAGCATTTCTCATCCTTGAAATATATACATTGGTACCCTAGCAACGGGGAGTATTGATCAAGGGGGACTATATTATGTACTAATTCTTTGTTTTATAGCATTCATAAACCTTGAATCACATACGTTGGTACCCTAACAACGGGGAGTATTGATCAAGGGGGAGCATATCATACACTAACTTTTGTTTTGTAGGTTCATTCATGCATCATGAACTTGGAACTCCTATTAGGGGGAGTATTATCCAAGGGGGAGCTTTTAAGTTCTCAAAATCATTGAATCATTCTTGGTACTCCAAATTAGGGGGAGTTATAACCAAGAACCGTTCACCACTTTCCGCTATGCATTTCATCTTTTTGTTTCGACAAAAAGGGGGAGATAGGATTAACTTCATACATCATTGTTAACATCACAGTACATGTTTTTATGCTTAAAATAGTTTTTACAACTTGCATAAAACTAACTTAATCTATATTTTTAAAAGACTTTCACTTTACTTATTCCATTGCTTAAAAATAAACTTTATGTTTTGTCATCAACAAAAAGGGGGAGATTGTTAATACAAATATCGTCCTAAAAACGTTATTTATATTTTACGATCTTTGATTTATTTTATTAATGACAATTATAAGGTTTATCTTTAGCAAAGCATAAATATAAGTCAAAGTCTTTTACATTTATAGTAACAAGCTTTTAAAAACACATTTACATATTACATGATCACTAGGAATTACATTGCATACATATATACATTTACATGTTTATTTTAATTTCTTAAAATAGAAATATACACATGACATCATGGCATACCTCATTTTGATATCTTTAGGATATCTGGAGGATTTGGGTAATATTTGGAATGATCTTGAAGCAATATAGTTGAATTTGTAAGATTGTGCAAGATATGGAAAGATTTGTGACGATCTTAGCTGGCAGGTCCCGACGGACCCAAACAGCAACAAGGGCGGAACCCAGAATTTGGGTCCGCCAAATCCGTCCCTTGTCAGCTCAGTTTTGCCTATAAATAGCAAGCTGATCACTCAAGGACATTCATCACTCATATAGCATAAATTACATATTCATTCATTTATACATTACTAACCCATTCATTCATTCATTTCATTCTTAGCGACCTTTCTTTTGTAGCAAAGAGATCAAGCATCAAGGATCAACAAATTGTTGCAATCCTTTTAGTATATGTTCTGTGTGATTTAGTAGTGTTCACACATCATTGTTATACCCTTCATTCGGTAGTGATAGGTTAGTGTTTTAGTCCTCAAAACACATAGAGTAAACGGGAGTGGTTGTACCCTTATAAAGAACTCGACATCTAGCTTAGTGTCGGAAATTGTATAGGAGACGTCAGGTTGGTTCTACCTTGAACTAGAACCCGGTATTTAGCTTTGTACCAGAAAAAGGTGTAAGCGACGTGTGTAAAGGTTTTCTCCGCCGAGAAGGGAGTTTGTTTCTTAGTGAAGAAAAACTCTCGAGTTAGAGGCTCGAGGAGTGGAGTTGGGCAAGGAAGAGAGTCCTTGTAGCTGAACCACTATAAACTCCGTGTTGTGGTTTGATTGTTCTTTTCCTTACTTGCATTACTTATATTGCTTGTTTGTGTGCATTAACTTGAAATCACGTTAAGTCTCAAAGCAAAATAAATTTTAAAACGGTAAAAACTATTTAACCCCCCTTCTAGTTTGCCACAGTCTATGGTCCAAGCATGGATGCAAAGTATTAGAAATGTAGTGATCTTACAATAATTATTTAATCTTAGTTAGGTCTTATATAGATACTTTTAACATACAACATAAAACCTTTTACGTATATTTGAATTATGATTTATAAAGTTTACAATTTTATCGTGTAGTATTAGATTATCACATGGAACACTATGTTACCTATTTTATCTTTAATAATTCTTAAAGCTAGCCGCCTAACGGGCGGCCCTGGGGCTAGTACTGTATATAGAAAAGACACCATAAAAGCTTGCCACCTGCCCACCTCTAGGGTAAAATTGTCACATCCGAATTTTAATGGTCGTTAACATTTTATGCATCGTTGATAAGTTTTTGAAAATAAATGTTGTGGGGTACTATATAGCTTTCACATATATATAGTCGACTAAGTGGTTGTTTGTCGATAGTAGTCAATTCCTATTTTGCATTAAATACTAATTTGTAATTCACTTGTTAGCTAGCTGAACATGTAGTGTTCACACACTTAGCTTCAGACAGTTGTACATAATCCAGATTACTTCTACAGGTTGAATTCCTTGGTTAGAAATAACCTTTTTTCGTGACAATGTGAGAACAAGTGAAGGTTAAGTTATGTTATGTGTTCACACACCAAGTTTCACAGAGTTGTACATAATCCAAATAAGCGTTCTTCGAATCTTATGATCATTTAAAGTGTATTGAAATGGTTGAGCATAAAAAGATGATTGTTGTTTTTGCTTTATAAGCTCAGTAGAATAAGCAATAACATATATAATTGTTGCCCACACACTTCATTTGTAGTTTTATTTAGGTTTCTTTTGGTTTGTTTTTGTGTATATTGTTTTATTGATGTAGTTGATTTCCTCGTGGGGGGGGGGGGGGGGGGGTATAAAATTGAAAATTGGTGTCTAAATGGGTTTTATAGGCATTTAATATGAATTTCAAGAGTATGTATTTGTTGAAAATTATGTTTTAGGTGCTTGTACAACTTTCTTTAGAAATTAGAATATACATGCACATGGCCGTCTCAACGTTTTTGGAGACCTAAAGCGAAACATAAAAATGTGGCCCTTTCTAATAGAGCGGAAAAAATTAAAAGATAACAACAGAAGCTAACAACAGAAGCTATAAGTAATTTTTAGTAATTTTTTAAGTAATTTTTTATCAACTTTGTGAAAAAGATAACAACAGAAGCTATAACAACGAGGGCATTGTAACGAGAGCAACAGCAGAAGCTTGTAACGAGAGCAGCAGCAGAAGCTTGTAACGAGAGCAGCAGCAGAAGCTTGTAGCAGCAGAAGAATCACCTGAGGACAGTCAGGTTGATACCAGACACAAAGTTACAGCAGCGAATGTCTACAATATTATCACAAAGTTATCAATGGAATGACTAAAGTCATTTGCAATGTTGAGAAAAATAGATCGAATGATAAGGCTTAAAAAGAAAAGATCTATAGCCGTTTGATGTGGGAGAAACAATAAAGAACATAAAGTATGATGTGGGAGAAATAATAAACAACATAAAGTATGATGTGGGAGAAATAATAAATAACATAAAGTATGATGGGAGGAATATTATATACAAGAGAATGGGAGAAATATGGCTGAATTTAGAGGCCCTTAAAAATGGGAGGCCCTAGGCTTAGGCTTGGTTCGCCTGCCCCATGAGCCGGCTGATGCGTGCGCGTGTCGTTGCGGTTTAGCAGTATTAATGCCTACTAAAGTTTTAAATTTATATTTAGCCGACTTATCAATAACACACACACTTAACGAGCAGTGTACCCGGTCAGTATGAATATAATGGTAAGTAGAGTGTCGATCACTAAGAGTGAAACGTATTAT
Source organism: Artemisia tridentata subsp. tridentata (assembly GCA_021014915.2). NCBI lineage: Eukaryota > Viridiplantae > Streptophyta > Magnoliopsida > Asterales > Asteraceae > Artemisia > Artemisia tridentata. The sequence goes on from CP139502.1 coordinate 327,098,982, forward strand.
CTAGTTATTCTAATCAGTATTTTAATATCCTAGGTTAGCTATACAACCTAATCTAACGCAAGGGGGGTTTTCAGCCTGAGAGACTGGCACGGTTTGGTTATGATTAAATATTAAACTAAACTAATGAGCACGAATCAGCGATTAGCACACACGTACACAGATAGATACTTGAGACAATAAGAAGACCTGTCCTGATAATTAAGCAGCTTGTCACTTGTTTTATTGCTAGTTTTATATGAAGTGTATATAATTAACCCTTTCTCGTTGGCTCTAATCTTATCGGCGAGTAAACCCTTAATGATCACTTATGTCTATCCCACGATCCTAGAAACGATAGAATAGATAGGCGAGGAAGGGGCATGGCGACCCAAGCAATGCTCAGCTAGACACAGAGGTTATCAATGCACTAATAAAAGTCACCAAAGACATCAACATATAAACTTTAATTAATGGGAAAGCAATTTTAAGGGGTGATCATGATATTCCGTAGTCACATGACATCAGCCCATCAATCCTGATGAATTAAAGTGTACTAATACAATAAAACAAAACTACTTAATGAATTGAATACATGCAGGACCTTCTTACAGCTCTTGTATCTTCGTTCAGGGTGTGTCTTGTGCTGCTAATATGTCTGAATTCGTCTGGTATCTTGCACTGTTCAACTAAGGCTCCCGAAATTCGTCTGGCCTTGGGGTATTTATAGTTTCTGTCTGAGGGTTAGATGCGGCGCATAGGATAAGTAGATGCGGCGCATTGACTTAACTTCGCGTGGGGTCCAAGATTAATATATTCAGGAATATTCGTACACCGCCTTAAGATGCGGTGTAACTCCATTTCTCTATGCGGCGCATGTCCTTTGCTGTCTTGGATTGTAACTTGTGAAATCTTGATAGTGATGCGCCGTATGTAATAAGTATGTTGCGGCGTATCTGGAGCAGAATGATCTTGATCTTGTACATTTCAGTAGACTCTTAACATCTTGCTTGTTTTGCTCCATAATTAGTCCAAAATCGCCAAGTTTCACATAATACTTGTTTTTACCTGAGAATTACAAAAGTAAACATTAACTTATCAATTCTCATATATAATATAATAAAACAAGTCAAATAAATAGGATAAATGATGATAATAAAATGTTCTTATTTGAGTTCATCAAATATCCCCCAACTTGAACTTTACTTGTCCCCAAGTAAACCTTAGAATAAATCTTATGAAAATGTATCCTAAAAGATATTAGGATTTATTTTTATATTTAAGCATGTATTCATTTTGTCATAATTGCACAACCAAACACTTAACGAATTAGAAATAAAATAAAATATTTCGATAAAAGCAAATCTAATCGTTTAACTATCCAGTCGTGACGAATAGTCTATCATAAGCTTGGCAAGTATACGCATCTCCCCCACTAAAGCCAAGGAATGACAAGTCTAAAGCGGTAAAAAGGGTTTGTTGGTTAAGGGTTAATCATTCTTCTTAATCTCTATCGATCTCATATTTCAGAAAAGGTGACAAAATCACAAATACATGATCGAATCCACGACCACGATACTTGCAATTGCTCAAATCCTTAACTCGAATGGGCTAAAGATAGGAGCAAGTAATCTTTACCAATAATATAATATCAAAAAGGGCGACAAAATCATAAATACATAGCCGAATCCACGACTACGATACTTAAGATTGCTCAAATCCCTAATCTCAATAAATCAAAGGTTTGGATAAAGAATGATATAGGGTATGGATAATATTTGGGATACAAATTGGTGTAAAATGAAAAATAAACAAAACAGATAAATTAAAATCCTAAGTGTGATTAATCACTTTCCCAACCATCCCATGAATAAGACTCATATCATTGAATAACTCACGCTTTAACACTTGAAACACACGCTTTAGGTAGACACGAATTATACTCAACAAGATCTCAATCAAAGAATAACCTTAGTTGGCGTTCCCATAACGGCCAACTCCCATTCAACCCATAAATATAATATACAACAAATAGTGGTGATATCGCCCACTTAATACAAAACTTTACATAAGTTGGTTAAAATAAACATCCAACTTTTCCTTTTCCTTTTTCTTTTTCTTTTCTCTTTTTCTCTCTTTTTATTTTATTTATTTTTTTATTTATTTATTTTTTCTTTTTTATTTTTTTGATGTGTAAAATTTCACAACTTTTCTATCACTATCTTTCCGGATAATTTTTCCATACTCTTCATACTTTCAGAAATAACTGTAATAGTGAAAGTAGTAAACACACGAAAAAAATAAACTCAAAGATATACAATATTTACTTTCATACCAATTGCATTGTGCAATTTCCTGACTCAACCAAAGATAATGAATTACGCACGCGAACACAGGTAATGTAAGGAAACACACTTTGCCTAAAGCAATTAACCACGGATTTTAATCTACAGGGTAGGCTAAGGTGTAAGGGTGTATCGAAACATTATAACAAAGGTGTAAGAAACGAAAGGAATGGCTCTGAGTGTTTTTCTAGGGGTATCTTACTCTAAAAGTGAGAGTAACAAAGGGTTTATACGGGGGTTAACTAACCAGTGTAGTTAGTTAATATCACATAACATATAAAGGCTATTTGGGTGTAATCCTAGAAATTTACCAATTTAGACAAGTCATTCTAATTATATAGATAATACTTATTATGGTGGTCTCGAATAGTATATAAGCCAAGTTCTAAAGTTTACAAGTCACCTGCACACTCATAGATTTGTGAATTTTGATAAGTTCACAATTTTTGGAAATAATGTTATGTGTGCAGCTATGTAATTTAGACTTTAAACAAAAAAATGCTAAAAATTTTAAATTTTGATATATTAAGCGCATTTTAAGCATATTTTGAAAAAGTTTAGGACAAGTAAGTGTTCTAATTCTCCAATCCCCCCACTTAAGTTAAACAACGTCCTCGTTGTTTGTATCAAAGGTTAAAAACTGGAAAATAAAAAGAATTAGAACAGAAAAACTCCCCTGAGATTTGCTCGGTATGATCCTCCATTGTTCGTATAAGAGCAAAAATCAACTTTCTTGTGGATTAGAACGTTTAAGCTTCATAGATGATGTATCCACAGAAATGCAGGAATCTATAATACCATTTAGACTTTAACACACCTGAGTTAAGAAGGTTCAAACTTGCATAATACATTAGTAGTTAGTAAAAATAAAACTAAAAAAATTAAAATGAAAATCATCAGGTCAGTCGATACGCCGTATCTTATGGAAGAAGATACGCCGTATCGAGCCTGGAATAGATACGAATCAGAATAAAAGATGCGTCGCATCCTTAACCAGGGATGCGCCGCATTAAAATACTGACAGAAAGTTTTAAAGTCAAAAATAAAAATGCAGAAAATTAAATAAGATATGACCAGTGCAGGCGATGCGTCGCATCTTATGATTGAGATGCGCCGCATCCTCTGCAGGTCTGACAGACTCGACACAGAACATAATATAAAAATTCTCCGGGTTGTCTCCCGGTCAGCACTTGTCTTTATTCCAGAGTCTTCAAGTTAGACTCACGTTCAGCTCCTTATTCCAATACTTCGGGTTCAAACTCCACTACCTCATTCTCAATATCCTCAATTTTATTATCAAAGTATTTCTTTACTCGTTGCCCGTTTACCTTGAATATATAACCATTTTTATCGCATATTTCAATAGTCCCGTATGGATACACTTTCTTGACAACGAACGGACCCGTCCATCTGGATTTAAGTTTACCTGGATACATCTTTAATCGAGAATTAAACAGCAGCACTTTCTCTCCAATAGTAAACATTTTATCCCCATGTAACCTCGAGTCATGCCATCTTTTAGTTCTTTCTTTGTAGATCTTAGTATTTCTGTAGGCCTCATCTCTTAGTTCGTAGAGTTCATTAAGTTCCATGAAACGGTTCTTCGTCGCAGCTTCCATATCCATGTTACATTTCGTCAAAGCCCAATATGCACTTTGTTCTATTTCGACCGGTAGGTGGCATGCTTTTCCGTATACAAGACGAAATGGAGTGCATCCCGTTGGTGTCTTATAGGCTGTACGAAATGCCCATAAAGCATCATTTAACTTGTCAGACCACCCTTTCGGATTATATCCAGTCGTTTTTTCAAGAATCCGCTTTATAGCCCTATTGTTTACTTTAGTTTGCCCATTGGATTGAGGATGGTATGCACTGGAAACCCTATGATACACTCCATATTTTTGCAAGGCTCTTCCCAGATGGTGATTACAAAAGTGTGTTCCCCTATCACTAATCAATGCTTTAGCAACTCCAAACCTAGCGAACAAACTTTGCAAAAATTTAAGTACTACCTTGCTGTCGTTTGTTGGTAATGCTTGCGCTTCGACCCATTTTGATACGTAATCAACAGCAACCAAAATATACTTATTACCTTTAGATTCAGGAAACGGTCCCATGAAGTCCAATCCCCATATGTCGAAAACTTCACATACATGGATATAATTTAGCGGCATTTCGTTTCTTGATGTTATATTTCCGGATCGTTGACACGCATCACATCCTTTTATATAATCTTTTGCATCATCCAACATAGTGGGCCAATAAAATCCTGCATCAAGGATTTTTCTTCTTGTAATAACTGCATCGTGATGTCCCCCCGTCGGCCCTGAATGGCAATGTGCCAATATTGTTGGGATATCATCACCATCTACGCATCTTCATATAATATTGTCGGGACATAATTTAAAAGCATAAGGTTCATCCCAAATATACTCATTAGCGTGATTTAGAAACCTTCTTTTCTCGTCGGATGTTAGCCCTTTTGGAATTTCATTTGCAACAATAAAGTTTATATAGTCGGCATACCATGGTCTATTATTATTGCTCTTAATTCTTACCATCATAAGGTGTTCATCAGGAAAGTCATCAGCGATTTCCCTTTCATCAAGCACCTCCATATCAGGGTTTTCAAGTCTAGATAAGTGGTCAGCAGCTAGATTCTCGGCACCCTTTTTATCTTTAATTTCAATATCGAATCCTTGGAGCAATAAAACCCACCTAATAAGCATTGGCTTGGCATCCTGTTTATTGAACAAATACTTCAAAGCAGAATGGTCAGTGTAAACCATAGTTTTCGACAATATAAGATATGACCTAAATTTATCGAATGCAAAAACTACTGCTAAAAGTTCTTTTTCCGTGGTTGTGTAATGTTCTTGGGCATTATTTAATGTTTTGCTAGCATAATAAATTGGCTTAAATTTCTTTTCTATCTTCTGGCCAAGTACAGCTCCAACAGCACAATCACTAGCATCACACATTAGTTCAAAAGGTAGATTCCAATCTGGCAAAATTATTATAGGTGCAGAAGTTAGTTTTTCTTTAAGTATATTAAACGCCTTTTTGCACTCTTCAGAAAAATCAAACTTTGCATCTTTTAGCAATAATTGGGTCATAGGCCTAGATATCATTGAAAAATCCTTTATGAATCTACGATAAAATCCAGCATGCCCTAAAAAACTTCTAATACCTTTTACATTAGTGGGGTAAGGCAGTTTGGCAATTACATCAATTTTAGCTTTGTCGACTTCTATACCTTTCCCAGAAATCTTATGTCCTAACACAATTCCCTCTCTAACCATAAAATGACATTTTTCCCAATTAAGAACAAGGTTAGTTTCTTCAAACCTAGCAAGCATTTTATCAAGTTTAAGGAGACAATCACTAAATGAGTTACCGAACACCGAGAAGTCGTCCATGAAGACTTCCGTAAAGTCTTCTACCATATCATGGAAGATAGCCGTCATACAACGTTGGAAAGTAGCAGGGGCGTTGCATAGCCCGAACGGCATTCTTCTATAGGCGAAGGTTCCATAAGGGCAGGTGAAAGTCGTCTTCTCTTGATCCTCGGGGGCAATGGGTATTTGGAAGAAACCTGAAAAACCATCTAAAAAACAATAATAATCATATCCTGATAGTCTTTCTAACATTTGATCAATAAATGGAAGAGGGAAGTGATCTTTTCACGTAGCATCATTGAGTTTGCGGTAGTCGATGCAAACTCTCCATCCAGTAACAGTTCTTGAAGGGATTAGCTCATTGTCGTCATTGAGTACTACCGTCATTCCTCCTTTTTTTTGGTACAACGTGGATAGGACTGACCCACGAGCTGTCGGAAATTGGGTAGATAAGTCCGGAGTCAAGTAATTTTACAATTTCATTCTTCACCACTGATGCGCGTGATGTGTCGTTGCGGTTTAGCAGTTTTAATGCCTACTCAAGTTTTAAATTTATATTTAGCCGACTTATCAATAACACACACACTTAACGAGCAGTGTACCCGGTCAGTATGAATATAATGGTAAGTAGAGTGTCGATCACTAAGAGTGGAACGTATTATCTAGTTATTCTAATCAGTATTTTAATATTCTAACGCAAGGGGGTTCAGCCTGAGAGACTGGCACGATTTGGTTGCAATTAAATAATAAACTAAACCAATAGGCACGAATCAGCAAGTAGCACACACGTACACAGATAAATACTCGAGACAATAAGAGGGCTGTCCTTATGATTAAGTAGTTTGTCACTTGTTTTATTGATAGCTTTATATGAAGTGTATGTAGTTAACCCTTTCTCGTTGGTCCTATTCTTATCGGCGAGTAAACCCTTAATGATTACTTATGTCTAAAAGTTATTCCTAAGTGATCAATTTAGTAACAACCGTGGGAGTGCAACCTTTCCGTTGCCACATTACACAAGCCACTAATAAACACAGAGGTTATCAATGCACTAATAAGTAGTAACCAAAGACATCAACATATAAACTTTAATTGATGAGAAAGCAGTTTTAAGGGAGTACAACCTTTCCGTTGTCACGTTACACAAGCCACCAATCTTGATGAATTAAAGTTTACTAACACAATAAAACAAAACTACTTAATGAATTAAACACATGCAGCACCTTCTTACAGCTCTTGTATCTTTGATTTGGGTGTGTCTTGTGCTGCTGCCTTGACTGAATTCGTCCTTGGTTTTCCTTGTTCGGTCTTCGGTATTAATATATTGCCTCCGAAATTCGTCTGGTCTTGGGGTATTTATAGTTTCTGTCTGAGGGTGAGATGCGGCGCATCTAAGGAGTAGATGCGGCGCATGTACATAACTTCGCGTGGGGTCCAAGATTATAATATTCAGGAATATTCGTACACCGCCAGAAGATGCGGCGTAACCCATTTATAGATGCGGCGCATGTCCTCTTGAATCTTGGATCGTATCTGGTGAGATCTTGATAGTGATGCGGCGCATGTCATGAGTGAGATGCGGCGCATCTGGAGCAGATTTGACTTGATCTTGTCCATTTCAGTAGACTCTTCACTTTATGCATGTTTTGCTCCATAATCAGTCCAAAATCGCCAAGTTTCACCAAATGCTTGTTTTCAACTGAGAATTACAAAAGTAAACGATTAAATATCAATCCTCATACATAATATAATAAAACAAGTCAATTTAATAGGATAAATGATAGTAATAAAATGTACTTATTTGAGTTAATCAAATATCCCCCCACTTGAACTTTACTTGTCCCCAAGTAAACCTTAGAATAAATCTTATGAAAATGTATCCTAAAAGATGTTAGGATTTATTTTTATATTTAAGCATGTATTCATTTTTGTCATAATCACACAACTAAACACTTAACGAATTAGAAGTAAAATAAAATATTCTGATAAAAGCAAATCTAATCGTTTAACTGTCCAGTCGCGACGAATATTCTATCATAAGCTTGGCAAGTATACACATCTCCACCACTAAAGCCAAGGAATAACAAGTCTGAAGCGGTAAAAAAGGGTTTTTAGGCTTAAGGGGTTAATTATTCTTACACTCTATCGATCTCAAATTCCAGAAAAGGCGACAAAACCACAAATACATGATCGAATCCACGAACACGATACTTGCAATTGCTCAAATCCTTAACTCGAATAGGCTAAAGATAGGTCCAAACTTCACCAATAATAATATATCAAAAAGGGCGACAAAATCATAAATACATAGCCGAATCCACGACTACGATACTTAAGATTGCTCAAATCCCTGATCTCAATAAATCAAAGGTTTGGTTGGATAAAGAATAGGGTATGGATAACATTTGGGATATAAATTGGTGTAAAATGAAAAATAAACAAAACAAATAAATTAAAATCCTAAGTGTGGTTAATCTCTATCCCAACCATCCCATGAATAAGACTCATATCATTGAATAACTCACGCTTTAACACTTGAAACACACGCTTTAGGTAGACACGAATTATACTCAACAAGATCTTAATCAAAGAATAAACCTTAGTTGACGTTCCCATAACTGCCAACTCCCATTCAATCCATAAATATAATACAACAACTAGTGGTGATATCGACCACTTACATAACTTTACATCGTTGGTTTAAAACAAACATCCAACTTTCTTTTTTTTCTTTTTCTTTTCTAATTTTTTCGATTTTTTTTTTTTTTTTTTTTTTTTTTTTTTTTTTTTTTTTGAAACATAAAGATAGATGTGTTAAATTTCACCACATCACTATAAAGATAATTCTGGATAATTTTTCCATACTTTTCATAACTTCAGAAATAATGGTAATAGTGAAAGTAGTAAACACACGAAAAATAAACTCAAAGATATACAATATTTACTTTCACTCCAATTGCATTGTGCAATTTCCCGACCTAACCAAAGATAATGAATTACGCACGCGAACACAGGTAATGTAAGGAAACACACTTTGCCTATAGCAATTAACCAACCACGGATCTTAATCTACAGGGTAGGCTAAGGTGTAAGGTGTAACGAAACATTTTAAACTTAGGTGTAAGAAACGAAAGGAATGGCTCTGAGTGTTTTTCTAGGGGTATCTTACTCTAAAAGTGAGAGTAACAAAGGGTTTATACGGGGGTTAACTAACCAGTGTAGTTAGCTAATAACACATAACATATAAGGCTATTTTTGGTGTAATCCTAGAATTTTACCAAGTTAGACAAGTCATTCCAATTATATAAATAATACTTATTATGGTGGTCTCGAATAGTATACAAGCCAAGTTCTAAAGTTTACAAGTCACCGGCACACTCATAGATTTGTGAATTTTGAAAAATCACAATTTTTGAAAATAACGTCATGTGTGCAGCTATGCAACTTAGATCTTAAACAAAAACATGCTAAAAATTTTAAATTTTGATATATTAAGTACTTTTTAAGCATATTTTGAAAAGTTTAGGACAAGTAAATGTTAAGTGTTCTAATTCTCCAATCCCCCCACTTAAGTTAAACAACGCCCTCGTTGTTTGTATAAAATGTTAAAAACTGGAAAATAAAAGAATTAGAACAGAAAAACTCCCCTGAGATTTGCTCGGTATGATCCTCCATTAGTGTAAGAGCAAAAATCATCTTTCTTGTGGATTAGAACGTTTAATCTTCATATTTGATGTATCCACAGGAAATGCAGGAATCTATAATACCACCAAGGCTTCAAAACACACCTAAGATAAGAAAGGTTCAAACTTGCATAATACATTAGTAGTTAGATAAAAATAAAACATAAAAATAAAAATGAAAATCATCAGGTCAGTCGATGCGCCGTATCTTATGGAAGAAGATACGCCGTATCGAGCCTGGAATAAATACGGATCAGAATAAAAGATGCGCCGCATTAAAATAAACTGATAAAAAGTTTTAAATTCGAAAATAAAAAATGCAGAAAAGTAAAATAAAATAAGATATGACCATTTGCAGGAGATGCGTCGCATCTCAGGATTGAGATGCGCCGTATCCTCGGCGGCCTGACTGACTCGACACAAAACAGTAAATAAAAGATAAATCCGGGTTGTCTCCCGGTAAGCACTTGTCTTTATTCCAGAGTCTTCAAGTTAGACTCACGTTCAGCTCATTAATATCGATCATTTATTCCTACATTGCCACGTAGGATCCATTTAGCAACTAATTCGTCACGTATATATTCAGGTCCCAAATTCAAAACTCCTTTATAGAATCCTTCCATCATTTGATATGGGTACTCAATCCCTCTCTTCATGTCATTATTACTAATAAAAAGGAATGGAGAAAACTTGTAGCAGATTCTACTAGCAGCATGTTTAAATCCAGGATGAGTTCGGGGCATCATATAAGTGATAACGTCGCTTCCACATTGAAAGGTGATCTTTCCTTCAAATCGTTTTGCATTAATAGTGATCTCCCTACAAAATGGTTTTCCAACAATCACGTCACCCATATTGCTGTCACGATAGGCATTCATGTCTTCAACAACGGCGAACTCAGTTACAATAGTAAAGCGTCCAATGAATATTGGGACATTAATGAAAACTCCAACTACATTTTTTTCTTTATGCTCCACTTTATTTCTCATAATAGAATTGTAAAAGCTCCTTGACATGACATTGATTGGTAAAATAGGAAAGAAATTGGCGTCAATACACTTGTATCCAATCATGCATGGGAATTGCAAATTGTAAGCACAATCGGCGTGGATCCTTCTACCGTAATCCCAAGAACCATCATATCCCTCAAATTCATCGTAGTTCCTTGTATTAATGACGTTGACCTTTGGACTATCCAAAATTTCTCCATCTTCTAACTCAGATTCCGCATCATCCATGAACAGGTCATTGGATTCTAGTGGTCCATCGAGGTCATTAAGTTCAATGTAGTCCCCATCGTATCGTTCGGGAGATTTATCTTGCATTAATACTCCATTCATAAAGTTGGCTTCGAAGTCGGAGTCAATCAGTTCTCCGAACCTTTCCATATTCCTTCTGAAATAATCACAAAAGCATCAGTAGGATCTGTTCGCAAGAAGAAAAATTAACAAATATAGAAACGGATATAAGAATAAAAATAACTGATATTGGCAGACGATGCGCCGTATCCAAAAAGTTGGATACGCCGTATCTTATAATCGTTAAAATTAAATCAGACTTTATTCAGAAAATAGATACGCCGCTTAGAAATTAGAATGCGCCGTATCAATTTTAATTATCAAAAATCGATATTTATTAAAAATTAAATGCGTCGTATTAACAATAGTTAATGCGCCGTATTTTCGTTACGTTTTAAAATACGAGATTTCTGATTCAGAAGATGCGCCGTATCGATAAAAATCGATACGCCGTATCTGTTTAATAATTCAAAAACTGTTTTTAATTAAAATAATAGATACGCCGTATCTGATAAATCAGATGCGTCGTATATCGTTAACGTTTAGAAAGATTTTTATCAAAAACTGATACGCCGTATCTGCTAAAGCAGATGCGTCGCATTACTTTATCGCTTAGAAAAAAAATTTCTTATTAAAAACAGATACGCCGTATCTTAGGGAAAAGATGCGTCGTATCGAATTAATTAAACGCGTTGTATTTATAAAAAAATTGAACGCAATACGCCGTATCTGAGAAATCAGATGCGCCGTATCGTTCGATTTAGCTCAGTACAACGATAGCAGTATGCAAAAAATACGAAAAATAAAAAACAAATAAAAACACACGAAAATAAACACAAACAAAAGCAAACAAATAACACACAAAAACAGAAAATATGCAAAATAGTACAATGAATGCAAATTAAGCTAATACACAACAAAATTAGCGGTTAGATAAAAAAAAAAAATTAAAAACCTAATTAAAATACTAATCAAATTAACAGATAATAACAATTCACTCCCCGGCAACGGCGCCAAAAACTTGATGCGCGTGATGTGTCGTTGCGGTTTAGCAGTTTTAATGCCTACTCAAGTTTTAAATTTATATTTAGCCGACTTATCAATAACACACACACTTAACGAGCAGTGTACCCGGTCAGTATGAATATAATGGTAAGTAGAGTGTCGATCACTAAGAGTGGAACGTATTATCTAGTTATTCTAATCAGTATTTTAATATTCTAACGCAAGGGGGTTCAGCCTGAGAGACTGGCACGATTTGGTTGCAATTAAATAATAAACACAACCAATAGGCACGAATCAGCAAGTAGCACACACGTACACAGATAAATACTCGAGACAATAAGAGGGCTGTCCTTATGATTAAGTAGTTTGTCACTTGTTTTATTGATAGCTTTATATGAAGTGTATGTAGTTAACCCTTTCTCGTTGGTCCTATTCTTATCGGCGAGTAAACCCTTAATGATTACTTATGTCTAAAAGTTATTCCTAAGTGATCAATTTAGTAACAACCGTGGGAGTGCAACCTTTCCGTTGCCACATTACACAAGCCACTAATAAACACAGAGGTTATCAATGCACTAATAAGTAGTAACCAAAGACATCAACATATAAACTTTAATTGATGAGAAAGCAGTTTTAAGGGAGTGCAACCTTTCCGTTGTCACGTTACACAAGCCACCAATCTTGATGAATTAAAGTTTACTAACACAATAAAACAAAACTACTTAATGAATTAAACACATGCAGCACCTTCTTACAGCTCTTGTATCTTTGATTTGGGTGTGTCTTGTGCTGCTGCCTTGACTGAATTCGTCCTTGGTTTTCCTTGTTCGGTCTTCGGTATTAATATATTGCCTCCGAAATTCGTCTGGTCTTGGGGTATTTATAGTTTCTGTCTGAGGGTGAGATGCGGCGCATCTAAGGAGTAGATGCGGCGCATGTACATAACTTCGCGTGGGGTCCAAGATTATAATATTCAGGAATATTCGTACACCGCCAGAAGATGCGGCGTAACCCATTTATAGATGCGGCGCATGTCCTCTTGAATCTTGGATCGTATCTGGTGAGATCTTGATAGTGATGCGGCGCATGTCATGAGTGAGATGCGGCGCATCTGGAGCAGATTTGACTTGATCTTGTCCATTTCAGTAGACTCTTCACTTTATGCATGTTTTGCTCCATAATCAGTCCAAAATCGCCAAGTTTCACCAAATGCTTGTTTTCAACTGAGAATTACAAAAGTAAACGATTAAGTATCAATCCTCATACATAATATAATAAAACAAGTCAATTTAATAGGATAAATGATAGTAATAAAATGTACTTATTTGAGTTCATCAACCACGTCTTGGACTTTTGGATTCAAACGCCTTTGGGGTTGGATAGTTGGTTTGAATTCATCTTCCATAAGGATTTTATGTGTACAGAATGACGGGCTAATTCCCTTAATATCAGACATACTCCATGCTAATGCTCCTCTTCGTTTATATAGTACCTGCAAAAGGGATTGTTTTTCTTTTGGCGTTAAGTCAGATGCAATAATAACGGGCGAATTAGTGTTCCCATTTAGATAGGCATATTCCAAGGTAGAAGGGATATCCTTAAGCACTGGTTTAACATCATCAATTTCATTAGCACTAGCGGAATAAACTTGTTCTTTTATTATTTCGTTGCTGTCATCAGATAAATGCGCTGCATCGATATTTCCGATGCGCCGTATGGCGTTACAAACAGCGGAATCAACAGCGAAATAATTATCAATAGTATTTTCATCAACTTGATCTTCTATAGCAATTGTGTTTTCTAAATTTTTAAGCAGAAAAGAGTCAAGCAAATTACTTTTTAACAATTTCTGAGTAAATTGATTAATTGTGTCATCAGAAATATCGATATTATAGCATTCATCGTCTTCAGAATTAGTTTTACTCATAGATTGTTCCATATTAAATTCAACCTCATCTTTTCCTATGGTAAGAGTTATCTTTTTATTAAAAACATCAATCATGGCCCTAGCAGTGGCTAAAAATGGTCGTCCTAATATTATAGGAGTTCTAGAATTTTCGGGCATATCGAGGATAACAAAGTCAATAGGTAATTCAAATTTATCAACTTTTATTAATATATTTTCAGCTATTCCTAATGGGTATTGTATGGACCTATCAGCTAGCTCTAAGCACATCCTAGTAGGTTTTGGTTCACCCAAGCCTAATTTTTCATACATAGAAGAGGTCATAAGACTTATACTAGCTCCTAGGTCGGCTAAAGCATTTCCAATATGTAAATTTTTAATTTGACAAGGAATAGTGAAACTCCCTGGATCTATTTCCTTAGATGGAAGTTTGTTGAGCAATGCTGCTGAGCTTCTTTCCCCCATTGTTACAGTGCAAGCCTCTTCAAGTTTGGACTTGTTTGTAAGTAAGCTCTTCAGATATTTAGCATATTTTGGCATTTGCACTAGGGCTTCCATAAATGGTATGCTTAGCTGCAGCTGCTTTAGATTTTCCAGGAACTTCCTTTGATAGGCATCTTCTTTCTCCTTCCTTACTCTATGTGGAAAAGGTAGCGCTGATTGTTTAAGTTCAACAGAAGGTTCTTCTCTAATCACAGGTTCTGGATTAGTCTCTTTTGGTTGCACTTGCTCAGATGATATAGATTCAGGGTAAATCTTGTTTGTACCGTTATCCTCGGGTGTTTCTCCGATTTGAAAGGTTGACTTTCCGCCTCTAGTTGTAATCCCTTTCAAATCGTGTTTTACCAAAAGAATCTTGTTAAGAACCGTTGACAATTGGTGCACTTCAATTGCCAATCCATTAATCATGTTGTTTTGTTCCTTTAGTAACAGCTCATGACTGCCTTTGAATTCATTAATAAGGTTTCTTGCTTCATGATGTTCTTTTTCATTTGCTTGAGCGATTAGTAGTGCAAACTCTTCCATGGTAGGGTTTCTTTGGGGTCTTCCGAACCAGTTGGGGAAAATATCGAACATTATTCCTGAAAATTAAAGACAGGTAGATTTCAAAGTAAAAACTTCCAAGTGTAAGGGTAAGTTAGAATATTTTCCGTTCGGGAATAAGAAAAATAAAAGTTGCTGATATCTGCAACCGATGCGCCGTATCCAGAAAGTTGGATACGCCGTATCTTATAATCATTAAAATTTAATCAGACTTTTATTCAGAAAACAGATACGCCGCTTATGAACAAGAATGCGCCGTATCAGGTTTAATTATCAAAAATCGATTATATTTATTAAAATTAAATGCGTCGTATTTACAAAAGCTAATGCGCCGTATTTTCGTTACGTTTCAAAATTCAAGATTTTTGATTTGGTAGATGCGTCGTATCGATAAAAATCGATGCGTCGTATCTGTTTAATAATTCGAAAACTGTTTTTAATTTAAATCAAAAATACGCCGTATCTGTTAAAACAGATGCGTCGTATGGCGCTAGGGTTTAGACAAATTTCTTATTAAAAACAGAATACGCCGTATCTTGGGAAAGATGCGTCGTACTCGAATTTATTAAACGCGTTGTATTTTATAAAAATTAAACGCAATACGCCGTATCTGTGAAAACAGATGCGCCGTATCGTTTGTATCAGCACAGTACAACGATAGCAGAATGCAAAAAAATACAAGAAATAAAAACAAACAAAATAAACAAAAATGAACAAAAATCACAGAAAACAAAAACACATGAAAACAGAAAATATGCAAATAATACAATAAATGCAATTTTTCTAATATATAGCAGAGTTAGCGGTTAGAATCTAAAAATAAACTAAAAAGAAAAACCTAATTAGAATACTAATTAAATTAACAGATAATAACAATTCACTACCCGACAACGGCGCCAAAAATTTGATGCGTGCGCGTGTCATTGCGGTTTAGCAGTATTAATGCCTACTCAACTTTTAAATTGATATTTAGCCGACTTATCAATAACACACACACTTAACGAGAAGTGTACCCGGTCAGTATGAATATAATGTTAAGTAGAGTGTCGATCACTAAGAGTGGAACGTATTATCTAGTTATTCTAATCAGTATTTTAATATCCTAAGTTAGCTATACAACCTAATCTAACGCAAAGGGGGTTTTCAGCCTGAGAGACTGGCACGGTTTGGTTATGATTAAATATTAAACTAAACTAATGAGCACGAATCAGCGATTAGCACACACGTACACAGATAGATACTTGAGACAATAAGAAGACCTGTCCTGATAATTAAGTAGCTTGTCACTTGTTTTATTGCTAGTTTTATATGAAGTGTATATAATTAACCCTTTCTCGTTGGCTCTAATCTTATCGGCGAGTAAACCCTTAATGATCACTTATGTCTATCCCACTATCCTAGAAACGATAGAATAGATAGGCGAGGAAGGGGCATGGCGACCCAAGCAATGCTCAGCTTGACACAGAGGTTATCAATGCACTAATAAAAGTCACCAAAGACATCAACATATAAACTTTAATTAATGGGAAAGCAATTTTAAGGGGTGCGAATGATATTCCGTAGTCACATGACGTCGGCCCATCAATCCTGATGAATTAAAGTGTACTAATACAATAAAACAAAACTACTTAATGAATTGAATACATGCAGGACCTTCTTACAGCTCTTGTATCTTCGTTCAGGGTGTGTCTTGTGCTGCTAATACATCTGAATTCGTCTGGTATCTTGCACTGTTCAACTAAGGCTCCCAAAATTCGTCTGGCCTTGGGGTATTTATAGTTTCTGTCTGAGGGTTAGATGCGGCGCATAGGATAAGTAGATGCGGCGCATTGACTTAACTTCGCGTGGGGTCCAAGATTAATATATTCAGGAATATTCGTACACCGCCTTAAGATGCGGCGTAACTCCATTTCTCTATGCGGCGCATGTCCTTTGCTGTCTTGGATTGTAACTTGTGAAATCTTGATAGTGATGCGCCGTATGTAATAAGTATGTTGCGGCGTATCTGGAGCAGAATGATCTTGATCTTGTACATTTCAGTAGACTCTTAACATCTTGCTTGTTTTGCTCCATAATTAGTCCAAAATCGCCAAGTTTCACATAATACTTGTTTCTCATATATAATATAATAAAACAAGTCAAATAAATAGGATAAATGATGATAATAAAATGTACTTATTTGAGTTTATCACCGGCCCTGTACATGCATCATTTCAAATTCTTGTTTGTGAATTTAAAAAGAATAGAAAAGAGAGACAAATCTTCTATGTATGTGAAAAAGGTTGACCATAATGGAATAAATTCAGTGATGGAAGGCGACGATATATGGTAATAAAGTAATCATAAGAAAGAAGGAGGTAGATGTTTGATGATTTGGCCATGTTTCTTATGCGAGGGATGTAGCAGATTATTTGCATAATACTCCCTTGAACTAACACGCGGATCACAATATATACACTTACATGATTTTCAGAGTTTTGTTAACTCTTGTATTTGTATTCTTAAAATTATACAACATGCTTTAGATTGTTGTATTACTTTATTTTTCAATACTGAAACGTCTTAGTCTCATTTAATGAAGAAAATGGCATTACTCAATTTTATGTACTTAAGATAAAATAACGTTTATTTGTTTTCGGGTTCTTTCAGTTGTTCCAAACATAAACTTGCAAGACAATAACTGAAAAAAATGACGCCACTTTAATTCTAAAAATATTACAATGTAATTGATTTTCTTTGAAACCACCTGAAAAAAAAAAAAAAAAAAAAAAAAAAAAAAAAAAAAAAAAAAAAAACACACTATTATCAGTGACCTAATCAACAATATTCGATTAACCAAAATGATAACATAATATAATATGTGATCGTGTTAAAGGTTTGTTTTTTAGTTTTCATATATTTTTATAAAACGTTAAATTTTGTGTAAGGGGGTTAATGTACAAATATGTCATGTTTCATAAGTTCATAAGTCCTGTAACCCAAATGAGATTGGAAGTTTAGGGAGTGAAATTGAAAGTTTAGGTGGTGATGTTACAGATGTTGATGAATGTTGAATTTTGTGTTTGGTAACGAGCTTTTGGAGCGTTTAGCGCATACCTCTTAGGGGTGTTTGTTTCGGCTTATATAGATGGCTTATGACTTATTTGGTTTTGGTTTTGGGTTTAAGTTTCATAAACTTACTTCTTGTGGTCTATTTAGAAACTTTTCCGCTTATATAACCTTATTATGACATGATAAGCTTATATAAGCTGAAATGTTTCAAAATAAGCAACAAAAAGCGAGCTTATGAAGCATAAGCCGAAAACCGAATAAGCCATAAGCCTGCTATATAAGCTGAAACAAACATCCCCAATCCCCATAGTATATTTTGTGTTTGGTGACGAGCTTTTTGGAGTGTTTAGCGCTTAGCTTTTACTGTTGAGAGTATTTTTGGAAAAACTAGGATTAGCCGTTAGCTGTAGCAGCATTTAGCTGTTAGAAATTAAGTTATATATAGTTAGCTACTAGTAGGTGTTAGAGTATTTGTTTGTTTCATAAAAGTGTTTGGTAACGTAGCTGTATACTTAATTATTTAAATGTAAAATGATGAAAAAGCTAAACGCTAACTCTAACGCTATATGCTTCTTCAAATAGCATTTGAAGAGTAGCGTTTAGAAAATATAAACATGGTTTTCAGCGTTTAGAATATAATGCGTGTTTTGCAATGAAAGGTTAGCTTTTGGATTTGTTTAAACACTCCTCTGTTGAACACTAATAAAAGAAGCGTTTAGGTTTTTGTCGTTTTATACTCTATAATATACAATTACCTTAAGGAACGGTTTTACTAAAAAAAAAAAAAACTTGCAACTACTGCTAGTTATGCCAGCCTGTATATGAAAGTGTTTAAGTTCGTATAAAAGTTTTATTTTTATCAAAGAATGTTGATATTTCAGCTTTAATATCCAATTTTAAATGACTTATAAATGAAAAAGAGTGATCAAAATGAGATGTATTTAGTATCCCAGGATTTGTGGGAAAACTTGAAAATCGAGTACCGTATGAGTTTCTTACATGTTTGTTTAGATTCACGTATTTTAATTTCAAAGTATTAGAAAATAACATTACAGTTATCGAACAGTCTTAGCTTAAATTTTTAGTTAATGAGAATTTAGATGCAAGGGTGTTTGGATGTGATTCTGGTTTTCACATTTCAAGTCAAAATGATCATATTAAGAAGCACACATATCAGATAATTAGTGGATATAAATTTGAAAGTATCGAGCTTTAGCTAGAATTAATCGGCTGACAGTTTCATTTTACTGCATTTTCAAATGGTAATAACCGCTTCCAAGATGGAAGTTCAAGGACTTTGTTATTTTGTATACATAGTAACGGGAGCTACTCTCAAGTTATAATAGTCACTTTTAAAATGCTTAAATGCATGACCAAACACCCCCAATTTTAAGCCATTTACAGTTATGGGTCCAAACAAATGTCTGCTTATATACTGTTCTGATGGTAAATTGCAGAGTTTGGTTTTGTTGTTATGGGACACGAGTTTGATAACTATCCGAAGAAAATGATCTGTGACATAAGGAATTGGGATTGGTTTCTGGAAGAACATAAAGAAGACAGTGATGAAGACGAAGATGAAGTTAGTAATAAAAAAAGCAAAAAAGGGAAAAAGACGAAAGAGGAGAAAGGTGCAGCGAATGATGACGAGGATGATGATGTGTGGACGGGTGAGAGCGAGGAAGACGCTGAATTGATTAAGAAACTAAAAAATGACCCAAAACCCAAGTATAAGACAAGGTCAAAAGACCAAAAGAAAAACAAGAAGGGAGCGAGTACAAGTAGAAGTGGTACTGATACGACAAAGAGTTCTGCAATGGACATTGATGTTGAAGATGATGACGATGAAGATGAAAATGAACACTAATAAAAGAAGCGTTTAGGTTTTTGTCGTTTTACACTCTATAATATACAATTACCTAAAGGAACTGTTTTACTAAAAAAAAAAACTTGCAACTACTGCTATTTATGCCAGCCTGTATATGAAAGTGCTTAAGTTCGTATAAAAGTGTTATTTTTATCAAAGAATGTTGATATTTCAGCTTTAATATCGAATTTTAAATGACTTATAAATGAAAAAGGGTGATCGAAATGAGATGTATTTAGTATCCCAGGATTTGTGGGAAAACTTGAAAATCGAGTACCGTATCGGTTTCTTACATGTTTGTTTAGATTCACGTATTTTAATTTCAAAGTATTAGAAAATAACATTACAGTTATCGAACAGTCTTAGCTTAAATTTTTAGTTACTGAGAATTTAGATGCAAGGGTGTTTGGATGTGATTCTGGTTTTCACATTTCAAGTCAAAATGATCATATTAAGAAGCACACATATCAGATAATTAGTGGATATAAATTTGAAAGTATCGAGCTTTAACTAGAATTAATCGTCTGACAGTTTCATTTTACTGCATTTTCAAATGGTAATAACCGCTTCCAAGATGGAAGTTCAAGGACTTTGTTATTTTGTATACATAGTAACTGGTCGAGATGTGATAGCTACTCTCAAGATGGATGTCTAAAATGCCTCCTTATATAGCATCTATAGTTATGCGGCAAAGTTATAATAGTCACTTTTAAAATGCTTAAATGCATGACCAAACACCCCCAATTTTAAGCCATTTACAGTTATGGGTCCAAACAAATGTCTGCTTATATACTGTTGTGATGGTAAATTGCAGAGTTTGGTTTTGTTGTTATGGGACACGAGTTTGATAACTATCCGAAGAAAATGATCCGTGACATAAGGAATTGGGATTGGTTTCCAGAAGAACATAAAGAAGACAGTGATGAAGACAAAGATGAAGTTAGTAATAAAAAAGCAAAAAAGGGAAAAAGACGAAAGAGGAGGAAAGGTGCAGTGAATAATGACGAGGATGATGATGTGTGGACGGGTGAGAGCGAGGAAGAAGCTGAATTGATTAAGAAACTAAAAAATGACCCAAAACCCAAGTATAAGACAAGGTCGAAAGACCAAAAGAAAAACAAAAAGGGAGCGAGTACAAGTAGAAGTGGTACTGATACGACAGAGAGTTCTGCAATGGACATTGATGTTGAAGATGATGACGATGAAGATGAAAATGATGAAACGTTAGGTGGTTTCATAGTTGATGACGAGGACGTGGGTGAAGGAATCGAAGAGGATGTGGAAGAAGAAACCGACAATGATGATGAAGAAGAAGAATTTGAAGAAGATGAAGATGACGAGTAGTTGTTGGTTTTGAATTCACTTTAGATGTTTAGTGTTTCTACTTTGTTGTATGGTTGTATGTTACTACTAACATGTACACTTACACAAGACTCTGCGAGGCTCGTGATCTTTGTTAATATCCTATATGAAATCTTTAGTTTGTTTCATACTTCCATTTGTATGGAGTTATCTCACTATATGTGTTGACAGTAATGAGTTGAGAGAAACACACAAAACACACAGTGAAATGATTCTCCTTATTACTCCAAAATGAATGGTACAGTGTTTATATACAGAGAAAGAAAAGGGAAAAATAGAAAAGTTACAAAATAGACCCTGAACTATCTAATTGTTATCTTTTACACTCCCCCTCAAGTTGAGAGGTGGAAGGACTGCAAGCTCCCAACTTCGACATTAGTTTTGAGTGTTGATCAGCTGGAAGAACCTTAGTGAAAACATCTGGCAACTGCTCTTTGGTAGAAACATGAGAAGGTAGGACTTCACCATTTTTGACTTGATCTCTTACATAATGACAATCCACTTCTATATGCTTTGTTCTGGCATGGAAGACTGGATTGGCAGCTATATATATTGCAGCTTGATTATCACACTTCAAATCAACTAGACCTAGATCTTTAAGTCCCAAATCTTTTAGCAATGTAACCAGCCAAGTAACTTCACAACAGGTCAATGCCATGGCCCTGTATTCAGCTTCAACTGATGATCTAGACACCACTTGTTGTTTCTTAGACTTCCATGAAATTGGTGATTGACCCAGCAAAATACAATAACCAGTGGTGGACCTCCTTGTCATAGGACAACTAGCCCAATCACTGTCACAATAGGCAGTCAAATGAAGAGCTGAATCATTTGCAGGTAATATACCCTGACCTGGTGAATTCAACAAATATCTCATCAAGTGTTTGACAGCCTGCATATGTACTGATGTAGGATTCTGCATAAATTGGCTCAAAAGCTGCACAGTATAACAAATATTAGGCCTTGTTATTGTGAGATATATAAGCTTGCCTATGTATCTTCTGTACACTTCAGGATCAAGTAAAGGTGTCCCCATATCTGCTTGCAACTTTACATGAGGATCCATAGGTAGCTTGTATGGTCTTGCATTAGTCAAACCCGCTTCTTGAAGTAAGTCAGTGGTATACTTCTTTTGAGAAATAAAAATGCCTTGGTCACTTTTGCACACCTCCAGTCCTAAGAAGTAGTTCATTTGACCCAAATCCTTCATATGAAAAGAAGTACTCAACTAAGTTTTGAGGGCTTGAATCTGAGCATTGCTAGAACCAGTAATCAAAAGATCATCAACATACACTAGGACTGCAGTAAAGGAATCAGTATCTGTCTTGATGAACAATGAGTTGTCTGCCTTATATTGAACATATCCAAAAGACAATAAGGCTGAAGACAGTTTAGCAAACCATTGTCTAGGTGCTTGTTTGAGGCCATACAAAAATTTCTTAAGTCTGCACACTAGGTTGGTGGTAGAACTAACATCTTGCACATTCTCCCCCTCACCAGTGTACCCTTGTGGCATTTGCATATACACTTCTTCAAACAGATCACCATGTAGAAAAGCATTAGATACATCCATTTGACAAATCTCCCAACCTTTCATGGCTACTACTGCAAGTAAAGCCCTAACAGTCACCATCTTTGCTACAGGAGCAAATGTTTCTTCATAATCTACTCCTTTCCTCTGTCTATTGCCATTAATTACCAGTCTAGATTTCTTCTTATCAAGAGTTCCATCAGCTTTTAGTTTGATTTTGTAAATCCAATGACAAGCAATTGCTTTCTTTCCTTTAGGCAAAACTGTCACTTCCCAAGTACCATTCTCTTCCAATGCTCTCAGTTCCAAATTCATTGCACTACACCAATCACTTTGTTTAACAGCTTCTTTGAAATGAGTTGGTGCTGACTGAGCCACCAATGCACATAGAAAAGCATGAAATTGAGACTGCAAGGGGGTGACAGACACTTGATTAGCCCTTGGAGGATGAGCTGGTGTTACATAGTCTTTGAGCCAACTTGGTGCAGTTGACACTCTAGAAGATCTTCTGATGCCTGTATCTTGAACATTATTGGTTGGAACAAAAATTGGTGCAGGTTCAAGTTCAGAAGTGGATTCTTCAACTTGTGTAGGTTCAGAAGTGGACTCATTTGGTTCATTCACAGGGTGTGTTGTAGACACAAAATCTTCATACCACAGTGGTGAAGAGATAGGAGCAGGCACATGTTGCAAAACTTGCAACATACTTGTTTTTGAGTAGGGAAAAATATGCTCATAGAACACAACATCTCTTGAGACAAATCTAGTGTGACTTAGCAAATTCAGAAGCTTGTAACCCTTTTGATGCTGTGGATAGCCCAGAAACAAACAAGGTACCCCTCTGGTGTCAAACTTATCAGCAATTCTAGAAGGGTTGCTAGCCATTGCTAGACATCCAAACACCCTTAAATGACTATACTCCGGCTGAGATTGCATCAAAACTTCATAGGGTGTTTTAAATTTCAGAACAGCTGTGGGAAATCTGTTAATAAGATATGTGGTAGTAATAACACAATCACCCCAATAATGCATAGGAAGATGGGCATGTAGTCTTAGGGCTCTGGCTATCTCCAAAATGTTTCTATGCTGTCTTTCTACCCTTCCATTTTGCTGAGGTCTATCAACACATGAAGTTTGATGTTCTATACCCAATGACTCCATAAAAGGACCAATGGAACCTTTGAGAAATTCTAAGGCATTATCTGACCTCACCACTTTGATGTCCTTTTCAAACTGTTTCTTAACAAAAGTAACAAAGGACTTGAAAATAGTAAAGGCATCTGACTTTTTGACTAGTAAATAGGTCTAAACTGCCCTACTGCAATCATCCAATATAGTGAGAAAATACTTATGATTCCCTATAGTAGAAACTTTATAAGGCCCCCAAATGTCTATATGAATAAGTTGAAATGGCACTTCAGAATGTGAAGTACTGGTAGAATATGGGAGTTTAGTGAACTTTGCCATTGGACAGGTCAAACAAGAGTCATTACTAGCATTAGACACACCTTTAGAAACAGAATGAATGTGTTTGAAAGTAGAATCTGAAATGTGACCCAGTCTATGGTGCCACAGACTGTAAGAGTTATTGAAAACACTAAAGGCATAGTTTGTAGGTACAGAACAGTTTGAGAAAAATGAAAACAAACTACAATCTTCAAGTGCTGAGACCACCATTGAAGAAAGTTGAGCATGAATTTGATCCAAAGGAAGATTGAGTAGATGATACAAGCCAGCTTGCTTTTTACCCAAGCCCAACACCTTCCTGGTTTTCAAATCCTGAATAACACAGAATTTCTCATAAAATGTAACAAAACAATTAGAATCTTTTGTCAATTTTGAGACTGACAAAAGCCTGAATTTGAATGAAGGGACAATTAGCACATTGGTCAACTTAATATTATTCTGTAAATCAACATTTCCTACTTTTGAAATGACAGAAGTGTGACCATTAGGTAGATTAATGACATGTTTGCATTTAAGAACCTCAACATCATTCAAATCATTGTGATCAGGTGACATATGATCACTTGCTCATGTATCAATTATCCACCTTTCTATAATTCCATTCACACAAGAGAAACAATAGAGTGTACCTTCACCAAAAGGATGTTCCATTGCATTGGCTTCATCAGTGACTTGATTAAACTGAGGAATACTCTTCATTAGTTGTTCAAACTGTTTTGAAGTAAAGACTACATGACCACCAGTTTCAACCAATGCAGCAGTCCTTTTCACATTTCCTGAACCAGCCTTCTATGGAGCTTTACCCTTTTGTGATTGCTTGTACTTGTAATGCCATGTGGGATAGCCAACTTTTTCCTAACATTTTTCTGGTGGATGCCATTTGTAGCCACAGATGTTACATTTTTCTTTGACCTCTTCTTTGCTATAGAGAGCAGTTGACTCAACACTTAACTGTCCTAACCCAAACACCCCCCTCTGAGACTCTTCTTGTTGAAGCAAAGCACAAGCAGTCTCAACACTTGGCAATGGAGAGTTTAACAGAAACTAACTTCTTTGATGAGATAACTTATCATCCAAAGCATTCAAGAATTGGAATAATCTTTGCTCCTCTTTCTGAGTATTCAACGCATTCAAGAAAACATAATTTCAGGAGTAATGTTGACTATTCTTGGCAATTCATTCAGAGAATCCAATTCTTCCCAAACACACTTCATACTTGTGTAGTACTCACTTACAGATCTTCCTGATTGCATAGTCTCATAAGTTTCTCTATTCAACTTGTACTTATGTGACCCATTGCTAAGAGCAAACCTTGTTTCCACTTGAATCCAAATTGCATAAGCAATCCCAATGAACATTATAGATTTAGCAATGGATTCAGTTACTGAATTCATTAACCAACTAATCACCAAATTATTGCATGTATCCCACTGTTCTTGCAGATTCACATCATCTTGAGATCTTGGCATTGTTCCTCTAATGAAGCCTAACTTCCTTTTGGTAGAAAGAGCAATTTCAACCGACCTTCTCCAAGAACGATAGTTTTGTGCTCCTAACAGCTTCTCATTCACCACAAGAGTACCAGGCCCATCAGAAGGATGCAAGTATAGTGGATTTTGGAACACAAGTGACTGATTGGTTTGACCAGTAGAAGCATCAGAAGAAGAAGAAGATGCTGCCATTGTTAACACTTTGCGGAAGCTTTTACGACAAACTTTAAAGAACCGTTACTTACAACAACCACGTGATTCACAAATTCAATCTTGAACAAGACACTTGAATTGAATCAATTTTGATGAGGTTTGATGAATTTTGACAATTATTGGTGAAAGAATTGTGAAGAAAATGATAGAAATGATGGTGATATGATGATCGCAAAATGTTAGTTACGGTGGTTTATGGTGATCGGAAAAATTAGTTACGGTGGTTGTAACAGTTATAACAAATCAAGAACTCATTACTGAGCTCTGATACCATGTTGACAGTAATGAGTTGAGAAAAACACAGAAAACACACAGTGAAATGATTCTCCTTATTACTCCAAAATGAATGGTACAGTGTTTATATACAGAGAAAGAAAAGGGAAAAACAGATAAGTTACAAAATAGACCCTGAACTATCTAATTGTTATCTTTTACAATATGTGATCCGAACTTATGATATCTGACTTCACACTTCGAATCACTTTCAATACATGTTGTCGCTCTCGCTTCCCATTTGTGTTATCAGATGATTCGCTCTCGCTTTACAGTTCGAGTCACTGTCAAAATGCTCTTTCATGAATGATGGTGGAAGAGGAGGAAGATCAACTTCATTTTCCATTTCTTGATCATGTTTGACCAGTGGCAATGGCGCATCAACACGATGACCTTGTTCATTGACTGTTTGCAGTTGGAACTGAACGAGTTTCTTTTTCGTATTGGAGTTCCAGAAGTTTTTTACAGCACTATCGGTTCTTCCTGGTAAGTAACTTGCTATTTGTGCCCATCTGTTGTTAAAGAAAATAACAATAAATTAAACATCTTTAACGAAAGTATACAAAGAAATTGCATATAAAGTAGCCCGTGGTCTTTTATACTTATTTCCTAAAATGATGTGTAGCTCGATTATGAGTGCGGCTTCTTGCTGAAAAGCTTCCTCTTTTTAAACCTGGTCGCAGATAATTATTCCATCATAACCTGCAACTTCTGCAGCATCTTTGTAAACCTACTTAGCATAAAAACGTAAATGTATTAATTAATAATAAGTTTTGCAGATTTGGATGGTCTACATGCATCATTTGGTGTCTGATTTTTGTAATCGAGTCATATGGCGTATCAAGTGTTTGGTTTGCAGGTTCGGAATCACTAAGTCTTTGTGGAGTGAGCTCTTGGAGGAGTTTTAGGAGGTTATAGGATTACTCGATCATGCATAATGAGTGAAAGAATGAGAAATACCGGCAAGATTAGTAACGGAGCTCCAACAACCACGGTGGCCATTGGTAATAATATAGTTAACGAGTTTCTCGTCTTCTTCTGGTGACCATAGCCCTCTCCTTAACTTTTTTCTAGTGCTCTGCCTATTTTCCCCCAGTCATGTCTGAAGAAAGAATTGTGTGATGCCATATCTGCTCATATAAGAGACATTTTTGACATTGTTATCATATATGTAAGATGATGATATTGAAATGTCGGGAATCCAAGATATATTTGTAGGTCACAAATGAGCGAGATAATCTAGGGGGCCTCGTAGTTCTTGTATAATACAGGTCCTTACTTTAGCTTAGTACTAAAATCTTGATTGAGTTTACTTACCTCCTAGATTGCTTTATCTTATTTGACTGCGGCTATGGCTTGAAAATAGCTGATCCAAGCTCATACTAGACGACCTTAGCCTAGCTTCACGAGTCTTTATGATTTGGGCTTAAGCTCAAATAATTCGAGAAAAGCTATGATGCTTGTATTGGAAGTTAATTAAGATTCTTCTTTTTAATGAAGTCACATGAAAACAATAAATGAAATGAAGATAACCTTAACAGGACTAAACAATCAATGTTGAAAACACAGCCATTATCGCATCAAGTACAAGATAGTATTGCGTTACTGCTCCTGTAGGAATCAAGTTCTCGTCCATTGCCATAGACGGTAAAATTTGGTAATGTGTCACTTTCGGTTAATAATTTTTCATAAATATTGGTTCCTCACATCCAGTGGACAGTAGAAATGACATGGCTTTCAATAATTGAAGTTCTGCATTATTACCCATGACATTCTTAAGCTAAACCACACGCGTCTTGGCCTTATGGC
This sequence comes from Artemisia tridentata subsp. tridentata, assembly GCA_021014915.2. Classification (NCBI taxonomy): domain Eukaryota; kingdom Viridiplantae; phylum Streptophyta; class Magnoliopsida; order Asterales; family Asteraceae; genus Artemisia; species Artemisia tridentata. Next base: position 327,126,700 of record CP139502.1, read on the forward strand.
CATAATTAGATATAGAGTTTTTCCGTGCTTGGTCAAGACTTGAGCTCGTTTATGAACAATTCTAGATTCCTGCTACAAAACGTCTATGTTCGACCAACACAATGTGGCAATACTCCTCTGCTCTACCAGACATATGTGGCGACTTTGACTAGTACAGTAGTATTTAAAAAAGTTTTACTTGGATTTTTGGGCCAAACAAAGAAAATATTATTGGGCTTTACCGACTTCATTCCAGGAAAAAAAAGTTTGATTTGAAGTGATTAACAAAAATGGCTGACACAAGATCTGTATCTACAAAATCACAAACCGGTAAGCTTTTATAAAAGTATGTTTTATTATACCTTTAATAATGTTTTATACAGTTATATTTTGAAACCCGGTTCGACCCGGACAGGTCAACCGGTCGAACTGGTTCGAGTTTCTTTAATATTTGAAAACCAGTGTGAACAACCATGTGTTTTTTTTTTTGGCAAACTAGTGTTTGAAAAGCTGAAAGAGGTTTTTTGTTGCATAAACCTGGTTGACCTGGTGACCCGGTTTTGAAAACATTACTTAGATGGGACCTTAAAGAAGTAAGAAGATAACAAGCTCAAAAAGAGCTTAATGGAGAGCTTATTAAGGGGGATGTTTGTGTTGGCTTATGGACTTAATCAATGGGGTTTTGATAAGCTCTTTTAAAATGTTGCTTATTGTGGAGATTTTAAGCTTGTTATTCTTTCTGGGCTATTAGTGGCATAAGCTAATCCAACACTCAGCAAAAATGTATGAGATCATTTGTCATAAGCTGCGATTTAAGATTATGCTTCAAGCCCACAAAGTAAGCTTAGGCAAAAATGCATGAGTTTGTGATACGACCTGTTAAGTTTTAGCGATAGTAGGCACCACTTCAAGCGGGCGCGAGCTCCTTAAGAAGAAGAAAAGAAAAACATATATATTTTATTTGACAAAGCTTAATTAATTCATTCATAATGAAGCGGTATAAATACCAAATAAAAACTTGTATCACAAGTCGAATACAAGATAAATTCCAAAACAATGGCACGTTCCTAATACGAATCCAACACTTATCCTAAACATAATAAAGTATGACACATATCCTAACCATGGGCGTAACACTCCCTACTCCTTCAAAAACCACCTTGTCCTCAAGGTGTTGTCTAAAAAAAATCTTGATTCCCGGATCCCAAATTTTGAGACGTTTCCTAAACATTTGTGTTCTCTCTTTCAACTTGTTCTCAAGCTCGATTAGTAACAATGGCAGCACTTGAATTCCTGTTCTACATTCTTTCCATTCAGATGGAGCAAACCACAACTCACTGTCTCGTTTATTCGCCCACAACACTCCTACAAACACAACTAAATGTGTATCTCCATAAGCTAACCCCATTAGTGCAGGTGAGTAATATGCGTTAACAGCCTCTTCAATCTTTGTAACTATGACAACGGCGGTAGTAGCTTTTGGTACAGCTTCTGGTGCAACTTCAGTTGCAATTTCGGGTGCAACTTTTGATGTTGCAGAAGAATCGGCCATTGGTCCTCGAAACGTGCTTCCATTAAGCGAGCTAATGAAAAAGCTTCGTCTAAAGTTGTGGGGTTTGACCTTAAGAGTGCACATTGTAGAGCCGGTTTTAGTCCAGAGATATAAAACGATTTAAGTAAATTTTCAGAGATCCCCGTTACTCGATTTATAAATATCTCAAACTCACTTTGATATTCGGCCACCGTACCCATTTGCAAGAGCTTAGATAGTGCATCCCGATGCCATGAACAGTAACTCGAAGAACAATACCTCGTGAACAGTAACTCGTGAATAGTGACCGATGAACAGTAAGTTAGTGAACGATAACTGTACTTTTTAAAATTTTTTTTTAATTGGAACCCTAATTTAGTAGCCCTCTCAATGAAAGAACCAATTGATACGACCCGTACGTTGAGATATTCTTAATGAGAGTCTCAATGAAAGCACCAATGAAATCTCAATGAAACCATTCAATGAAAACACCAGTTGATACGACCGTTAAGGTTGTATCGTTAGTAGGCACCACTTCAAGTGGGCGCGAGCACATTAAGAAGAAAAGAAGAACATATATATTCTATTTGAAAAAGCTTAATTAATTCATTCATAATGACACGGTATAAATACCGAATAAACCCTAACTTGTATCACAAGTCGAATACAAGGTAAATTCCAAAACAATGACACTTTCCTAATACGACTCCAACACTTATCCTAAACATAATAAAGTATGACACATATCCTAACCATGGGCGTAACACTTCAATTGATACAACCCGTTAAGGTTGTATCGATAGATTGCACCCTTCAAGCGTGTGCTAGCTCCCTAAGAAAGTAGAAAAGAAAAGACCTAATATTTTTTTGACAAAGATTAATCACTTCATTCATAATGACGCGGTATAAATACCGAATAAACCATAACTTGGATGTAACACTTTGTTTGGTTTAAACTTGAGTAACATGACAAAAGCTCGACTTGGTTGTATCAACTAAATTGCTGTTACTGGACACAAATGAGGAATCAAAGTCTCATCCATTGACAAAGATAGTAGATTTTGCTAATGTGTCATTTTCGAAAAATAAAAATGTATGAATCTTGGTTCCTCGCATCCAATAATTGAAGTTGTTCTGCGTATTCAGCTACAGAGTTTATTACCCCATGAGATTGTTAAGCTGCACCACACGAGTCACGGCCTTATGGACATAATCACTATAATTTGAACATAATCTGATAAACTAAACACCAAACAGCATATCATTAGCACATTGATTGTCATTTCAAGTATGCAAAGCCCCTATATGCGTCTGCTTAGAGATCGACAAGATAAAAAAAGCTAAATTGCTATTTTGTGATGTCTCATAATAAGTGTTCACTGTTTCAACTTATTAAAGTGGACTTTATTTGATTAGTGAGTAGTGTAATTAGTGGGATTTTCTAATATTTGTGTATTATTAAAGTGGACACTTAATATAAAACGGAAAGAGTAGCTTTATAATGACTAAATATATTTTTAAAAGTAAAACGGAGTAACAAGTTTAGTGGAGTGTAATGAAATGGTTGGTAATTAATAATGATAAATTGTTGGCATAATAAATTATGATTTACGAATAATACATTTGATACGCAATAGATATTCAGGTTTTATTTAATAGTACAATTTAAACTCAAACGCTAATTAACAATGTGGACACATAATGTGAATGTGAGACGGAGAGAGTATCTGATTGTGTCATGTTTTATTATTCATCTTTTCCATGTTGCACATGTTTAGTTTTTGAAATTTTTTTATATGAACCTTTTATGATAGTATATTACGAAAATGAACCACGCATTCGTATTTTACGAAAAAAATGATCTTTCAACACGCAAGCATGGGCGCTTCCATTAGATATAAGACACGTTGCTCATCAACAACTCAGGAGCAACCACGTGCCCAAACAGCGCGCATAACATCAGCGCGAGTTACTTGGCGCGAGTTACCTGTGATACGAATAATTCTTAAATACCATTTAACACCGCTCGGTTTAAGTCTACTATGAGTTTTCGAGATAGTGTATGATAATTTGAAGCAGCACCTCAACCAAATGTTAGGAGACCATCATTTTACTGAAGCATCTCATTTACTGAAAACATGTAAACATTTTACTGAAGCATTTACTGATACTTAAATAAGTCAAATTTATTGGTTGCTTCCATCAGCTCAAAGCGAGCATACAATTGCAATGCTTACACTCACAAGTTACTGATATAAAGGAAAACTTGCTGAAATGAAACAAACTACTTTATATATGAATCAGTCTTACACTTCTCCAACGTGCACATCCTTAATTTGAATCAGTCATACACTTTTACCAAGTCCATTATTATTCAAAAACTAACCATGAATAAATAAACTATTAACTAAAACATAAATACTTATTATATCCAAAGTTCCAGCCATGCATACGTGAACCCTTGACATAAACGATTAATCCAACAATTATGTGCCCCTGATGGTATAAACAGTCTGAACCACGGTAAGAGAAAACAGAATGATTGCCGCAAGTAGTGCAATAGCACTCCATGGATTACTGAAATATATGCGTCTCAGCTTTGCAATATTCTTGGGCCAAAAACGATTGTAGTACTTATCCACTTGTCTGAACTCTTGGTTGTAATAGATTTCTGTAAAAGAAATGTTTTTGGATATCTTTGATCATATCTGCAGCCTCTTGGTTTGAGCCGAGCATGTTGACAAGGACTTTTGATTCTACCAGTTTAGCAATATCCTCTTGAGTATCAATAAGATTATCCATGGCAATTGCATATGATGTAAAGTAATAATGATCTACTTGAGGGGACGTTTGCTCGTAAGCAATAAAATTCCTTAAAATTAGCTCAGTGAAATCATCAATAACCAGGGTTGGCATTAGAAGAGTAGCCTTAGTCCCAAACCAGGGTAAACATGGAAAAAGAGATGATTGGAATTTAATGGTCATTGACCAGTCATCCTCTTGGTGAGGCTTAAAGTTCATCCCAGATCTATCCAGTTCTACTATCGAGTGGAATGCTGCATCCTGTATACGATTCGATGACTTGGCAGCTTGCTCTTCATCTACAAGCTTTGATGCCTCAGCGTGTTTAGGCTTCGACGACTCGGCAGCTACAAGCTGGTAGCGTGTGTGCAGATAGCCAAGAATATGATCATGGTCAACATCTATGGTTGAAATTTTTTCAGGAAAATCTGAGTCAACATCTGTGGTTGGAATTTCTCCAGGAAATTGAGAATGGAAGAGGTTAATGTACATGTGTGCCAAATAATCATCGAGAATTTGGCTAAGAGTGACAGGCCCTTTCCTCGTAACCATGTGGGGTGCCAAGCAGTCAAACAAAGCTTGAAGAACAACAAAAGGGACTTGGTTTTCTAGCAATATCAGATCAATGCCAATACGAATAATTAGCATCTCATTTGGCAAATGCCAAATTCCTCTATAATAAAGCTTGAAACAGAATTCAAGTATGAAACAACCATCCATAACCATCATCATGGCAAGCTCATCGTCACTATAGTTCTCGATCACACCAGCATAAGATTCTCTGATTTGGGGTATTAAAGTGTTTACCTTTAGCAGACATGCTTCTAATCTTTTCTTTGGCGTGGAATCTTCACAACGTTTTAATAGGTCATTAAGATAACATTCTTTCAGCCATTCAAATTCTTTCAACTTCTTATTTTCTCTATGTATAGGTCCTATAGAGACCAGCTGAGGTTCGTATGAACTTTCGTTATGATCTCTAAGAATTCTAGAAACCTTGCAAATAGATGGTGGACGTTGCTTGCCACGATTTTCTCCTCTTTTTGCACAATCAAGAAGAAAGCCTATAGTCTCGTCATTCATGTAGTATGGTGTCTGGTTGACATTGGTGATACGGTCAATGATCGGAGTACTAGTGGATGCATCACGGTCCTCCATAGTCAAACCTGCAGAAAATGACAAAATCATATTTAAAGAAAATGAAAAAAATAAGGTAGGAATGTGAGTGATGTCTGACGGTACCTTGGGTGGCTACCGGTAAGGAGGCGGCGATGTCGGTCAGGACTAGCGGATGTTTGTTGTTACTCATTGTTTATTGTGTGTTTTTAGGCAGAATTGCATATATATCCCTCCCAAAGTAAATAATTGCATATATATCCTTTGTATAAGTTTTTGATGCACATAGTACAATGGTTTTTATGCATGCTTAGGATATATATGCAATTATGCATTTTCGGAAGGATATATATGCAAAAACCTCGTGTTTTTAGTGTATGAAAATGAAACGCTAGAAAAAGTGAAAGGGGAGGGTGAGGAAATAAAGGGAGGGAAAGTGAAATTGTGTAGGATTTAATTTGGAGATAAATAAAAGAGAAATGCAAAATATATATATATATATATATATATATATATATATATATATATATAAAATTTGGTGGATTAGACAAGTGATATTGTCACTTACTGTGTTGATGAAGCGAAAAGTGTACCGCTTTTAAGGGGTCATTTAAGCCCTAAATCGTATTTATTTGATCAAATATCACCCTAAATCGTTCCTTTTGTCATTTTAGGTACTTTTGAGGAGAAATCTGGAAAAGGAGGCATTTTGGACGTTTTTTGGAGCATAAAAGTGAAGAAAACGACAAAGTCTCAAAATCTTGCTGAAAGTTACCTTTGACGGCGTCACAATTAACCCTGGACGGCGTCATGGCTTGGCAAAAGTGGTGGATGTGAAATTTACTCATGATAAGCCAGAGAAAATTGCATGGGAATTCTGACGGCGTCACGCTTTAATTTGATCAAGGTCGTCACGTTATAATTCAAAGAGGGACGGCGTCACGTTCAAAGTCTGAGGGCGTCAAGCCATGATAGGCCAGAACGGATTTTGGAGAATTAAAGAGGGACGGCGTCAAGATGGTCATCCGAGAACCCTAAAAGCGGCGAGGTGACGGTGTCACACTCCATAACGTGACGCCGTCAGATCCAAAAGTCTATATATAGTTTTCTAATTTTTTGTCATTAGGGTGGAACTTATTAGGGAACTTTGTGTGTGAAAACCCTAGGACGAATTTGGCAGCTCTTTCAAGGCTTTTTGCCTTGAGATCTTCCATGTTACATTGAAGATAAGTTATCAATTAATCATTCAATATGTCTATGTGTTGTTTGAATCTATCTTATTCTTGTCTTTTGTTTAACATGTTAGGCTAGATTTATCTTGTGTTTGCTTAGATCTAATGAAACCTAGCTATTGATTATTGGTTATTAGTGTGTTGTTAGTTGTATTGGATGATTGTTCATCTATGTCAGGCTTAAGAAAACTGGCTAACTTCCTATTCGGTAACTTGCTTGAACGTCTTAAGAAACATGAACCAATGCGTACTAAAGGTTTTTATGGTTGTATTTAATGCACAAGCGAATTCTAGTGATCCCATGTTAGGAGCTTCCTAGCCGGCTCGACATAGGAGTGAAGTAGGAGCTTGTAGAGTTGGGGAAGTACGTACGCCACCCCACGAATGGTATTAAGGAATACACCCGTCATCCACGCAACTAATACACACTAATCAACCGGTAAAAGATAGTTAGGGAGTAAGGAAATCTAAGTAAACATATTTCCCTCCACATAAGTTTTCACCAACATTTTCATTTTCTGTTATTTTATTTTATTTGCATTCGTAGTAATTTGGGTTAGTTGACTAGCAACTAATTCCGCCCACTCTTTCAAACCCGAGATTTTACTTGCTTTCATAAAAAAATATAAAAACATAAAAAGAATCTTCTCTCACCCTTAGACCTATTAAAGTAGTTTTTCATACCTAACGAACACTATTCCCTGTGGAGAACGATCAATCCCCCGTACTTACCACTACACTATACTACATCGGTCAGGTACACTGCCTGGTGGGGTTGTAAGCCTCTTGAGATCCCTCGAGAGGTAAAACCTGTTGTAAGGTTGCAAAACCACGCATCAAGTTTTTGGCGCCGCTGCCGGGGAATAGTTATTGTTTAGGTCGAATTTTTATTTTATAGGTCTACTCACTAGATTCCTTTCTAGTGAGATTTTTATTTTATTTTTCTAGGTTTTCTTTAGTCTATCTATTTTCTTCGTGTCTTTGTTCGTAACCATTACCATCCGACATCATGGAAGGTGGTAATATCCTTAATCCCAACAACCCACCACAACAACCACCTCCTAGAGCCCGCACTTTAGGAGGATATTCCCTAATTTTGGATGATGACCCCCCTAATCTTAGAATCACTAGGAGCCGAAGCTCGATAAAGACTCTTGCCACACCCTATGCTGAACCCGAAAGGGAAATGCATAAATTAAGGCGACTCCACCAAGCGGCTGAACCATCCACGATCAATTTTGATGATGCCCTCTCTGAGGAAGAATCCAATCATCATTCTACACCTCCTAGCCCTCAACCCAATCACGATATGGAAGTTCCCGAAATCCCAATCCCTAAATGTCTCAAAGACTACTCTTCTCCTACCCCTTGTGGTTTTTCCAATGCTATCGTTTTTCCAAATGAGCGCACGGATGGGGTCTTGCGTGTAACCGACATTTGGCTTGTCCAAAGTGTATGCAAATTCCACGGATTGAAAACTGAAGATCCGATCCAACACATCAAGGACTTCCTGAAAATAGTGGATACCCTCCATACGGATGGGGCTACTAGAGATACCTCCCGGCTTCGATTCTTTCCCTTCACCCTTTGTGAAAAAGCTGGAAACTGGTATAACCAACTTCCTTCCGAATCCATCTTCACATGGGAACAGCTTATCTCAAAATTCTATGAGAAATTCTTTCCCATAGGAAGAACTTCAACGTTGAGAGACGAAATCCTCCGCTTCCATGTTGGACCAGCAGAACCTATTCACAAATCTTGGATTAGATTCAAGGATCTAATTAGCCAAGTCCCTCATCATGGCATTGAACTCTGGCTTCTTGTCCAAATCTTTTATGACAGTGTCTCCAAAAACGACCAATTGGGCATTAATAATTCATCAAAAGGAAAAATAGCCAAACTAAGCGTTGAGGAAGGATGGAATAGAATTGAGGAATACGCGAATGATCAAGACGATACCTGGGATGAACCCGATTCGATCATGAGCGTTTCCAAGATCATGAAAGAGCCTCCTTTTGCTAGCCGGGTGAGTAGATTGAATGATCAGGTATCTTATCTAGACAAGTCGCAACCAACTAAGCGGTTATCAAACCCATACTTGATCTGTGATCAATGTGGTGGCCCGCATGAAGTGGAGGAATGCGAGGATGATACCACCACCGAACAAGCATGCTTGTCAAGCCACGACATCTTCGATGATCCTTCGCTCTTAACTTTCTACCAAAACAATGATTTCACCCCTTGGGGAAATCTTGTGAGAGAAGAGGGAGGAGAAGAATATCCTGACTATAAGGTTAGGAGCACTTTTGAGGATGATCTCGGGCATTTCACGTTTGAGAAGAATCTGCAACTAAATGGTCTCGACAACCTCATCATTAGCCAACAAAATGACGTGAGGGCCAATTTCGCAGAGCTCAACGCCACTCTCGACAGCCTTGGCGAACCTCAAAGAGATCCCTTACTCGCCATCACCACTCGTGCTGGAACAACTACTAAGGATCCACCCTACCCAGCTCAACCATCTAACGTCATGGAGCCCAACACCCCTCATGAGGAGGAAGATAATGTGAACGATGAGAATCCCGAACAAACCCCTCCGGTAACTCCCTCTCCACCTACTCCAACCAAACAGCCCATTAAAGTCCCATACCCGTCCCGTCTCAAGAATCAAAAGGTCGAAAACGATAATAAAAGATTCTTGTCATATTTGAGGAATTCGGTCGTCACAATACCCCTTCTTGATGCATGTTACCATATGCCCAAATATAGTACATACTTCAAGAAGTTGCTAACCAACAGAAAAGGGCTCGAGGGTCTTGTAACCTTAGGAGAAGAATGTTCTGTGGTGACTCAACGAGGGCTGCCAAAGAAGGTGGACGATCCAGGTAGTTTCACCTTGCCCTGCTCAATAGGATCTCTTTCAGTTAAGAATGCTTTAGCAGACTTAGGAGCAAGTATCAATCTTATGCCACATTCCATGTTCCTCAAATTAGGGTACTCTGGATTGAAACCCACTCGCATGAGCATCCAACTAGCCGATAGATCAGTCAAATACCCCTTAGGAATATGCGAGAATGTGTTGGTTAAGGTAGGGAAGTTCAAATTTCCAGCTGACTTCGTCATCTTAGAGATGGAAGAAGATGACCTAGTGCCCATCATTCTAGGGAGGCCATTGCTTGCAACTGCTCGCGCTGTTATTGATGTTCATGACGGCAAACTAACCTTACGAGTGGGGGCCGATAGCTTAACCTTCGACATCAAGGACACAATGAATCTTTCTCTCGAAGCAGATAATCAACTGTATTTCATCGAAGAAATCGATGAACTATCCGACGAGATTGACAATTGTATAGATGAACAGATGGAAGCTGGTTGGTTGCGAGATGAAGCTTTCTTACCCATCTTTGAGGAGGAAAAGACTATGGATGTAAACGCAGTCTCTTTTTATCCCAGACAAGAAATCGAACAGCTTGAGCTTCGTAAACCCGAGAACAAACTTAAACCCTCCATCATCGAGCCACCTGCGGTAGAACTCAAGGAACTCCCAACCAACCTTGAATATGCTTTCCTCCAAGGGGAAGATCAACTTCCGGTAATCATAAGCTCTTCCTTGAAAAGTGAACAAAAAGATAAACTCTTAGGAGTTTTAAAAAAATATAAAGGGGTTATAGCATGGAGTGTAGCCGACATCAAAGGGATTGACTCTACTTTCTGCACGCATAAAATCCTCATGGAGGAGGATTATAAACCTACCGTGCAGCCTCAAAGGCGAGTAAACCCCAACATTAAGGAAGTCGTGAAAAAGGAAGTCATTAAGCTCCTAGATGCAGGGCTAATTTACCCAATTTCCGACAGTCCATGGGTGAGTCCTGTGCAGGTTGTACCAAAAAAGGGAGGAATGACAGTAGTAAAGAACGATAAGGATGAGTAAGTGCCTCAACGAACGGTAACTGGGTGGCGTGTGTGCATCGATTATAGGAAGTTGAATGATGCAACCCGAAAGGATCATTTCCCTCTCCCATTTATCGACCAAATGTTGGAAAGGTTAGCGGGGCATGAGTACTACTGCTTCCTAGATGGGTTCTCAGGGTATTTCCAAATCCCTATCGCTCCTGAGGACCAAGAAAAGACTACGTTTACATGTCCTTATGGCACCTTCGCCTACATGCGAATGCCCTTTGGACTATGTAATGTCCCCGCCACTTTCCAGCGCTGCATGACGGCAATCTTCCATGAGTTAATGGAAGACAGCATGGAGGTCTTCATGGATGATTTTTCAGTCTTTGGAAACTCTTTTGATCGCTGTCTTGCTAACCTTGAGAAAATGCTCAAACGTTGTGAGTAGACCAACTTGGTTCTAAACTGGGAAAAGTGCCACTTTATGGTAAAAGAAGGGATTGTGCTAGGGCACAAAATTTCAGGAAGTGGAATCGAAGTAGACCGGGCAAAAATTGAAGCTATATCCAAACTTCCCTATCCAACAACTGTCAAGGCAATCCGTAGCTTTTTGGGTCATGCTGGCTTCTATAGGAGATTCATTAAAGATTTCTCAAGAGTAGCTAAATCAATGACTCAGTTGCTCATGAAGGATGCCCCGTTCGACTTCTCTCAAGAGTGCAAGGATGCATTCGATCAATTGAAGCAGGAACTTACCCAAGCTCCAATTATGGTCACCCCCAACTGGGAATTACCCTTTGAAATCATGTGCGATGCTAGCGATTATGCTGTTGGAGCAGTATTAGGCCAAAGACTTAACAAACACTTTCAGCCAATATACTACGCTAGCAAAACCATGAATCCTGCTCAAGAAAACTACACTACCACTGAAAAGGAATTACTAGCCGTAGTATTTGCTTTTGATAAGTTTCGCCAATATCTTGTCCTTTCCAAAACGGTTGTTTTTACGGACCATTCAGCTATTCGATATCTTTTTAATAAACTGGATGCTAAACCACGGTTACTTCGTTGGATCTTACTATTGCAAGAATTCGATGTTGAGATTCGTGATAAGAAAGGAGCCAAGAATCTTGCAGCTGATCATCTCTCTCGTCTCGAAAACCCCAGCCTCGCTGAATCTGATAAGAGTGAGATTCGGGAGTCATTTCCTGAAGAGCAGCTCATGTCAATAAATGATTCTGAACCATGGTATGCGGATTATGCTAACTACCTGGCAAGTCGAGTCATTCCCGAGCATATGAGCAGGCATGAAAAAAAGAGGTTCTTCAATCAATTAAGGTATTACTTTTGGGATGAACCTTTCTTATTCCGAAGGTGTCCGGACCAGGTAATCAGGCGTTGTGTTTCGGAAAAGGAGGCTGTCAGAATTATGAAAGAGTGTCATGCAGGTCCATCTGGAGGACATCACGGAATAAACACTACTGCACGAAAGGTCTTCGACGCGGGATTCTATTGGCCTACAATATTTCGTGATGTGAAGGGAATGATACAAACTTGTGACGCATGTCAAAGAGCTGGGAATATCTCTAGGAGGGATTAAGCCCCACAGAATTATATACAAGTTTGTGAGGTTTTCGATGTTTGGGGAATTGATTTCATGGGACCCTTCCCATCTTCAGGTGGGAATGAATACATCTTGGTGGCCATCGATTATGTTTCGAAATGGGTGGAAGCACAAGCCCTTAGGACTAACGACGCTAGGGTAGTCATTCATTTCTTAAAAAAATTGTTCGCTAGGTTCGGAATTCCGAAGGCTCTTATTAGTGACAGGGGAACCCATTTTTGCAATTCACAAATGGAGAAAGTCATGAAAAGATATGGAGTCTCTCACCGATTCTCCACCGCTTACCATCCTCAAACCAACGGTCAAGTCGAAAACACTAATAGAGCCATAAAGAGAATATTGGAGAAAACGGTCAATCAAAACCGAAAGGATTGGTCTTTTAAGCTCGATGAAGCTTTATGGGCATTTCGAACCGCTTATAAGACGCCAATCGGGACAACCCCGTTCCGTATGGTATATGGCAAGGCATGCCACCTTCTAGTAGAACTGGAACACAAGGCATATTGGGCACCTAAGGCTTGTAATTTGGATTATACGGTTGCGGGAACAAATAGATTCTTACAGCTCCAAGAGCTCGATGAATTGAGATTAGAGGCTTATGAATCTTCCATTACATACAAAGAAAGGGCGAAAAGATGGCATGACCAACGGATTAAGAGACCCAAGGAGTTTTCAGAAGGAGACAAGGTCTTATTATATAATTCTCGCTTAAGGCTATTTCCTGGGAAACTTAAATCTAGATGGTATGGACCTTTTACCGTAAGGTGCTCCTCTAAAACCGGAGCCGTTGTATTAATTGACGACGAGGATAGAGAATTCACTGTGAATATTCAACGAGTCAAGCATTATCAAGAGAATGGTAATGAAATGATCAATGAGGAAGACATAACTTTCGATGAAGAAGTCACGTAATGTACGGTGACTTTGAGTCTAGCTACAAGACTCGTTAATAAAGAAAAGCGCTTCTTGGGAGGCAACCCGAGCTTTATTTATTTGCTTTGTGTGTTTATTTATTTGTTTGTTTGAATTTATTTGTTTCCGTATGTTTGTTTAATTTTTATTCTTATTGATTCATGTTCAAAAGTAAATTGTGAAAATGCTTTATTTTGTTTTTAACTTCGTCTTAACTACATATAAAGGTATTTTGCAAAAGTTAAGTGTAAGGGAAATCTAAATCGGTTTATTAGAACACAAATGAACATGAATCATAATAATAATAAATTAACATACATATTAGTATTTGTTTGAGTCAAATGCTTGTATCGAGTCATAATGATATTTTGCAGGATTTCCAGGAAATGAGGTATAGGTTTTTCCAGAAATTTTCCGGAAACGTAACATGAGAATTCTGTCAGATTGTTTCTGACGGCGTCAGGAGTTACAACCTGACGGCGTCAGGTTTAATTTTCTGAAAATTTTTGAAAGTTTGGTTTTCATAAAAAGTTTTTATTAAATCTATAACTTATAATCTCCAGGAATCTGCAAAATTATCATTCCACAAGCATTATATCCTTATATATAGATTTATCCCGCCGATGTTATGCAGGTTTTCGTGTTTGTTTTCTCAGGTTTAACAGGTTATTTTGGACAAGGAAATGTTTTGGATCAAGCTTTTGGCGATGCATTAGTCATGAAGCTTTTACATTCTCTTTGGAAGAAGATCTAACCGTGTTATTTCATTATCCACCAAGCGAATCAGGGAGTATTTGATTTCATTCTTTTACTTTATTCTTTTACATCTTGTTATTTGAACATTGGGGACAATGTTCATCTTAAGTGTAAGGGGGGTAAAAATACGATTTTTAGAGAATACTATTGCGCTTGATTTTTGTTTGTTTAATAGTGGATGTGTAATAAAACTGAGATAAATACCTGTTAGGGTAATTTTAGTGCCAAATTTAAAATTTTTTACAACATTTAGGAGTGAAACTTTGATCTTAATGAGCGTCTCACGGATAGGAGTTATATGACTAGCACAAAAACCGTACCACTAAAAAATTTTTCCACCCCAAATATGTGAGGTTCGCCCCTAGAATTGGTAGGAAAAGCATTTATGCTATGATGTGTGTACCGGTAGCACTTAGATTCTAGAACTTGCGTTAGGACCATTCCGAGGCCACAAGTGAGACTACATTCGTGTAGTTAGATTTACTACATGATAAGAGGCATTAGGATTAACCCATTGTTTTACACCTGTGCTTTTGTTACAATTACATTGGCTACATTGGTCAAGTAATTCTCCCACACCTTTTGCGTTGTACTCATTTTTAGTACACGATACCCCTAGTACACCCCTCAGAGCCTATCTTTTCGTTTCGACCTTTAAGCATTTACTTAAAGGAAGAATTTGTTACACCCCACTTAAATGTACACCCAAATCGCCTTAGCCTACCTTGTATGCACTCATTTTTAGTGCATTATTGTGACAACATTTGTTTAAACCCAAGTTAATTATCTAATTGATTACATGGTTGCTAAGTCGAGTCATATCCTTGTACATATTGTTTTGGGACGATTGGGACTCATGGGTAAAGTACTAGTGTAATGGAGTAATGGGGAAGAACATCATTTATTACCCCCATATGTGCTAAATATTTTAAAAGTACTCCAAGTTTTTCGATTATCTTAATTCGAGTCATTAGAATAGTTATTTGTAAAGTTATGTAAAAGTTCAAGTGTAAGGGGAATGCAACGCCCCTATGATGTATTATTTTGGATGGTAGGGCAAAAGTGTAGAAAAAACATACGGACTACCATCCCGTTTCATTTTATGTTTATTTTATGTTTTTGTTATTTTCTTTCATTAGCTTAAGATCGAGTCGAGTCTTGGCTTAGCAACATTGTATAGTACATGTAATTGATCAAGATCTTTAACTCGCCACCAGTAAAATATCCCTTATCCAACAAAACCGTGTTTTCCTTTTCCCTACACCTAACGTTATAACCCATTTAAAAGCCCTCTTTGATAGTTTATCTTAGGTGCTTACGCCTAGTGGAGGAGGTTTTCGATCCTTTCCCAAGCCTATGGTAATCTATTTGCTATGACAGGTAGTGAGAGATATTATCCGTTTTCATTTATGAGATTTATTTTGATGACACCTGAGAGATGTGAGTATCTAAACACTACTTGTGAGGTGCTAGTTTATAATCTCCGTGCTTATTATGATTAAAGTGGAACGATTATTTGTTGTAATTACTTTTATATTAGCATTAAATGACCCCTAACTTGTATTTTGATTAGAATAAAAGCGCATTTGCTTGAGGACAAGCAAATCTCAAGTGTAAGGGTATTTGATGAAGCGAAAAGTGTACCGCTTTTAAGGGGTCATTTAAGCCCTAAATCGTATTTATTTGATCAAATATCGCCCTAAATCGTTCCTTTTGTCATTTTAGGTACTTTTGAGGAGAAATCTGGAAAAGGAGGCATTTTGGACGTTTTTGGAGCATAAAAGTGAAGAAAACGACAAAGTCTCAAAATCTTGCTGAAAGTTACCTTTGACGGCGTCACAATTAACCCTGGACGGCGTCATGGCTTGGCAAAAGTGGTGGATGTGAAATTTACTCATGATAAGCCATGAGAAAATTGCATGGGAATTCTGACGGCGTCACGCTTTAATTTGATCAAGGTCGTCACGTTATAATTCAAAGAGGGACGGCGTCACGTTCAAAGTCTGAGGGCGTCAAGCCTTGATAGGCCAGAACGGATTTTGGAGAATTAAAGAGGGACGGCGTCAAGATGGTCATCTGAGAACCCTAAAAGCGGCGAGGTGACGGCGTCACACTCCATAACGTGACGCCGTCAGATCCAAAAGTCTATATATAGTTTTCTAATTTTTTGTCATTAGGGTGGAACTTATTGGGGAACTTTGTGTGTGAAAACCCTAGGACGAATTTGGCAGCTCTTTCAAGGCTTTTTGCCTTGAGATCTTCCATGTTACATTGAAGATAAGTTATCAATTAATCATTCAATATGTCTATGTGTTGTTTGATTCTATCTTATTCTTGTCTTTTGTTTAACATGTTAGGCTAGATTTATCTTGTGTTTGCTTAGATCTAATGAAACCTAGCTATTGATTATTGGTTATTAGTGTGTTGTTAGTTGTATTGGATGATTGTTCATCTATGTTAGGCTTAAGAAAACTGGCTAACTTCCTATTCGGTAACTTGCTTGAACGTCTTAAGAAACATGAACCAATGCGTACTAAAGGTTTTTATGGTTGTATTTAATGCACAAGCGAATTCTAGTGATCCCATGTTAGGAGCTTCCTAGCCGGCTCGACATAGGAGTGAAGTAGGAGCTTGTAGAGTTGGGGAAGTACGTACGCCACCCCACGAATGGTATTAAGGAATACACCCGTCATCCACGCAACTAATACACACTAATCAACCGGTAAAAGATAATTAGGGAGTAAGGAAATCTAAGTAAACACATTTCCCTCAACATAAGTTTTCACCAACATTTTCATTTTCTGTTATTTTATTTTATTTGCATTTGTAGTAATTTGGGTTAGTTGACTAGCAACTAATTCCGCCCACTCTTTCAAACCCGAGATTTTACTTGCTTTCATAAAAAAATATAAAAGCATAAAAAGAATCTTCTCTCACCCTTAGACCTATTAAAGTAGTTTTTCATACCTAACGAACACTATTCCCTGTGGAGAACGATCAATCCCCCGTACTTACCACTACACTATACTACATCGGTCAGGTACACTGCCTGGTGGGGTTGTAAGCCTCTTGAGATCCCTCGAGAGGTAAAACCTGTTGTAAGGTTGCAAAACCACGAATCATGTGTGAATTTTCTTTTGTAAATTTTTAGTGAGCATATCATACCTCATTTTGAAAACTAAGTCACATATCATGTACTCTATTTAGTTGTGTAAAGAGTAACACTTCTTTATTCAAAAAGTCACATATCTTCTGTTTTCAGTAAAGAAATTTCAAAAATTACTTATTTTAAACACGTTTTTTGTGTGTTTCTAAGAAAACATTTATGAGAAACTTCTCATTTTCCAAAAACTAAATGATGCGCGTGATGTGTCGTTGCGGTTTTGCAGTATTAATGCCTACTCAAGTTTTAAATTTATATTTAGCCGACTTATCAATAACACACACACTTAACGAGCAGTGTACCCGGTCAGTATGAATATAATGGTAAGTAGAGTGTCGATCACTAAGAGTGGAACGTATTATCTAGTTATTCTAATCAGTATTTTAATATCCTAAGTTAGCTATACAACCTAATCTAACGCAAGGGGGGTTCAGCCTGAGAGACTGGGACGGTTTGGTTATGATTAAATAGTAAACTAAACTAATGAGCACGAATCAGCGATTAGCACACACGTACACAGATAGATACTTGAGACAATAAGAAGACCTGTCCTGATAATTAAGTAGCTTGTCACTTGTTTTATTGCTAGTTTTATTTGAAGTGTATATAATTAACCTTTTCTCGTTGGCTCTAATCTTATCGGCGAGTAAACCCTTAATGATCACTTATGTCTATCCCACTATCCTAGAATATTGAGCATTTGTGATGCCCACGTTTCGTATACGCTAGAATAGATAGGCGAGGAAGGGGCATGGCGACCCAAGCAATGCTCAGCTAGACACAGAGGTTATCAATGCACTAATAAAAGTCACCAAAGACATCAACATATAAACTTTAATTAATGGGAAAGCAATTTTAAGGGGTGATCATGATATTCCGTAGTCACATGACATCAGCCCATCAATTCTGATGAATTAAAGTGTACTAATACAATAAAACAAAACTACTTAATGAATTGAATACATGCAGGACCTTCTTACAGCTCTTGTATCTTCGTTCAGGGTGTGTCTTGTGCTGCTAATACGTCTGAATTCGTCTCTGGTTTGGTACTCGTACGTATGGTATCTTGCACTCTCCAACTCTCAAATTCGTCTGACCTTGGGGTATTTATAGTTTCTGTCTGAGGGTTAGATGCGGCGCATAGGATAAGTAGATGCGGCGCATTGACTTAACTTCGCGTGGGGTCCAAGATTAATATATTCAGGAATATTCGTACACCGCCTTAAGATGCGGCGTAACTCCATTTCTCTATGCGGCGCATGTCCTTTGATGTCTTGGATTGTAACTTGTGAAATCTTGATAGTGATACGCCGTATGTAAGAAGTATGTTACGGCGTATCTGGAGTAGAATGATCTTGATCTTGTACATTTCAGTAGACTCTTAACATCTTGCTTGTTTTGCTCCATAATTAGTCCAAAATCGTCAAGTTTCACATAATACTTGTTTTTACCTGAGAATTACAAAAGTAAACATTAGCGTATCAATTCTCATATATAATATAATAAAACAAGTCAAATAAATAGGATAAATGATAATAATAAAATGTACTTATTTGAGTTCATCAAATATCCCCCCACTTGAACTTTACTTCTCCCCAAGTAAACCTTAGAATAAATCTTATGAAAATGTATCCTAAAAGATATTAGGATTTATTTTTATATTTAAGCATGTATTCGTTTTGTCATAATTGCACAAACAAACACTTAACGAATTAGAAATAAAATAAAATATTTCGATAAAAGCGAATCTAATCGTTTAACTGTCCAGTCGTGACGAATATTTTATCATAAGCTTGGCAATTATACGCATCTCCCCCACTAAAGCCAAGGAATAACAAGTCTAAAGCGGTAAAAAGGGTTTGTTGGTTAAGGGTTAATCATTCTTCTTAATCTCTATCGATCTCACGTTCCAGAAAAGGCAACAAAATCACAAATACATGATCGAATCCACGAACACGATACTTGCAATTGCTCAAATCCTTAACTCGAATGGGCTAAAGATAGGACCAAGTAATCTTTACCAATAATATTATATCAAAAAGGGCGACAAAATCATAAATACATAGCCGAATCCATGACTACGATACTTAAGATTGCTCAAATCCCTAATCTCAGTAAATCAAAGGTTTGGATAAAGAATGATGTAGGGCATGGATAATATTTGGGATACAAATTGGTGTAAAATGAAAAATAAACAAAACAGATAAATTAAAATCCTAAGTGTGGTAAATTACTGTCCCAACCATCCCATGAAAAAGACTCATATCATTGAATAACTCACGCTTTAACACTTGAAACACACGCTTTAGGTAGACACGAATTATGCTCAACAATATCTTAATCAAAGAATAATCCTAGTTGGCGTTCCCATAACGGCCAACTCCCATTCAATCAATAAATGTAATATACAACAAATAGTGGTGATATCGCCCACTTAATACAAAACTTTGCATAAGTTGGTTAAAACGAACTTCCAACTTTTTCTTTTTCTTTTTCTTTTCTATTTTTTTCGATTTTTTTTTTTTTTTTTTTTGTTATTATTTTTTTCTTCTTTTGACATCAACATATATGTGTAAAATTTCACAACTTTTCTATCACTATATTTCCGGATAATTTTTCCATACTCTTCATACTTTCAGAAATAACTGTAATAGTGAAAGTAGTAAACACACGAAAAAAATAAACTCAAAGATATACAATATTTACTTTCATACCAATTGCATTGTGCAATTTCCTGACTCAACCAAAGATAATGAATTACGCACGCGAACACAGGTAATGTAAGGAAACACACTTTGCCTAAAGCAATTAACCACGGATTTTAATCTACAGGGTAGGCTAAGGTGTAAGGGTGTATCGAAACATTATAACAAAGGTGTAAGAAACGAAAGGAATGGCTCTGAGTGTTTTTCTAGGGGTATCTTATTCTAAAAGTGAGAGTAACAAAGGGTTTATACGAGGGTTAACTAACCAGTGTAGTTGGAATATCATATAACATATAAAGGCTATTTGGGTGTAATCCTAGATATTTACCAATTTAGACAAGTCATTCCAATTATATAGATAATACTTATTATGGTGGTCTCGAATAGTATATAAGCCAAGTTCTAAAGTTTACAAGTCACCGGCACACTCATAGATTTGTGAATTTTGATAAGTTCACAATTTTTGGAAATAATGTTATGTGTGCAGCTATGTAATTTAGACTTTAAACAAAAACATGCTATAAAATTTTAAGTTTTGATATATTAAGCGCATTTTAAGCATATTTTGCAAAAGTTTAGGACAAGTAAGTGTTCTAATTCTCCAATCCCCCCACTTAAGTTAATCAACGTCCTCGTTGTTTGTATCAAAGATTAAAAACTGGAAAATAAAATAATTAGAACAGAAAAACTCCCCTGAGATTTACTCGGTATGATCCTCCATTATTCGTATAAGAGCAAAAATCAACTTTCTTGTGGATTAGAACGTTTAAGCTTCATAGATGATGTATCCACAGAAATGCAGGAATCTATAATACCATTTAGACTTTAACACACCTGAGTTAAGAATGTTCAAACTTGCATAATACATTAGTAGTTAGTAAAAATAAAACTAAAAAATTAAAATGAAAATCATCAGGTCAGTCGATACGCCGTATCTTATAGAAGAAGATACGCCGTATCGAGCCTGGAATAAATACGAAATAAAATAAAAGATGTGTCGCATCCTTAACCAGGGATGCGCCGCATTAAAATACTGACAGAAAGTTTTAAAGTCAAAAATAAAAATGCAGAAAATTAAATAAGATATGACCAGTGCAGGCGATGTGTCGCATCTTATGATTGAGATGCGCCGCATCTTCTACAGGTCTGACAGACTCGACACAGAACAGAATATAAAAATTCTCCAGGTTGTCTCCCGGTCAGCACTTGTCTTTATTCCAGAGTCTTCAAGTTAGACTCACGTTCAGTTCTTTAATACTGATCATTGAAGGAGTCGGAGGCATCGCGCTCCCTCATCGTCAGTCCAGTAATATTGCACACTCCTTGCTCGTCCTTAATTTCCACGCCATTCTTCTTTAGTATCTGTATAAACAAAGTTCTTTCCCTTTCGGGCAGGGATGACAAAATGATAGACAGGAAATCCTTATTATTATATAGGCATAAATATGCAAGGTGGGGTGGTAGTTCAATAAACTTATCATTACTCAAATTCGTATTCTCAACTATTCTCCTACGTTTGTTAATTACTTCGCAATCATACCACTCATCATCAGAATCATTAACAATATCGCGCCTAAGTTCGGTAGGTACATTAAGGTCAATAAATTCCTCGAAGTTCTCATGATTAGGATTAGTTGAGTTGTTTTGAATCAATGTTTCCCCCATAAGCCTAGCTTCAAGATCGAGGTCCATACGTTCTCTTAATCCTAGCACATAGACGCCTCTAATTATGCTCTTAGCAGGATTTTGGCACTTATAGACTAGTTTATCATTCCCTACTTTTAATGAGATTTTTCTTTTAAACACATTAATCTTAGCATGGGCGGTAGACAAGAAAGGTCTTCCAAGGATTAAAGGAATCTTAACATCCTCGGGCATATCTAATATAACAAAGTGTACGGGGAAAACAAACTTCTCAATCTTAACTAGCACATTTTCAGCAATCCCTTCAGGTCGTTTTACCGTTTTATCAGCCAATTCAATAAGCAGCTTAGTTGGTGCTAATTTTCCTAGTCCTAGGGTAGTGAATGTCTTAAGGGGCATAACACTAATGCTAGCTCCTAAGTCAGCTATTTCATTATTGAAAGATGTGTCATTAATTGAACATGGTAAAGTAAAACTTCCTGGGTCCTTTTCTTTATGAGGCAAGGCACGTAAGTCGGTTGTAGAGCTCTCTTCTTTCATTGTAGCCTTGATCTCCTCTTCAATATTTGTCTTCTCTTTGAGTAGCCTCCTTAAACTGATTGAAGAATTAAAGAAAAATTCGGGCTTTGCAGCATCATTACCATTCATCAATCTTCTAGGAAAAGGTATGTTAGGTG
Source organism: Artemisia tridentata subsp. tridentata (assembly GCA_021014915.2). NCBI lineage: Eukaryota > Viridiplantae > Streptophyta > Magnoliopsida > Asterales > Asteraceae > Artemisia > Artemisia tridentata. The sequence continues at coordinate 327,148,738 of CP139502.1, forward strand.
TGACTTCTTCATTAGTGCATATGGCCTTGACATGATCTCTTGGGTTAGTTTCAGTTGAGCTAGGTAAACTTTCGTATCCCCTTTCTTGAAGAACTTTGCTCATTTGTCCGATTTGTTGTTCCAATGCTTTGATCGAAGCTCCTTGATTTCTTGTTATAGTATCCGTTGAGGCTCGGATTTCTTTGATCATAGCAGTGTTCTCTTCATGTCTTTTAGCAGCATCGGCCATAATTTGCTTTAGAGTATCATCCAAAGTCTGCCTCCTTTCTTGATAAGTGGGATTATAGTTATTCTTTTGATAGTATCCCGGAGCAGCTTCCCTAAATCTTCCTGAAGGTCGGAATGGTTGTCCAAATTGTGTGTAGTATGCTTCTTCAAAAGTCTCACTTTCATTCATTTTAGGGCAATCCTTAGTGTAGTGAGGTCCTTCGCATTTTTCACATCCAACTTGGGCAGCATAAACTTTCTCATCACGCTTCTTCATCTCTCTACTAATTTTATCCAATTGAGCTTGAATTGCAGCAAAACCCGTCAAAATTAGTGCTGCTCTTAGATCTAGTAGTGGTTCCGTCGTGCCATTTTTGAGAGTGATCAGCAGCTTCTTGGATAGCTTTTCTAGCATCGGCTGTACTCATTTGAGGCACAGCTCCCTTAGCATCCAAGATTTGTCTTGTAGGCACGTCCAATCCTTGATAGAACAATATTATCTCCTGCATTGGACTTAGATAATGTTGAGGGCATTTCATCAATAAGTCTTTAAATCGTTCCCAAGCTTGATAAAGAGTTTCATCAGGCTTTTGCTTGAAACTGTTGATAGCCTCCATCTTTTTGGCAGTTTTAGCAGGTGGACAATATCTTTTCAGGAATTTGCTCTTCAAATCTTCCCATGTTGTGATTGAACTAGCAGGTTCATTCCTTAGCCACTTATTAGCAGCTCCTTTAAGCGAAATTGGAAAGATTCTTAGCATAAGTTGATCGTCAGAGACTCCTTCTGTAGTAAAAAAATCTGCAATCTCGAGGACTTTTTCAACATGTTCATTAGCATCTTCATGTTCTGTTCCACTGAAAGCATTTTCTCTTAGCTCCTTGAGAAACTGACCCTTCAACTCAAACTTTGACTTTTCATCAAACTTTGGTCTAGCAACTCCTGAACTGTAATCAGCACGGGTTTTGTTCATGTATTCCTCCATAGTAGTGTTTTCCGCCATTGTTTCTGTTTCTTCTTCCTCCTTTTCTTCAGAAAAGTAATCAAGCTCGAAAGAACTTGAAATTTCAAAGCTTTTTGTGTTGAAAAGCCTTTTAAGCGAATGAAAAGCTCATTCAGGATCTTTGAAAGGTTTAATCAAGTTCTTAGTTGAACTCCTGGTCATGCACTTCCTGAAACTATCACAAAAGCATCAGTAGGGTATGTTCAAGAAAGTAATATATCAGAAAATTAACAACGAAAACGGAATACGAAAAATAAAAGTTGCTGATATCTGCAAGCAATGCGCCGCATCCAAAAAGATGGATACGCCGTATCTTACTTCGTTAAAATTTAATCAGACTTTTATTCAGAAAACAGATACGCCGCTTATAAATTAGAATGCGCCGTATCAGTTTAATTTATCAAAAATCGACTATATTTATTAAAATTAAATGCATCGTATTAACAAAAGCTAGTGCGCCGTATTTTCGTTACGTTTCAAAATACAAGATTTTTGATTTAGAAGATGCGCCGTATCGATAAAAATCGATGCGTCGTATCTGTTTAATAATTCGAAAACTGTTTTTAATTTAAATCGAAAATACGCCGTATCTGTTAAAACAGATGCGTCGTATGGCGTTAGGGTTTAGAAAAAATTTCTTATTAAAAACAGAATACGCCGTATCTTGGGAAAGATGCGTCGTACTCGAATTTATTAAACGCGCTGTATTTTATAAAAATTAAACGCAATACGCTGTATCTGTGAAAACAGATGCGCCGTATCATTTGTATTAGCACATTACAACGATAGCAGAATGCAGAAAAATAAAATCAAAACTAAAAACAAAGAAAAAGAAACAAAGATTAAAGAAAATAAAAAAAAAAACACACAAAAACAGAAAATATGCAAATAATACAATGAATGCAATTTATCTAATATATAACAGGGTTAGTGGTTAGAATCTAAAAATTAAAAAGAAAAACCTAATTAAAATACTAATCAAATTAACAGATAATAACAATTCACTCCCCGGCAGCGGCGCCAAAAACTTGATGCGCGTGATGTGTCGTTGCGGTTTAGCAGTATTAATGCCTACTCAAGTTTTAAATTTATATTTAGCCGACTTATCAATAACACACACACTTAACGAGCAGTGTACCCGGTCAGTATGAATATAATGGTAAGTAGATTGTCGATCACTAAGAGTGGAACGTATTATCTAGTTATTCTAATTAGTATTTTAATATCCTAAGTTAGCTATACAACCTAATCTAACGCAAGGGGGGTTCAGCCTGAGAGACTGGCACGGTTTGGTTATGATTAAATAGTAAACTAAACTAATGAGCACGAATCAGCGATTAGCACACACGTACACAGATAGATACTTGAGACAATAAGAAGACCTGTCCTGATAATTAAGTAGCTTGTCACTTGTTTTATTGCTAGTTTTATATGAAGTGTATATAATTAACCCTTTCTCGTTGGCTCTAATCTTATCGGCGAGTAAACCCTTAATGATCACTTATGTCTATCCCACTATCCTAGAATATTGAGCATTTGTGATGCCCACGTTTCGTATACGCTAGAATAGATAGGCGAGCAAGGGGCATGGCGACCCAAGCAATGCTCAGCTAGACACAGAGGTTATCAATGCACTAATAAAAGTCACCAAAGACATCAACATATAAACTTTAATTAATGGGAAAGCAATTTTAAGGGTGATCATGATATTCCGTAGTCACATGACATCAGCCCATCAATCCTGATGAATTAAAGTGTACTAATACAATAAAACAAAACTACTTAATGAATTGAATACATGCAGGACCTTCTTACAGCTCTTGTATCTTCGTTCAGGGTGTGTCTTGTGCTGCTAATACGTTTGAATTCGTCTTTGGTTTGGTACTCGTACGTATGGTATCTTGCACTCTCCAACTCTCAAATTCGTCTTACCTTGGGGTATTTATAGTTTCTGTCTGAGGGTTAGATGCGGCGCATAGGATAAGTAGATGCGGCGCATTGACTTAACTTCGCGTGGGGTCCAAGATTAATATATTCAAGAATATTCGTACACCGCCTTAAGATGCGGCGTAACTCCATTTCTCTATGCGGCACATGTCCTTTGATGTCTTGGATTGTAACTTGTGAAATCTTGATAGTGATACGCCGTATGTAAGAAGTATGTTGCGGCGTATCTGGAGCAGAATGATCTTGATCTTGTACATTTCAGTAGACTCTTAACATCTTGCTTGTTTTGCTCCATAATTAGTCCAAAATCGCCAAGTTTCACATAATACTTGTTTTTACCTGAGAATTACAAAAGTAAACATTAATGTGTCAATTCTCATATATAATATAATAAAACAAGTCAAATAAATAGGATAAATGATGATAATAAAATGTACTTATTTGAGTTCATCACTAAACACACCCATACAGGGACGAAGCCAAAAGATTGTGTTAAGGGAGTCGTAAATAATTTGTACAATAACATACAACTCGTAGACTTAGGGTGTGTTTGTTTTTTGAAAAAAATGTCTTACTAGCCTCTTACTCTTACCAAGTCAGAGGCGGTAAGAGCTGGTGAGACATTAGTGTTGTTTGTTTTTTTCTTTTGAGTCAAACCCGACCAGACATATGACATCTTACTTAATAAGAGGTAGGGGGCTTGTCTTATTGCCTCTTACTCTATAAGAGACTAAAGACTTGTGTTAATTTAATATATTTGATGGTTTATTAACTATGTTATATTTATGATAAAAAGTCTTGTTTAATATTTACATAAGTTACTTATTATCGCATTGCATTGGTTTAATAAATAAATTGCAATAACGAACACTTAAAATCATTCGGACAATTTTACAAAAAACAAACATCATTATTTCGTTCAGATTTAGACTTTCTAGCCACCTCTTGCCGGTAAGATGTGGTAGTCAGATTCAGACCTAAAACAACTTAATGAAACAAACACACCCTTTATTACTTTACCGGTTCAATGGTTCAACCAAGTCAGTCGGTCTTCAACACAAATGAAATTACAACTAGGTCTTAGAGAGTTATGGTGTATGACCTTAAATCATCAATAAAACACTAACATGATGTCAAATTAACACGTATCAAGCTTTTGCTAATTTTATACTACTATGTATTATCCTAAAAAAAAGGGTATCAAATAAATACGGAGTAATGAACAAGTAGAAGCAAAGAATAAAAAAAAAAAAAAGAAAAGAAAAAAAGAATGGTGGCTTTACTTGTTTGAATTAGAGAATAACTTCTTCGCGTGAGCGATATGTCATAACATATCAAACTAGTGGGTTTCCTTTTTTTCAAAGCAATGTGACAAAAAGCAAGGTAGGTACTACTACTCACACGAAACATATTTGATATTAACTAGACGAGTACCCCGTGCATAGAAATGGGATTTTCTAACGGCAGATAATTATAGTGATATTTTGGTTACACAAAAAATTTAATCAAAATATCATTATAACTATATGCTACTATAAAATCTAGTTACTACGCATTGGTACTCGTCTAGTCATACAAAAAAGTCAAATTGGTTTTCAAACATATAATTAAACGAAATTCTCATGGTTTGATGGTAAACAACTTAACAGTCGACAATCCTTGCTTGGTAAGGAGGTCCAACATTTTTTGCTATTCGATTAGAGATCCTCTAAGAGTCGATGTCAGAATGGCATTTTCCTTTTTTAACAACTTTTTTCTGTATATGAGTATATCTAGATCTTCGTTTCTGATTAGGAGTGTTTGGATCAATTTTAATCATATAAGGAATGTAGGAAATAAATTTTATTCCACGTTTAAGGTTTATATTATCCTCCTTATATACGTATAGAAGTTAGGGTATTGCTTTTTTTATTATCGTTCTCGTTACGTGTCATGTTCTCTAGCTCTATGGCTTTATCATCTAGACGTAATCATAAGTACTTAGGTAGCAAAGGTGGTCAAAGGGATGGATGAATGGGTTCGAGAGTGGTGTTGGACCACAAAATAACCATGAGGATGGGTGTTACAGTTTCGAGTCCTTTCCCGAACATGTCAAGAATCAAAGAACAATCACACCATCACAATACATTTAAAGGATAAATATCAACAACTCAAAATGAGCTCGTTGATAAAAACATGGGCTGCGCCACCAAGATTCGAAAGAACTTGTTCCCCAAAGATAGCTCATTTGCTCCATTTAGTATTCAGGGATCGAAATAATGCTATCTAGATACTGCTTATTGGGTCATTATTCACGTTCTTTGAGTTTGAGATAGTTGGGTTCCTGTTTCCATACTTGACTGGGTGTATGTTACGCTCCAACCTAAAGTACCCATCCTCTCCCCAGTTGGTTCCCCATGAGTTCCTAACGAGCCAATAATCCTTCCCGTTTTTTGAACCGTATCCCACCATGTAATCCTATATTTCTATTCCAACCAACCTTAACTACAAGCTAAAACTATAAATAAAAACAACTACTAAACCGTGACACTCTTAATGAAATAAAGTAAAGAATATATGAAGAGAAGAGAGGCGTGTGATATAATCTTTGGCCGAATGTTATTGCTAAACAAATGAGAGAACATAAAGATAAAATACACACAAACACACTCTCACACCTAGACAATACTAAGAGGCACACAAGAAATGTGAGAGAGTGTGGGTATAAATACTAGACGCCCTTGTTGCCCTAAAGGGCTTTGTGCTGGGCTCGGTTGGGCTTTTGTTACATGGGTTGGACTTTGTCCATTTCTCTTAGATATACATGTACTACATATTACTTAAGTATTTTAGCCCAACCGAGTTCTAGACTATCTAAACTAAGTCGACACAATACAAAGTTCAATTAGTGAGAATGACCATCACTTTTCTAAAAATATAAAAGCTAACAATCTCCCCCTAAGGGATGGTCATTTCCATGATGCTCCGGTGATTGGTTTTTTGTCTTTAACGTCTTGAACTTTGTGTGTCATTGTAGATTTTTCTTCATTCAATGTTTCTTCATGCATTTGTGATCTTCAAAGTATCTTCTTTTGTGGTGGTTCTTGCCTTGATCAACATTCTTCTCGTGGTGATGACGCCGTGTCCTCCAACATACTCATACCTCTTCTCCTTATGCTAACAATCTCCCCATAATCTTTCATCATATGACATATGAACTTGTACTTGACATCTTGATTAGCTTCTTGACTTGGTCGTTACACTTTGTCTTTAACTTGATCTCCTTGTCTTGAACTTTTAACATTTGAGCTTTGATGAGGGATGTTCTTCATAAGAATGAGTATGCTGAGGTGAAGATGTTTGATGGATATGTGATGATGGTTAATGGATGTTTATGGGTAGCTGCATAAAACTGTTAGTAATAATCATCCAGCGCTTACAGGTTTGAACTTCGAGATTATCAACAGCATAGTGTGAAGACTTTCTCTAATTCAATCCCAGGCCGTTCTGAACTGGATACCCCCGAGATGGCTTACACGGACACACCGAAGTGCACCCACGATTCAGTGAGTCGCTGGAGATCACCCCACGACTGTAGACCGTTTGAAGCATAGTAACCATCATTGACATAAATGGCAAGATCCGTAGATCTCATTAAGACTCTTGTACACCTTTTATCCTTTTTGGTGAACACAAGGGTATTCTTATGGAAGTGTATCCTAAGAGATCTTTGATGAATCTCATGGCTCTAGACTCAATTGTGCGTTTTGGTTTTTAGTAGTCGGAGCCATGGAGCAGAGTGCCACCTTTTTAATATCAACACATCTCGGAATGAGAGGCCGATAGATTATGTAGTGTTCTCCGTGAGAAATGAAACAAATATCTTTTGAGAGATATCTGAGTGGCTAGGAGGGGTGGTGCAGCGTGTCACTGGGTCCATGACGTCTTGTCTTCAATATCAGTATCAACTTGTGATAATCGATAGCAGATGTATTGACCCGGTTTCTGCCCTAAGTTTTCATGGAGGGCTATTTCTTTTCACCCTTACATTAAACTTTTCTTTTTCATTCTTCAACCCCTTCTTGCTCCTTTCTCATTTACTCATTTTTTCAATCTTACCTAAGGACCTCTAATTCTAATCTATTGGAATTGTCCTTGGGTAAATCCCTCCGGCTCTGGCGGATCATAGGACGTAACCTAACCATAATCACCTTATTACACCATGATTATCCTAGATTTGTTGATCGCATGCCATAAAACCATTTGAAAATCTCTCAAAGTGTTTATGAAGAAACACATTTGGTTGACACTTCGAGAGTTTTATACTTTTTTGAAATACTCCCCCTTCACATGTGCTCATGCATTTTTAACTAAAATTGCACATGTTGGGTAGAGTTCGCACATTTTGAAATGATTGATTTTCAAAGAACATGACCTTCGCGAGACACGCTTACATCACTAGTTAGACTAGCTTGAAATTATTACCCGTCCCGGTCATATTCAATGATCATCTCTCGAATTGGTACATTCTACTCAGACAAGTCCTTCGCGAGACACGCTTACATTACTGGATAAACCAGCTTGAAATTATTACCCGTCCCGGACAAGTCTTTTCGATAACGGACATCAAGTTTCGTCAATTCGAGGGTTAACACTGAGTCTGATTGGTGAGCATACTTTGAGATTCCACGAACTTTGATCACATTTTAATCACGCCCTCTCCCCCTCAAAAATAGCATGAATTGATATTTTTGATATCAATGTGATTAAAATGAAAGTTTTTGGAGAGAAAGACGGATTTTAGCATGAAGATGGAATATTTTTCTTTTTAATTTTTATACTCCCCCTTAAATAAAGCACATTGTCAAACATTTGGGTTGAAGTGGGAGTTTTCTTTTTCCTTTGCCATTAACATTGCGAGTCCTGATCTGAAATAATCAGAAGTCATCAATGTAGCTCGGGTTTCGTACTGAAATATACGAAAGCCGCCTGATTAGAAATTTGAGAAATGACATGTTTTAGAAAACGTTAAATGAACTCTCGCTCAAGCATCTGTACATGCCCGTATCATTGTTGAATGACATTTCTAGGTACATATAGAATATCGATTATACAAGAGACATGTCGTGAGAAGAATATTTTTGGTTTTTATGTTTTATATTTTTTATGTCTTTTTGAAAGTTTTCTATTTTTATATTTTGTTTTTGTTGGTTTTTCAAATTTTGTATTTTGTTTTTCAAAAATATTTACATGCGAAGCTTCATGATATAATTCAAGAAGATTCGGGAAGACTGGCTAACTCTTCGGGAGTTAGGCTTCGCATTCCAATTCGACGAACTAAGTTATCAAACCGCTCTTTTGGGAGGGCTTTAGTAAATAGATCGGCGAGTTGGTATTCAGTCCCCACGAAAATTAATTCAACAGTACCCTCTTCGACGTGTTCCTTTATGAAGTGGTAGCGGACTCTAATATGCTTGGTCTTCGAGTGTTGCACGGGATTGCACGAGATGGCTATGGCACTTTTCGAGTCGCAATACATAGGTATGCAGTCGAAAGAGAAACCATAATCTGTGAGTTGTGTCCTCATCCATAGAACTTGGGCACAATACGCAGATAGAGACACATACTCGGCTTCTGCAGTTGATAATGCCGTGCAGTCTTGTTTCCTTGATGACCAGCCTACTAGCTTTTCTCCCAGAAATTGTGCTCCACCGGATGTACTTTTTGCGGTAACTTGGCAACCAGCATGGTCGGCATCTGAAAAGGCTGTTAGTTTAAACTCCGAATCCTTCGGATACCAAAGTCCCATGTTAATGTTTCTTCGTAGGTACCGAAAGATCTGTTTAACCTCTTGGAGGTGAAGTTCGGTAGGCCTTGCCTGAAACCGTGCTAATAAGCAAACAACAAAATGTATATCGGGTCGACTAGCAGTTAAGTACATGAGAGACCTAATCATGCTCCTATATTTCTTCGGATCAATGGGTTTCCCATATAAGTCAGCACCTATTTTGGGTGAAGTGACCATTGGAGTACCAACAGAGTCACAATTTTCCATTCCATGTTTCTTTAAAATCTCAATTGTATATTTCGCCTGATTAATGAAAATACCATGATGGGATTGATGGATTTGAAGTCCAAGGAAGAATTTTAATTCGACCATCATAGACATTTCAAATTTATTTTTCATGAGATTTGCAAAAAGTTTTGAATGTTTTGGATTAGTGGACCCAAAGATTATGTCGTCCACGTAAATCTGAACAATCAAAATGTCATCTTTAAACTTTTTGGTAAACAAGGTCGGGTCAATTGTTCCTTTGGTGAAATGATTAAGAAGTAGGAAAGATGATAATTCGTCGTACCACGCCCTTAGGGCTTGTTTCAAACCATAGATAGCTTTCTTTAGCTTGTAGACGTAGTCCGAATGATCTTTGTCAACGAATCCATCTGGCTGACTCACGTACACCTCTTCCTTCAGAGTTCCATTCAAGAAAGCTGTCTTGATATCCATTTGATAGACCGTGATGTTCTTGTGAGCCGCATATGCTAAGAAAATCCTAACTGCTTCAAGTCTAGCTACTGGCGCGAATGACTCCTCAAAATCTATTCCCTCTTCCTGTCTGAATCCCTTGGCTACGAGATGAGCTTTGTTGCGAATTACAGTCATCTCTTCATCCTTTTTGTTCTTCCATAACCACTTAAGATCAATGACGAGTTTGTCAATTGGTCTCGACACTAAATCCCAAGTATCATGTAATTGGTATTGGAGAAGTTCTTCCTGCATCGCTTCAATCCATGAATTATCTGCCATCGCCTCCCAAATGTTCTTCGGTTCCTTTAAGCTTACTGAACAAACATAGATGCACATATCGGAATCGGTGGCAAGTTGTCTTCTCGTCTGAACTGGCGTTGAAGGTTCACCAATAACATGTTCTATTGGATGGTCTTTAGTCCACTGTAACGTTGAAGGGTACCTTGGATTTGACAAATGTGTGTTAGATGGTTCTTGTAACCTAGAAGAAGATTCAGCAGATTCCGTTGCGAATGGGTTTTCGAATGGTTCTTCTTCTTCTAACACAGCATCGTTTTGGTTTGGTTCTTCTTGAATTGGAGTGGTTTGGTTTTGCTCATCAACTCTTGGTAGAACAATCTCAATTACTGGAGTTGCAAGAGTAGATGTAGATGATGTTGACATGGAGGGAGTTGGTGCGTCAGCTTCGATTGTGGTAGATGCATCTTGTGGTGGTGGTGGTGGTTGTTGGTGTTGAGCGGGTGCAGCGGAATGTTGTTGTGATGCATTAGTCGAAGCTCCACCATAGTACTCATCATACATAAACTCGAAGAAATTATCCAGTTCTTGATTTGTAGGTTTATCAGTTGTAGTTGACTGAGCTCCTTGTAGTTGACTGATAACATTTAGTGCGGGTCCTAATCTGACATGATTAGAAGCCATCGGGTTAAGCGCGGGTTCTAGAGTGAGTCTCTTAGAAGCCATCTGTGAAATTTCATCAAACTTCACATTCATCGTCTCCATAACTCTTTTAGTTCTTCTATTATACACCCTGAATGCCCTCAAGTTGTCTGAATAGCCAAAGAAGATACCAATATCACCCTTAGCTTTCAGTTTCCCCAGATCTTCTCTGTCGTTTGTAGGATAGCACAAAGCACCAAATACATGAAGGTAAGAGATATCGGGTTTTCTGTTCTTCACTAGTTCATATGGGGTTTTATTGAATCTTGGATGGATTAGGGATCGGTTCTGAGTAAAACAAGCAGTGGAAACAGCATCAGCCCATAAGAACAACGGTGCACTGGAATAGATCAGCATTATGCGAGCAGCTTCCACAAGAGTTCTATTTCTTCTTTCAACTACCCCGTTCTGCTGTGGAGTTCTAACAGCTGATGTCTAGTGAGTGATTCCAGTTTCTTCAAAATATGTTCTTAACTCCTGATTAGTGAATTCTGTGCCATTGTTAGTTCTTACTATCCTAACTGGAGCTTGAAGTAAAACTTGAATTCGCTTCAGAAAGGTGATGATGATGCCTGGTGCTTCATCTTTTGATCTCAAAAACCTTACCCATGTATATTTTGAATAATCATCGACAACTACAAGAATATACTTTTTCACATTGATACTCTCAACTCGCATTGGGCCACATAAGTCCATATGCAACAAATGTAACTTATCAACCGAACTGGGTACGGTTTTAGTTTTATATGTTGCCCTTTTGCTTTTGCCTAGCTCACAGGATGGACATAAGTGATCTTTGGTGTATTTGAATTTTGGGAGACCGGTGACGATGTTGTCTTTGGCAAGATTGGTTAAGGTGTCGAAGTTGAGATGGGATAAACGTTTGTGCCACAACCAGGACTTAGTTTCGTCAGCTCTAGTCATGAGACAAATTGGTGATGAAGAGGGCATTTGATTAATGTCGATAGCATAGAGATTGGTTCCACGATTTCCAGCTAAGAGATCATCTCCAACCAAATTCCTAACGAAGCATGTATTCCTTCTAAATGCAACCTCTAAATCTGCATCACAAAACTGCCCGACTGAAAACAGATTGTGTCCCAACCCTTCGACATAGTAAACCCGAGTGATTAAGAAATTTCCAAACTCTTGATCTTCATAACCCAGAATAGCTGCTACATGATCATTTCCAAACCGAACTATTCCCATGAACTTCCATACAAAGTTGATCAGCAGCTTCAGATTCCCGGTCATGTGCTTGGAGCAACCCGAGTCGACGATCCAAAGACATATTTTGATAACCTGCCAATAACAGATGATTTTGTATTTGGAAACCGTTTATCATGTGGTTCCATTGGGTTAGGGGTAACAAATGAATCACACTCATAGAAGATTTCTATTTGTTATTTTGGAACAATTTCTACATTGCCATTCTTTTGTGGAAACATTCTACCCGTTGGTTTCCATGCACAAAACTTAAGATGGTCTCTAGGCAATTTGCTACTAGTGGCTGTCCTGGCAAGTTTAATAATTTTCTTAGCATATCTGGACCTACCACTAGTTCCTGAAGGCACATCTTTCTGTTCAGGCATATTATTCACATTCACATTATTAGAAACAATATCATCACACACATTTTCAGAAAACGATTTCTTATTCATTAAGCAAACAGAGTCATTACATGCACTAGAATCATTAGTCTTAACATTACATCCAGATGACATATGTTTCTTATTCGAAAGCGATAAATTCCTAGGGTGTTCTTCTCCTTCTTCCATTTTATTCTTGCTTTCACTTTTAGATGCAATCGAGACTCGATTGTTCCTTGTATTGCTCCTAGGCTTTAGTCTGCTGCTCCTAGAGGGACTTTCTACTCCTGTAGAAGGTAAGGCACACATATTAGGATTTATCTTGTTGTCTTTTGAATCAGTTTTAGCATTCCTAGTCTCTTTTGGATTTTCCTTAACACTTTTGTCTAACGCCCTATATGTTTGAGATGTAGAGGTAGATGCAATAGTGGTACTAATCCTATAAAGGCCAGGTGCTATCACATTTGGTGTTTCGACAACTGCTTTCTCTTTTCCTTTCACATTATCCTTAGGCAAGGGTGTAGAGATAGACATTTTTGGTTTAGCAATCTTATTTTCCTCACTCTTCCTATTTTGACATTCAAGCTGAGACTTCAAAAGATCAATTTGTTCTTGCATGTTTTTGTAAGAACGTTCATACGACAATTTGTCATACTTGCATTCTTCCTTTTTCTGATCAAGTTGTTTAAAATATGTTATGTTTTCAACAATTTCAGAAGTCTCAGCTCGAATTCGTTCATCATCTTCCACAGAATATGTTTGGTAAATTATGGACATAATTTCGGTCGATAGAGCTACCTCAGAGAGTATGTCATTGTGTCTTTCCAAAACTTTTATGTGTTCAATGTTTTCATTAGCTTCCTTTACCAGGGATTTGTGGTCCTTGACAAATTCGGCTGTTTCTTTTAAAATTGCATTTTCTACATGAATTACTCTTGCATGTATTGCAGTTAATGTAGGAGTAATTTCTGTTTCAAACATCTTTTTCTGATCTGTATGAAAACTTGAAAACCAGTCATTGTAGATTTTATTTGTTTTGGATGTCACAGTCATTTGAAGCGTTTCAACTCTCTTTTTAAGATCATCCAAAAGTCGTCTAGCTTCACTTGTGTTATAAGTGTTATTAGAGGACATTTGTTCGATGGTAGAAAGATGTTTTGAAACAACTTTTCTTTTTGCAATCACAACTGGTTTTTTGAAAAACATGGGTGACTCTTTTTGAACCAAATGAACACCAGAAATTTCGTTAAGCTTATTATAATCAATTGGTCTTATTTCTGGGTTCATTTATCTCATTTTGTTTCGACTCTCTTCGGTAAGCTCAATAGTTTCATAAGAATCCCTACCCTTGGGTGGGTCATGTTTATCATTTAGCACAGTACCATCATATAACACATTCTGTTCCTTCTGAGCTTTCTTGAGATAATACGGGTTTTCACAACCGATACCCATTTTCTTCATTGTATGTAAAATTGGGTTTGGATCCTTTATTAGTAGATGAATTGTTTGTGCAGACTGACCCATTTTTACAAGCAAATCTTCCAACTTTTTAATGATTTCTTGTTTGTCAAGAATTTCATCAAGCAAATCATTTTCTCATTTTGAAAACCTTATATTTAACTCTTTCTTCTCTTTTTCAAGATTTGAGCAAGTTGATTTTTGTTTAGAAAGTTGGTTGGTTAATTCAGAAATTTCCGTTTTTAGGGATTTAATTTGCATGTTCAAGTTGACATCGAGAGTTTCGTATTTGATTTGTAAATGTTTTTCCCGCAAAATAGAATCTCTGTAACCAATTTCAAGTTCTGAGTGTCGTTTGTTATTAAATTCAAAAGCTCGTTCATTCACCTTATATCTCTCAAGCTCAGCGGTCAATTTTTCATTCGCGGCCTTAACATCGCGATTGACTTGTTTGACCTTTTCAATTTCTATACTACAGTTATTCAATAATGATTCAAATAAAGCACGTGTATCCTCATCATTCTCAGTATTCTGAGCCTCGAAGCCTCCATTATGATCCATATCTAGAGTAGCCAAATTAGTATTACTACAACTTGGGGAGTCCATATATGTATCGAAAGTGGGTGCAGGAGTCGCAGGATGCTGTTCATTTTGACGTGACATAACAAACATTTCATTATTGTGACATGTAGCATATGTTGGTACCTCAGATATCATATTGACATCATAAGCAGGAGGTGCTTCAGAATCCGTGTCATAATTAACCTCCTGAAGATTAGCCATGAAGATGCAGTTGGCATCGATATCCTCCAAGTCTTCCATATCATCCATCAAAGCCATGAAGTCATGCTCTTCTGCATTCAACTGAAACCCTGATTTTTCTTTTTGTGCTAGCAACAATGCTTTCTGAAGAAACTCAAGATCTTTCTTCTTTGGCTTGGAGGGACAGTTCCTTGCCATGTGACCGACTTCCTGACAGTTGAAACACTTTCCCATATACCCTTGATTTACATTCCCAGCATTCCCAGCAACTTGAGCAGCAACATTCCCATATTGATTACCAACATTCTGATTCCCAACATTCTGACCCCTCTGATTCCCATTAGCTCGGCCCATCTGATTCCCTGCATACTGACCCATCTGATTTCCTGCATACTGCCCTTGATTACCCATCTGAAACCCTGTAGCATATCCTTGCTGATTCCCATAGACTCCAACCATTTGTCCTTGATTACCCATGTTGAACCTCGGCTGTGCAATCTGCCTGTTGCGAGTGTTCGATGAAATCCTTTGGTTGTTGTTGGTAGGTGTGGAATAGCGTCCTTGATATGCTTTTGTCATTAGAGCAAATGCATGTGTCATAGCTGCCATGACTTCATCTTGGTCAGTGGCTTCAGGTTGTGAGATGAATTCTTGTTGTTGTGGGTAGAATGATTATTGTGGAACAAATTGTTGTTGTGGGAAGTTCTGAGTGGGAGTTGGTGATGATGGTTGTGTATTCACTGTTGTAGGTGTTGGTACTTGAGCAATCAATGCTAGAGGATCATGTTGTTTGGCTAGCTTCTCTTTCCTAACTTCATCTGCCTCTTTCTGGTTTTGTTTCAAAAAATCATAGAGCTGATCATAGTTCACCTGATGAAGATTCTTTGTTTGGTTGACAATAGTTACATATCGTCCCCATTCCTCTGGAAGGTTGTTGATGAACTTGATGTTTTGAACAATTTGCCTAGGTGCCAATTTGTTCCTGATAAGCTCGTTCATGAGAGTACAAAACCTTTGTAGTAAGATTCAATTTGTTCAGCCGGAGTTGATGTGAATTTCTCCCATTCAGTTAGAAGCTTGTTTTCAATGTCTTGTTGTCCAATTTCCGTACCATGACAAAGCCTTCAAACTCTTTCCCACATATCATAAGCAGTTTCACAACTGTCGACAGCACAAAATATTTCCTGTGGTAAATCGAGTTGAATTAAGTGCATGGCTAAGTCATCAGCTTCAATTTGTTTCCAATCATCTGCTGTGTATTCCTCTTCTTTTTGATCACGAAAGGATGGTGGAATGGGAGGTGTATGATTTGGATCACCAGCTACTTGAATCTGACGAGGCTTGAATGGTCCTTCTTTGATGGAATTAATCAAGAGTTTTCCTTGTCCATGAGGTTTGGTTTTCATGTATCGAAGCATATGGCTTGTCCATGGAAGGTAACTACCTTTTTCTAGCATTGGAGGACGGT
The DNA here is from genome assembly GCA_021014915.2 of Artemisia tridentata subsp. tridentata. Lineage (NCBI taxonomy): Eukaryota > Viridiplantae > Streptophyta > Magnoliopsida > Asterales > Asteraceae > Artemisia > Artemisia tridentata. The sequence continues at coordinate 327,164,617 of CP139502.1, forward strand.
TTTCTGCACCGGCTGCATGAATATCTTGTTGAGTAGTCATTGTTGATGTTGTTGTATGATAAGGTTGATTGATTCAGGATCGTTGCAAAGAAATAGGTGTTGTGGTTGTTGAAGGTTAAACTATGTTGTTGTTGTGAAGCTTTGGTTTGTTGATGATGATTGGTTGAAGTTACAATTTAGATAAACTAAACAAATTAAATAAAGTTACTAAATTTGACTAGACTATAATTTAGACAAGATCAAAAGTTCACAAATTCAACAAAAGTTATGGAAATTACAATTTAGATAAAATGACAATTTTTATAGAAATTTTAATTTAACCAAAATGGCAAAATTTCAATTTAGATAGAATTTATCTAATTTATATAAATTGGTAATTTATATAAAAAATATAACTATCTTATACAAGATAGAAGATATCCGTTTGTCGAAGTATTTTACACACTTATACAAGTGAGAAAATACCGAGTCCGTAATCCTTGATGTTGTAGAAATTATAAGATTGATCGAATTTATAAAAGTTATTTAATTTGTAAAAGTTTAACTCAATTGCGAGGGCCAAAGTTGTCAACATCGGAAAGTTCACAAAACTGCTGCAAATGCGAGGGACCAATTCTGACAATTTCTGAAAGTTCTAAGCAATTGCGAAAAACTGGCTGATTTGCGAAAGACTAGCACCAATTGCGAAACCTTTTTGAAACCTTTTTGAGAATTGCGAAACTTTGTTGAATTTTGAAACTTTGTCACTAATTGCGAAAACAAGGACACCAATTCCGAAAAAGAGCAGGAATTTCGAAAGAGAGCGGCAATTCAAAAAAACCCTTTTCACTCGCAATTAAAATGCGAAAAACACTTGGCAGTCGAAATTGAATTTCGAAAAACCCTTTCTTATCTAACTTCTTGTACAAGAAACTAGACTTTTCGCTGATGAATAACCACTTTTTATCACGTTTCTTATACAAGAAAGATGATAAAAATCCAACGCTTTGGAGATTCGAACGAGGCCTATTGTTGTACTTTTTTTATGATCAACAACTTCAGAAGTTACATAAAACAAATAACGAGACCAAAAGCTTGAAGCTTTTTCCTTAAAACCGAAGTTATAATCACAAAAGCTACCACCTTTTTGACTTTAATGCACAAACAAATGAAAAAGCTTGAAACCTTATCTTCGAAACTCACTCAAACAACAAAAAGCTACAACCTTTATCTCAAAAACCCACGTTAAGCTTAAGAACAAACACAACTATTACCTATAACTATGTTTGGCGATTGATACCACTTGTAATCCTATATTTCTATTCGAACCAACCTTAACTACAAGATAAAACTATAAATAAAAACAACTACTAAACCGTGACACTCTTAATGAAATAAAGTAAAGAATAGATGAAGAGAAGAGAGGCGTGTGATATAATCTTTGGCCGAATGTTATTGCTAAACAAATGAGAGAACATAAAGATAAAACACACACATACACACTCTCACACCTAGACAATACTAAGAGGCACAAAAGAAATGTGAGAGAGTGTGGGTGTAAATACTTGACGCCCTTGTTGCCCTAAAGGGCTTTGTGGTGGGCTCGGTTGGGCTTTTGTTACATGGGTTGGACTTTGTCCATTTCTCTTAGATATACATGTACTACATATTACTTAAGCATTTTAACCCAACCGAGTTCTAGACTATCTAAACTAAGTCGACACAATACAAAGTTCAATTAGTGAGAATGACCATCACTTTTCTAAAAATATAAAAGCTAACTCACCACAACCACACCATGGTCTAATCAAGTATAATTAGTTTCGTGGGCAAATGACACAAAAAGACACTCAACTTAGGGTCTTTTTTCAATCATGGTACTCTACTTTTTTTCTTTCACATAAAGGCGACCAACTTTTTTTTTTGGTGGATTTAGGTTTTTCACTAGCTTCCGTTAACCCACTAACGACCATTTCGTTACTAAATTACATGTTTGGTTCTTGAGTTTGTATAGTCATTTCACCACCACCACCTGTCACCTCTACCACCATCGTCCACCACCAGCAACCACCACCACTATCCATCACCACTACCGGCCGCCACCACCATCACCACCCTCCACCACCACCACCAACCGCCGCCACCACCACCATCACTACCAGTTGTCGCCACCATCACCACCCTCCACCACCACCAACAACCGCTGCCACCATCACCAGCCGCCACCACCATTGTCCACTACCACCACCACCACCACTCACTACCTTGGTGGTGGCGGCGGTTGGTGGTGATGGTGGCGAACGATGGTGGTGGAGGTGGTAGATGGTGGTGGTGGAGGTGGTAGATGGTGGTGGTGGCGGCGGTTGATGGTGGTGGTGGCGGACGGTGGTGGTGGTGGTAGTGGCGGCGGTTGGTGGAAATGGTGGATGGTGAATGGTGGTGATGGCGACAGTTGGTGGTGGTGGGTGGTGGTGGTAGAGGCTGGTGGTGGTGGTGACGGCCGGTGGTGGTGGAGGTGGTGGGTGGTGGTGGAGGTAGTGGGTGATGGTGGCGGCGGCTGGTGGTGGTGGTGGTGGGTAGTGGTGGTAAAGGCCCGCGGTAGTGGTGGATGGTGGTGGTGGCGGCGGTTGGTGGTGGTGGTGGAGGGTGGTGATGGTGGCGGTGGCTGGTAGTGGTGGTGGATGGTGGTGGTGGCTGCTGGTGGTGGTGGACGATGGTGGTAGAGGTGGCAGGTGGTGGTGGTGAAATGACTATACAAATTCAAGGAACAAACATGTAATTTAGTAATGAAATGGTCGTTAGTGGGTTAACGGAAGTTAGTAAAAAACCTAAATCCGCAAAAAAAAAAAAGGTTGGCGGTCTTTATGTGCAAGAAAAAAAGTAGAGTACCTTGATTGGAAACATAACCTAAGTTGAATGACTTTTTGTGCCATTTGCCCTTAGTTTCGTACGTAACAAATCTTATGATCAAGCATGCCAAATCATGAAGCAGATAAACAAAATAATTGAGACATTGATAGTATGGTGATTTAAGTGAAATACGAAGCAAAGCATTTCAAACCTCAAGATCATCATCAACATTTCTTTCATTTCAATTTCCATTTCTTCGACTTTCATTAGTAACTGTAATGTTGCAAAAATCGGCCGTGGCGGCCGATTAATCGCCGATATACCCGTAATCGGCCGCCGACCTTGTCGAATTATGAAAATCAGACAAAAAATCGGTTTGGGGAAAAAAAGGGCCAAAAATTGGCCGTATCGGCCAGAAATCGGCCGTATCGGCCGATTAATCGGCCGTATCGGCCATATCGGCCGTATCGGCTAGGTTTAAAAAAAATTAAAAATTTAGGCATTATTGATGAAGCGAAAAGTGTACCGCTTTTCGGGGGTCATTTAAGCCCTAAATCGTATTTATTTGATCAAATATTGCCCTAAATCGTTCCTTTTGTCATTTTAGGTACTTTGGAGAAGAAATCTGGAAAAGGAAGCATTTTGGACGTTTTTGGAGCATTAAAGTGAAGAAAACGACAAAGTCTCAAAAATCTGCTGGAATAGTACCTGTGACTGCGTCATGCCCCAGTGTGACGCCGTCAACCCATGATAAGCCAGAGAGGATTTTGGAGGATTAAAAGGGGACGGCGTCAAGAAGGCCATCAAGAAACCCTAACCGCGGCGAGGTGACGGCGTCAGCTCTATAACATGACGCCGTCAGATATGTTTTCCTATATATATTTTCATAATTTTTAGTCATTAGTGTGCAACTTTGTGAGGAGAAACCCTAAGACGATTTTTCTGCCATTTTTAAGGGTTTCATACCCTTGGATCTCCCATGTTCAATTGAAGATAAGTAATCAATTAATCATTCAATATGTCTATGTGTTGTTTGATTATATCTTGTTCTTGTCTTTTATTTAACATGCTAGGCTAGATTTATCTTGTGTTTGCTTAGATCTAATGAAACCTAACTATTGATTATTGGTTGTTGGTCTGTTATTAATTGTATTGGATGATTGTTTATCGATGTTAGGCTTAAGAAAACTGGCTAACCTCCTATACGGTAACTTGCTTGAACGTCTTAAGAAACATGAACCAATGCGTACTAAGGTTTTTATGGTTGTATTTAATGCATGAGCGAATTCTATTGATCCCATGTTAGGAGCTTCTTAGCCGGCTCGACATAGGAGTGAAGTAGGAGCTTATAGAGTTGGGGAAGTACGTACGCCACCCCACGATTGGTATTAAGGAATACACCCGTCATCCACGCAATTAATACACACTAATCAACCGGTAAAAGATAGTTAGGGAGTAAGGAAATCTAAGTAAACACATTTCTCTCCATATAAGTTCCACAACCTTTTTTTTTCAGTTATTTTATTTTATTTGCACTTGTAGTTATTTGGGTTAGTTGACTAGCAACTAATTCCGCCCACTCCTTCAAACCCGAGATTTTACTTGCTTTTATAAAAATATAAAAAATACAAAAAGAATCTTCCCTCACCCTTAGACCTATTAGAGTAGTTTTTCAATCATAACGACACTATTCCCCTAGAGAACGATCAATCCCCCGGTACTTGCCACTACACTATACTACATCGGTCAGGTACACTGCCTGGTGGGGATTGCAAGCCTCTTGAGATCCCTCGAGAGGTAAAACCTGTTGTAAGGTCGCAAAACCACGCATCAAGTTTTTGGCGCCGCTGCCGGGGAATAGTTATTGTTTAGGTTGAATTTTTATTTTATTAGGTTTACTCACTAGATTCCTTTCTAGTGAGATTTTTATTTTATTTTTCTAGGTTTTTCTTTAGTCTATCTTTTTTCTTCGTTTCTTTGTTCGTAACCATTACCATCCGACATCATGAAAGGTGGTAATATCCTCGATCCCAACAACCCACCACCACAACAACACCCACCTCCTAGAGCCCGTACCTTAGGAGACTTCTCCCGTCCTAGCCACCATGGCTATCGAAACACCATTGAGCTCACTCAAGGAGCCAATGTCACTACCTTGCGATCCGACACCATCCGGTTGGTGCAAAGCGGATGCGCATTCCATGGACTTCGTTCCGAAGATCCTAATCAACATCTCAAGGACTTTCTCAAAATTGTTGATTCTATAGACCTTGATGTTGCCACTCGAGAGACGACCCGACTGCGTCTCTTTCAATTCTCTCTGCGGGACCAAGCTAGTCAATGGCTAGAGCGTCTACCCGCAGGATCCATCACCTCTTGGGATGATCTCACCACTCGTTTCCTCGCTCAGTTTTTCCCACCAGGAAGAACTACCAAGCTAAGGAATAATATCTTGATGTTCCAACAACGTGAAGGCGAAACCCTCTACGAGGCATGGATTCGATTCAAGGACTTACTCCAAAAAGTCCCTCATCATGGCATAGATCTCTGGCTTCAAATTCAAATCTTCTATGACCATGTTGACTACCACACCAAGCGTGCCATCGATCGAGCCGCCGGAGGCAGATTGCGTGATAGAAACGCCGAGGAATCATGGGAGATCATTGATGAGCTCGCATCCGACGATGATGAACTGTGGCAAATTTCCCACGACGAACACTCGGCGGTCAACACAGATTCATCGCCCGATAAAGCCAACCAAATCACCGAGGAGAGCGTTAGTGAACTTGAGAAGAGGGTTGCATATCTTATGGAAAAACAAAAGAGACCCTTAAGTCCACAAAAAGCAACAGTTAACTCGGTCTCAAGCGTTAAGCAAATACCATTGTCCAAATCACCCCTTAGGGAAAATACTACACCCTTCTATAAGCTTGCTCAACCCAACTCACCACCTCAGGAACTTAGTCCAACATTCGAAGCTCGAATGGGTGAATACATGTCACAACACTCCGAACGGTTGGCAAAATTTGAGGAAGCCGTCTACAAACAAAAGGAGGAGATGGAAGAGAAGATGGCGGAGATGATGGACCTTTTGAAAGAATACACAAATACAAAAGCTCCTAAAAAAGTGCTGGTGAGGAATGACGTTGAAGTTCCTAACACTAAATTTGTCAAAGCCATATCCATCGTCCAAGAGGGCAAGAATGAAGAGAGGGGGTAGTTGATAACTATGGAAGTCAACAAAATTGACCTCGTCCCATTTAATGCTGGAAACGCCAATGCCTGTAATTGCGGTTCAGACAAAGGAAAGGAGACGCCCTCCAAGGAGCGCCAAATGATAGAACCGCCAAGGTCACAACAAGTGAGGCATCACTTGAGGCACAAAATAAACAAGGAGACCATAAATGATTGGGTAAGAAACTATTGACGTACTCATCTACCCAACAAGGAGTCCAAGAGGATGGAACCGGATGATGAATCCGACACATTACCCGGAGGGCAATTGTATGAGTGCCTCATAAGACAAAAGTTAGTGGAAAAGTGATGAAGCGAAAAGTGTACCGCTTTTAGGGGGTCATTTAAGCCCTAAATCGTATTTATTTGATCAAATATCGCCCTAAATCGTTCCTTTTGTCATTTTAGGTACTTTTGAGGAGAAATCTGGAAAAGGAGGCATTTTGGACGTTTTTGGAGCATAAAAGTGAAGAAAACGGCAAAGTCTCAAAAATCGGCTAAAAGTTACCTTTGACGGCGTCAGATTTTACTCTGGACGGCGTCATGCCTTGGCAAGAAAAAGTGGACGTGAAATTTACTCATGATAAGCCAGTGAAAATTGCATGTAAATTCTGACGGCGTCACGCTTTAACCTGATCAAGGGCGTCACGGCTTAAATCAAAGAGGGACGGCGTCACGTTCAAGGTCTGACGGCGTCAAGCCTTGATAAGCCAGAACGGATTTTAGAGAGCTAAAGAGGGACGGCGTCAAGAAGGTCATCCGGGAACCCTAAAAGCGGCGAGGGTGACAGCGTCACACTCCATAAGGTGACGCCGTCAGATCCAAAAGTCTATATATAGTTTTCTAATTTTTTGTCATTAGTGTGGAGCTTAGTATGGAATTTTTGGGAGAAAACCCTAAGACGATTTTAGCTTCTTTTTCAAGGCTTTTTGCCTTGAGATCTTCCATGTTACATTGAAAGATAAGTTATCAATTAATCATTCAATATGTCTATGTGTTGTTTGATTTTATCTTGTTCTTGTCTTTTGTTTAACATGTTAGGCTAGACTTATCTTGTGTTTGCTTAGATCTAATGAAACCTAGCTATTGATTATTGGTTATTAGTGTGTTGTTAGTTGTATTGGATGATTGTTTATCTATGTTAGGCTTAAGAAAACTGGCTAACTTCCTATTCGGTAACTTGCTTGAACGTCTTAAGAAACATGAACCAAATGCGTACTAAAGGTTTTTATGGTTGTATTTAATGCACAAGCGAATTCTAGTGATCCCATGTTAGGAGCTTCCTAGCCGGCTCGACATAGGAGTGAAGTAGGAGCTTGTAGAGTTGGGGAAGTACGTACGCCACCCCACGAATGGTATTAAGGAATACACCCGTCATCCACGCAACTAATACACACTAATCAACCGGTAAAAGATAGTTAGGGAGTAAGGAAATCTAAGTAAACACATTTCTCTACACTTAAGTTTCCACCAAACTTTTTATTTTCAGTTATTTATTTTATTTGCATTCGTAGTAATTTGGGTTAGTTGACTAGCAACTAATTCTGCCCACTCCTTCAAACCCGAGATTTTACTTGCTTTCATAAAAATATAAAAACACAAAAAGAATCTTCCTCAACCCTTAGACCTATTAGAGTAGTCTTTCACACCTAACGAATACTATTCCCTGTGGAGAACGATCAATCCCCCGTACTTACCACTACACTATACTACATCGGTCAGGTACACTGCCTGGTGGGGTTGTAAGCCTCTTGAGATCCCTCGAGAGGTAAAACCTGTTGTAAGGTTGCAAAACCACGCATCAAGTTTTTGGCGCCGCTGCCGGGGAATAGTTATTGTTTAGGTTGAATTTTTATTTTGTTAGGTCTACTCATTAGATTCCTATCTTAGTGAGATTTTTATTTTCTTTTTATTAGCTTTCTTGTAGTCTATCTTTTTCTTTGTTCCCTTTGTTTGTAAAACCATTTTCACTTGTCACTATGGCGGATGAAATTCCATTTAGATCATTGACAATAGATGAACAATTATACTTCACCAAGAGATATGTTTCCTATCATTCCTATGAATTGTTTTGTGATCTTTGTGATATCCAAATGAAGTTGGGGGTAAGGTTAGATGGGTTTAATGAATTCTATGCATGTGATGATTCTCTTAGACGATCGTTATCTGGATCAATTCCTTTTAGTAAGACCCTTTGGATGAATTTTGAGAAAAGCTTCCTAACCATGACCCATAAGTGGAACGAATTGACGGATTCGTATGAGCAAGAAGACCAAGTTTCTAAGGACATGGACTTAGAGTCAAACCAAGATTCTGAGATGGTTAGAGTTGAGCCACCTAGGTGCATGTCATGTTTAGGCACTACCATAATACATGATGAACACATAGGTAATCTTGATGAGATGGAGGATATAGTAGAAAACCCAAGCCCACCAAGTACCCCACAAGTCCCACCATCATTTGAGGCACACACACCGCCCGTGACTTACCCGGAAGAAGTAGAAGAGACTATAGGAACCCCAATAGAGGTAGAGCCCTTGGACCAAACACAACTAGAAGAAATAGGTTTGAATACTTGTAGTCATAACCTTTCTTTTAGTTCTATGGAAGTTCCTAGTTTTGATGAACCGGAGCCTCAACCAAAACCGCTACCTAATCTTCCATCCTTAGATGTGAATTTAGGAATTGAAAACGGTCCCGATCAACCCATCAAACCATATAGTCCGGATAGTCTTACGTTGGAGGTAGTAGACTCTAGGCCTTGTAGAGAGGAAGCTAACATAGGAGTGAACCATAACCTTACATACTTACATCACCCATTCATGATTGATCACAAGAAACATTATGGGTTTAAACCGGGTTTATTAGGTCAAGATGGATTCCCAACTAGGAATCTCTCGAAGTTGATAGAAGATGATCCCTTTTTAGGAGAAAACTTTAATTCACCCATTGACCAAAGTGAATTAGGTAAGGTTATGATGAAAGGAGCACACCCCTTTGAGTATATAATTCATCCACCACTCTTTCCTCACGCGGCATACTTCCACCGAGATGGTGTGTATCGCTACTATCACCCGCACTTAATCCTAAGTGTAGGAAAAACCTCTCCTTTATCCGTTAAATAAGGGTAGAGTCAGGCTCGTGACTCGAGCAAAAACAAGCGCTTCTTGGGAGGCAACCCAAGCTTTATTTGTTTTGTGTGTTTATTTGTTTGTTTGATTTTATTTGTTTTCGTATGTGTGTTTAAGTTTTATTATTATTGATTCATGTTCAAAACTAATTTGTGAAAATGCTTTATGTTGTTTTTAACTTCGTCTTAACTACATATAAAGGTATTTTGCAAAAGTTAAGTGTAAGGGAAATCTAAATCGGTTTATTAGAACACAAATGAACATGAATCGTAATAATAATAAATTAACATACATATTAGTATTTGTTTGAGTCAAATGCTTGTATCGAGTCATAATGATGTTTTGCAGGAATTCCAGGAAGTAAGATATAGGTTTTTCCAAAAATTTTCCGGAAACTTAACATGAAAATTCTGTCAGATCATTTCTGACGGCGTCAGGCCTTACAACCTGATGGCGTCAGATTTAATTTTCAGAAATTTTTGAAAGTTTTGTTTTCAAAAAGTTTTTATTAAATCTCCAACTTATAATCTCCAGGAATCTGCAAAATTATCATTCTACAAGCATTATATCCTTATATATAGATTTTTCCCGCCGATGTTATGCAGGTTTTCGTGTTTGTTTTCTCAGGTTTAACAGGTTATTTTGGACAAGGAAATGTTTTGAATCAAGCTTTTGGCGATGCATTAGTCATGGAGCTTCAACATTACCTTGGAGGAAGATTTAACCATGTAATTTCATTATCCACCGAGCGAATCAGGGAAGTATTTGATTTCATTCTTTTACTTTTTGCTTTTACATTTGTTATTTGAACATTGGGGACAATGTTCATCTTAAGTGTAAGGGGAGGGTAAAAGTACGATTTTAGAGAATGCTATTACGCTTGATTTTTGTTTGTTTAATAGTAGATGTGTAATAAAACTGAGAGAAATACTTGTTAAGGTAATTTTAGTGCCAAATTTAAAATTTTTTACAACATATAGGAGTGAAACTTTGATCTTAATGAGCGTCTCACGGATAGGAGTTATATGACTAGCACAAAAACCGTACCACTAAAAAAATTTTCCACCCCAAATATGTGAGGTTCGCCCCTAGAATTGGTAGGAAAAGCATTTATGCTATGATGTGTGTACCGGTAGCACTTAGATTCTAGAACTTGCGTTAGGACCTTTCCAAGGCCACAAGTGAGACTACATTCGTGTAGTTAGATTTACTACATGATAAGAGGCATTAGGATTAACCCATTGTTTTACACCTGTGTTTTTGTTATAATTACGTTGGCTACATTGGTCAAGTAATTCTCCCACACCCTTTGCGTTGTACTCATTTTTAGTACACGATACCCCTAGTACACCCCTCAGAGCCTATCTTTTCGTTTCAACCTTTAAGCATTTTACTTAAAGGAAGAATTTGTTACACCCCACTAAAATGTACACCCAAATCGCCTTAGCCTACCTTGTATGCACTCATTTTTAGTGCATTATTGTGACAACATTTGTTTAAACCCAAGTTAATTATCTAGTTGATTACATGGTTGCTAAGTCGAGTCATATCCCTGTACATATTGTTTTGGGACGATTGGGACTCATGGGTAAAGTACTAGTATAATGGAGTAATGGGGAAGAACATCATTTATTACCCCCATATGTGCTAAATATTTTAAAAGTACTCCAAGTTTTTCGATTATCTTAATTCGAGTCATTAGAATAGTTATTTGTAAAGTTATGTAAAAGTTCAAGTGTAAGGGGAATGCAATGCCCCTATGATGTATGATGGTAGGGCAAAAGTGTATGCAAAAAAAAAAAAAAAAAAAAAAAAAAAAAAAAAAAAAAAAAAAAAAAAAATCGAAAAAATCAAGAAAAATACAAAAAAATGAGAAAAAGAAAAATAGAAAAAACATACGGACTACCATCCCGTTTCATTTTATGTTTATTTTATGTTTTTGTTTTTGTTATTTCGTTTCTAGCTTAAGATCGAGTCTAGTCTTGGCTTAGCAACATTGTATAGTACATGTAATTGATCAAGGTTTTTAACTCGCCACCAGTAAAATATCCTTTATCCAACAAAACCGTGTTTTCCTTTTCCCTACACCTAACGTTATAACCCATTTAAAAGCCCTCTTTGATAGTTTATCTTAGGTGCTTACGCCTAGTGGAGGAGGTTTTCGATCCTTTCCCAAGCCTATGGTAATCTATTTGCTATGACAGGTAGTGAGAGATATTATCCGTTTTCATTTATGAGATTTATTTTGATGACACTTGAGAGATGTGAGTATCTAAACACTACTTGTGAGGTGCTAGTGTGTAATCTCCGTGCTTATTATGATTGAAGTGGAACGATTATTTGTTGTAATTACTTTTATGTTTGCATTAAATGACCCCTAACTTGTATTTTGATTAGAATAAAAGCACATTTGCTTGAGGACAAGCAAATCTCAAGTGTAAGGGTATTTGATGAAGAGAAAAGTGTACCGCTTTTAAGGGGTCATTTAAGCCCTAAATCGTATTTATTTGATCAAATATCGCCCTAAATCGTTCCTTTTGTCATTTTAGGTACTTTTGAGGAGAAATCTGGAAAAGGAGGCATTTTGGACGTTTTTGGAGCATAAAAGTGAAGAAAACGGCAAAGTCTCAAAAATCGGCTAAAAGTTACCTTTGACGGCGTCAGATTTTACTCTGGACGGCGTCATGCCTTGGCAAGAAAAAGTGGACGTGAAATTTACTCATGATAAGCCAGTGAAAATTGCATGTAAATTCTGACGGCGTCACGCTTTAACCTGATCAAGGGCGTCACGGCTTAAATCAAAGAGGGACGGCGTCACGTTCAAGGTCTGACGGCGTCAAGCCTTGATAAGCCAGAACGGATTTTAGAGAGCTAAAGAGGGACGGCGTCAAGAAGGTCATCCGGGAACCCTAAAAGCGGCGAGGTGACGGCGTCACACTCCATAAGGTGACGCCGTCAGATCCAAAAGTCTATATATAGTTTTCTAATTTTTTGTCATTAGTGTGGAGCTTAGTGTGGAATTTTTGGGAGAAAACCCTAAGACGATTTTAGCTTCTTTTTCAAGGCTTTTTGCCTTGAGATCTTCCATGTTACATTGAAAGATAAGTTATCAATTAATCATTCAATATGTCTATGTGTTGTTTGATTTTATCTTGTTCTTGTCTTTTGTTTAACATGTTAGGCTAGACTTATCTTGTGTTTGCTTAGATCTAATGAAACCTAGCTATTGATTATTGGTTATTAGTGTGTTGTTAGTTGTATTGGATGATTGTTTATCTATGTTAGGCTTAAGAAAACTGGCTAACTTCCTATTCGGTAACTTGCTTGAACGTCTTAAGAAACATGAACCAAATGCGTACTAAAGGTTTTTATGGTTGTATTTAATGCACAAGCGAATTCTAGTGATCCCATGTTAGGAGCTTCCTAGCCGGCTCGACATAGGAGTGAAGTAGGAGCTTGTAGAGTTGGGGAAGTACGTACGCCACCCCACGAATGGTATTAAGGAATACACCCGTCATCCACGCAACTAATACACACTAATCAACCGGTAAAAGATAGTTAGGGAGTAAGGAAATCTAAGTAAACACATTTCTCTCCACATAAGTTTCCACCAAACTTTTTATTTTCAGTTATTTATTTTATTTGCATTCGTAGTTATTTGGGTTAGTTGACTAGCAACTAATTCCGCCCACTCTTTCAAACCCGAGATTTTACTTGCTTTCATAAAATTATAAAAACATAAAAAGAATCTTCCTCAACCCTTAGACCTATTAGAGTAGTTTTTCAATCCTAACGAACACTATTCCCTGTGGAGAACGATCAATCCCCCGTACTTACCACTACACTATACTACATCGGTCAGGTACACTGCCTGGTGGGGTTGTAAGCCTCTTGAGATCCCTCGAGAGGTAAAACCTGTTGTAAGATCGCAAAACCACGCATCAAAAAGCAGGAATTCTACGGGGTCTTCGAAATACCATGCAGCATTGGAAAACTCAAGTATCTGGATGCGGTAGCTGACCAAGGTTCCGACGTGAATTTGATGCCTTTATCCATTTATGTCCAGTTAACCGACGAACTGCCATCCATCACCCGTACTAAACTCTCCTTTGCAAAACATTCTTATGAATACCCGTTAGGAATTGCAGAAGATGTGCTGGTCAACGTTGCCGGATTCCTGTATCCGGTCGACTTCATGATTATTGAAAGAAATGATATGAATATGCCAATAATCCTTGGGGCACCCTTTCTCGTTACCACTAGGGCACAAATCAATTGCGAAAATAGTACCATCCAAATGAAGAAGGGAAAGAAAACAATAAACTTCCCAACGATCCCATGTCATATACGAGATGTTGCTCTACAAAAGAAGATGGAGGCGAACCCCAATATAATCCGTGGTAATGTTCGAGAGAAAATCCTTGCATGGGAGGCAAGGATTAAGAATTACAACGAAAATGAGATTAGAGAATGTAAGAGTGGAAATAACGATTATATTGAGGCTGATGAGCAGACCAATAACCCCGTTGGATTTACAAAAGGAGACCTCCTAAAGCATTCAGAAATAAAAGCACCTACCGATGAACCAAGTCCCTGGTGGTACGGACCATTCACAATTAAAAGTCTATATCAAGATGGGGTAGTAAGCTTGACCAGCAAGGGAGGAGGGGTGACCGCGAATGTCGAACGATTGAAACATTACCATCCTGATAACAAGGATTATATCTATCAGGGATACGTCATAATGCGAGATGATGGAATCACGTAATGTACGGTGACTTTGAGTCTAGCTACAAGACTCGTTAATAAAGAAAAGCGCTTCTTGGGAGGCAACCCAAGCTTTATTTGCTTTGTGTGTTTATTTATTTGTTTGTTTGATTTTATTTGCTTCCGTATGTATGTTTAATTTTTATTTTTATTGATTCATGTTCGAAACTAAATTGTGAAAATGCTTTTTCTTGTTTTTAACTTCGTCTTAACTACATATAAAGGTATTTTGCAAAAAGATAACTGTAAGGGAAATCCAAATCGGTTTATTAGAACAAATGAACATGAATCATAACAATATTAAATTAACATACATATTAGTAATTGTTTGAGTCAAATGCTTGTATCGAGTCATAATGATATTTTACAGGATTTCCAGGAAGTAAGGTATAGGTTTTTCCAGAAATTTTCCGGGAACTTAACATGAAAAATCTGTCAGATCATTTCTGACGGCGTCAGGCCTTACAACCTGACGGCGTCAGGTTTTAATTTTCTGAAATTTTTGAAAGTTTTGTTTTTCTTCCGGAATCATAAAAAGTTTTTATTAAATCTCTAACTTATAAACTCTAGGAACCTGCAAAATAATCATTCCACAAGCATTATATCCTTATACAGATTTATCCCACCGATGTTATGCAGGTTTTCGTGTTTGTTTTCTCAGGTTTAACAGGTTATTTTGGACAAGGAGATGTATGTGGAATCAAGCTTTTGGCGCTGCTTTAATCTTGAAACTTCAACATTACCTTGGAAGAAGATCTAACCATGTTACCTCTTTATCCACCGAGCGAATCAGGGGAGTATTTGATTTCATTCTTTTACCTTATTTACTTTTACATCTTGTTATTTGAACATTGAGGACAATGTTCATCTTAAGTGTAAGGGGGGGGGGGGGGTAAAGTACGATACCTTAGAGAATGCTATTACGCTTGATTTTTCGTTTGTTTGATGGTAGATGTGTAATAAAACTGAGAGAAATACCTGTTAAGGCAATTTTAGTGCCAAATTTAAAATTTTTTACAACATATAGGAGTGAAACTTTGGTCTTAATGAGCGTCTCACGGATAGGAGTTATATGACTAGCACAAAACCGTACCACTAAAAAAAATTTCCACCCCCAAATATGTGAGGTTCGCCCCTAGAATTGGTAGGAAAAGCATTTATGCTATGATGTGTGTACCAGTAGCACTTAGATTCTAGAACTTGCGTTAGGACCATTCGGAGGCCACAAGTGAGACTACATTCGTGTAGTTAGATTTACTACATGATAAGAGGCATTAGGATTAACCCATTGTTTTACACCTGTGTTTTTGTTATAATTACATTGGCTACATTGGTCAAGTAATTCTCCCACACCCTTTGCGTTGTACTCATTTTTAGTACACGATACCCCTAGTACACCCCTCAGAGCCTATCTTTTCGTTTCTAACTTTAAGCATTTTACTTAAAGTAAGAATTTGTTTACACCTGATGTGCGTGGTTTTGTAACCTTACAACAGGTTTTACCTCTCGAGGGATCCCAAGAGGCTTACAACCCCACCAGGCAGTGTACCTGACCGATGTAGTATAGTGTAGTGGTAAGTACGGGGGGGATTGATCGTTCTCCACAGGGAATAGTGTTCGTTAGGTATGAAAGGCTACTCTAATTAGGTCTAAGGGTTGAGGAAGATTCTTTTTATGTTTTTATATTTTTATGAAAGCAAGTAAAATCTCGGTTTTGAAGGAGTGGGCGGAATTAGTTGCTAGTCAACTAACCCAAATTACTACAAATGCAATAAAATAAAATAACAAAAATGAAAATGTGGTGAGAAACTTATGTGTAGAGAAATGTGTTTACTTAGATTTCCTTACTCCCTAACTATCTTTTACCGGTTAATTAGTGTGTATTAGTCGCGTGGATGACGGGTGTATTCCTTAATACCATTCGTGGGGTGGCGTACTTACTTCCCCAAACTCTACAAGCTCCTACTTCACTCCTATGTCGAGCCGGCTAGGAAGCTCCTAACATGGGATCACTAGAATTCGCTTGTGCATTAAATACAACCATAAAAACCTTTAGTACGCGTTTGGTTCATGTTTCTTAAGACGTTCAAGCAAGTTACCGAATAGGAAGTTAGCCAGTTTTCTTAAGCCTAACATAGATAAACAATCATCCAATACAACTAACAACACACTAACAACCAATAATCAATAGCTAAGTTTCATTAGATCTAAGCAAACACAAGATAAAATTAGCCTAACATGTTAAACAAAAGACAAGCATAAGATAGAATCAAACAACACATAGACATATTGAATGATTAATTGATAACTTATCTTTCAATGAAACATGGAAGATCTCAAGGCAAGAAGCCCTGAAAAAGTAGCTAAAATCGTCTTAGGGTTTTATCCCAAAATTCCACACACTAAGCTCTCTCTAATGACAAAAGATTAGAAAACTATATATAGATTTTTGGATCTGACGGCGTCACCTTATGCATTGTGACGCCGTCACCTCGCCGCTTTTAGGGTTCCCGGGTGACCTTCTTGACGCCGTCCCTCTTTAGCTCTTCAAAAATCCATTCTGGCTTATCAAGGCTTGACGCCGTCTAAACCTGAACGTGACGCCGTCCCCTTATGATTTAAGCCGTGACGCCCTTGATTTAGTTAAAGCGTGACGCCGTCAGAATTCTCATGCTAACTCACTGGCCCGTCATGAGTAAATTTCACATCCCACTTTTCTTGCCAAGGCATGACGCCGTCAAGAGATGATTCTGACGCCGTCAAAGGTAAAAATTAGCCGATTTTGAGACTTTGTCGTATTCTTCACTTTAATGCTCCAAAAACGTCCAAAATGCCTCCTTTTCCAGATTTCTCCTCAAAAGTACCTAAAATGACAAAAGGAACGATTTAGGGCAATATTTGATCAAATAAATACGATTTCGGGCTTAAATGACCCCTTAAAAACGGTACACTTTTCGCCTCATCAAATACCCTTACACTTGAGATTTGCTTGTCCTCAAGCAAATGCGCTTTTATTCTAATCAAAATACAAGTTAGGGGTCATTTAATGCAAACATAAAAGTAATTACAACAAATATTCGTTCCACTTCAATCATAATAAGCACGGAGATTACATACTAGCACCTCACAAGTAGTGTTTAGATACTCACATCTCTCAAGTGTCATCAAAATAAATCTCATAAATGAAAACGGAAAATATCTCTCACTACCTGTCATAGCAAATAGATTACCATAGGCTTGGGAAAGGATCGAAAACCTCCTCCACTAGGCGTAAGCACCTAAGATAAACTATCAAAGAGGGCTTTTAAATGGGTTATAACGTTAGGTGTAGGGAAAAGGAGAACACGGTTTTGTTGGATAAAGGATGTTTTACTGGTGGCTAGTTAAAGATCTTGATCAATTACATGTACTATACAATGTTGCTAAGCCAAGACTAGACTCGATCTTAAGCTAGAAACGAAATAACAAAATAACAAAAAATATAAAACAAACATAAAATGAAACGGGATGGTAGTCCGTATGTTTTTTCTATTTTTTTCTATTTATTTTTTTTCTCATTTTTTTTTTGTGTTTTTCTTGATTTTTTTTTTTTTTTTTTTTTTTTTTTTTTTTTTGACATACACTTTTACCCTACCATCCAAAATAATACATCATAGGGGCATTGCATCCCCCTTACACTTGAATTTTTACATAACTTTACAAATACTAATCTAATGACTCGAATTAAGATAATCAAAACACTTGGAGTACTTTTAAAATATTTAGCACACATGGGGGTAATAAATGATGTTCTTCCCCATTACTCCATTATACTAGTACTTTACCCATGAGTCCCAATCGTCCCAAAACAATATGTACAAGGATATGACTCGACTTAGCAACCATGTAATCAATTAGATAATTAACTTGGGTTTAAACAAATGTTGTAACAATAATGCACTAAAGATGAGTGCATACAAGGTAGGCTAAGGCGATTTGGGTGTACATTTTAGTGGGGTGTAACAAATTCTTCCTTTAAGTAAAATGCTTAAAGGTCGAAACGAAAAGATAGGCTCTGAGGGGTGTACTAGGGGTATCGTGTACTAAAAATGAGTACAACGCAAATGGTGTGGGAGAATTACTTGACCAATGTAGCCAATGTAATTATAACAAAAACACAGGTGTAAAACAATGGGTTAATCCTAATGCCTCTTATCATGTAGTAAATCTAACTACACGAATGTAGTCTCACTTGTGGCCTTGGAATGGTCCTAACGCAAGTTCTAGAATCTAAGTGCTACCGGTACACACATCATAGCATAAATGCTTTTCCTACCAATTCTAGGGGCGAACCTCACATATTTGGGGTGGAAAATTTTTTAGTGGTACGGTTTTTGTGCTAGTCATATAGCTCCTATCTGTGAGACGCTCATTAAGATCAAAGTTTCACTCCTATATGTTGTAAAAAATTTTAAATTTGGCACTAAAATTACCTTAACAAGTATTTCTCTCAGTTTTATTACACATCTACTATTAAACAAACAAAAATCAAGCGCAATTGTATTTTCTAAAATCGTACTTTTACCCTCCCCTTACACTTAAGATGAACATTGTCCCCAATGTTCAAATAACAAGATGTAAAAGCATAAAGTAAAAGAATGAAATCAAATACTCCCCTGATTCGCTCGTTGGATAGTGAAATCACACGGTTAAATCTTCCTCCAAAGAGAATGTTGAAGCTCCATGACTAATGCATCGCCATAAGCTTGATTCCATAAACATTTCCTTGTCCAAAATAACCTGTTAAACCTGAGAAAACAAACACGAAAACCTGCATAACATCGGCGGGATAAAATCTATATATAAGGATATAATGCTTGTGGAATGATAATTTTGCAGATTCCTGGAGATTATAAGTTGGAGATTTTAATAAAAACTTTTTATGAAAACAAAACTTTCAAAAATTTCTGGAAATTAAATCTGACGCCGTCAGGTTATAACCCCTGACGCCGTCAGAAATGACCTGACGAAAATTTTCATTTTAAGTTTCCGGAAAATTTATGGAAAAACCTTTACCTTACTTCCTGGAAATCCTGCAAAACATCATTATGACTCGATACAAGCATTTGACTCAAACAAATACTAATATGTATGCTAATTTATTACTATTACGATTCATGTTCATTTGTGTTCTAATAAACCGATTTAGATTTCCCTTACACTTATCTTTTGCAAAATACCTTTATATGTAGTTAAGACGAAGTTAAAAACAAGATAAAGCACTTTCACAAATTAGTTTTCAACATGAATCAATAATAATAAAAATTAAACATACATACGGAAGCAAATAAAATCAAACAAACAAATAAATAAACACACAAAGCAAATAAATAAAGCTCGGGTTGCCTCCCAAGAAGCGCTTGTTTTTGTTCGAGTCATGAGCCTGACTCTACCCTTATTTAATGGATAAAGGAGAGGTTTTCCCTACACTTAGGATTAAGTGCGGGTGATAGTAGCGATACACACCAGCTCGGTAGGAGTATGCCACGTGAGGAAAGAGTGGTGGATGAATTATATGCTCAAAGGGGTGTGCTCCTTTCATCATAACCTTACCTAGTTCACTTTGGTCAATGGGTGAGTTAAAGTGTTCTCCTAAAAAGGGATCATTTTCTAACAACTTCGAGAGACTCCTAGTTGGGAATCCATCTTGACCCAATAGACCCGGTTTAAACCCATAATGTTTCTTGTGATCAATCATGAATGGGTGATGTAGACATGTAAGGTCATTTTTCACTCCTATATTGTCTTCCTCACTACAAGGCTTAATGTCTACTACCTTAATCTTAACATTACCCGGACTACATGGTTTGATGGGTGGATCGGGACCTAATTCAATTCCTAAGTTCACATCTAAGGATGGAAGATTAGGTAACGGTTTTGGTTTAGGCTCCGGTTCATCAAAACTAGTAACTTCCATAGAACTAAAAGAAAGGTTATGACTACAAGTATTCAAACCTATTTCTTCTAGTTTTGTTTCGTTCAAAGGTTCTACCTCTATTGGGGTTCCTATAGTCTCTTCTACTTCTTTCGGGTAAGTCACGGGCGGTGTATGTGCCTCAAATGATGGTAGGACTTGTGGGGTACTTGGTGGTCTTAGATTTTCTACTCTATCGTCCATCTTATCAAGATCACCTATATCCTCATCATGTGTTTTAGTAGGATCTAACCCTAACATTTTCCCAAGTATCTCAAGTGCTTCTCTAGGCATCTTAACTTCTATTTCCGAATCATAAGGATCATCCTCAATATTCTGACTGCTATATTCAAACTGCCTAAAAGATTCATCATGTGTTTCTTGAGATTCGACGTCATCAATCACAAAACCTAGGTCTTTTTGATCAATGTGATCATGTTCGGCTAAATCCTCCATCACATCAAGGTCACCTATGTGTTTGTTTTGTACTATGGCATTACATGACAACCACTTAGGTATCTCAACACTAATGTATTCATCCCCAAACAAACTTGTTTCATGATCCAGGAAATTTATATTCAATTGACTTGTACTAACGGTTGTTGGGTTGTCTACCCTATAATAATATTGGGCACAATCTTCTATGGCATCCCATGCTTCTTCAGCACTTAATTCCCTAAAGTCCCCATTGGCAAAATCCTCAATGCGCATCTGGTCATATTGGCCAACACGATAGTAAAAGGTTCGGGTTAGGGATGCTAAAGCGAAACTATGATGAGGGAATTTTCGGAGTAAATTTCTAAAACGAGTCCATGCATCATATATGGGTTCATCTCGATATTGTTTGAAATTCGAGATGTCAATAGGGTAGAATGGCCTTTGTGGTTGGTGGTATGGTGGATTCGCGTACTCCATAATGGTGAACGGAAGAGTCAATGGAAATTACGAACAAACACACAAAGAAAAAGATAGACTAAAGAAAACCTAGAAAAATAAAATAAAAATCTCACTAGAAAGGAATCTAGTGAGTAGACCTATAAAATAAAAATTCAACCTAAACAATAACTATTCCCCGGCAGCGGCGCCAAAAACTTGATGTGCGTGGTTTTGTAACCTTACAACAGGTTTTACCTCTCGAGGGATCCCAAGAGGCTTACAACCCCACCAGGCAGTGTACCTGACCGATGTAGTATAGTGTAGTGGTAAGTACGGGGGGGATTGATCGTTCTCCACAGGGAATAGTGTTCGTTAGGTATGAAAGGCTACTCTAATTAGGTCTAAGGGTTGAGGAAGATTCTTTTTATGTTTTTATATTTTTATGAAAGCAAGTAAAATCTCGGTTTTGAAGGAGTGGGCGGAATTAGTTGCTAGTCAACTAACCCAAATTACTACAAATGCAATAAAATAAAATAACAAAAATGAAAATGTGGTGAGAAACTTATGTGTAGAGAAATGTGTTTACTTAGATTTCCTTACTCCCTAACTATCTTTTACCGGTTAATTAGTGTGTATTAGTCGCGTGGATGACGGGTGTATTCCTTAATACCATTCGTGGGGTGGCGTACTTACTTCCCCAAACTCTACAAGCTCCTACTTCACTCCTATGTCGAGCCGGCTAGGAAGCTCCTAACATGGGATCACTAGAATTCGCTTGTGCATTAAATACAACCATAAAAACCTTTAGTACGCGTTTGGTTCATGTTTCTTAAGACGTTCAAGCAAGTTACCGAATAGGAAGTTAGCCAGTTTTCTTAAGCCTAACATAGATAAACAATCATCCAATACAACTAACAACACACTAACAACCAATAATCAATAGCTAAGTTTCATTAGATCTAAGCAAACACAAGATAAAATTAGCCTAACATGTTAAACAAAAGACAAGCATAAGATAGAATCAAACAACACATAGACATATTGAATGATTAATTGATAACTTATCTTTCAATGAAACATGGAAGATCTCAAGGCAAGAAGCCCTGAAAAAGTAGCTAAAATCGTCTTAGGGTTTTATCCCAAAATTCCACACACTAAGCTCTCTCTAATGACAAAAGATTAGAAAACTATATATAGATTTTTGGATCTGACGGCGTCACCTTATGCATTGTGACGCCGTCACCTCGCCGCTTTTAGGGTTCCCGGGTGACCTTCTTGACGCCGTCCCTCTTTAGCTCTTCAAAAATCCATTCTGGCTTATCAAGGCTTGACGCCGTCTAAACCTGAACGTGACGCCGTCCCCTTATGATTTAAGCCGTGACGCCCTTGATTTAGTTAAAGCGTGACGCCGTCAGAATTCTCATGCTAACTCACTGGCCCGTCATGAGTAAATTTCACATCCCACTTTTCTTGCCAAGGCATGACGCCGTCAAGAGATGATTCTGACGCCGTCAAAGGTAAAAATTAGCCGATTTTGAGACTTTGTCGTATTCTTCACTTTAATGCTCCAAAAACGTCCAAAATGCCTCCTTTTCCAGATTTCTCCTCAAAAGTACCTAAAATGACAAAAGGAACGATTTAGGGCAATATTTGATCAAATAAATACGATTTCGGGCTTAAATGACCCCTTAAAAGCGGTACACTTTTCGCCTCATCAACACCCCACTTAAATGTACACCCAAATCGCCTTAGCCTACCTTGTATGCACTCATTTTTAGTGCATTATTGTGACAACATTTGTTTAAAACCCAAGTTAATTATCTAATTGATTACATGGTTGCTAAGTCGAGTCATATCCTTGTACATATTGTTTTGGGATGATTGGGACTCATGGGTAAAGTACTAGTGTAATGGAGTAATGGGGAAGAACAACATTATTACCCCCATATGTGCTAAATATTTTAAAAGTACTCCAAGTGTTTCGATTACCTTAATTCGAGTCATTAGAATAGTTAATTGTAAAGTTATGTAAAAGTTCAAGTGTAAGGGGGATACAACCCCCCTGCGATGTATTATTTTGGATGGTAGGGCAAGAGTGTATGCAACAACAAAAAAAAAAAAAAAAAAAAAAAAAAAAAAGAAAGTAGAAAAAACATACGGACTACCATCCCGTTTCATTTTATGTTTATTTTATCTTTTTGTTATTTTTTCATTAGCTTAAGTCGAGTCTAGTCTTGACTTAGCAACGCCATATTTTACATGTAATTAATCAAGATCTTTAACTCGCCACCAGTAAAATATCCTTTATCCAACAAAATCGTGTTTATCATATCCCTACACCTAACGTTATAACCCGTTTAAAAGCCCTCTTTGATAGTTTATCTTAGGTGCTTACGCCTAGTGGATGAGGTTTTTGATCCTTTCCCAAGCCTATGGTAATCTATTTGCTATGACAGGTAGTGAGAGATATTATTCATTTTCATTTATGAGATATACTTTTATGACACCTGAGGGATGTGAGTATCTAAACACTACTTGTGAGGTGCTAGTTTGTAATCTCCGTGCTTATTATGATTAAATTGGAACGACTATTTGTTGTAATTACTTTTATATTAGCGTTAAATGACCCCTAACTTGTATTTTGATTAGAATAAAAGCGCATTTGCTTGAGGACAAGCAAATCTCAAGTGTAAGGGTATTTGGTGAGGCGAAAAGTGTACCGCTTTTTGGGGGTCATTTAAGCCCTAAATCATATTTATTTGATCAAATATTGCCCTAAATCGTTCCTTTTGTCATTTTAGGTACTTTGGAGAAGAAATCTGGAAAAGGAAGCATTTTGGATGTTTTTGGAGCATAAAAGTGAAGAAAACGACAAAGTCTCAAAAATCTGCTGGAATAGTACCTGTGACGGCGTCAAGCCCCAGTGTGACGCCGTCAACCCTTGATAAGCCAGAGAGGATTTTGGAGGATTAAAAGGGGACGGCGTCAAGAAGGCCATCAAGAAACCCTAACCGTGGCGAGGTGACGGCGTCAGCTCTTTAACGTGACGCCGTCAGATCTGTTTTCCTATATATATTTTCATAATTTTTAGTCATTAGTGTGCAACTTTGTGAGGAGAAACCCTAAGACGATTTTTCTGCCATTTTTAAGGGTTTCATACCCTTGGATCTCCCATGTTCAATTGAAGATAAGTAATCAATTAATCATTCAATATGTCTATGTGTTGTTTGATTATATCTTGTTCTTGTCTTTTATTTAACATGCTAGGCTAGATTTATCTTGTGTTTGCTTAGATCTAATGAAACCTAACTATTGATTATTGGTTGTTGGTATGTTATTAATTGTATTGGATGATTGTTTATCGATGTTAGGCTTAAGAAAACTGGCTAACCTCCTATACGGTAACTTGCTTGAACGTCTTAAGAAACATGAACCATTGCGTACTAAGGTTTTTATGGTTGTATTTAATGCATGAGCGAATTCTAGTGATCCCATGTTAGGAGCTTCTTAGCCGGCTCGACATAGGAGTGAAGTAGGAGCTTATAGAGTTGGGGAAGTACGTACGCCACCCCACGATTGGTATTAAGGAATACACCCGTCATCCACGCAATTAATACACACTAATCAACCGGTAAAAGATAGTTAGGGAGTAAGGAAATCTAAGTAAACACATTTCTCTCCATATAAGTTCCACAACCTTTTTATTTTCAGTTATTTTATTTTATTTGCACTTGTAGTTATTTGGGTTAGTTGACTAGCAACTAATTCCGGCCACTCTTTCAAACCCGAGATTTTACTTGCTTTTATAAAAATATAAAAAATACAAAAAGAATCTTCCCTCACCCTTAGACCTATTAGAGTAGTTTTTCAATCCTAACGACACTATTCCCCTAGAGAACGATCAATCCCCCGGTACTTGCCACTACACTATACTACATCGGTCAGGTACACTGCCTGGTGGGGATTGCAAGCCTCTTGAGATCCCTCGAGAGGTAAAACCTGTTGTAAGGTCGCAAAACCACGCATCAATTATACTTAATTTGGGGATCGTTTATTTCACTTATAACACACAATGAGCCTCGTAATCAGAATTGGAGCCTTTTATTGAGGTTTGAAAACATAGTAGGCTTGAAATCAATTACGATCTTTAGTTTAGTCTCCAGAAATACCCAAAACATGCAAAAAATGCCAATCCGATTAATCACCGATTAATCCCGCCTTGGCCGATTAATCGTTGCAGGGTGGTCGACCGCCACGCTACCGATTCACGATTTTTGCAACATTGAGTAACGGTGGTTTGGTTTTTCATTTTCATTTCTTTATATAGGCAAGGAAATACAGTATATCAAATCAGATTTGCGTTCATGTGGTGTACAAGCTTGAAATAGATAAAATAAGCACACTTGTGGACCGTTAGATCAACTTAATGGATCAAGATCAAAATACATTAGATAAATTAATTAGGTAGTGTCTTTAAGGGCATTCTTTCAAATAAAAGGGCATTTTAGTCATTTGTCACAACATTTATATCTCATAAAACCTACGAGTATTAAATACACATTCTGTCACTTTCATCTTTCTCCCAAAACCTACGAGTATTAAATACACATTACGATTATTAAATACGAGTATTAATTACACATTACGAGTATTAATTACAAAAACCTACGAGTATATCTCATAAAACCTACGAGTATTAAATACACATTACGAGTATTAATTACAAAATGTTTATGTGCAAGTGTGTCAACATATTTAAAAAATTCGTGTGTGTGTCAATAATACGTCAATTGTGTGTCAATTAAAAAATTCGTGTGTGTGTCAATAATACGTTAATTGTGTGTCAATTACAAGAAGTCATATGCAAGTGTGTCAACGTATTTAAAAAATTCGTGTGTGTATCAATAATACGTCAATTGTGTTTCAATTAAAAATTTGCGTGTGTGTCACTAATACGTCAATTGTGTGTCAATTACAAGAAGTTATGTGTAAGTGTGTCAACACATTTAAAAATTCTTGTGTGTGTCACTAATACGTCAATTGTGTGCAAATTAAAAAATTCATGTGTGTCAATACTAATTAAATATTACTACAATTGGGTCTTGAATTGTGAAATAATAATTAGTTTATTAGATTATTTTAAATTAAAACATAAACAAAGGAAGTACATTAAAATGTGTATTGATAACTTGAATATCATAATTACATTGATGATCCATCAATGATCAATTAATGAATTTAATAAAAACACATTTGGGGTGGCTCATTAATTTACCACAAAAGGAATGCCCTTCTTTTATACAAATTACGTCAACTTGTGCCATTAGTTCTCATGTTAATTACAATAATGCCATCCATCTAATAACATTTAAATCTCATCTACCAAGGCTGTTAAGATCGAGATCTTACTATGGATCATTTTTGTCTTTGCAAGATCGGAATCGTAAGATTGGATCGAGATCGGAAGATCCTACTTAAATGTTTAAAAGTCTTATTTGTCAAGTAATTTGTATCCAAAGTTGATTGTATAACAAATTAATGAAGAAAGAAGAGTTTTGAAAGTTATAATAATATGATAATGCAAAGCTTAATGCTTTAAAATTTAAAATATCTAATCATTGATTAAAGACGATGGATCTTTTAATCTAAAATCTATAAATTTTACTCTTATAAAACATTTATAATAATCCATATGCTTCGTTTAATGTTTTACATTGACAAAATGCATTCATTTATAGTTTTTTTAGTTAGTTAACTTAAGGGAAGTAGGATCGAATCGGGTCCAGATCTTATGATCCTACAGTAAGATCGAGATCCTACTTAAGATCCTATGCCTTTTAAGATCCTACAAAGAATCGACTCATTTTTGCTTAATGGGATCGTAAAATCGGAAGATCTTAAGAGCTAGATCGAGATCTTAACAGCTATGTCATCTACAATCTTGATCAAACGGTGCACAAGTGTGTTTATTTTATCTATTTTAAGCTTGTACACCACAATAACGCTCCCCTATCAAATCATTCCTATATTTATAATTTGCTTCTCAAATATTAATTTTTTTGATATAAAAGGTATAATTAGTCAGATGATTTTCTTTTAATATTTGACAGTCAATAGAGTGAATGCTAATTTGGTGTGTTTTTAAATTAGATTAAGTGAACCATTGCCATGCATAGATGGATTAAATTTAAAGAATTCAACCGTGTTCCTAAATCAGATTAAATCTAAAGAATTTGTGTGCTGTATAGTAGAAGATTCAACCTTGCCAAATATATTTTGCTTAATTTTCAAGAATTCAAGATATAGATTAATTAAGGGTAATTTAGTCAAAACATTAATTTAAGTTTTTCACTTTCAAGAATAGGAGGTAAATACATTATAGATAGTATAAATATTTCCAATCTTTCTCCTATCATTGCCAAATTTGCATCCATGGTACTCACTCGAGTTATTGATTTGAAATCATTTTCAAACACTCAAATATTCTCTTAATTCTATACGATGACAGAAGAGAGTGTTCAGTAACTATTTGAAACCATTGAAAAACCTACTTAACAAGTTGAAAACTTGAGGAAAACGATCGGTGGCTTAAAGCAGCTTGAAGACTTCATATAAAACGTTTGCCAAAAAACTAGCTAAAAGTTGGGGTTGTTGAGCCGGTTGTGGGTGGCCGAGCACCAGCCAGACCCCTAATGGCTCCGCCTATGCACCCATAGATACTAAAAAAATTCATTTCACATAATAAACCTAGACGACTTGGTGACTAGACAACTCCATTAAAAATTTGACACGTGCCTCCTACAAGTACAAGTTGTGTGTGTTAGGAAATAGAACACACACACACACACGAACACAAGATATAACGTGGTTCGGTCTAAGCTGACCTACGTCCATGGGGGCAACTGGGGTATTCTTTTATTGAGTGATAATAATTACAAGGTACAAGAGATATATTTATAGGCACTAATTAGGGTTTAAACCCTCTACTAATCTTGTTGAACAAGTTAATAAATCTGGGCTTAAAACGATTGGGCCTATAGTGGGCTGAAGACAACATCTCCAACAATCTCCCACTTGGTGTCTTCGGACCACGAACTGCACCATCTCTTCTGTACTTCTGTAAATAAGATCTCCCCTTGATCTTCATTGCACCTCCAGTTACCCCGATCTCCTCAACATTATTCCTGGAGACCAGCTGAAGCCCCGCATAGCTTTAGCTTATCCAACGTTACACATTTGGTGAACATGTCCGCTGGATTCTTAGCACCTGAGATATTCTTCAAGTTGATAGTGCCGTCAGCAACTAAATCTCTCACAAAGTGATATCTTTTCCCTATGTGCTTCGTCTTATGGTGATACACAGGATTCTTAGCAAGTTTCACTGCACTTTCATTGTCACAGTGCAGTAACTACTCCGTTTGTTTCTTCCCTAATTCTTCCAGAAAAGCTTTCAACCAAACTAGCTCCTTACTGGCTTCAGCCATAGCCATGTTGATGAACTCAAATAAGTACATTTTATTACTATCATTTATCCTATTAATTTGACTTGTTTTATTATATTATGTATGAGGATTGATACTTAATCGTTTACTTTTGTAATTCTCAGGTAAAAACAAGCATTTGGTGAAACTTGGCGATTTTGGACTAATTATGGAGCAAAACATGCAAGAAGTTAAGAGTCTACTGAAATGTACAAGTTCTGCTCCAGATGCGCCGCATCTCTCTTATCACATACGGCGCATCACTATCATTATTTCACCAGATACGATCCAAGATACAAGAGGACATGCGCCGCATCTATAAATGGAGTTACGCCGCATCTTCTGGCGGTGTACGAATATTCCTGAATATTATAATCTTGGACCCCACGCGAAGTTAAGTCAATGCGCTGCATCTACTTACTAGATGCGCCGCATCTTACCCTCAGACAGAAACTATAAATACCCCAAGACCAGACGAAATTCGTGTGACATATAATATATACGAAGACCGAAGTACAGAAACCAAGGACGAATTCAGTCGAATAGCGAGCACAAGACACACTCAAATCAAAGATACAAGAGCTGTAAGAAGGTGCTGCATGTGTTTAATTCATTAAGTAGTTTTGTTTTATTGTGTTAGTAAACTTTAATTCATCAAGATTGGTGGCTTGTGTAATGTGACAACGGAAAGATTGCACTCCCTTAAAACCGCTTTCTCATTAATTAAAGTTTATATGTTGATGTCATTGGTGACTTTTATTAGTGCATTGATAACCTCTGTGTCTAGCTGAGCGTTGATCGGGTCGCCATGCCTCTGCCCTCGCCTATTTATTAGATCGCCTATGCATTCTATGGTCTGTAGAAAAGTAGGAGAAAGATAAATAGGATAGTCATAAGTAATCATTAAGGGTTTACTCGCCGATAAGATTAGAACCAACGAGAAAGGACTTAATCTCGGTGCGTTGCATCAAACTATACACTTCATATAAAACTAGCAATAAAACAAGTGACAAACTACTTATCATCAGGACAGCCCTCTTATTGTCTCGAGTATTTATCTGTGTACGTGTGTGCTATTCGCTGATTCGTGCCTATTGGTTTAGTTTATTATTTAATTGCAACCAAATCGTGCCAGTCTCTCAGGCTGAACCCCCTTGCATTAGATTAGGTTGTATAGCTAACTTAATTTATTAAAATACTGATTAGAATAACTAGATAATACGTTCCACTCTTAGTGATCGACACTCTACTTACCATTATATTCATACTGACCGGGTACACTGCTCGTTACGTGTGTGTGTTATTGATAAGTCGGCTAAATATAAATTTAAAACTTGAGTAGGCATTAATACTGCTAAACCGCAACGACACACGCTACGCATCAAGTTTTTGGCGCCGTTGCCGGGGAGTGAATTGTTATTATCTGTTAATTTGATTAGTATTTTAATTAGGTTTCTAATTTTTTTTATCTAACCGCTAATTCTGTTGTGTATTAGATTAATTTGCATTCATTGTATTATTTTGCATATTTTCTGTTTTTGTGTGTTATTTGTTTGCTTTTATTTGTGTTTATTTTCGTGTTTTTATTTATTTTTAATTTTTCGTATTTTTTGTGTTCTGCTTTCGTTGTACTGAGCTAAATCGAATGATACGGCGCATCTGATCTCTCAGATACGGCGTATTGCGTTTAGTTTTTATAAAATACAACGCGTTTAATTAATTCGATACGACGCATCTTTTCCCCAAGATACGGCGTATCTGTTTTTAATAAGAAATTTTTTTTTCTAAGCGATAAAGTAATACGACGCATCTGCTTTTGCATATACGGCGTATCTGTTTTTGATAAAAAAAAAATTCTAATCGTTAATGCGATACGACGCATCTGCTTAATCAGATACGGCGTATCTATTATTTTAATTAAAAACACTTTTCGAATTATTAAACAGATACGACGCATCGATCTCTATCGATACGGCGTATCTTCTGAATCAAAAATCTCGTATTTTTAAACGTAACGAAAATACGGCGCATTAACTTTTGTTAATACGACGCATTTAATTTTAAATAAATATCGATTTTTGATAATTAAAAGTGATACGGCGCATTCTAATTTCTAAGTGGCGTATCTATTTTCTGAATAAAGTCTGATTTAATTTTAACGATTATAAGATACGGCGTATCCATCTTTTTGGATACGGCGCATCGTCTGCAGATATCAGTAACTTTAAATTTTCGTATTCCGTTTTCGTTGTTAATTTTCTGATATATTACTTCCTTGAGCATACCCTACTGATATTTTTGTGTTGATTTCAGGAAGTGCATGACCAGGAGTTCTACGAAGAACTTGATTCAACCTTTCGACGATCCTGAACGAGCTTTTCATTCGCTTAAAAGGCTTTTCAACACAAAAAGCTTTGATACCTCAAGTTCATTCGAGCTTGATTATTCTTCTGAAGAGAAAGAGGAAGAAGAAACAAAAACAATGGGCGAAAACACAACTATGGAGGAATACATGAACAAAACCCGTGCTGATTACACTTCAGGAGTTGCTAGACCAAAGTTTGATGATAAGTCAAAGTTTGAATTGAAGGGTCAGTTTCTCAAGGAGCTAAGAGAGAACGCTTTCAGTGGATCGGAACATGAGGATGCTAATGAGCATGTTGAAAAGGTCCTCGAGATTGCGGATTTGTTTACTTCAGAAGGAGTGACTGACGATCAAATCATGCTAAGAATCTTTCCACTCTCACGAAAAGGAGCTGCTAACAAGTGGCTAAGGAATGAACCTGCTAGTTCAATCACTACGTGGGAAGATTTGAAGAGCAAATTCCTGAAGAGATATTGTCCACCTGCTAGGACTGCTAAAAAGATGGAGGCTATCAACAGTTTCAAGCAAGAGCCTGATGAAACTCTTTATCAAGCTTGGGAACGATTTAAAGATTTACTGGTAAAATGTCCTCAACACTATCTAACCCCTATGCAGGAGATAATATTGTTTTATCAAGGATTAGACGTGCCTACTAGACAAATCTTGGACGCTATGGGAGCTGTGCCTCAAATGAGTGCAACCAATGCTAGGAAAGCGATCCAAGAAGCTGCTGATCATTCTCAAAAATGGCACGATGGGACCTCTACTAGATCTAAGAGCAGCACTAATTTTGACGGGATTGCTGCTATTCAAGCTCAATTGGATAAAATTAGTAGAGAGATGAAGAAGCGTGATGAAAGAGTGTATGCTGCCCAAGTTGGATGTGAAAAGTGCGAAGGACCTCACTACACTAAGGATTGCCCGAATAAGAATGAAAGTGAGACGTTTGAAGAAGCATATTACACCCAATTTGGACAACCATTCCGACCTTCAGGAAGATTTAGGGAGGCTAGTCTGGGATTCTATCAAAAGAACAACTTCAATCCCGCTTATCAAGAAAGGAGGCAGACTTTAGATGACACTCTAAAGCAAATTATGGCCGATGCTGCTAAAAGACATGAAGAGAATACTGCTATGATCAAAGAAATCCGAGCTTCAACGGATACTACTACAAGAAATCAAGGAGCTTCGATCAAAGCATTGGAACAACAAATTGGTCAAATGAGCAAAGTTCTTCAAGAAAGGGGATATGGAAGTTTACCTAGCTCAACTGAAACCAATCCAAGAGATCATGTCAAGGCCATAAGCACCACTGAGGAAGTCACTCCTAACATTCCTTTTCCTAGAAGACCGATGAATGGTAATGATGGTGCAAGACCCGAATTTTTCTTTAATTCTTCAATCAGTTTAAGGAGATTACTAAAAGAAAAGACAAAGATTGAAGGGGAGATCAAGGCTGCAATGAAAGAAGAGAGCTCTGCAACCGACTTAAATGCCTTGCCTAATAAAGAAAAAGACCCAGGAAGTTTTACTTTGCCTTGTTCAATTAATAATATAAATTTCAATAATGTGTTAGCTGACTTAGGAGCTAGTGTTAGTGTTATGCCCCTTAAGACATTCACTACCCTAGGACTAGGAAAATTAGCACCAACTAAGTTACTTATTGAATTGGCTGATAAAACGGTAAAACGACCTGAAGGGATTGCTAATAATGTGCTAGTTAAGATTGAGAAATTTGTTTTCCCTGTAGACTTTGTTATATTAGATATGCCCGAGGATGTTAAGATTCCTTTAATCCTTGGAAGACCTTTCTTGTCTACTGCCCATGCTAAGATTGATGTGTTTAAGAGAAAAATTTCATTAAGGGTAGGGAATAACAAACTAGTCTATAAGTGCCAAGATCCTGTTAAAAGCATAATTAGAGGTGTCTATGTGCTAGGATTAAGAGAGCGTATGGACCTCGATCTTGAAGCTAGGCTTATGGGAGAAACATTAATTCAAAACAACTCAACTAATCCTAATCATGAGAACTTCGAGGAATTTATTGACCTTAATGTACCTACCGAACTTAGACGCGATATTGTTAATGATTCTGATGATGAGTGGTATGATTGCGTTGTAATTAACAAACGTAGGAGGATAGTTGAGAAAACTAATTTGAATAATGATGTGTTTATTGAACTACCATCCCACCTTGCTTATTTATGCCTATGTGATAATAAAAATTTCCCGTCTATCATTTTGTCATCTCTGCCCGAAAGGGACAGAACTTTGTTTATACAGATATTGAAGAAGAACGGCGTGGAAATCAAGGACGAGCTAGGAGTGTTCAATATTACCGAATTGGCGATGAAGGAGCGCGATGTTTCCGACTCCTTCAATGATCGATATTAAAGAGCTGAACGTTAGTCTAACTTGAAGACTCTGGAATAAAGAGAAGTGCTTACCGGGAGACAACCCGGATTTATCTTTTAATTTTCTGTTCTGTGTCGAGTCAGTCAGGCCGCAGAGGATACGGCGCATCTCAATCCTGAGATGCGACGCATCTCATGCAATGGTCATATCTTATTTTAATTTTTCTGCATTTATTTTTATTTTCGAATTTAAAACTTTTTATCAGTTTATTTTAATGTGGCGCATCCCTGGTTAAGGATGCGACGCATCTTCTATTCTGATCCGTATTTATTCCAGGCTCGATACGGCGTATCTTCTTCCATAAGATACGGCGCATCGACTGACCTGATGATTTTCATTTTTAATTTTTATGTTTTATTTTCCTAACTACTAATGTATTATGCAAGTTTGAACCTTTCTTATCTTAGGTGTGCTTTTAAAGCATTGGTGGTATTATAGATTCCTGCATTTCCTGTGGATACATCAACTATGAAGATTAAACGTTCTAATCCACAAGAAATATGATTTTTGCTCTTATACTAATGGAGGATCATACCGAGCAAATCTCAGGGGAGTTTTTCTGTTCTAATTCTTTTATTTTCCAGTTTTTAACCTTTTATACAAACTACGAGGACGTTGTTTAACTTAAGTGGGGGGATTGGAGAATTAGAACACTTAACACTTACTTGTCCTAAACATTTCAAAATATTCTTAAAATGTGCTTAATATATCAAAATTTAAAATTTTTAGCATGTTTTTGTTTAAAGTCTAAGTTGCATAGCTGCACACATGACGTTATTTTCAAAAATTGTGATTTTTCAAAATTCACAAATCTATGAGTGTGCCAGTGACTTGTAAACTTTAGAACTTGGCTTGTATACTATTCGAGACCACCATAATGAGTATTATTTATATAATTGGAATGACTTGTCTAAATTGGTAAATTTCTAGGATTACACCCAAATAACCTTTATATGTTATGTGTTATTAGCTAACTACACTGGTTAGTTAACCCCCGTATAAACCCTTTGTTACTCTCATTTTTAGAGTAAGATACCCCTAGAAAAACACTCAGAGCCATTCCTTTCGTTTCTTACACCTATGTTTAAAATGTTTCGTTACACCTTACACCTTAGCCTACCCTGTAGATTAAGATCCGTGGTTGGTTAATTGCTATAGGCAAAGTGTGTTTCCTTACATTACCTGTGTTCGCGTGCGTAATTCATTATCAATGGTTAGGTCGGGAAATTGCACAATGCAATTGGAGTGAAAGTAAATATTGTA
The DNA here is from genome assembly GCA_021014915.2 of Artemisia tridentata subsp. tridentata. Taxonomy (NCBI): domain Eukaryota; kingdom Viridiplantae; phylum Streptophyta; class Magnoliopsida; order Asterales; family Asteraceae; genus Artemisia; species Artemisia tridentata. Next base: position 327,198,931 of record CP139502.1, read on the forward strand.
TATCTTTGAGTTTATTTTTCGTGTGTTTACTACTTTCACTATTACCGTTATTTCTGAAGTCATGAAAAGTATGGAAAAATTATCCAGAATTATCATTATAGTGATGTGGTGAAATTTTACACATCTTTATGTTTCAAAAAAAAAAAAAAAAAAAAAAAAAAAATTGAAAAAAAATAGAAAAGAAAAAGAAAAAGAAAAAAGTTGGATGTTTGTTTTTAAACCAACTGATGTAAAGTTATGTAAGTGGTCGATATCACCACTAGTTGTTGTATATTATATCTATGGATTGAAATGGGAGTTGGCAGTTATGGGAACGCCAACTAAGGTTTATTCTTTGATTAAGATCTTGTTGAGTATAATTCGTGTCTACCTAAAGCGTGTGTTTCAAGTGTTAAAGCGTGAGTTATTCAATGATATGAGTCTTACACCAATTTGTATCCCAAATAATTATCCATACCCTATATTATTCTTTATCTAAACCTTTGATTTATTGAGATTAGGGATTTGAGCAATCTTAAGTATCGTAGTCGTGGATTCGGCTATGTATTTATGATTTTGTCGCCCTTTTTGATATATTATTATTGGTGAAGATTATTTGGACCTATCTTTAGCCTATTCGAGTTAAGGATTTGAGCAATTGCAAGTATCGTGTTCGTGGATTCGATCATGTATTTGTGATTTTGTCGCCTTTTCTGGAATTTGAGATCGATAGAGATTAAGAATAATTAACCCTTAAACCTCAAAACCCTTTTTACCGCTTTAGACTTGTTATTCCTTGGCTTTAGTGGGGGAGATGTGTATACTTGCCAAGCTTATGATAGAATATTCGTCACGACTGGACAGTTAAACGATTAGATTTGCTTTTATCAAAATATTTTATTTTACTTCTAATTCGTTAAGTGTTTAGTTGTGTGATTATGACAAAAATGAATACATGCTTAAATATAAAAATAAATCCTAATATCTTTTAGGATACATTTTCATAAGATTAATTCTAAGGTTTACTTGGGGACAAGTAAAGTTCAAGTGGGGGGATATTTGATGAACTCAAATAAGTACATTTTATTACTATCATTTATCCTATTAATTTGACTTGTTTTATTATATTATGTATGAGGATTGATACTTAATCGTTTACTTTTGTAATTCTCAGGTAAAAACAAGCATTTGGTGAAACTTGGCGATTTTGGACTAATTATGGAGCAAAACATGCAAGAAGTTAAGAGTCTACTGAAATGTACAAGTTCTGCTCCAGATGCGCCGCATCTCTCTTATCACATACGGCGCATCACTATCAAGATTTCACCAGATACGATCCAAGATACAAGAGGACATGCGCCGCATCTATAAATGGAGTTACGCCGCATCTTCTGGCGGTGTACGAATATTCCTGAATATATTAATCTTGGACCCCACGCGAAGTTAAGTCAATGCGCCGCATCTACTTACTAGATGCGCCGCATCTTACCCTCAGACAGAAACTATAAATACCCCAAGACCAGACGAATTTCGTGTGACATATAATATATACGAAGACCGAAGTACAGAAACCAAGGACGAATTCAGTCGAATAGCGAGCACAAGACACACTCAAATCAAAGATACAAGAGCTGTAAGAAGGTGCTGCATGTGTTTAATTCATTAAGTAGTTTTGTTTTATTGTGTTAGTAAACTTTAATTCATCAAAATTGGTGGCTTGTGTAATGTGACAACGGAAAGATTGCACTCCCTTAAAACTGCTTTCTCATTAATTAAAGTTTATATGTTGATGTCATTGGTGACTTTTATTAGTGCATTGATAACCTCTGTGTCTAGCTGAGCGTTGATCGGGTCGCCATGCCTCTGCCCTCGCCTATTTATTAGATCGCCTATGCATTCTATGGTCTGTAGAAAAGTAGGAGAAAGATAAATAGGATAGTCATAAGTAATCATTAAGGGTTTACTCGCCGATAAGATTAGAACCAACGAGAAAGGACTTAATCTCGGTGCGTTGCATCGAACTATACACTTCATATAAAACTAGCAATAAAACAAGTGACAAACTACTTATCATCAGGATAGCCCTCTTATTGTCTCGTGTATTTATCTGTGTACGTGTGTGCTATTCGCTATTCGTGCCTATTGGTTTAGTTTATTATTTAATTGCAACCAAATCGTGCCAGTCTCTCAGGCTGAACCCCCTTGCGTTAGATTAGGTTGTATAGCTAACTTAATTTATTAAAATACTGATTAGAATAACGAGATAATACGTTCCACTCTTAGTGATCGACACTCTACTTACCATTATATTCATACTGACTGGGTACACTGCTCGTTAAGTGTGTGTGTTATTGATAAGTCGGCTAAATATAATTTTAAAACTTGAGTAGGCATTAATACTGCTAAACCGCAACGACACACGCTACGCATCACATGTATTCTGCTTCCGTTATGGATAAAGCCACACTTTTCTGGAGCCTGGACATCCAACTGACTGCAGTTCCTCCCACTGTGAAAACAAACCCTGTGGTGCTTTTAAATGTCTCTTTGCAGCCACCCAGGTCAGCATCTGTGTAACCTCTGAGAATTGAATCTTTCCCTTTGAAACATAACCCCATCTTTGATGTTCCCTTTAAATAACGAAGCACCCATTTAACTGCTTCCCAATGTTTTCTTCCCGGATTCGACATAAACCGACTGACAACTCCGACTACGTGTGCTATATCAGGTCTTGTGCACACCATAGCGTACATCAGACTACCTACTGCAGATGCATACGGAACTCTGGCCATATTAGCTTTTTCTTCTTCTGTTCTGGGACACTGATCTTTGGTAAGCTTGAGGTGACTCCCCAAGGGCGTGTTTCTCGGCTTGGTCTTCTCGCTGTTAATACGGAATTTCTCTAACACTTTCCTGATGTACTTTTCCTGGGACAGTGTCAGAGATCCATCCTTTTTTCTCCTGGTGATACTCATCCCGAGTATCTGTCTAGCTGCACCCAAATCCTTCATCTCAAATTCTTTGGACATCTGTTTCTTCAACTTACTGATTTCATTCATATCTGATCCTGCAATCAGCATATCATCTACATACAGAAGTAGAATGATATAAGAATTCTTGAACTTCTTCAGATAGCAGCAGTGATCGGCTTCACATCGCTTGTAACCGGTTCTCACCATGAAATCATCAAACTTCAAGTACCACTGCCTTGGCGCTTGTTTCAGACCATATAAACTCTTCTTCAGTTTGCACACCCAATTCTCTTTTCTAGTAACTTGAAATCCCTCAGGCTGTGCCATGTAAATATCTTCATCAAGGTCACCATGTAGAAATGTTGTCTTCACATCTAGCTGCTCTAGATGCAAGTTTTCTGCTGCTACAATACTAAGAACTAACCTGATGGTGGTCATCTTCACCACTGGAGAGAAGATCTCATCATAATCAACCCCCTTCTTTTGCTGAAACCCCTTGACCACTAAACGGGCTTTATACCGTTTAGTCCCATCATGTTCATCTTTGACCCTGAAAACCCATTTATTCTGAAGAGCTTTCTTGTCTTGCGGAAGCTTAACAAGAACCCAAGTCTTGTTCTTTTTAAGTGAACTCATTTCTTCCTTCATAGCTCGCTCCCACTGGGACGAGTCCTTCATCTTGACTGCTTCAGAATAGTTTTCTGGTTCACCATTTTCTGTCAAGAGAATATAATTAACTGAAGGGCCGGTTCGACTGGGATTGTACCTGTCCGGCGGTTTAGAAACTCTGGTGGATCTCCTGACCCAAGTATCAGACTGGTCAGGCTGCTGTGGAGACTGTTCATCTTCAGACTCTGAACTCCCACTGTCAGAAACTCCCACTGACTCTTCATTCTCACCATCTTCAGTATCTGGTTCTGTGTCATCTTCAGAAACTATTACTGGCTCTGTAACAGACCTGTTCTTCTGATTTTCAACACTAAACTCAATCGTTTCTTTCTGAACCTTTGACTTTTCCAAGTTTCTATCTTTGTACAACTCTTCTTCATTGAACTCAGCGTGCTTGCTTCTGACTAACTTTATGCTTTCAAAATCCCAAAGCCTGTAGCCCATTTTATCACCCCCATATCCAATGAAAATATGCTTCTTTGCTTTAGCATCCAACTTGTCACCTTCAGGATTGATATCGTAAGCACTGCACCCGAATATTTTCAAGTGATCCTACTCAACTGCTTTGCCCTTCCATTCTTCTTGAGGAATCTTGAAACCCAACAGTACTGAAGGCCCACGATTGATAAGATAGGCTGCTTTGTTAATTGCATCAGCCTAGAACCTCTTTGGGAGCCCTGCATTCAGCCTCATACTTCTGGCTCTTTCACATAATGTTCTATTCATCCTCTCTGCAATTCCATTCTGTTGCGGAGTTCCTGGAATTGTCTTTATCATCTTGATCCCTCTATCAGCACAATAATTAGTAAATTCCTTGCTGATGTATTCACCACCGTTGTCAGACTTCAAGCATTTCACCTTCAAATCAGTTTCAAGTTCAACAGCAGATTTCCATTTCTTAAAAGTATCGAAAACTTCAGATTTATGTTTAAGAAAATAAACCCATACCTTGCGTGTTGAGTCATCTATGAAGGTCACAAAGTAGCGAGAACCTCCAACTGAAGCTACTGATGTCGGTCCATAAACATCTGAGTGAATAAGCTCCAACTTCTGAGCTTTCGGTGCTCTCCCAGTCTTCACAAAAGTCACCTTCTTTTTCTTGCCAAGGATGCACGGTTCACAAAATTCTGACTCGACCTTCTTCAATTCTAGAAGTTTTCCCTTGCTAACAAGCATCTTCATCCCCTTTTCACTCAAGTGCCCGAGTCTTTGATGCCATAACTTTGATTGACTCTGGTCACTAGACATTGCATTCACCCCATCAGCTGGTACTTCAACCATGTACAAAGTACCTCTCTTCTTACCTTTAGCAACTACCATACTGCCCTTGACAACTCTCCATTGTCCTTTGCCAAAATGAACATCATATCCTTGATCATCAAGTTGACCAATGGATATTAGCATCCTCTTCAAACCAGGAATGACCCGAACATCCTTCAAGGTCCAAACAGTCCCCAATGATGTCTTCAAGTCTATATCTCCCATTCCTGTAACATCAAGACTGTGATTATTAGCCAAACGAACTTTACCAAAGTTACTTGTTCGTAGATTCTTCATCTTCTTCGTGCTAGAAGTGGCATGAAACGATGCCCCTGAATCCATAATCCAGTCTTCAACAGAATTTTCGACAGAACATATAAGGGCATCCTCTGAATCTGAGGCTGTGACAGCATTCACCTCCTGTTTCTCTCTAGCAGGTTCAGTACACTGATTTCTGAAATGCCCGAACTCCTTACAGTTCCAACACTGTATATCTTTCCTTGGCTTTCCAGGTCTCGACTTGCTCCTACGCTTTAACTTTGATCTACCCTTGTTTCCTCCTCTGTTATTACTCCTCCCTCTTTCTTCAGTACTGAGCAACGAGCTTGATTCTCCATTGTTCCTTCTCCTGGAGTCCTCATTCAGTAACGAATCACAAACTTTACTAAAACTAAGAGTCTCAACTGACCCTGTGAGTGCTGTGATTGTGCCTGACCAGCTGTCAGGTAATGAGGATAACAATAGACAAGCCTGCAATTCATCAGCTATCTTAAAGTTCACAGAAGACAAACGTGTCAAATGTGATTTAAACAAATTAATATGCTCAGTTATAGAACTTCCCTCTTTCATTCTGATGTTGACTAACTCCCATATCAGAAACACCTTGTTTGCAGGAGACGGCTTCTCGTACATGTTGGACAAGGCTTCCATAATCCCACGCGCTGTGGTTTGTTCCAGAATGTTGTAAGCTACATTCATGGAGAGAGAAAGCTGAATCATTGACTGTGCTTTCTTGTCAATATTTGTCCATGCAGCAGTTATGGTTTCCGGGGGAGGTTCCAGTGCAGAATCCAACTCCTTCTGTATAAGAAAATCCTTGATTTGCATCTTCCACCAACGAAAATTTTTCCCATCAAATTTTTCTATCCGGACTTTTCCTTCTTCAGACATCATGGCTGTATGGCGGAACCCTAGACTGGGTTGTTGAAGGCGGCTGAGATGGAGGAAGTAGGTGGAGGGTGGTGAAGGCTGGTTAGGGTTCTATAGGTACGTGTGTTCTTCTCTTCTTTGATCAAGAGCCTGGGTTGTGATACCAGTTGTTAGGAAATAGAACACACACACACACACACGAACACAAGATATAACGTGGTTCGGTCTAAGCTGACCTACGTCCACGGGGGCAACTGGGGTATTCTTTTATTGAGTGATAATAATTACAAGGTACAAGAGATATATTTATAGGCACTAATTAGGGTTTAAACCCTCTACTAATCTTGTTGAACAAGTTAATAAATCTGGGCTTAAAACGATTGGGCCTATAGTGGGCTGAAGACAACATCTCCAACAGTGTGTAAGAGCAGAAGGTATCATAATGTTGGGCCGGGCATTATGCTTACCTGGCGAGGTGTTGGTTCGCGTTACCATATCAGGTGCAGACGAAACCAATGTGCGCAGGTGGTGGCGTTGGAAGCAATGTAAAATAAAAAAAAAAAAATAATAATAAATAATAAAAAAATAATTATTATTATTATTATTATTATTATTATTATTATTATTATTATTATTATTATTATTATTATTATTATTATTATTATTATTATTATTATTTATTATTATTTTTTTTTTATTTTTTTTTAATTTTATAAAACATCACTTCTTTAGAAAAACATAGGATTTACAAAAAATTAGTGGGGAGTCGAGATACTAACTGGGCTCCCACTCCTATATTATTATTATTATTATTATTATTATTATTATTATTATTATTATTATTATTATTATTATCATCGAACTATGCGCGTGTGGGTAATTAACTGATTATTCTATGAGAACACAAGGCTAAACAAATAACTTACACACATCCCATTGTTATCGAGTTTCAATCCACAACCATTTATGAGATATGCACAATGAAGACCATACTTCAGGTTGTCACTTTGATGAATGTTTACAACTTCAACTTATATTTATCTCCATATACTGAAAACCTTAAGGTGAGTCAACTCTGTCAAGATTATAACTAACAACAATTATACTTAAGAACAATATATTATTTCCATGTACTTATATAATAATGATCTTTTGCATGTTAGCTAGTACTTGTCCATCTTAGAGAGTATATTAGGATGTTTGTTTTACCAGTATGTATCACCATAATGTTCTTATATTTTTAAATTGTGTGAAGAGCCTTTTGTTTTATCCCTAACATTCTCCGGCGTCTAAGAAAACTTGATAAGCGAGATTGCATTTTCTTAGTATGAGAAACCAAATATTGGTCGAAAATGGCAAACACTCACACACACTACAAAAGAAGCTATATAGATCGGTTAGAATGGCATATATAGATCGGTTTTGAACCGCTCTATACAAGAGTGATCTTTATGAGAGAAACACATATAGATCGGTTGTGAACCGATCTATATGAGAGAACACATATAGATCAGTTAATACCTAAGAACCGATCTTTATGTTCATTTTCAAAAGAAAAAAAAAATTATTGAAACCATATTTTCTTGAAATATATGTTCCATTGCACACAGAATAAACTAACAATATTAATCCGATACATATGTGTTGAACAATATCATCATCTTACGATACCAAACAAAACGGATTCAAAAAAATACTTTCTTACACAACAACAGTTTGGTAATCCTACCTAAGTAGTTGAAGTTATTGCACTTCTTTAGACTCATACTTCCTCCACTTCTAACTCATAGTCATCAATCTCTTTAAAATAAGCTCTCTGCTGCTCCACATACTCTTGTGGTAACGTATACTCTTCCTTTGCTGAGCATCTCCTCCTCTGCAATACAATGACCATTAGAAACCTGTTGTTAGTGATATGAATAATTCTAACCAAAACAATAAGCTGTATTGCACCTTAAATGAGTCTCGGATTTCTTTTTTCTTATATGGTTGAATTTCCATTATTAGATAACATTTTCAATACATTCTTTGATGTAATAGTTGAGTGATATTCATCCATTTCAAATAGTGGTGGCAAAATGGATGTATTGGATAATGGCCTAACAGGTCAAAATAGTAGATTGGCTTGAGCAACATTTGATCCATTCGATCCATTTAAGCCATTAGAGACAAAAGATGCCCATTCATTCTTAAGTAATGGACTAATGGTTCAAAATTGTCACCCCTAAATCCTAATTACACACATTGCAACTAAATGATATAGGCTGAAGACTGAGCAGAACACTAAATATATAAATCGATACCCAAAACAATACACTGCCTCTGTCCTGAATAGCCTAGAATTCTATTCATTTTGGATAACCAGAAAAATTCAGTGTCCTTTTATCCGTGTAGGAATGTAATCCAAACTCAATACATTTGTCATAAACATTAGAAATTGAAAGCATTAAATCTGGTACAAAAGTTATTAATTTAGCTAATATATAGCCTCTGCAATCTGCATATTTGCTTATTATGCAAAGAATCTAATTCAACTACACGTTAAACATAGAAAGAGTTTTGCTCTTCAAAAAAAGTATGTTGTTTAACTAAGCTTCTATCATCGCTTCTACACATAGTATATTACCATTAACTATATAAGAACAACCTTAACAATAAATCCGTAAAACTGTAAAATCATACAAAAGAAAAAATAGATAAACAACATGTTTGACACGCCTTAAGTTTGGTTGTTGTTGTAGTAGTAACCAAACACTCCCGCTGCTGTAACAGGTGTGTTTGGTTGCTGTTGTATCAGTAACCAAACACTCTTGCACACTTACGCATACTACATATTTCCGCATAATACACATAAAAGCATACTCCACATTTCCACGATGCTACCAATTCACACATTTACACATATATACAACACATTTATAACTAACTGCATTTTATACCAATCATAAATAATAAAAAAGTTTTTAAAAAAGACAAGTATGACACTTACATCAGTAGCAGCAATTAACGGTGGTGGTGGTGGGTCGGACAGTAGCAACGGCGGCAGTGGTGGTGGGTCGGACAGAAGCAACGGTGGTGAGTTGAGTACTACACAAAACACAAACAAAAATTAAACAAAATCATAAACACAAACATAACAAACAAGTAAACCACAAACACAAACATAAAGAGAGGAAGAAAGAAAGAAAAGAAGAGTGATGGTGTGGGAGGTTGGCGGTGTGGGAGTGGTGCTGTGGTCGACGGTGTGGCGGTGATGGTGTGGGATGTGGTTGGTTTTTGTAGTGAATGAGATGTAATGACATAAATGTGTTAGTCAATGTGTATAGATCTGGTTTTGGTGAAATAAATGGCGGAGTTATTCAACTTTTGGTGAAATAAATGGGGGGATTTTATCAAAATAAATCCCGCTAAAATATTTTGGTAAATTTTGAGTATATATAGATCGGTTTTTTTCGTTAATAACCGATCTATTAAATTTTGAAACTATATAGATCGGTTATTAACCAAAAAACCGATCTATTTATTATATTTTCCCTTTTTTTTCCTTATATAGATCAGTTTTTAACATAACCGGTCTATATGAAGTGATCTATATAACCTTTTGTGTAATAGTGGTCGAAAATGGCAAATACTCACACACACATACATGTTCCCATGGAACTTGAACCCACAACTAATGGTTGGCGGGGCGCCTTTGGTACCATCAGGCTAAATGCCCATTGGTATAAGAAACAAGTTGATACAAAACTGAAACATCATTCCATTATATTTTAAACCAGAATAATTCTGTAAGATTTATAGTGAAAAAGATGGCTTACCGTCAAGTAGATCTTGACAAGGTAGATTCAGTGGCAGTGCTTGTGCCTACGGAGTACATGAAGCACTCGGAATGTCAACTTGGTGCACTTTGCTAATAGGAATCACCTCATCGATGGATGTGGAATTTCTACTTACTGGATTCATCACTCCAACTGCTGCATAATAACATAGCGTTAGAAATGGATGAAAATTCAAAGCTGTAACAAACAAGGATATATGTATCACCAATAGGTGAGAACTTTAATCCTAATAAATATACCTTGTTAGAAAATAATCATCATAATTATTATAATTATTGTAAATATAGAAAAGAACCATCATAATTATTATAATTATTGTAAATATGTTAACTACTTTACTTACTCCTTAAATTGCTCCTTTTGAGCTGTATATATTTGTGACATTTCGTAATTTCAAGGTCAATATCTAATTCATATTCTATTTCTATTTTCACTTGAGTAAAAATTTCATTTTTACTTTTCACCCGATTTAGCGACTTTCGCATTTCTAGCTATTCACGAACCGTGTTTAGGATTCCTATCCGTTTTCATGTCATAAGTGATTTAATATTCCATCATATACTCCTAATATTCAAAACTTTTATATCTCACATTTTATGTTTCGTTTCACGATTTTGTCAAATTTTGGTATCAACTTGCATTTTCAGTCTGCGTTTTTTATTTTTAATTCCGTTTTAACACTCCGGTAAACCCAAGTCTCCCATGAAATATTAAAATTAGTCATTTTAACACTTCATAATAGTTTTATAACATTCTCCTAAAATTTACGTTTTCAAGTCACCCGGTACTGCGTAATTCGCGTTTTCGGCTCGCGGTTTAAGCTTTAAAGACATATTAACACTCCGAAAGGCTCGGGAAATATATAAAACATCAATTTGAGTCATTTTAAGTTAAATGTGACATTTTTATGAAAATATTCTCTTCATGATATTTATTTTCACAAACTATGCATAAAACGTTACCGGTTTAGCCCCGTTGGCCTTCAAACTCACTCCGTGACTTATGATACTTGTACAAAACATGTATATAATGTATTTTTATGAAATAATAAAATATATTCCCCCCTTTTAAGTCCCTAGGCCGGCCACACCTTTACCAAACACACACTCCTCATAAAAATTTTCATTCGCAAGATTTAATCATCATTTCTCTCCATGCAAATGTCACACAAACCCTAAAAACTATCCAATTTCCCTCCTCCTCTTCTCCTTGCTGCCGAAATCCATCACCCAAACCCCTCATCTCATCTTGATTTTTATCAAAAAAATCATCTCTACAACATCTTCTTGAAGGTACTCACAAAAGATGGTTGTTTGAATCAAGTTTTTGAAAGTTTTATTGAAGTTTTTGGAGGTTTTCTTGAAATATTCTTCCTCCTATATTTTTATTGCTCACAAAATGTTTTTGTGACTGTAGGTTGAAGCTCTCCATGATCCCCTAAAGTCCTTCCTTCAAGCTCACAAGAGTTTTTCTTGGTGGTGACATTTGATAGTTCCTTGATCCTTGTTCTTGAAATTTTTGCTTGTTCATCACTTTTGTAAGAAACTCCTCACTAACTTTTCATTTTATTTTTATTTTCACTTCTGTAAATATTATATATCTTGATGTATTTGAATATTATATAAGTTATTATGCTTGGTTAGGCTTGGTACATAGCTTAGAAAACAATAAAAACACTAAAGGACAAGACATGCAACAGTTGTTTCTGATCAGGGGTAAAAACATAATTAACTGATTTTATCAGTGAACTTTGGACATAAACTAAAAATATTTAGTTTTAGATCAATGTCTTTCGGTCGTTTTGACGGGTATTTCATTGACTAACTCATTACGATGATTAAACTAGAAATATTTTCGTGAAACATGTTACATCCTGAGTAACAGATTTGAAACGTATAAAAGTCATTTTTTTTTGTGAATAACCCACTGTTACTCAAAACATAAAAGTTGTAGATAACATCTTAACTTAAATTTGGCCGCAAACGGGGAATTAATTGGACTTGTAGAACTCTAGATATCGCGATTTTCGTGGGACTGTTGTAATGTTAGAAACTTCTGAAGTGAATAATATGGGTAAACGGGTAATTTTGCTACTGTGTTGTAATTTTTGACTTAGTGGGACCCACAAAACTTGTAAGTACAGATGAATACCTTTCCAGGGATATAAAGAAGTTAATTTTTCGACTTACAGTTTTCAAATAACAGATTTTTGAAAGTGAAAAAGTTATTAAAAGTTCCATCAGCATTAGGTTAAAAAGTATAAAAATGTTTACACTTTATAAAAATTGGACCTCTAAGTATATTGTTGAACCATCTAATATAATTTGAACCTTTAGACTTAATTTGAACCTTTTTGACTAAAAGTTGACCATAGGGCTAAATTTGAACCTTAGGCTAATCTTGAACCTTCATAACTTATTTTGGACATAGAAACAATTATAGACTTAACACTTGAATTTTTGTAAGAAATGTAAATGTCATACTTGAAGATCATTTTAAAAGGGCTAAAGTTAATCTTGATATTTATTTAAACTTTATGTACCAAGCATAATTGAGATCATAATTTATATAGCATATAATAATGATTGTATCATTATTCATAAAAGCTAAGACACACGTATATATTCTAGGTTGCTCGTAGAGTTCTTGCGGGTTATTTCTTCATTCTTCACTTGATTGTCCACTTTTGATTTCGGTGAGTTCATAGCCCCACTTTAACTCTTAAACTGTTTATAAACCCATTGGGGGAGATACATGCTAGTTTTACAAACTGAATACAAGTAGTTTTGGTATGCTTGACCCGATTACATGATTATAGTTATTGAGTAACTTTTGCCATACAAGTCCCTAATTTCTTGAACCGTTAATTCCGTGGGAAACGCTAGTATTATGAATATGCATATTTGGCTTGACGAGCCTGTCCGGATGAGTAGCGCTCATTATTTAACGGGTAGCATAATATTGAGAATTCGTGGTAGTTGGCAAACTACCTCTTAAGGGGCATTATTAAAAACTAGGTCAAGGTTCGGTTGCATGAGCTCGATGCTATAATCTTATTTTCCCGACTTGTATTCGTTACATGTCAATTTATGAATAATGCTTGTATTCAACTTATTGTTTATTAAACTCTATGAATTCACTCAACCTTTGTGTTGACTTTTTAGCATGTTTTATCTCAGGTTCGCAAGTTTTTAATGCTTGGATGGGCGTGCAAGGACATGGATGGATGGACACGTGTTATTTCACACTTGATGGAACTTTTAATAACTCAAAAACTTATGTTGTGTTTAAATTATGTATCTTTTGGACTCTTGTCCTGGTTAAAACTTTTGGGACCTAACTTTGTTAAACTCTGATTTTATCAAAGGTGAACTTTGTTTAAAAACATCTTTAATTATTTTGATGTTTCCTATGACTTGTACTATGTGACTAATAGATAACACCCCATGTTGTATTCCGCTGCATTCCAAATAATGGGGGTGTTATAGATTGGTACCAGAGTATAAGTTATAGTGAACTAGGTCGTTTTCTTTTAAAAACCTAGACTATAACCATTCATTTTTCAAAAGTCATGAGTTCCATCATCTTGTCCGATATCCATGCGCGCCTACTTCCTAAATTTCCTATTACTCAATTGAGTATATATCTTTATTATATTATACTAAGGATAATTATAGAAGCACTATAATTATTTCTTAACTCGTCCGATAATTCGCAAAAGTATCATTTCTCATATATGTAACCTTTTGTGCACTAAACTTCCGTGGTGTATTTTATGCTATTCATGAGCATTTTGAATTTCCATCCGGAAATTTATACACATCTTCAAGTTATATCAGACATTGTAGGTGATTACAATGGTCTCTCTTATTTATCAGACATTGTATGTGATTACAGTGGTCTCTCTTATTTATCAGACATTGTAGGTGATTACAATGGTCTCTCTTATTTATCAGACATTGTAGGTGATTACAATGGTCTCTCTTATTTCTCAGACATTGTAGGCGATTACAATGGTCTCTCTTATTTATCAGACATTGTATGTGATTACAATGGTTTCTCTTATTTCTCATACATTGTTTGTGCTTACAATTGTCTCTAAACTCTTCCATAACCGTATGTAATATCATTTCATATAACATCGAAACATGTTGCAGTTATCAATTTCTATTGGTTGTCATACTCCCCGTGAACTCATGTTTTCCGAGAATTTATGCTTACTTTCCGAAATACCACTATTGATACTATGTATATAAAGATTATTCATATACACCTTGTTTTCTCTCGACTACTTATCGTTATAAATGTTTTACCGATTCTTATTCTTTATATACTCAGTCCCCAGGGTATTATGCCAAACCCTACTCATCCCAGTTACGTACCTATTTCACCAAAATTACTAAACTGTTATACATACTTATTTATTTTTTTGACCTCCTTAAACTTTCTCAGGCATTGTGGGTGGCACAACGGTCTCATTCATTTTCAAACATCGTGAGTGAAAATTTAAAAACTTTTCATGACCTTACACAACATTGCATAACATAAAACCCATCTGATGCGTGGGTTTTGCAACCTTACAACAGGTTTTACCTCTCGAGGGATCTCAAGAGGCTTACAACCCCACCAGGCAGTGTACCTGACCGATGTAGTATAGTGTAGTGGTAAGTACGGGGGATTGATCGTTCTCCACAGGGAATAGTGTTCGTTAGGTGTGAAAGGCTACTCTAATTAGGTCTAAGGGTTGAGGAAGATTCTTTTTATGTTTTTATATTTTATAAAAGCAAGTAAAATCTCGGGTTTTGAAGGAGTGGGCGGAATTAGTTGCTAGTCAACTAACCCAAATTACTACAAATGCAAATAAAATAAAATAACAAAAATGAAAAGTGGTGAGAAACTTATGTGTAGAGAAATGTGTTTACTTAGATTTCCTTACTCCCTAACTATCTTTTACCGGTTAATTAGTGTGTATTAGTCGCGTGGATGACGGGTGTATTCCTTAATACCATTCGTGGGGTGGCGTACTTACTTCCCCAAACTCTACAAGCTCCTACTTCACTCCTATGTCGAGCCGGCTAGGAAGCTCCTAACATGGGATCACTAGAATTCGCTTGTGCATTAAATACAACCATAAAAACCTTTAGTACGCGTTTGGTTCATGTTTCTTAAGACGTTCAAGCAAGTTACCGAATAGGAAGTTAGCCAGTTTTCTTAAGCCTAACATAGATAAACAATCATCCAATACAACTAACAACACACTAACAACCAATAATCAATAGCTAGGTTTCATTAGATCTAAGCAAACACAAGATAAAATTAGCCTAACATGTTAAACAAAAGACAAGCATAAGATAGAATCAAACAACACATAGACATATTGAATGATTAATTGATAACTTATCTTTTAATGAAACATGGAAGATCTCAAGGCAAAAAGCCCTGAGAAAGTAGCTAAAATCGTCTTAGGGTTTTATCCCAAAATTCCACACACTAAGCTCTCTCTTCATGACAAAAAATTAGAAAACTATATATAGACTTTGACATCTGACGGCGTCACCTTATGCATTGTGACGCCGTCACCTCGCCGCTTTTAGGGTTCCCGGATGACCATCTTGACGCCGTCCCTCTTTAGCTCTTCAAAAATCCATTCTGGCTTATCAAGGCTTGACGCCGTCGGATCATGAACGTGACGCCGTCCCCTTATGATTTAAGCCGTGACGCCCTTGATTTAGTTAAAGCGTGACGCCGTCAGAATTCTCATGCAAACTCACTGGCCCGTCATGAGTAAATTTCACATCCAACTTTTCTTGCCAAGGCATGACGCCGTCTGGAGTTAATGTTGACGCCGTCAAAGGTGACTTTCAGCACAATTTTGAGACTTTGCCGTTTTCTTCACTTTTATGCTCCAAAAACGTCCAAAATGCCTCCTTTTCCAGATTTCTCCTCAAAAGTACCTAAAATGACAAAAGGAACGATTTAGGGCAATATTTGATCAAATAAATACGATTTCGGGCTTAAATGACCCCTTAAAAGCGGTACACTTTTCGCCTCATCAAATACCCTTACACTTGAGATTTGCTTGTCCTCAAGCAAATGCGCTTTTATTCTAATCAAAATACAAGTTAGGGGTCATTTAATGCTAACATAAAAGTAATTACAACAAATATTCGTTCCACTTCAATCATAATAAGCACGGAGATTACAAACTAGCACCTCACAAGTAGTGTTTAGATACTCACATCTCTCAAGTGTCATCAAAATAAATCTCATAAATGAAAACGGAAAATATCTCTCACTACCTGTCATAGCAAATAGATTACCATAGGCTTAGGAAAGGATCGAAAACCTCCTCCACTAGGCGTAAGCACCAAAGATAAACTATCAAAGAGGGCTTTTAAATGGGTTATAACGTTAGGTGTAGGGAAAAGGAAAACACGGTTTTGTTGGATAAGGGATATTTTACTGGTGGCTAGTTAAAAATCTTGATCAATTACATGTACTATACAACGTTGCTAAGCCAAGACTAGACTCGATCTTAAGCTAATGAAAGAAAATAACAAAACATAAACATAAAATAAACATAAAATGAAACGGGATGGTAGTCCGTATGTTTTTTCTATTTTTCCTTTTTTTTTTTTTTTTTTTTTTTTCATTTTTTTTTTTTTTTTTTTTTTTTTTTTTTTTTTTTTTTTTTTTTTTTTTTTGCATACACTTTTACCCTACCATCCAAAATAATACATCATAGGGGCATTGCATCCCCCTTACACTTGAATTTTTACATAACTTTACAAATACTAATCTAATGACTCGAATTAAGATAATTGAAAAACTTGGAGTACTTTTAAAACATTTAGCACATATGGGGGTAATAAATGATGTTCTTCCCCATTACTCCATTACACTAGTACTTTACCCATGAGTCCCAATCGTCCCAAAACAATATGTACAAGGATATGACTCGACTTAGCAACCATGTAATCAACTAGATAATTAACTTGGGTTTAAACAAACGTTGTCACAATAATGCACTAAAGATGAGTGCATACAAGGTAGGCTAAGGCGATTTGGGTGTACATTTAAGTGGGGTGTAACAAATTCTTCCTTTAAGTAAAATGCTTAAAGGTCGAAACGAAAAGATAGGCTCTGAGGGGTGTACTAGGGGTATCGTGTACTAAAAATGAGTACAACGCAAAGGGTGTGGGAGAATTACTTGACCAATGTAGCCAATGTAATTATAACAAAAACACAGGTGTAAAACAATGGGTTAATCCTAATGCCTCTTATCATGTAGTAAATCTAACTACACGAATGTAGTCTCACTTGTGGCCTTGGAATGGTCCTAACGCAAGTTCTAGAATCTAAGTGCTACCGGTACACACATCATAGCAAAATGCTTTTCCTACCAATTCTAGGGGCGAACCTCACATATTTGGGGTGGAAAATTTTTTAGTGGTACGGTTTTTGTGCTAGTCATATAACTCCTATCCATGAGACGCTTATTAGGATCAAAGTTTCACTCCTATATGTTGTAAAAAATTTTAAATTTGGCACTAAAATTACCTTAACAAGTATTTCTCTCAGTTTTATTACACATCTACCATCAAACAAACAAAAATCAAGCGCAATTGTATTCTCAAAAATCGTACTTTTACCCTCCCCTTACACTTAAGATGAACATTGTCCCCAATGTTCAAATAACAAGATGTAAAAGTATAAAGTAAAAGAATGAAATCAAATACTCCCCTGATTCGCTCGTTGGATAATGAAATTACACGGTTAAATCTTCCTCCAAAGAGAATGTTGAAGCTCCATGACTAATGCATCGCCATAAGCTTGATTCAAAACATCTCCTTGTCTAAAATAACCTGTTGAACCTGAGAAAACAAACTCGAAAACCTGCATAACATCGGCGGGATAAATCTATATATAAGGATATAATGCTTGTGGAATGATAATTTTGCAGATTCCTGGAGATTATAAGTTGGAGATTTTAATAAAAACTTTTTATGAAAACAAAACTTTCAAAAATTTCTGAAAATTAAATCTGACGCCGTCAGGTTATAACCCCTGACGCCGTCAGAAATGACCTGACAAAAATTTTCATTTTAAGTTTCCGGAAAATTTCTGAAAAAACCTTTACCTTACTTCCTGGAAATCCTGCAAAACATCATTATGACTCGATACAAGCATTTGACTCAAACAAATACGAATATGTATGTTAATTTATTATTATTACGATTCATGTTCATTTGTGTTCTAATAAACCGATTTAGATTTCCCTTACACTTATCTTTTGCAAAATACCTTTATATGTAGTTAAGACGAAGTTAAAAACAAAATAAAGCATTTTCACAAATTAGTTTTGAACATGAATCAATAATAATAAAAATTAAACACACATACGGAAACAAATAAAATCAAACAAACAAACAAATAAAGCAAATAAAGCTTGGGTTGCCTCCCAAGAAGCGCTTGTTTTTGTTCGAGTCATGAGCCTGACTCTACCCTTATTTAACGGAAATAGGGGAGGTTTTCCCTACACTTAGGATTAAGTGTGGGTGAAAGTAGCGATACACACCCGCTCGGTAGGAGTATGCCACGTGAGGAAAGAGTGGTGGATGAATTATATGCTCAAAGGGGTGTGCTCCTTTCATCATAACCTTGCCTAGTTTACTTTGGTCAATGGGTGAATTAAAGTTTCCTCCTAAAAAGGGATCATCTTCTATCAACTTTGAGAGACTCCTAATTGGGAATCCATCTTGACCTAATAAACCCGGTTTAAACCCATAATGTTTCTTACGATCAATCATGAATGGGTGATGTAAGTATGTAAGGTTATGGTTCACTCCTATGTCAGCTTCCTCTCTACAAGGCTTAGAGTCTACTACCTTCAACATAAAACTACCCGGACTATATGGTTTGATGGGTGGGTCGGGACCTAATTCAATTCCTAAGTTCACATCTAAGGATGGAAGATTAGGTAACGGTTTTGGTTTAGGCTCCGGTTCATCAAAACTATGAACTTCCATAGAACTAAAAGAAAGGTTGTGATCACTAAAAGCATTCAAACCTATTTCTTCTAGTTGTGTTTGGTCCAAGGGCTCTACCTCTATTGGGGTTCCTATAGTCTCCTCAACTTCTTCCGGGTAAGTCACGGGTGGGGTGTGTGCCTCAAATGATGGTAGGACTTGTGGGGTACTTGGTGGGCTTATGTTACTTACCTCATCATTCCTTATGTCAAGATCACCTATATCCTCATCATGTATTTTAGTAGGATCTAACCCTAACATTTTCCCAAGTATCTCAAGTGCTTCTCTAGGCATCTTAACTTCTATATCCGAATCATAAGGATCATCCTCAATATTATGACTGCTATATTCAAATTGCCCAAAAGATTCATCATGTGTTTCTTGAGATTCATCATCATCGATCATAAAACCTAGGTCTTTTTGATCAATGTGATCATGTTCGGCTAAATCCTCCATCACATCAAGGTCACCTATGTGTTTGTTTTGTACTATGGCATTACATGACAACCACTTAGGTATCTCAACACTAACATATTCATCCCCAAACAAACTTGTTTCATGATCCTTGAAATTTGTGGTCAATTGACTTGTACTAAAGTTTGTTGGGTTGTCTACTATATAATAATATTGGGCACACTCTTCAATAGCTTCCCATGCTTTCTCAGCACTTAATTCCCTAATATCCCTGCCGGCAATATGGTAAATGTCCCTTTGGGCACGTCGGTCGACATGATTGTAAAAGATTTGAGTTAGGGACCAAAAATCGAAGTTATGATGAGGGACTTTTTGGAGTAAATATTTAAAACGAGTCCATGCATCATAGAGAGGTTCATCTTTATGTTGTTTAAACATCAAGATGTCATATGGAGTGGGTGAATTACGTGGTTGGTAGTATGGTGGATTCGCGTTCTCCATAATGGTGAACGGAAGAGTCAATGGAAATTACGAACAAACACACAAAGAAATAAGATAGACTAAAGAAAACCTAGAAAATAAAATAAAAATCTCACTAGAAAGGAATCTAGTGAGTAGACCTATAAAGTAAAAAATTCAACCTAAACAATAACTATTCCCCGGCAGCGGCGCCAAAAACTTGATGCGTGGGTTTTGCAACCTTACAACAGGTTTTACCTCTCGAGGGATCTCAAGAGGCTTACAACCCCACCAGGCAGTGTACCTGACCGATGTAGTATAGTGTAGTGGTAAGTACGGGGGATTGATCGTTCTCCACAGGGAATAGTGTTCGTTAGGTGTGAAAGGCTACTCTAATTAGGTCTAAGGGTTGAGGAAGATTCTTTTTATGTTTTTATATTTTATAAAAGCAAGTAAAATCTCGGGTTTTGAAGGAGTGGGCGGAATTAGTTGCTAGTCAACTAACCCAAATTACTACAAATGCAAATAAAATAAAATAACAAAAATGAAAAGTGGTGAGAAACTTATGTGTAGAGAAATGTGTTTACTTAGATTTCCTTACTCCCTAACTATCTTTTACCGGTTAATTAGTGTGTATTAGTCGCGTGGATGACGGGTGTATTCCTTAATACCATTCGTGGGGTGGCGTACTTACTTCCCCAAACTCTACAAGCTCCTACTTCACTCCTATGTCGAGCCGGCTAGGAAGCTCCTAACATGGGATCACTAGAATTCGCTTGTGCATTAAATACAACCATAAAAACCTTTAGTACGCGTTTGGTTCATGTTTCTTAAGACGTTCAAGCAAGTTACCGAATAGGAAGTTAGCCAGTTTTCTTAAGCCTAACATAGATAAACAATCATCCAATACAACTAACAACACACTAACAACCAATAATCAATAGCTAGGTTTCATTAGATCTAAGCAAACACAAGATAAAATTAGCCTAACATGTTAAACAAAAGACAAGCATAAGATAGAATCAAACAACACATAGACATATTGAATGATTAATTGATAACTTATCTTTTAATGAAACATGGAAGATCTCAAGGCAAAAAGCCCTGAGAAAGTAGCTAAAATCGTCTTAGGGTTTTATCCCAAAATTCCACACACTAAGCTCTCTCTTCATGACAAAAAATTAGAAAACTATATATAGACTTTGACATCTGACGGCGTCACCTTATGCATTGTGACGCCGTCACCTCGCCGCTTTTAGGGTTCCCGGATGACCATCTTGACGCCGTCCCTCTTTAGCTCTTCAAAAATCCATTCTGGCTTATCAAGGCTTGACGCCGTCGGATCATGAACGTGACGCCGTCCCCTTATGATTTAAGCCGTGACGCCCTTGATTTAGTTAAAGCGTGACGCCGTCAGAATTCTCATGCAAACTCACTGGCCCGTCATGAGTAAATTTCACATCCAACTTTTCTTGCCAAGGCATGACGCCGTCTGGAGTTAATGTTGACGCCGTCAAAGGTGACTTTCAGCACAATTTTGAGACTTTGCCGTTTTCTTCACTTTTATGCTCCAAAAACGTCCAAAATGCCTCCTTTTCCAGATTTCTCCTCAAAAGTACCTAAAATGACAAAAGGAACGATTTAGGGCAATATTTGATCAAATAAATACGATTTCGGGCTTAAATGACCCCTTAAAAGCGGTACACTTTTCGCCTCATCACCATCTCAATCTATCGATTTCCCTTGATTATCTCACTATCCACCTCCGAAAACGAATTTGAATAATTGTACTAAACTTTTGAACACTACATCACCTCGTAACCCATCACCTAGAAACAAATTAATTAAAATGAACACGATTTTAACCTATCATTTCATAACATTTTTACTCCAAGTGGTGGGATTTATTCAACCCATAATTATCTACTATTTTGTATCAACATATTGCGACAACTTCTGTCCGTTGCACTTGTTATTTCACTAACATTTTGTAAACAATTTTATTATTATTTTATAAACTATCCTTTCACTATATTTCAAGATTGTATATATTGCTTCGTAATCCATCGTTTTGAACTCTTCCAGTTGATGGAAGTATGACTTTAAATTTGTTACCTCGGATCGTGTCGTCTTTTGACACTTACTTTTGAAACGTGATTGAATAACGTCTCATTCTTTTCTCGTTGCTTCTTATGATTTTGACGAATAGAATTTGGTGTTGTTTTTATTGTGTTGTGTCGGCAATACATAAGTAGGATGATTTATAATCATCTTATTGAAATGGATTGGGACGCCTCTTCATTTGAATAAGAAAATTATAAACCGCCGAACCATAAGTTTATAAATCCTTACTTACATGGATTGGGATGCCTCTTTATGTAAGTGACGAATTATAAATGAGTGGGCTTATGTGTATCCGCCATAGCGTGCGTACGAATCATTCTTGGGGCTATGAACTCCTCTCGACTCGTAATTTGTTATGTGGATTTTTCCGAATTTGTATCGACCACCGCGAGCTTGATAAGCTAATAGCAATGTACTATTATCCGCTTCCAAGGATTGATGACTTGTTAGAATCCTTCAATCCATTCACTCTTGTTCATTGAACATATTTGATGCTTTGGCTTTTGATCATTCAACTTTCGTTAGAAACCTAGACGATGACTTGTTTATATCGTCATCTCTTCACAATAACGTACTGTGACATTTCGTAATTTCAAGGTCAATATCTAATTCATATTCTATTTCTATTTTCACTTGAGTAAAAATTTCATTTTTACTTTTCACCCGATTTAGCGACTTTCGCGTTTCTAGGTATTCACGAACCGTGTTTAGGATTCCTATCCGTTTTCATGTCATAAGTGATTTAATATTCCATCATATACTCCTAATATTCAAAACTTTTATATCTCACATTTTATGTTTCGTTTCACGATTTTGTCAAATTTTGGTATCAACTTGCATTTTCAGTCTGCGTTTTTGATTTTTAATTCCGTTTTAACACTCCGGTAAACCCAAGTCTCCCATGAAATATTAAAATTAGTCATTTTAACACTTCATAATAGTTTTATAACATTCTCCTAAAATTTAGGTTTTCAAGTCACCCGGTACTGCGTAATTCGCGTTTTCAGCTCGCGGTTTAAGCTTTAAAGACATATTAAAACTCCGAAAGGCTCGGGAAATATATGAAACATCAATTTGAGTCATTTTAAGTTAAATGTGTCATTTTTATGAAAATATTCTCTTCATGACATTTATTTTCACAAACTATGCATAAAACGTAACCGGTTTAGCCCCGTTGCCCTTCAAACTCACTCCGTGACTTATGATACTTATACAAAACATGTATATAATGTATTTTTATGAAATAATAAAATATATTCCCCCCTTTTAAGTCCCTAGGCCAGCCACACCTTAACCAAACACACACTCATAAAAATTTTCATTCCCAAGATTTAATCATCATTTCTCTCCATGCAAATCTCACACAAACCCTAAAAACTATCCAATTTCCCTCCTCCTCTTCTCCTTGCTGCCGAAATCCATCACCAAAACCCCTCATCTCATCTTGATTTTTATCAAAAATCATCTCTACAACATCTTCTTGAAGGTACGCACAAAAGATGGTGGTTTGAATCAAGTTTTTGAAAGTTTTATTGAAGTTTTTGGAGGTTTTCTTGAAATATTCTTCCTCCTATATTTTTATGGCTCACAAAATGTTTTTGTGGATGTAGGTTGATGCTCTCCATGATCCCCTAAAGTCCTTCCTTCAAGCTCACAAGAGTTTTTCTTGGTGGTAACATTTGATAGTTCCTTGATCCTTGTTCTTGAAATTTTTGCTTGTTCATCACTTTTGTAAGAAATTCCTCACTAACTTTTCATTTTATTTTTATTTTCACTTCTGTAAATATTATATATCTTGATGTATTTGAATATTATATAAGTTATTATGCTTGGTTAGGCTTGGTACATAGCTTAAAAAACAATAAAAACACTAAAGGACTAGACATGCAACAGTTGTTTCTGATCAGGGGTAAAAACGTAATAAAATGATTTTATCAGTGAACTTTGGACATAAAATAAAAATATATAGTTTTAAATCAATGTCTTTCGGTCGTTTTGACGGGTATTTCATTGACTAACTCATTACGATGATTAAACTAGAAATATTTTCGTGAAACATGTTACATCCTGACTAACAGATTTGAAACGTATAAAAGTCATTTTTTTGTGAATAACCCACTGTTACTCAAAACATAAAAGTTGTAGATAACATCTTAACTTAAACGTGGCCGCAAACGGGGAATTAATTGGACTTGTAGAACTCTAGATATCGCGATTTTCGTGGGACTGTTGTAATGTTAGAAACTTCTGAAGTGAATAATATGGGCAAATGGGTAATTTTGCTACTGTGTTGTAATTTTTGACTTTGTGGGACCCACAAAACTTGCAAGTACAGATGAATACCTTTCCAGGGATATAAAGAAGTTAATTTTTCGACTTACGGTTTGCAAATAACGGATTTTTGAAAGTGAACAAGTTATTAAAATTTCCATCAGCATTTGGTTAAAAAGTATAAAAATGTTTACACTTTATAATAATTGGACCTCTAAGTATATTGTTGAACCATCTAATATAATTTGAACCTTTAGACTTAATTTGAACCTTTTTGACTAAAAGTTGACCATAGGGCTAAATTTGAACCTTAGGCTAATCTTGAACCTTCATAACTTATTTTGGACATAGAAACAATTATAGACTTAACACTTGAATTTTTGTAAGAAATGTAAATGTCATACTTGAAGATCATTTTAAAGGGCCAATTCTACAAATAGCCCGGTAGCTTAAGGTGTTTACCTTTTTTAGCCCCAAAAATGGCGCTTTCCCAAAATGGCCCAAGCATTAAGCGCCTAAAATGTGAGAGTGACATGTGTCATTTTTTTTTTGGCTTTTAGCAAAATGGCGATTAACAGTAGCAAAATGGCGCTTAAAAGTATCAAAATGGCGCTTAAAAAATTCGTACTGCTAGTTCAAAATTTTGGTCGCTTAAGCGACTTGCTGGAAGTAGCTTAATTCTGTGGGCTATTTTGGGAAAGGGCCACTTTTGGGGCTAAAAAAGGTGAACACCTTAAGCTACCGGGCTACTCCTATATTTAGCCCCATTTTAAAAGGGCTAAAGTTAATCTTGATATTTATTTAAACTTTATGTACCAAGCATAATTGAGATCATAATTTATATAGCATATAATAATGATTGTATCATTATTCATAAAAGCTAAGACACACGTATATATTCTAGGTTGCTCGTAGAGTTCTTGCGGGTTATTTCTTCATTCTTCACTTGATTGTCCACTTTTGATTTCGGTGAGTTCATAGCCCCACTTTAACTCTTAAACTGTTTATAAACCCATTGGGGGAGATACATGCTAGTTTTACAAACTGAATACAAGTAGTTTTGGTATGCTTGACCCGATTACATGATTATAGTTATTGAGTAACTTTTGCCATAAAAATCCCTAATTTCATGAACCGTTAATTCCGTGGGAAACGCTAGTATTATGAATATGCATATTTGGCTTGACGATCCTGTTTGGATGAGTAGCGATCATTATTTAACGGGTAGCATAATATTGAGAATTCGTGGTAGTTGGCAAACTACCTCTTAAGGGGCATTATTAAAAACTAGGTCAAGGTTCGGTTGCATGACCTCGATGCCATAATCTTATTTTCCCGACTTGTATTCGTTACATGTCAATTTATGAATAATGCTTGTATTCAACTTATTGTTTATTAAACTCTATGAATTCACTCAACCTTTGTGTTGACTTTTTAGCATGTTTTATCTCAGGTTCGTAAGTGTTTAATGCTTGGATGGGCGTGCAAGGACATGGATGGATGGACACGTGTTATTTCACACTTGATGGAACTTTTAATAACTCAAAAACTTATGTTGTGTTTAAATTATGTATCTTTTGGACTCTTGTCCTGGTTAAAACTTTTGGGACCTAACTTTGTTAAACTCTGATTATATCAAAGGTGAACTTTGTTTAAAAACATCTTTAATTATTTTGATGTTTCCTATGACTTGTACTATGTGACTAATAGATAACACCTCATGTTGTATTCCGCTGCGTTCCAAAAAATGGGGGTGTTATAATATTGTACCTCTTGTATGAGCCTACTTGAGGAATATATAGAAATCCCTTTCTTATATGGTATCAGCCTACTCCTGGGCAATATCCCTCTCTTTCCTCTAAAATCTATCAACAGCTTCTTCTTCTTCCTCTTTAGTGCTGTCCACAGCAGCCCTCCATCCCTAAAATCAGCACAAACAGCCCCTGTTTTTCAACTATGGCAGCCTCCTCCTCCTCCTCTGATTCCCCTCTATCACTTCAAACCCTTTTTCACATGATCTCTGTCAAGTTAACCTCATCAAACTATCTTCAATGGCACAATCAAATGGAAACCATTCTTGGTGTTCAGGATCTTCTCGGTCACGTTGATGGTACCGCTTTTGAACCCCCTGCCATGGTTGATGTCGATGGTAAGCAAACTCCAAACCCCAATGTTGCTGTTTGGAAATCTGATGACAAAAAGGTTCGTCTTCTTCTTCAAGCATCCCTGACTGAAGAGTCCATGGCTGAGATACTTGGTCTCACCACTGCCAAACAAGTCTGGGATGCCCTTTCTGCAGCCTACCGTCCAAATTCCCTTGAACAAATGCACACGTTGAAGGACTCCCTTCGTCAGTTACAGAAGGGCGGATCTTCTGTGTCAGAATATGGCCGGAAATTCAAAGCCTTATGCAATCTGTTATGGCTCGAACTCTATCTTTATCACACTTAATATAACTCGTTTAAGCACAAGAGAGAGATGGGACAAGTGAGATATATATATGGATCGTATGTCTTAGAGAGTGAGATAGATGATAACTTTTCTTCTATTAAACATACACACACAATACACACACTTGCACCACCTACAAATGAGGTGTAAAGTGGTTTATATAGTACAGGAGATGATGCCCTAAAGGGCCTTCAATGGGCTTCGTGTGGGCTTTGGCTCATGGACCTATTTTACATTAAATCTTACATATTAGATGAGCCAAAGGCCCACTTTCCTTGACTAGTTAAACATATTACACAAAGTTCTAACAATATGAATGACCATCACTTTAATATATAATTTTAAAGCTAACAATCTCCCCCTAAGGGATGGTCATTTCAATGATGCTCCCAGTGATTGGTCTTTTGACTTCAACGTCTTGAACTTTGTGTGTCGAAGTAGAATAGTCTTTATTCATTGTTCCTTCATGCACTGTGATCTTCAAAGAATCGTCTTTTGGTCGTTCTTGCCTTTATCAACATCTTCTGTTCAATTTGCATTGCCGCCTTTATCATTGATGCTGAGACATATGATGATAGTGAATGGAATTTCGTCTGTACCTGCATAAGACAGTTAGCAATAAATCGTCCAACGCTTATAGGTTCAGATTTCGAGATCGTTAACAGCATAGTGTGAAAACTTTCTCTAATATTTACCAAGGCCGTTGAGAGCCTCTGAAGTATACCGGAGTATCACTTCAAGACTGTAGACCGTTTGATGCACGTTACCATCATGACATAAGGCAAGATCCTTAGATCTCATTAAGACTCTTACAACTTGTGTCCTTTTTGGTGAACACAAGTGTATTATATTGGAAGTGTTCCTAAGAGATCTTTGATGAATCTCATGGCTCTAGACTCAATAATGTGCGTTTTGGTTTTAGTGAGAGGCCGATAGATTATGCAGTGTTCTCCGTGAGAAATGAAACAAATATCTTTTAAGAGATATCTGAGTGGCTAGGAGGGGTGGTGCAACGCGTCACTGGGTCTATGACGTCTTGTCTTCAATATCAGTATCACCTTAGTGAGTACCGATAGCAGATGTATTGACCCGGTTTCTGACCTAAGTTTTCATGGAGGGCTATTTCTTTTCACCCTTTCATTAAACTTTTCTTTTTAATTCTTCAACCCCTTCTTTCTCCTTTCTCATTTACTCCTTTTTTCTCAATCTTACCTAAGGACTTCTAATTCTAGTCTATTGGAATTGTCCTTCGGTAGATCCCTCCGGCTCTGGCGGATCATAGGACATAACCTAACCATAATCACCTTATTACTCCATGATTATCCTAGATTATTGATCACATGCCATAAAACCTTTTGAAAATCTCTCAAAGTGTTTATGAGAAAACACATTTAGTTAACACTTCGAGAGTTTTGAATTTTTGAAATACTCCCCCTTCACATGTGCTCATGCATTTTTGAAATAATATGCACATGTTGGGTAGAGTTCGCACATTTGAAATGATCGAATTTTAATGAACATGACCTTCGCGAGACACGCTTACATCACTAGTTAGACTAGCTTGAAATTATTACCCGTACCGGTCATATTCAATGATCATCTCTCGAATTGGTACATTCTACTCAGACAAGTCCTTTGCGAGACACGCTTACATCACTGGAAAACCAGCTTGAAATTATTAACCGTCCAGGACTAGTCTTTTCGATAACTGACATTTAGTTTCGTCAATTCGAGGGTTAAAACTTAGTCTTGAGATTCAATCCATGGAGTTAGATCACATTTTAATCACATTTCTCCCCCTCAAAAATAGCATTTCGATGGTATTTTTGATACCGTTTGATTGAAATCTTTGTTTTTGGAAAGCTAATAGGGAGAAAAGGATTTGCATGAGCTTTTTGGAACAAAATTGTTTTTGACATACTCCCCCTTAAAACTTGCATACGTTTTGACCTTTTGTTTTCTACTTTGGAGCGAATGGGGAGTAAATATTTGAAAATCTTAAACAAAATTTTTGAAAAGATTTGAAAAACCGTTTGAGAAATTTGGAATAAAATTTTGCTTAAGATTAAGAAGTTTGAATAAACATTTCATGAAAACTTCTTGTCTTGTTAGGATTGTTGTAATAAAACGTACAACATGATCCTTTCTTTGAAAAACGGGTTATGCACTGTTATGTGTGCATAAGCCAAAACGTTGAAGCCCGGGTTGTAAGCTGAAATACTTACAAGCCATTGAAATTTTTAGGATAAGTGCTTGAAAGTTTTGATGAAACACTTTCCTTTCTTTAAAGCACGGGTCCTGAACTGATGTGTTCAGAAGCCATTTTGGGATCAGATTAGACAACAACCTTTGGAACCCATTTAAGCACTGCGCCAACGGGTTTAGCATATTTTGAAATCCATTTGTAAGTTGTGTCAATCTGATTCAAAGAATTTGAATTCCAACGAGGACTGAAAACCAGTGTTTCATTTGGAAATAACACTCGTGGAATCAACGGTGATTTAAAACTCTTTTTTAAAGCAGAGTCATTCTTGTGTTGTAGCGGAAGCATTTCAGAGTTTGAATAATTCAAAGGTTTTGAACGACTATGCTTTGGTTTCCACACTTGCTTTACCGATGTAAAGCGAGAGTGTGGAGTTTGAAATCTTGTATTCTCTTCTTTAGACACATTTGACCTTGAAAACTTTTGAGGAGTGAGTGTTTCAGAAGATATTGGTTTCTTCGAAAACTTCCTTCCTTTTTGCAAAGAATAGGTTGTAAACTGGGAAACCTTTTTCGAAAATGGTTTTGAAGATTCACCCGTGTAAACCTTCTTTGAAACACTCACTTTAGGTGTTGAAAGATTTGAAATGGGAGCTTTTCCTTTTGAATGGTTAAGAGACTCAAACTTCACTCTTAAAGCATTGTATGAAGTCCTCAAATCATTGTATTCTTTTTGAAGATGATCTTGAGATGCCAATTTAGATTCCAAAGAAGCAATTTGTTTCAAAAATTGATCTTTTTCAGCTTTTGAATCATCCGTTTTACGAGCCACTTTCCGTTCGAACTGAATATTTTCTGTTTCAAGTCTTTCAAAATATGTTTTGAATTTGATCGTTTTGTTGAAAAGATCGATTTTGGCATCCTCAAGATCGTTTTTTCGTTGAGCTAAAAGCGTTTCAAGCTCAAGCACTTTTGTTTGAAACAAATGATTTTCATTTTCCTTTTCAAAATCTGGGGTATCAGAATCAAACAGGGGATTTGGAAAGGAAACTTTTGTGATTTGAGACTCATATTTTTTCCTCTTCATTGATTCAATCTTTTGCAAAACCTTTTCAAACTTTTTATCAGCGAATTCAGACAATTGAGACTTCAAAACTTCAGTCTCTTTTTGTTTCGTGATTGATTTTTGAGTCTGAACTCGTGAACGTTTGATTGAATCAAACAGGTTTTTGTATGTCTGTTTCAAATGCTCATTTTCTTTTTGTAATGATGCCACAACATGTTCCAATTCAATATTTTTTGTATCAAGTTCGTCCAAATCAAACTTGATTCTGGCATCGTCACCATTTTCTTCAAAAATCTGTTGCTTTTCTTTGAGCACTTTTGTCAAAGGGTTTTCAGAAGAAGCAGTTCTTTTTGACAATTCTTCTTTGACTTCAGCTACTTCTTTTGAAAGTTCTGTGATTTTCTTTTTGAGACAAAGATTTTCAGATTTCAAAGAAGATGTTTGTTCAAAATCCACATTCTCATACTCATGGCTGACAGACACCGACTTGAATGACTCTATTTGATGTGTGAAAAAGTCTTTATGAATATCAAGAGTTAAGCCTTTTTCATCAAATTCATCTTCAAGAGAATGGATGTACTTTAAATCTTCTGTCATTTCAGTGACAAGATATTTTTCAAAGTATTCAAAACTTAAGTTGATATCTTTCACACGAGGTTCAATCTCTTCTTTTAAAATCTTATTAACTTCCCTTTTTAGGTAAGTATCTGATGAAAGAAGATTATTGTAATCACTATGGGTGTATTGTTGTTTAGACCAAATGACCTGTAACGTAAGCTCAATGTGATGTTTAAGATTACAAAACTGTTTTCTTGCTTTATTTTGCCATAAATTAGCATCATAAGTAGCAAGTTGAGCTTCTTTGAAATATCTTTTCACATTTGTTTCTTTTCTTTTCAAAGGTTCTTTTGGTATATCTGTCAATTGTGTACAACCATACACAAAGCCTTGGTACGAGAATGGGCTTTTTCTTTGTTTGACATTTAAACGCTTTTCCTCTTCAGATTTTTCTTGATCATTGGAATCGAACAGATCATTAGTCAACAAACATTTTCCAAAGTTTTCAGCATCATACAAACAGGGTGTTAACTTTTGCACTTTGTTTAGAAAACACGGTTTTTCATTTTTCAAATCATTTTCCAAATTATTTTCCAAATGATCAGTATTTTCAAAACCAAGTCCGGATTTTCCTTGATGAGCGTTCTAATCTTTAGGAAGCATCATTTGAAGAGTTTGAACACTTTGTCCTGTTTTTCGAAGTTTTGTTTCAAGATTGTTTGTTCGTTTCAAAAGCTGTTGATTTTCATTCTCAAGTTTTGTATTAACAATCTTGAAATTTGAAGTGGTGTGCTGAAGCATTGAATTTTCATTTTTTAAATCAGAGAGTTCTTTTAAAAGTGCTTGAACCTTTCTGTTGTTGAGTACCATTTGTTCATCCAGTTTTTGAATGGAACGTTTTTCATGATAAAGAGCTTCGCTATACCCAACTTCAAGTTCTTCGTTTCGTTTTAAAAGTGGTGTGAGAACATCTCCGCTTATTTCAAATTTCTGAGCTTGAGATTTAAGGTTTGAGATTTGAATGTCTTTGCTTTTTGTTATTTTTTCAAAATCTTTTTCCATTTCTTTAAATCCCTCAAGCTCTTTGGACAATAAGACATTCGCTTGCTTAGCTTTGCAATTGTCCTCTTTGCACTTTACAAGTTCATGTTTGAAATTATCGATTAAAGAAGCAAATAAGGCATGATCTTGTTCATGAGAAGATCCATCCTGGGCAGGCTCACCTCCATTAGGATCCATATCTGGAGTTGTAGGAGTGATATTAGTATCAAACCGTTTCGCCACATATGTGTCACTGATGGACTCAGGATGCGCAGGATGTGTCTTATCATGAGTGATGAACTCAAATAAGTACATTTTATTATCATCATTTATCCTATTTATTTGACTTGTTTTATTATATTATACATGAGAATCGATACATTAATGTTTACTTTAGTAATTCTCAGGTAAAAACAAGCATTATGTGAAACTTGGCGATTTTGGACTAATTATGGAGCAAAACAAGCAAGATGTCAAAAGCCTACTGAAATACAGAAGATCAAACTCGTTCTACTCCAGATACGCCGCAATATACTTCTAACATACGGCGTATCACTATCAAGATTTCACCAGTTACAATCCAAGACAGCTAAAGTACATGCGCCGCATACAAAGATCAAGATACGCCGCATCTGAAGACGGTGTACGAATATTCCTGAATATATTAATCTTGGACCCCATGCGAAGTTAAGTCAATGCGCCGCATCTATCTACTCAATGCACTGCATCGATCCCTCAGATAGAAACTATAAATACCCCAAGGTCAGACGAATTTGAGAGTTGGGGGACAGAGGAAAGATATAACCCTAGAGCCGAATTCAGACGACCAAGCAGCACAAGACACACCTCAAACAAAGATACAAGAGCTGTAAGAAGGTCCTGCATGTATTCAATTCATTAAGTAGTTTTGTTTTATTGTTTTAGTACACTTTAATTTATCAGGATTGATGGGCTAGTGTCATGTGACTACGGAAGATCATGCACTCCCCTTAATACTTCTTTCCCATTAATTAAAGTTTATATGTTGATGTCTTTGGTGACTTTTATTAGTGCATTGATAACCTCTGTGTCTAGCTGAGTCTTGCTTGGGTCGCCATGCCCCTTCCTCACCTATTTGTTTTAGCGTCTCTTAAATAAATAGGATAGACATAAGTAATCATTAAGGGTTTACTCGCCGATAAGATTAGAGCCAACGAGAAAGGTTTAATTATATACACTTCATATAAAACTAGCAATAAAACAAGTGACAAGCTACTTAATTATCAGGACAGGTCTTCTTATTGTCTCGAGTATCTATCTGTGTACGTGTGTGCTAATCGCTGATTCGTGCTCATTAGTTTAGTTTTCTATTTAATCATAACCAAACCGTGCCAGTCTCTCAGGCTGAAACCCCCTTGCGTTAGATTAGGTTGTACAGCTAACTTAGGATATTAAAATACTGATTAGAATAACTAGATAATACGTTCCACTCTTAGTGATCGACACTCTACTTACCATTATATTCATACTGACCGGGTACACTGCTCGTTAAGTGTGTGTGTTATTGATAAGCTGGCTAAATATAAATTTAAAACTTGAGTAGGCATTAATACTGCTAAACCGCAACGACACATCACGCGCACCAAGTTTTTGGCGTCGCTGCCGGGGAGTGAATTGTTATTATTTGTTAATTTGATTAGTATTTTAATTAGGTTTTTCTTTTTAGTTTTTTTTTTTTAGATTCTAACCACTAACCCTGTTATATATTAGATAAATTGCATTCATTGTATTATTTGCATATTTTCTGTTTTTGTTTGTTTTTTGTATTTTTGTTTCTTTTTGTTTGTTTTTATTTTTGTTTTTTCTATTTTCCTGCATTCTGCTATCGTTGTATTGTGCTGATACAAACAATACGGCGCATCTGTTTTCACAGATACGGCGTATTGCGTTTAATTTTTATAAAATACAACGCGTTTAATAAATTCGAATACGACGCATCTTTCCCAAAGACACGGCGTATTCTGTTTTTAATAAGAAATTTTTCTAAACCCTAACGCCATACGACGCATCTGTTTTAACAGATACGGCGTATTTTCTATTTAAATTAAAAACAGTTTTTCGAATTATTAAACAGAAGCGACGCATCGATTCTTATCGATACGGCGCATCTACTAAATCAAAAATCTTGTATTTTGAAACGTAACGAAAATACAGCGCATTAGCTTTTGTTAATACGACGCATTTAATTTAATTTAATAAATATAGTTGATTTTTGATATTCACTTTGATCGTTTCACTACTCTCGTGCACAAGTTGGTTTACTTTCAGAATAAATGATGGCTTAAGCATCACTATGGAAGATTACATTCTGAACCTAACCAAGAGATGCTAGCTGGAGTGATCAACCTTCGATGACTGGAAGGTTGTAATAAGACGACAAGAGTAGAGGAAAACTCAGTACTGGTAACATTGAGTATCTTAAATTCTTGAAATAGAATTCCAGGTATCCTTTACAATAATTCACCTAGCCTTAAGGAGAGTTCTCTACGAAACCTCTCCCGAATATAATCTCAATTTTGTAAGCTTAAAACGATATTTGCTCCTAACCTTGGAATAAATCATTATCCACTAAACAATAAGATTATAATCATTAATAAAACGGATATGCCTATTGCTCTTATCTTGAATTTATATATATCATATGGTATACCGTTTTACCCCAATTTGATGTATAAGAAAATGTTGCGGAGCTATACGGTAACATCTTTCGGATGAAAGAAGAAGGATGGCACGTAACAAGAACAAAATAAGGAGCTGAACGTGAGTCTAACTTGAAGACTCTGGAATAAAGACAAGTGCTGACCGGGAGACAACCCGGTGGAAATTTTTTTTTACTTTTCTGTTCTGTGTCGAGTTTGTCAGACCTGTAGAAGATGCGGCGCATCTCCATCATAAGATGCGACGCATCACCTGCACTGGTCATATCTTATTTCATTTTCTGCATTTTTATTTTTGACTTTAAAACTTTCTGTCAGTTTATTTAATGCGGCGCATCCCTGGTTAAGGATGCGACGCATCTTTTATTCTGATTCGTATTTATTCCAGGCTCGATACGGCGTATCTTCTTCCATAAGATACGGCGTATCGACTGACCTGATGATTTACAGTTTAATTTTTTAGGTTTTATTTTTACTAACTACTAATGTATTATGCAAGTTTGAACCTTCTTAACTCAGGTGTGTTAAAGTCTAAATGGTATTAAAGATTCCTGCATTTTTTGTGGATACATCATTTATGAAGCTTAAGCGTTCTCATCCACAAGAAAGTTGATTTTTGCTCTTATACGAATAATGGAGGATCATACCGAGCAAATCTCAGGGGAGTTTTTCTGTTCTAATTCTTTTATTTTCCATTTTTTAATCTTTGACACAAACAACGAGGACGTTGTTTAACTTAAGTGGGGGATGGAGAATTAGAACACTTACTTGTCCTAAACTTTTTCAAATTATGCTTAAAATGCGCTTAATATATCAAAATTTAAATTTTTTTTAGCATGCTTTTGTTTAAAGTCTAAATTACATAACCGCACACATAACTCTATTTTTTCAAAAATATTAAAACTTTAGTGTGCCGGTGACTTGCAAACTTTAGAACTTGGCTTGTATACTATTTGAGACCACCATAATAAGTATTATCTATATAATTGGAATGACTTGTCTAAATTGGTAAATTTCTAGGATTACACCCAAATAGCCTTTATATGTTATGTGATATTAACTAACTACACTGGTTAGTTAACCCCCGTATAAACCCTTTGTTTACTCTCACTTTTAGAGTAAGATACCCCTAGAAAAACCCTCAGAGCCATTCCTTTCGTTTCTTACACCTTTGTTATAATGTTTCGATACACCCTTACACCTTAGCCTACCCTATAGAATAAAATCCGTGGTTAACTGCTTTAGGTAAAGTGTGTTTCCTTACATTACCTGTGTTCGCGTGCGTAATTCATTATCTTTGGTTAGGTCGGGAAATTGCACAAAGCAATTGGTATGAAAGTAAATATTATATAACTTTTAGTTTATTTTTCGTGTGTTTGCTACTTTCACTATTACAGTTATTTCTGAAAGTATGAAGAGTATGGAAAAATTATCCGGAAAAATAGTGATAGAAAAGTTGTGAAATTTTACACATATATGTTAAAAAAAAATCGAAAAAAAAATAGAAAAGAAAAAGGAAAAGTTGGAAGTTTGTTTTAACCAACTTATGTAAAGTTTTGTATTAAGTGGGAGATATCACCACTATTTGTTGTTGTATATTATATTTATGGATTGAATGGGAGTTGGCCGTTATGGGAACGCCAACTAAGGTTATTCTTTGATTGAGATCTTGTTGAGTATAATTCGTGTCTACCTAAAGCGTGTGTTTCAACCACACTTAGGATTTTAATTTATCTGTTTTGTTTATTTTTTATTTTACACCAATTTGTATCCCAAATATTATCCATACCCTATATCATTCTTCATCCAAACCTTTGATTTATTGAGATTAGGGATTTGAGCAATCTTAAGTATCGTAGTCGTGGATTCGGCTATGTATTTATGATTTTGTCGCCCTTTTTGATATAATATTATTGGTGAAGATTACTTGGTCCTATCTTTAGCCTATTCGAGTTAAGGATTTGAGCAATTGCAAGTATCGTGGTCGTGGATTCGATCATGTATTTGTAATTTTGTCGCTTTTTCTGGAATATGAGATCGATAGAGATTCAAAAGGATGATCAACCCTTAACCAACAAACCTTTTTTACCGCTTTAGACTTGTTACTCCTTGGCTTTAGTGGGGGAGATGCGTATACTTGCCAAGCCTATGATAGAATATTCGTCACAACTAAGCAACTAAACGATTTAGAATTGTTTTAATTAAAAAATTATTTTGGTTTCTACTTCGTTAAGTGTTTGGTTGTGTGATTATGACAAAACGAATACGTGCTTGAATATAAAAATAAATCCTAATATCTTTTAGGATACATTTTCATATGATTAATTCTAAGGTTTACTTGGGGACAAGTAAAGTTCAAGTGGGGGGATATTTGATGAACTCAAATAAGTACATTTTATTATCATCATTTATCCTATTTATTTGACTTGTTTTATTATATTATATATGAGAATCGATACATTAATGTTTACTTTAGTAATTCTCAGGTAAAAACAAGCATTATGTGAAACTTGGCGATTTTGGACTAATTATGGAGCAAAACAAGCAAGATGTCAAAAGCCTACTGAAATCCAGAAGATCAAGCTCGTTCTACTCCAGATACGCCACAATATACTTCTAACATACGGCGTATCACTATCAAGATTTCACCAGTTACAATCCAAGACAGCTAAAGTACATGCGCCGCATACAAAGATCAAGTTACGCCGCATCTGAAGACGGTGTACGAATATTCCTGAATATATTAATCTTGGACCCCACGCGAAGTTAAGTCAATGCACCGCATCTATCTACTCAATGCGCCGCATCGATCCCTCAGATAGAAACTATAAATACCCCAAGGTCAGACGAATTTGAGAGTTGGGGGACAGAGGAAAGATATAACCCTAGAGCCGAATTCAGACGACCAAGCAGCATAAGACACACCTCAAACAAAGATACAAGAGCTGTAAGAAGGTCCTGCATGTATTCAATTCATTAAGTAGTTTTGTTTTATTGTTTTAGTACACTTTAATTCATCAGGATTGATGGGCTTGTGTCATGTGACTACGGAAGATCATGCACTCCCCTTAATATTGCTTTCCCATTAATTAAAGTTTATATGTTGATGTCTTTGGTTACTTTTATTAGTGCATTGATAACCTCTGTGTCTAGCTGAGTCATGCTTGGGTCGCCATGCCCCTTCCTCGCCTATTTGTTTTAGCGTCTCTTAAATAAATAGGATAGACATAAGTAATCATTAAGGGTTTACTCGCCGATAAGATTAGAGCCAACGAGAAAGGTTTAATTATATACACTTCATATAAAACTAGCAATAAAACAAGTGACAAGCTACTTAATTATCAGGACAGGTCTTCTTATTGTCTCGAGTATCTATCTGTGTACGTGTGTGCTAATCGCTGATTCGTGCTCATTAGTTTAGTTTTCTATTTAATCATAACCAAACCGTGCCAGTCTCTCAGGCTGAAACCCCCTTGCGTTAGATTAGGTTGTACAGCTAACTTAGGATATTAAAATACTGATTAGAATAACTAGATAATACGTTCCACTCTTAGTGATCGACACTCTACTTACCATTATATTCATACTGACCGGGTACACTGCTCGTTAAGTGTGTGTGTTATTGATAAGTCGGCTAAATATAAATTTAAAACTTGAGTAGGCATTAATACTGCTAAACCGCAACGACACATCACGCGCATCAATGAGCAAACACATTATCGAACAAAACAACATTATCATTATCGTGTGAATGTTGTACCGTAGCCAATATTGTTGTGTCAGATGATGGTCTGATATGGTCAGCCTCAGTATCCCAAATAGCTTCATTCCTGTTTGTAACATCATCATCCGAATCATACCTTGGACTACTGTTGTCAACCTGTTGTTCTGACGATGTGTCACTTCCCGTTAAAACCAAGCTAGCATCAGATGTTGTACCCTCATTTAGCGTTTGTTCATCTTTGTCTTCCTCTTTCTCATTTCCCCCTGTTTCCTTTAAGAGCATTTCTCTTTCAACTTGTTCACTTTCCCGTTTCTGCTATTCAATCTCATTAAGCGCAACTTCTTCTTCAGCAAGTATCTGTTCGAGTTCACTCATGTTATCGATACATTGGGTTTGGAACGTTTTGAAGTCTAGCCAAAATCTTTGGTAAAACGCATTGAGAAACTCTGACTGACTCAATAACCAAGGTTTCAGTATAATCTAAAGTTGAAGTTTGATCACTGCAAGAGCTTCCTTGCAGTTGTGCGTATAAAGTTCTTCTTCATCCAGTAGCTTTTCATACTGATTCAGGCTTTGTTTGAGTGGATTTTTGAAATGATGAAATTGGACTCTGATGTAGTATTCAAATGCCAGATCGAACCTTGAATCATACCCATTTGAATTGATGACTTTTTCAATCTGAGTCTTGAACTCGTTAAACACTTTCTTTGATTCTCTCTCTTTCATTTTTATTTCCTTTTCAATTTATTACCGATGTGTGATAAAGTTGATTCAAGATCGTTGCAACGAAATAGGAGTTGTGGTTGAGGAAGGTTAAATTCAGTTGGTGTGGTTGTGATTTTAAATTTCCCTCCAAAAATTTGAATTTGAAAAATTTCTCTACCAGAATTTGAAATACTCCATAAAATGCAATTCTAAGGTTATTAGAAAATTTTGAGTTTTGAAAATTTTTACGTCTAATTTTGCCGAAAAAAATTCGAATTTTGGGCCAAAATTTGAATATTGCGTAAAAATTGAACGTTTAGACTCCTGTAAAAAAAAAAGTTTTTTATTATTTTTTTATTATTATTATTTTTTTTTATGATAAAAACCTTACAATTGTGATAGAGTATTTAAGATTACGTTAGAGAATTTTTTCAATTTTGAAAAATGCCAATGAATTGCGATAAGGGACCAAAAGCTTCAAACTGTGAAAGTGCTGTCCGAGATCTAATTGCGATAGTCTAGACCTGTCCGATAACCATTTGCGATAAAGATTGTTGGGAATTAAATATTCTGAAGATTAAGTATCGGGAAATTCTCTAAGTGTCATACTACTGCTAGTGCATTTCATACTGCTGCTAGCGTTAACATTCTGCTGCTGAGTGATGTTGCTGCTAGTAAAGAAGTTTCTGCTGCTACCGTTAGACATTCTGCTGCCGTAAGCTTGATGCTGCTAAGTGGATAACTGTACACGTATTCTACTGCTGAGTAGATAAGTATACAAAGATATTTTGTGTATAAAAGTCAAAGATACATGTTAGATAATATCTTTGTTGTGTCATCAGTTAAACAAGTTGTAAACATAGATATGTGTTGTATCTTAGTTAATGACTCACATAAGCTATAGCAAGTAGCTTGACAAGACTTTAACATATTGAAAAGATCTTCTTGGACTATAAAAGAAGATCTTAGACTAGATATTACGTGTGCTTAATTTAGAACTTTCATAACTGTTAAGGCATAGAACAAACACAACAATATCACAAGTCATTGAAACATAAGATTCAAGGTCTTTGTAACCCTAG
Source organism: Artemisia tridentata subsp. tridentata (assembly GCA_021014915.2). Lineage (NCBI taxonomy): Eukaryota > Viridiplantae > Streptophyta > Magnoliopsida > Asterales > Asteraceae > Artemisia > Artemisia tridentata. The sequence goes on from CP139502.1 coordinate 327,238,621, forward strand.
TGATAGTGAAGATCACTCGTATTGTCTTGAATAATATTGAATCGTTTGGTGTTAAGATTTCATTGTTCATTGTTAAATAACAAACATAACTGTTCCATTTCCATAACCAAAATAACCTTCTATGTGTGGTTAAGTAGATTCCGCATACTTAATCATATTAACCCAATATATCATTTACACAAAGTCACAAAGGTTTAACCACCTCATAGTGTATCGAATATCCTCTCAGTTGGTATCAGAGCAAGCCTGATATAGTTGATTTAGAAGCAGAAACAGAAATGGATGCACAAGATACTCAGGCTACAAATGTTGCTGTAAAGTTGCCCATGATCAAAAAGAATGAGTTTGAGCTGTGGAGGTTGAGAATTGGGCAATATTTTATTGTTCAAGATTATGCTCTTTAGGATATCATTCTGTATGGTGATTCTTTTACACTAGGTTATTCAGATGTTGTCCTTGAAGGCAAAACAATTAGGAAAAGAAATACTGGACCAGTTTCAAATGATGAAAGGATACATAAGAGAAATGATCAAAAAGCAAGAAACTTGTTGCTTATGACCATTCCTGGTGAGCAGATGCTATCTTTTAGCAAGTATCCTGATGCAAAAACTCTTTTTGAAGAGATTTGTGCATGGTTTGGTGGTAATGAAACTACCAAGAAAACACAGAAGACATTGCTGAAACAACAATTTGAAAATTTTAGTTCAAATTGCAATGAATCTCTTGATAATCTGTTCTCAAGATTACACAAGCTTGTCAGTCAGTTAGCTATGTTGGGGGTTGAGACATCAAAGGAAGATCTCAAAATGAAGTTTTTGAGAAGTCTACCTGATGAGTTCCATACTCATGTGGTTGTCTGGATGAACAAGCCAGACATTGAAATCATGAAACTCAATGATTTGTACAACAACTTCAAAATTGTTGAACAAAGTCTAAAGAAGTCTGGAAACTATAGTACTAGTTCTGGGAATGTGGCACTCTTGTCATCTCCTAGTATTAGTAAGACTGAAGAGGTAGATGAAGTTGAAGGTGTTTCTAATGCTAGTTATGGTGGTCCTTCTACTAGTTCACAAAAGGATGTTGCTGGACTTGGAGATCCAAAATTTTATGCTTTTGTAACCGGTCAATCTTGAGCAGGTGGATAGTGATGATTTGGAAGAGATGGATATTAAGTGGCAGGTTGCTTTACTTAGCATGAGGGCTAAGAAGTTCTGGCAAAGAACTGGGAAGCAGATTATCATAAATGGTAATGAAACTGCTTGGTTTGATAAGAAGAAAGTGGAGTGTTTCAACTGTCATAGGATGGGACATTTTGCTAAAGAATGTAGAAGCCCAAGGAAGCAGGATAATAGGAACACATGGTATAAGCAAGAGAAGAAGAAGGAAGTCATAGTAGAAGAGCCATGGGCTATGCTAGCCATAGATTGTGTTAACTTTGATTGGAGCTTTTTGGCTGATGAAGAGGAAGCACCAACAAATGCTGCTCTTGTGGTCACTGAGACTGCTCTAATGGCCTTTTCTGATTCAGAGGTAAATTCTATTATAAAATGTACTGAATCATGCTCTGCTCTTAAAGCTTACGAAGACCTTAAAAAAAAGTTTGATGATCAACTAGAAGAGCTATATAACTATATGGCTAATTTAGCTAATCATAAAAGAGGTATAGCTGTTCTTGAAAAACAAATCTTACATTTTCGAGGAAATGAATCTAAGTTTAATGATGACTTGGCTGCACTTAAAAGAAACATAGAATTCAAAGATGAGTGCATTGATGTTCTAAATGAATCTCTAGCTAAGCACAAAAGAGAAAAAGAAAATGTTGATATAACAGTAGATACATTAGCTTATGCCTCAGAAGGAGTCACTAAGCTTTGGGAAGCTCAAGTAATCAATAAAGTCAATTCTGGTGTAGGATATAAGTCTATCCCTCCACCATACAGAGGTGTTCCTTCACCTGCAGGTATTGACCTAGCACACACAGGATTTGCTGAGTTTCAAGAACCAATAATGGAATATGGTTCTAAATCTACTGAGAGTCCTAAGGTAGAAAAGGTAAGTGAGAGTTTAAATCAAACTTCACTTCCTAAGGACAAGGTGTCCTTTGTTAAGAAATTAGATGATATAGTTGTTGAGGACTGTACATCTAGTGATGAAGAAGAACAGGTTATGTCTAAACGTGACTTGGTTAAGAAAGCAGGAACAAGGGTTCCTAAGATAGTCAAACACAATACTAATAGGCCTAAGTCCAATGTAAAACATGTTAGGCAACTAGTTAGATATTGTGAGAAATATAGAACTACAAACAAGCCCAAAGGCAACCAAATGAATTGGAATGGCTTTAAGTCTCACCAACTAGGTGATAACTTTGCTTTTTATAACAAAGCTTGTTATACATGTGGTAGTTTTGACCATCTTGCAGCTTTCTGCAACCAATGGGTATCTGGGTATGAAAACAATAGAGTGTACTACAAAAGGCAAACACCTAAATCTCACTTTCACTCTAATACTTATAGAACAAAACCCAGAACAGTCTCAAACAAGTCTGGCTCAAACACAGATCCTGCTGCTAGATCAAAAGATTGTGCTGCTAGACAAGCAGATTCTGCCGCTAGACCATTTAAGACTAGTTACCCAAAATCAATAGCTACGGGTGCAAAAACAACTTACAAACATGCACCAACAACTGTTCTAAGGCCCATTCAAACAACAGCAGTGGTCTAAAAACAAATTTGGAGACCAAAGGGTACAACTACAAAGTAAGCAGATTCTGCTGCTAAGCATGTAGTTCATACTACTGCTAAGGGAAACAGGGCAAATGCTGTTAAGGCCTCAGCATGTTGGATTCTTAAATCCAATGTTGCATCAACTGTTCTCAAAAGATTTCATTTCATTGATGCAAGAGGCAGATCCGAGTCAGTAATGGCTTGGGTCCCCAAAGAAAACTAATACTCCTTATTTCTGTGCAGGAACATTCAACTGATAAACAAGAAGATCAAGGATACTCAGATAGTAGATGTTCAAGGCACATGACAGGCAACATGTCTTATCTTTCAGATTTTCAATCATTCAAAGGAGGATATGTTACCTTTGGAGGGGGTGTTCGTGGAAAAATTTCAGGTAAAGGTACAATTAAAACTGGAAATTTAGATTTTGAAGATGTGTACAATGTGCAAGAGCTTAAGTATAATCTTTTTAGTGTCTCACAAATGTGTGACAAAAAGAAAAAAGTTCTTTTTACTGATAATGAATGTTTTGTACTCTCTTCTGATTTTAAGATGCCTGATGAAAGTCAAGTACTTCTTAAAATTCCAAGAAAGGCCAATATGTACAGTGTTGATATGAAGAACATTGTTCCTAAAAAAGGATTTAACTTGTCTTGTAGCAAAGGTCACATTGGATGAATCAATGAAATGGAATAGAAGGCTTGGACATATTAATTTCAAAACCATCAATAAGATTGTAAAAAATGGTTTGGTAAGAGGTTTACCTCAAAAAAGATTTGAAAATGATCAAACATGCATTGCTTGTCTTAAAGGCAAACAACGCAAAGTCACTTGTAAGCCCAAGATTTTTAACTCTATCAATCAATCATTGTTTATGCTTTATATGGACTTATTTGGACCTGTTTCAGTTAGAAGTATGCAGCATAAGAGATATTGTCTAGTTATTACTGATGACTATAGCAGATTTACATGGGTTTTCTTTTTAGCTTCTAAGGATGAGACTACTAGCATCCTTAAGACATTCATTACAGAAATAGAAAACCTAGTAAGCAATAAAGTAAAAGTCATTAGATGTGATAATGGGATATAATTCAAAAATAGAGTTATGGATGATTTCTGCAAAGAAAAAGGTATTAGGAGAGAATTTAGTGTTGCTAGAACTCCACAACAGAATGGAGTAGCTGAAAGAAAGAATAGAACACTAATAGAAGCTGCTAGAACTATGTTAGCTGACTCTAAGTTGCCTATAACGTTTTGGGCTGAAGCAGTCAACACTGCTTGTTATGTCCAGAACAGAGTTTTAGTAGTACAACCTCACAATAAGACATCATATGAACTTTTTAAAGGTAGAACTACTGCAATAGGATTTCTTAGACCTTTTGGATGTCATGTGACTATTCTGAATACTTTAGACCATCTAGGCAAGTTTGATGGTAAAGCAGATGAAGGTTTCTTAGTTGGATATTCTCTCAATAGCAAAGCTTTTAGAGTATACAACTTAAGAACTATGAAAGTAGAGGAAAATCTACATGTGGAGTTTTTGGAACACAAATCCAATGTAGAAGGCCAAGGACCAAAATGGCTGTTTGATCTAGAGACACTAACCCATTCAATGAATTATGTGCCTGTTGTTGCAAAAACTAATGATTTTGCAGGTTCTAATGATACAACAAATGAGGCAGAGTTAGAGAAAGATCAAAATGATGTGATAATGCCAATATGGTCAAGTACAAGTGTGGAATCAGCTTCAATAACTGATGAATCTTCTTCTGGTAAAGCTAAAGAAGGTGTTGAAGATGAAAGCAAAGAAGATGGAACTCAGGAACAACAAAATGTTTCTGCTGATGATAGTGCTGCTGAGACAGGGGATACTTCTGCTAGGCTAAATTATTCTGCTGCTAGGCCAAATGATACTACTGCTGGCCCTTCAGAATCAAAAGAAGCAGAATTCTCAGAAGAAGAGGTGGATTTGAGTAATCTCCCACCAAATTATCAAGTTCCTTCTACACTATACACCAGGATTCACAAAGTCCACTCCCTGGATAATGTGATTGGAGATGTACAATCAGGTGTGAAGATGATGAACTCAAATAAGTACATTTTATTATCATCATTTATCATATTTATTTGACTTGTTTTATTATATTATATATGAGAATTGATACGTTAATGTTTACTTTAGTGATTCTCAGGTAAAAACAAGTATTATGTGAAACTTGGCGATTTTGGACTAATTATGGAGCAAAACAAGCAAGATGTTTAGAGTCTACTGAAATGTACAAGATCAAGATCATTCTGCTCCAGATACGCCGCAACATACTTCTTACATACGGCGTAACACTATCAAGATTTCACAAGTTACGATCCAAGACATCAAAGGACATGCGTCGCATAGAGAAATGGAGTTACGCCGCATCTTAAGGCGGTGTACGAATATTCCTGAATATATTAATCTTGGACCCCACGCAAAGTTAAGTCAATGCGCCGCATCTACTTATCCTATGCGCCGCATCTAACCCTCAGACAGAAACTATAAATACCCCAAGGCCAGACGAATTTTGAGAGCTAGGTTGAACAGTGCAAGATACCATACGTACGAGTACCAAACCAGAGACGAATTCAGACGTATTAGCAGCACAAGACACACCCTGAACGAAGATACAAGAGCTGTAAGAAGGTCCTGTATGTATTCAATTCATTAAGTAGTTTTGTTTTATTGTATTAGTACACTTTAATTCATCAGGATTGATGGCCCGACGTCATGTGACTATGGAATATCATGCGCACCCCTTAAAATTGCATTCCCATTAATTAAAGTTTATATGTTGATGTCTTTGGTGACTTTTATTAGTGCATTGATAACCTCTGTGTCTAGCTGAGCATTGCTTGGGTCGCCATGCCCCTTCCTCGCCTATTTATTCTATCGTTTCTAGGATAGTGGGATAGACATAAGTGATCATTAAGGGTTTACTCGCCGATAAGATTAGAGCCAACGAGAAAGGGTTAATTATATACACTTCATATAAAACTAGCAATAAAACAAGTGACAAGCTACTTAATTGTCAGGACAGGTCTTCTTATTGTCTCAAGTATTTATCTGTGTACGTGTGTGCTAATCACTGATTCGTGCTCATTAGTTTAGTTTAATATTTAATCATAACCAAACCGTGCCAGTCTCTCAGGCTGAACCCCCTTGCGTTAGATTAGGTTGTATAGCTAACTTAGGATATTAAAATACTGATTAGAATAACTAGATAATACGTTCCACTCTTAGTGATCGACACTCTACTTACCATTATATTCATACTGACCGGGTACACTGCTCGTTAAGTGTGTGTGTTATTGATATGTAGGCTAAATATAAATTTAAAACTTGAGTAGGCATTAATACTGCTAAACCGCAAGGACACATCACGCGCATCAGAAGACAAGACAACAACTGATGTATTCAGACCAACAAGGGCTTCTTGATGCCCTTTATGCTTCAAAACAGCATGAGTTTTCAAACTCTTGCTTGTTTGTATGTTTTCTCTCACAAGATGAACAAAAGAACATTCTTAAAGCCCTAGAAGATTCATGCTGGGTAGAGGCTATGCAAGAGGAGCTTCTTCAGTTCAAGATTCAAAAGGTTTGGGTGCTAGTTGATTTACCTAGGAATGAAAAGGTAATTGGCACTAGATGGGTTTTCAAGAATAAAAGGGATGAAAAGGGCATAGTGATTAGGAATAAGGCTAGATTAGTAGCCCAAGGGTACACACAACAAGAAGGGATAGACTATGATGAGGTTTATGCTCCTGTAGCAAGGATTGAGGCAATTAGGCTTTTCTTAGCTTATGCTTCATTTTTAGGCTTCACAGTTTATCAAATGGATGTCAAAAGTGCATTTTTATATGGTACTATTGAAGAGGAGGTGTATGTTTCACAACCTCCTAGTTTCATTGACCCATAACATCCAGACAAAGTGTACAGAGTAGTTAAAGCTCTATATGGCCTTCATCAGGCACCAAGAGCTTGGTATGCAACACTAGCTTCCTACTTATTAGAGAATGGATTTCAAAGAGGGAAGATTGATCAGACACTTTTCATCAAACAACACAAGAAGGATCTTCTGTTAGTAAAGGTGTATGTGGATGACATTATCTTTGGATCTACAAGGAAGGAAATGTGTTTTGAATTTGAGAAGCTTATGCATGATAAGTTTCAGATAAGTTCTATGGGAGAACTTACATTCTTTTTGGGTCTGCAAGTTAAGCAATCATCTGAAGGCATATTTATTAGTCAAGACAAATATGTTGCAGAGATACTTAGAAAATTTCAATTTGCTGATTCAAAAGTAGCAAGCACACCAATGGACTCTGAGAAGCCTCTTCTTAAAGACTTAGATGGAGATGATTTGGATGTACACACATACAGATCTATGATAGGCTCTTTGATGTATCTTACTTCATCTAGACCTGATATCATGTTCTCTGCCTGTGCTTGTGCAAGATTTCAAGTAACTCCTAAAGTTTCTCATATAACAGCAGTCAAGAGAATTTTTAGATATCTTAAGGGTCAACCAAGGTTGGGTCTATGGTATTCTAGGGAGTCACCTTTTGACTTGGTAGCATATTCGGATAGTGATTATGCTGGTGCTAGCTTGGACAGAAAGTCAAAAACTGGAGGATGTCAATTCCTTGGGTGTAGACTTGTCTCATGGAAGTGTAAGAAGCAAACCATTGTGGCTAATTCAACAACTGAAGCTGAATATGTAGCTGCTGCAAGTTGTTGTGGTCAAGTTCTATGGCTTCAAAACCAACTTCTTGACTATGGGTACAATTTGTTAAACACTGATATTCATATTGATAATAGTAGTACAATTTGTATTATTAAAAATCCAGTGCAACATTCTAAAACAAAACACATTGAAATTAGACATCACTTTATTAGAGATTGCAATGAGAAAATGTTAATTCAAGTAATGAAAATAGCTTCAGATCATAATTTTAGAGATCTTCTTACAAAAGCTTTTGATGTTGGAAGGTTTCAGTACTTGGTAGCAAGTATTGGACTGCCTAATCTTTAAAATTTTCAATCTGATGTGTTTATGTAAATAAATTTTTGATTGTGCTGTTGGCTTTACAAGATACTACTGCTATTACAAAATTTTGTGCTGCTAGTACAAATTTAAATTGTGTTATTCATACAGTTAGTCCTATATTTATTCTAATACAAGACAAGTACTTTGTACATTGTTCTTTTGGTTTTAGACTAACAATTTAAGGTATGAATATGTGAACACAAAGAAAGTTTCAAGTGAAATGTGTGAGCAGCAGTTTGGAGATGCTAGTTGCTGTCATAATAGGTTTATGATGGACTGAGTTTAGGAATTTAAAACTCCTTAAAACTTCTTTCTTGAAACCTAAGTATGAAATTTCACATTGAATTGATGATTTAGTTGATCAGAAAGTAACTGATACAACTCACTTTTTATCATTTTATACTTTCAAGTATAATGTGTTAATCTCAGGATATCTGATAGAAAGAACAGCGAGCAAAAGTGAATCTAACACTTGTGTTAGAGGTAACAAATGCCACGAGCTGGAAACCCTGTCAGGAAAGCTCTTTCAATGAGTTTATCTTTACACAGGCAGTTATTTATAACTGAAAACATTGGTTCTCACACAACCAGAGGTTGCTTTAAACCAAAATTTTGATTAAGTGTCTGTAACTACACTTGATCCCTTCAAAATGGTTGGAAGCAGTATGATTTTTCATAATAAAATCATATGCATACTGCTAAAAGTCAAAAGTTTTTCTTGAAAAGTATTTTTGGAATAAGAATGGCTCAGAAAACCACCTAGAAGTGATGAGGGCAGCAAATTAACTTTTAAGGAATTGATGGCTTCATGTACAACATTGTCTGACAACAAGTTCTAATTGGTAGATCAGATGATAGTGACAGATCTTTCAAAAAGGGGAGGAAGGAAAAGGTTCTTTGCCCTAAGGGAGAATATATTTTGGTACATGATGAGAGATCTTCCAAGCTCATAAGAGAAAATAAAATCAGGGGAGGAAGAATAACCAATAAAGGAAGAATGTTTAGAATTCAGGGGGGGGGGGAAAATGATCCAAAGTAGATCAAGTTCAATCAGAAGAGCATACAAGATGATGACATGGAGGTTGAAAATAACAAGAACAGAACTAAAGGAGAATGTTCTATCTAGGTCAGAAGGAGAAAGGTTTCAATTTCAATTCACTACGTTTGTTCATCACTTGCAAAGGCATGCTGATAGATGATTTCACTTGTTGAAACAAGTATTCAAGATACACAGCACCATTGCCTCTTATAATTCCTCCATCTAAGGAATGTATTGATATTGTTAAAGTCAAAAGAAAGTAGATAAGTTACCGAGAAAGATATTAATCTTTCAGAATAGAAGAAAGTTCAGATCAAGGGTCTGACTATGAAGTGTTTGAAAGATCTTCACAATTCCTCATTTAATTCAGAAAACATGTTGAAAAGGGTTCACATGTTTAGGGGAGGATTGTTGGGAATTAAATATTCTGAAGATTAAGTATCGGGAAATTCTCTAAGTGTCATACTGCTGCTAGTGCGTTTGATACTGCTGCTAGTTAACATACTGCTGCTGAGTTTGATACTGCTGCTAGTAAAGAAGTTTCTGCTGCTACCGTTAGACATTCTGCTGCCGTAAGCTTGATGCTGCTAAGTGGATAACTGTACACGTATTCTACTGCTGAGTAGATAAGTATACAAAGATATTTTGTGTATAAAATTCAAAGATACATGTTAGATAATATCTTTGTTGTGTCATTAGTTAAACAAGTTGTAAACATAGATATGTGTTGTATCTTAGTTAATGACTCACATAAGCTATAGCAAGTAGCTTGACAAGACTTTAACATATTGAAAAGATCTTCTTGGACTATAAAAGAAGATCTTAGACTAGATATTACGTGTGCTTAATTTAGAACTTTCATAACTGTTAAGACATAGAACAAACACAACAATATCACAAGTCATAAAAACATAAGATTCAAGGTCTTTGTAACCCTAGTGATAGTGAAGATCACTCGTATTATCTTGAATAATATTGAATCGTTTGGTGTTAAGCTTTCATTGTTCATTGTTAAATAACAAACATAACTGTTCCATTTTCATAACCAAAATAACCTTCTAAGTGTGGTTAAGTAGATTCCGCATACTTAATCATATTAACTCAATATATCATATACACAAAGTCACAAAGGTTTAACCACCTCATAGTGTATCGAATATCCTCTCAAAGATGTCGGACAATACTAGATTGGCTAAATTGCGATAAAAGTGGGAATTGCGATAAAAATGGGAAATCTGATTTTCGATAAGAACCAGTATTCTGAATTGGGATAAAAGCTACAAGATTGAATTGCGATAGAACACAGTTTTTACAATTGCGATAGGATTGGCAAATCACAATTGCGATAAAGGTATCCTATCGTAAACTTATACAAGTTTGCGATAACTTTGGAATTGCGATAGAAGGTAGTCACTTTGAATTTCGATATATGGCAGTTCACCAACTCTCACCCACTCTTGACTTCTTGTGCAATCTTATCCACCAATCTAACAACTCTTGTAAGATCTAACAACTTTCACCAACTCTTATCAATAATTCTTAGACAAGAATTATATGCAAGAAATTCCAATGAAGATCCAAGAAAGTAAATCTTGCACAATCGAATAGAATTATGCACGATCTAATCACGTGGAATACCACAAAATACAATCTTTAAACGCAAGATTCGACTAGAAAACAGTCCAATCTTTCACAGAACCACGTTTCAAATAACGAAAAATTACAACCTTAACTTGATATATGCGTATAATTCCAAGAACAACACAAGAAGTCACATTTTTATTGGACAAAAACGTGACAGTGGGTTTTTATGGAACACAAACCGAACACAATGTAACTCCTACCACAATGTATGGCGTATTGATACAACTTGTTATGGCTCGAACTCTATCTTTATCACACTTAATATAACTCGTTTAAGCACAAGAGAGAGATGGGACAAGTGAGATATATATATATGGATCGTATATCTTAGAGAGTGAGATAGATAATAACTTTTCTTCTATTAAACACACAAACAATACACACACTTGCACCACCTACAAATGAGGTGTAAAGTGGTTTATATAGTACAAGAGATGATGCCCTAAAGGGCCTTCAATGGGCTTCGTGTGGGCTTTGGCTCATGGACCTATTTTACATTAAATTTTACATATTAGATGAGCCAAAGGCCCACTTTCCTTGACTAGTTAAACATATTACACAAAGTTCTAACAATATGAATGACCATCACTTTAATATATAATTTTAAAGCTAACACAATCAGCTTGCTGCAATTGGCTATCCGGTTGCTGAACACGATAAGTCTCACTGGTTTTTATGTGGTCTGGGCTCCACTTTTGAAACCTTTTCCACTGCTCGTAGAGCTATTGCCCCTATGCCATTATTTGGGACCTCCTTATGCAAGCAGAAAACCACGAGTTGTTTCTGAAATCTATTCAGGCCTCCCCACCATCTCAGGTTGCATTCTCTACCCAACAAAATTGAGGTAACTACTCTCACCAAAATTCTGGCTCTCGTGGTCGATCTCATTCCAATGGTGGTCGTAGTCGTGGACGTCGCCTTCCTCATTGCCAATTATGTAGGAAGGAGGGCCACTATGCATCCTCATGCCCAAACCTTTCTAGCTATGGTCAACAGGCCCCTTCTATTGATGCAAACCTTGCGCAGGCCTTCCTTGCACGTTGCCAAGTTAATCCAAATCAACCAGATTGGACCAGCGACACTGGCGCCACATCTCATATGGTTCCTCCTGACACACCACTGAATGCTTCGGCACCCTACACTGGTAATGAACGTGTTATTTTTGGGAATGGTAAAACTCTTCCTATTACTCGTATTGGCAAAACATCTATTTCTCCTAAACTACCTTTATTAGAAGTTCTTGTGGTGCCTTATTTAACCAGGAATCTTCTCTCAGTTAGCAAGCTAACAAATGACAGTCCTGTTGATGTTTTATTCTCTCATAATTCTTTTCATATTCAGGACAGGAAAACTAAAGAAGTATTAGCTAAGGGAAGATGCGATAATGGTCTGTATGTTCTTAATCAAGGTCAAAAGGCATTCATGGCAGGAGTCAAATCTTCTCATCTATGTGCTTCCTATGAACAATGGCATGCTCGTCTAGGTCATGTGTCACATGACATTATTTCTTTATTGAATAAATTGGGACATTTATCCGTTGCATCTTTATTACCGAAACCAAGTGTGTGCACTTTTTGTCAATTGTCTAAGGCAAAACATTTACCTTTTATGCATAATATTAAGCGTGCTTCTCATGTGTTGGATCTTTTACATTGTGATCTTTGGGGACCAGCACCTATGGTCTCCACGGACGGTTACTTATATTACGCTGTCTTTGTTGACGACTTTTCTCGTTTCACATGGTTTTATCCATTAAAGGCAAAATCAGATTTTTATAATGTGCTCATCATCTTCTTGTCATTTGTTCAAAATCAGTTTTCAACAATGGTTAAAGTCTTTCAAAGTGACAGAGGCACTGAATTCACGAATCATCGAGTTCGTTGTCTATTTCTTAAAAAAGGTATTTTCCCTCGGTTCTCATGTCCACATACACCGGAGCAAAACGGTAGAGCAGAACGTAAACATCGACATATTACGGAAACCAGGCTAGCAATGCTTTTTAATGCTCATGCACCGGCAAAATATTGGACCGATGTGTTTATGTCTGCCACATATATCATCAATCGCCTACCTACTCCGCTGCTTGACAACAAGTCACCCTATGAACTACTTTTTCATCAGGTACCATCTTATGCGAATTTCAAGATCTTTGGTTGTCGGGTTTTTCCATACCTCCACGATTATGCTCCAAACAAGCTCTCTCCAAGAAGTGCTTCTTGCATTTTTCCTTGATATTGTCCACAATACAAAGGTTTCCGTTGTTTAAACCTTTCTACATCACGAGTTTATATCACTCGTCATGCTCAATTTGATGAAGGGTCTTTTCCATTTAGTGGCCACACCCCTAACATTGATGAAACATCTTTAACTTTTGCAAATTTTGATGAAACCATACATATTCCCCAAACTCCTTTACACAGCCACACTAACCCATCTATTGTTAATACCCAAACACCACCCGCTCCTAAAAATAATCTTTGTCCAATTTGTCCACCACATCCTCCTTTATCCGCAACAAAAACAACTCAATCCCAACCACCTGCTTCACACGTAAACCACCCAGCCCAAACCCCACCACCTAACTTACCCGTACATTCTGCCCTAACCGTAAGTCACCCAGCCCAAGCCCAACATTCAGCACCAACCGAAAACCACCCAGCCCAAGATCCGCAACATTCTGACCACCCTACAACCTCACCTGTAGAACCCGAGCACCTTGAACAACCTTCCACTCATTCCCAACCATTCCACCACCCTATGCAAACCCGATCGAAATCTGGCATTTTCAAAGTTAAACACCATGCGGACCTTGCATTTACTGGACAAAGTTCACTCAATTCTGCTCTTTTTGCAGCAAAAGATCCAAAGGGGTAAACTACAGCTTCTAAACATTCAAAATGGGTAAAGGCGATGGATGAAGAGATGAATGCTTTAACAAATAACAAAACATGGACTCTAGTTCCACGACCTGTAAATGTAAATATTGTTGGATCTAAATGGTATCAGTGATGTAGCAATATAAAACATATTAAATAAATACACGCAGCGGAAGAACATCACCATAACAGGATCCATATTGCCATATGATCAATCAAATAAAATAAACACATAAGTTATACCTTTGTAGCGTGATCCGGGAGTCACCAACAAGACTTATGATTCGACTAGATGAGAAACCCAAGTGATCAATGAAGATCACCTCTATGTGTATCCACACTACACTTCCTTGTATGCCAATTGATGCTAGTCTTTAACCCGTAAACACCGTAACCCTTCTTGTGTTATTTGAATAAACAAGATACAAAGAAAAGATCAAGAAAAGCAAAACCCTAGGGTTTTTTCTTGTTGTTGCCGTACACCTAAGGAAAGAGAGGGAGGGTGAGAATTATGGTTATTGTTATGTATTAATCAGGAGATAATTACTCATAATAATCTTGACCAAATTCTAACCAAACTTCCCTTGGAAGTTACTCCTAGGCCGGCTTCACCATGGGCCAAATGGGCTTCCCATTTGTTTTTCTAGTCCAACGCAATAAGTCCATTACTTATTCATTAGAAGCCCAATAGCGGTTCTTGGTTACTTACGGTTATTTATATATCGTAAATACAATAAACACGACATATAAATGGCACCTCAGTGTATATGTGTGTGACCCCATAGGCTCACATATGTCTAGCCATATAATTAGTCATTATGACAAGAGCATACTCCAACAGCTCCCACTTGCGACGTCATAATAATCAAGTAATTATACAAGCAATGGTTAGCGTCTAGCAACACGCCAATGCCCCTAGAAATATGTGAGGGCAGTTTCTTAAACGTCTCATTTCAGATGGTTTATATGTCATCTATCCTTTTGTTACAGATACCATGTTGAATATTAGACATGGATCAAAAGTCATTCTAATAGTTCAACTATTATGTTTCTCGATATAGATATTGAACAAGATTACCAAGTGAATTAAGATTCATCTTAATCTCATTTGGGTACAGCCATACAAACATCTGTTCAATTCATCGAGGGGCCCAATAGTATCTAACTCCATAACATGTGGAGGAACAAATCCTGTTTTGACTACACGTGTCATTCACATGCTTCATATCACTCCTGATAATGGCCTTTATAACTACCTTATTCAGGATAGCGTTTAACCATATCAAAGAATGAAATTCCACACATGCAAGACCTGCTTGCATCTCAAGTCTAAGGATAAGAGACATAACCTCTTGCGAGATTCACTATTGACGATGATCCATGTAGTGAATACTCGTAGGTTGGGTCAATCCAATGTTCATCACAATGAACAACATGTGAGTGTGGCAAATAAATCACCAACACGCTCACATTTGTCTTAATTTGATGATACTCCCGTATCGTCAACCGACAATGGATAATTTTAGAATAAATAAATTATTCATGGATTAAACATGCAAATATAGAACACAGTAGTATAAATGAAGACGATCATACCAGGTATATCAATTCATTATATAATACGACTGCTTACAGTTCCATTACCCAAATACTAAAAATAGATATGCATAAGACTACTCATAGGTGGGAATCCTATGTTCCTGCCATGATCGAATCGTGTTGTACAAGACAGCAAGTAGTCATCTTAGTAAACTTTGAGAATACTTGTTTCAAAACTCATGAAAGGTTTGGATGATGATTGTCCTTTATGTGTGTGCATTCAAGTACAAGACGAGTATTGCAACAATACATTCCATAGTGTGTTTGAAGCCAGCAAAACACCTACACTAGACAGTCATCTGACTAGTTTCTCAAACTATAAAGTATTCTTATTCTTTTAATGTATAACGCATTAATGCTCTCAGTCGAGCACATCCAGTCAGCAATGTTATCATGATGACATCCTACCACGACTAGGGTTGAGTATCATCTCAGTTAAATAAGCATCAGCATATGCAAACAAAACAGAGTTCCTCATATATCCGTAAATGTTTGAACATATTTGTGGTCCTTCGTATGTCCATTATAATGTTCGTTTAACAATTATCTAATGACGTTCACTTAGATATTTGTTGTTATCAACTCATCTTTGCATTCATGCAAATGATAAATATAGCCCAATGCGTAATATGACTTACATGATGAATCCTTTAGTCGAACTTAAGATTTCCACTCATGTGTTCAATCTCATCAAATGAGACTGATCATTGAGACTCCCCTCAATAATGTGTCATATTATGTTTAGACTTAATAACCGCTTATGTTTATTCTAATAAACATATACATAACAAGGTTGTATGTCTTATTTTAGAAATCCCTCAAGAGAAACTTCATTCCAAGCTAAGGATTAAAGTCTAGCTTAGATGCAATATTGTTTCTAATATGTTAACGACATATGAGATTTAAGAAAATAAATACAGTGCTCCAACTTGCTCTTAGTGTACTTAGGCGTAATCTTATTAATTAAAATCAAATTAATGATTTTATAATTAACTCAAGATCTTTGTTCCTAGATGCATGATCTAATCCACATATGGATTATTTTATCTTGTATACATAATAAAGATTATATGGATTCATAAACCCTTTTGATTACTCATCTTCCTCGCAAAGGTAATCAACAAGAAAAGTGTTTTGATATCCTATTGCCATATTTCATTTATATGAACACATGTATGACAATTAATCATCTTTATACATTTAATGTTTCTAGGTAGAAGGATTTAGTCATAGCCAATTACTTGAGTACGAGTAAACTCCTTTTACTAGTCGTGCATTAAACGTGTGTAAAATTTTTCCCTTTTGAGTCTTGTTATCAAGAAACCCATTCTTAGCCTCACAGCCTAACTGATTGGTAAGAGATCAATCAAGCTCCATGAGTGATTGTCTTTCAAGGGCTGCATCTTAACATTCATAGTTTTTAGATACTCATCAGATACAATATCTGATAATGCATCTCAGTAGTTACCAGGTTCACCATGATCCTCTAACTTATGTCCCTCAGCATTGATATAAAAACTATATCATTCAGGTGCAAGAGGTATCCTTGCGGATTTATGAATGAGAGATATCAATCTATGGTTTAACATATGCATGTTTAACCTTAGTATGACATTAGCAAGTGTACTCAGAAGGTTGTGTATTTAGTGCTTGAATAACTTCAAGGTCTAAAGGTGCTCCCACTTGCTTTTGTATGTAGAGACTAATCTCTAGATACTCAGCATCTTGAGTAACAATAAATTGTTTTCAAGTGGGACATCCAAAATACATCGCCAGTTCTTGACTCTAGTTTGTTAATTACTTACTCTTAGGTAGTTAACAAATTCAGAACTTCAATCAAGACATAATGAGATTCATCCCATTCCATAATACAATGGTGTCTTAAATTCCTTCTGGGTTGGAATCATATTGAGTGTACACATGGCACATCCAATTTTCTAACCTTGATAACTTTGGAGGTAAAACAATTTAAGTCATCACAGATCAAACAATATCAATAGTGTTTGATTTTCCATGATGGACATACCATAAAGTTGTGGTATTCCATGAGGACTGATGTTGTGAGACTATCACACAACTCATTAGATGAACTTATACCTTTTGGCTTACATATCTGCCAACCAAGTCAAACCAGATGACATCAATAGTAATTTTAGCCTACTGCATACTTTACTTCATGTGCATGTTTTGACTTGAAAACATAAACATTTATTATACGTCGTAAGTGTACATGTCTTAACTAGAAGACATAACAAATCAACGTTTTACTTTACGTTATAAGTCTTTCAACAATTAACGGAATTGATGTTTGTGTCTTAACAAGAGACCTAAACATATTCAACTAAAGTAATTACGAGTGCCGACACTAGGCCTCAATAGTAATTTCAAGTTAATTTCATACTTCATGATTATGATTTTACAAGAAAACATAATCATATTTACTAAACAATTCAGTGAATATGTTGAAGTAGCTTTTCATGTTATCTTGATATTTGTTCTAATTAGGGCAACCTACATTTTATGTGTAGAAGTCCTAGTAGAATCTTAGTTTCTTACCTTTCAGTCAAGAAAAACTATTAGTCATATTGTTATATGTTGTACCTTGCACACATTAAGATTTCTCCCACTTGTGCATGGCACAACATCATGATAGTATACAAGCACCACTACGCTCGTGTGTTTGTATGAGCAATATGACAATGTCTAAGATAACATATGATTTTTAGTCAAAATCAAAATATAGATATGTAGAACTTTATCGTTTTAATAATGAATCATGCATAACAAGTTTATAGATAACATTTCAGGAAGCAACATCAGAAACGCGACAAGTTATCTTATAAAATTTATGCAATGGTTCTTATATAAACTATGACGCTTAACATGTGGAAAGTAATGTATTATTTCAAGACAATCTGGAAATAAGATGGGCAACTTGTAAGGTAATAGAGCTTACAACTCCCACTGGATTAGACAACATTACATGTGTTTCGTCACCAGTAATATAATCACTTAGCTCCCACTGGATTAGACAACATTACACGTGTTTCGTCACCAGTAATATAATCACTTAGCTCCCACTGGATTAGACAACATTACACGTGTTTCGTCACCAGTAATATAATCACGTAGCTCCCACTGGATTAGACAACATTACATGTGTTTCGTCACCAGTGGAGAGAGAGCGGCGATTAGATACTTTCCTTCTTTCATTGAATATCTACACATTATTGCTAATGTGAGTCACTTTGACTAGTAAACATGTACTTAGGTATTCAAGGAAGTGCATCAAGTTCTAACATATAGATGATGGGCTAGCCATCATTGCTATTTTAACTTGAAAATAGGCATGCATTTCCTCCATACTTGGTCTACTATACCACAAGGGTATGTAGTACCACAATAGATTTATTGGGTTAAGACAAACTACTAGGTAATCATGCTAGTAATTGTCTTTACCACTTAGCGGTTTATTGATATTTCCGTCTTCTAATTATTTGAACTCATTTTTAGTATGGTAGCTATAGAAAACGTGTTCTCTAGTTATCCAAATATCTTATATTTCTTCAAGGTTTCAAAACCGAAACTAGGGTTATAAAACAACTTTGAAAGAATAAGATGTGTAACCATACTTAACCGTTTTGACTTTTACAAGACATCACGATTTCTAGAGTAGGTATTCTTTGAGTTTATTAGAATTAGGGAAATTCAAATATTCCTATTATGGCTTTTCCTCATAAAGAAAAAGGATAGGAACAAGTCTCTTTCTTACAAGGAAAGAACGACTTAGTTCGTCCTTTTAACAAGAAAAGAACAAACTCTTGTTTACGGATTGCATTAATACATTAATTGAATTTTCAAAGTTCATATTTAGTATTTTCGATAATTATCCTTTTGTAATTTAACTACCCCATGTTTACGATTTAAAACAATTAATTTACGAAAAGGCTAAGATCCTCATTGAGGTTCGACCATTAATGCAGTTGATCTACTAGAAATGGTGGATTCAATAGGTAGATAACGTCGACCAATTGCATTACATGTGAAACTCTTAGATCTTTATGGGACTCATGGCATCTAGTGTCAAACAACTAGTGTCATGTAGGCATGTTTAGTCCCATCTTTGCCTCGGGCAAGGGTCTGACCACAATACTCGATTAAGTCATCCAACTTGAAAACTGTGAGAATAATCCTAGGTCTGACCATAGAGAATAGTCACCCTGGGTTACAGTTCAGCCTAGGTCTGACCATAGCCAAAAGGTAATTGCAAGTATTCTCATAATTGGACGGCATGACTTAAATTTTGACGGGTAAATATTTTGATGTGGATCAAAAACGTGTACGAAGAAGCATGCATTCATTCTTCGTAGCACAAGTTAAAAACCTTTCTTAACTTAAGTCTAATCATTGTTTTAATTTATGTGTGTCAAGTTGTCCATTTTCAAGGCTAATATAAATCCTAAGTGGATTATAATTAAGTTTGGATAATACAATAAATAAATAAATAAACAACCTTAACTAGTTTAAGTGTTATTTAGAAAACAATGATTTTTAAGTTTCAAATCATATTTAAACTTAGTTAAACTAAATCATAAGACTTAGTTCAAAATGGTTTATGTTTTGTTTCAAGTTTTAAGAAAACAATTTTCGTTTTACATGTAGTCACAACATACATAAAAACAACCAAACAAACATACAACCACAATATGCAAAGCCTCAACCGATGAAAATCCTATGCTTGGTCTTGTGAGCCATCACAAGAACCAAGAGTCAACTAGGGACATATAACACAACCACATGGAGGGTTCCCACTTGCCCCAAGACAATCATGGGCAAGTAAAAGGCCCATTATGCAATGAACTCTAGATTCTGTCAGCCCAGTTTTTCTGTTTTGCAAGGCCCAAAGCTCCTAGAAGACGACCTCCTCACGGTTCGGCCCAGTTGACAAAGTTGTAGCCCTATGTCTTGTGGACCTGAAAAACAAAATTTAGCCAAAAATACCTTACCAATCAACGGGAAATCACGTTTTCCCAACAGGTGTCCAGCAGCTACTTTCGGACTACAACTCTTCATTCTTTCGCCATTAGCTTCCAAGCTTTTGGTTACAATATATATAAAGTAAAATACATCTAATCTACTTTTTATCTACTATAAAAATGCCCAAAAAATGGCAAAACCAAAATGAAATACATTACAAAAGTGCCGAAACAATGGCAAACCCCAAAACAAGAAAAACTACCAACAATCACAACATCACAATGCATAAGTGGTCTAGGTTTTCATCGGCTTTGCATATACACATAATAATACATTACAATTATGATCATTACAAGGTGTTGGCTAACTCCATGGACAAACATGCATGTATTTTCCATGGACAACAAAATTAATAACAATAATTAAATTGTTAGCCAACGAATCGAAGAAATAATTAACAAGAATTAAAACCCCGAATGGTACGCGTGACAAATGGCCATAGACTCATAACCCACTGATATTAGGACCTTCTTAACACCATTTTACCACAGAAAAATAAGCCTCATGGGCTGATTAGAAATCGGGTTAAAAATCTCTTAAAAAAACACGTTTTTAGGCCATTTTACGGGTACCGATCAAGTAAAAATCAAAGTATGCATAACAAATGGCCATGGGATCAAAAAGTGCAGATCTTAAGACCTCATTAAAGTCGACATATTCAGAATATATAAGCCCTAGGGGCTGTTTTAAGATTATACTTTTAAATCCATTAAAAAAACACGTTTTTTATCCATTTTTACGCATACAAGATGATCATATGACAACATATGATGGCTTGTGATACCACTATCGGTGATGTAGCAATATAAAACATATTAAATAAATACACGCAGCGGAAGAACATCACCATAACATGATCCATAGTGCCATATGATCAATCAAATAAAATAAACGCATAAGTTATACCTTTGTAGCGTGATCCGGGAGTCACCAACAAGACTTATGATTCGACTAGATGAGAAACCCAAGTGATCAATGGAGATCACCTCTATGTGTATCCACACTACACTTCCTTGTATGCCAATTGATGCTAGTCTTTAACCCGTAAACACCGTAACCCTTCTTGTGTTCTTTGAATAAACAAGATACAAAGAAAAGATCAAGAAAAGCAAAACCCTAGGGTTTTTTCTTGTTGTTGCCGTACACCCAAGGAGAGAGAGGGAGGGTGAGAATTATGGTTATTGTTATGTATTAATTAGGAGATAATTACTCATAATAATCTTGACCAAATTCAAACCAAACTTCCCTTGGAAGTTACTCCTAGGCCGGCTTCACCATGGGCCAAATGGGCTTCCCATTTGTTTTTCTAGTCCAATGCAATAAGTCCATTACTTATTCATTAGAAGCCCAATAGCGGTTCTTGGTTACTTACGGTTATTTATATATCGTAAATACAATAAACAAGACATATAAATGGCACCTCAGTGTATATGTGTGTGATCCCATAGGCTCACATATGTCTAGCCATATAATTAGTCATTATGACAAGAGCATACTCCAACAAATGGGTGTATCGTACCAAGTACAAGTCTGATGGTTCAATGGAGCGTTTCAAAGCCCGCTTAGTCGCTCAAGGCTTTACTCAAATACCGGGACTTGACTATCATCATACCTTTAGCCCTGTTTTCAAAGCATCCACTGTGCGTATTCTTCTTGCTCTTGCCACGATAAATGATTGGCCACTACATCAACTAGACGTGAAGAATGCCTTTCTCAATGGAAATCTCAATGAAGTTGTTTACATGGAACAACCAACGGGGTATGTTGATCGTAACCATCCGAATCATGTTTTTCGACTCACTAAATCAACGATTGACTACTTTTCTTTTCTAAATCAAGGTTTTAGTTGTAGCAAATCTGACACATCGCTTTTTGTTTTCAAAAATGCCTCTTGTGTCATGTATTTGCTCGTTTATGTGGATGATCTGATTCTTACGGGCAACAATCAAATTATCATGGGAAAATTTATCATTAGCCTTCACAATGAATTTGCAACCAAAGACTTGGGCCGCCTAAGCTATTTTCTTGGATTGGAACTCTCCTACACCACCACGGGGTTGTTCCTTTGCCAGTCTAAATATGCATACGATATTCTGGCTCGAGCAGGTCTACGAGATTCAAAGCCAGTTTCTACACCGCTTGCTACAACTGATTCTTTCCTCACTCCCGGTAGCCCTTTTCATGATCCCACTCTTTATCGGTCCTTGGTTGGTGCCTTAAAATATTTGACGATTACCAGGCCAGATCTTGCCTACACTGTAAATCAAGCAAGTCAATTTCTTCATTCGCCCACCACATCACATTACCAACTTGTTAAACGTATTTTACGTTATGTAAATGGCACATTATCCTATGGGCTTACTTTTTCTAAACCACCGGTCACTACTCTTGTGGGATATTCCGATGCAGATTGGGCTAGATGTATTGAAACGCGTCGTTCTACCTACGGCTACTCTATTTATCTCAGGGGAAATCTTGTATCTTGGAGTGCCAAAAAGCAACCAACCATTTCACGATCCAGTTGTGAATCCGAATATCGAACCATGGCAAACACAACCGCAGAAATCATTTGGATCACAAATTTACTGCGAGAACTACATGCCTTACCTCCTAGACGGCCTACTCTCCTATGTGACAATCAGAGTGCTATTTTTCTCAGTCAAAATCCTATATCTCACAAGAGAGCAAAACATATTGATATCGACTATCATTTTGTTCGAGAACTTGTTTCCTCTGGCCGTCTTCAAACTAAGTTCATTTCTACCAATCTACAGGTGGCCGACATTTTTACCAAAAGCCTCTCAAGACCACTGTTTGAACCTTTTCGAGACATGCTTCGCGTCGGCCCTTCACCTGTCAGATTGAAGGGGGGTATTAGAAAAGAATCATCATAATTATTATAATTATTGTAAATATATATGATGAACTCAAATAAGTACATTTTATTACTATCATTTATCCTATTAATTTGACTTGTTTTACTATATTATATATGAGGATTGATACTTAATCGTTTACTTTTGTAATTCTCAGTTGAAAACAAGCATTTGGTGAAACTTAGCGATTATGGACTAAAAACGGAGTAAAATGATC
Source organism: Artemisia tridentata subsp. tridentata (assembly GCA_021014915.2). Classification (NCBI taxonomy): domain Eukaryota; kingdom Viridiplantae; phylum Streptophyta; class Magnoliopsida; order Asterales; family Asteraceae; genus Artemisia; species Artemisia tridentata. The sequence goes on from CP139502.1 coordinate 327,261,712, forward strand.
AAGATTGGAATTGGTTGTTGGAATGAAGAGAATGAAGACCACTGCCTGACTTTGAAGAATGCGCCGCATGGATTTATCCCATGCGCCGCATATGAAACTCTGGTCAACGAAGAATAACCAACTTGTTCTGCTCCAGATGCGCCGCATCTCACTCATTACATACGGCGCATCTCTATCATTATTTCACCAGATACGATCCAAGATACAAGAGGACATGCGCCGCATCTAATCATGGCGATATGCCGCATCTTCTGGCGGTGTACGAATATTCCTGAATATTATAATCTTGGACCCCACGCGAAGTTAAGTACATGCGCCGCATCTACTCCATAGATGCGCCGCATCTTCCCTCAGACAGAAACTATAAATACCCCAAGACCAGACGAATTTCGTTAGCATTATATTAGATTCGAAGACCGAAGCAGGAAAACCCTAGGACGAATTCAGTCAAGGAGGCAGCACAAGACACACCCAAATCAAAGATACAAGAGCTGTAAGAAGGTGCTGCATGTGTTTAATTCATTAAGTAGTTTTGTTTTATTGTGTTAGCAAACTTTAATTCATCAGGATTGGTGGCTTGTGTAATGTGACAACGAAAGATTGTACTCCCTTTAATACTTGCTTTCCCATCAATTAAAGTTTATATGTTGATGTCTTTGGTTACTACTTATTAGTGCATTGATAACCTCTGTGTTTATTAGTGGCTTGCGGGCATTTGACTGCGGAAAATAATGTGGCTCCCACGGTTATTACTAAATTGATCACTTAGGAATAACTTTTAGACATAAGTAATCATTAAGGGTTTACTCGCCGATAAGATTAGGACCAACGAGAAAGGGTTAACTATATACACTTCATATAAAGCTATCAATAAAACAAGTGACAATCTACTTAATCATAAGGACAGCCCTCTTATTGTCTCGAGTATTTATCTGTGTACGTGTGTGCTACTTGCTGATTCGTGCCTATTGGTTTATTTTATTATTTACATGCAAACAAACCGTGCCAGTCTCTCAGGCTGAAACCTCCTTGCGTTAGCATATTAAAATACTGATTAGAATAACTAGATAATACGTTCCACTCTTAGTGATCGACACTCTACTTACCATTATATTCATACTGACCGGGTACACTGCTCGTTAGGTGTGTGTGTTATTGATAAGTCGGCTAAATATAAATTTAAAACTTGATTAGGCATTAAAACTGCTAAACCGCAACGACACACGCAGCAACATCAAGTTTTTGGCGCCGCTGCCGGGGAGTGAATTGTTATTATCTGTTAATTTGATTAGTATTTTAATTAGGTTTTTCTTTTTATTAGATTAATTGCATCATTGTATTATTTTGCATATTTGTTGTATTGTGTGTTAATTGTTTTCTTTTATTTTTGTGTGTTTTATTTTTGTTTGTGTGTTTTTATTTGTTTTTATTTTTCGTATTTTTTCTGTTCTGCTATCGTTGTACTGTGCTAAATCGAACGATACGGCGCATCTGATTTCTCAGATACGGCGTATTGCGTTCAATTTTTTTATAAAATACAACGCGTTTAATTAATTCGATACGACGCATCTTTTCCCCAAGATACGGCGTATCTGTTTTTAATAAGAAATTTTTTTTCTAAACGATAAAGTAATACGACGCATCTTCTTTTGAAGATACGGCGTATCTGATTTTGATAAAAAAAATTTCTAAACGTTAACGCCATACGACGCATCTGCTTTAGCAGATACGGCGTATCTATTATTTTAATTAAAAACAGTTTGCGAATTATTAAACAGATACGACGTATCGATCTCTGTCGATACGGCGCATCTTATTAAATCAAAAATCTTGTATTTTTAAGCGTAACGAAAATACGGCGCATTAACTTTCGTTAATACGACGCATTTAATTTTAAATAAATATCGATTTTTGATTAATTAATTAGATACGGCGCATTCATAAATTCTAAGCGGCGTATCTATTTTCTGAATTAAGTCTGATTAAATTTTAACGATTATAAGATACGGCGTATCCAACTTTTTGGATACGGCGCATCTTCTGCAGATATCAGTTACTTTAATTTTTCGTATTCCGTTTTCGTTATTAATTATCTGATATATTACTTTCTCGAGCATACCCTACTGATGCTTTTGTGATTGATTTCAGGAAGTGCATGACCAGGAGTTCGACTAAGAACTTGATTCAACCTTTCGAAGATCCTGAACGAGCCCTACATTCGCTTAAAAGGCTTTTCAACACAAGAAGCTTTGATCTTTCAAGTTCACTCGAACTTGATTACTTTTCTGAAGAAAAAGAGGAAGTTGAGACAAAAATAATGAGCGAAAACACTACTATGGAGGAATACATGAACAGTACCCGTGCTGATTACACTTCAGGAGTTGCTAGACCTAAGTTTGATGATAAGTCAAAATTTGAGTTGAAGGGTCAGTTTCTCAAAGAGCTAAGAGAGAATGCTTTCAGTGGGACGGAACATGAGGATGCTAATGAACATGTTGAAAAGGTCCTGGAGATTGCAGATTTGTTTACTTCAGAAGGAGTCAATACCGATCAACTCATGCTAAGAATCTTTCCAATCTCGCTAAAAGGAGCTGCTAACAAGTGGCTAAGGAATGAACCTGCTAGTTCAATCACTACATGGGAAGATTTGAAGAGCAAATTCCTGAAGAGATATTGTCCACCTGCTAAGACTGCTAAAAAGATGGAGGCTATCAATAGTTTCAAGCAAGAGCCTGATGAAACTCTTTATCAAGCTTGGGAACGATTTAAAGATTTATTAATAAAATGTCCTCAACACTATCTAACCCCTATGCAGGAGATAATATTGTTTTATCAAGGACTGGACGTGCCTACTAGACAGATTTTGGATGCTAAGGGAGCTGTACCTCAAATGAGTGCAACTAATGCTAGGAAAGCAATCCAAGATGCTGCCGATCATTCTCAGAAATGGCACGATGGGACCTCTACTAGATCTATGAGCAGCACTAATTTTGACGGGATTGCTGCTATTCAAGCTCAATTGGATAAAATTAGTAGAGAGATGAAGAAGCGTGATGAAAGAGCGTATGCTGCCCAAGTTGGATGTGAAAAGTGCGAAGGACCTCACTACACTAAAGATTGCCCGAATAAGAATGAAAGTGAGACGTTTGAAGAAGCATATTACACCCAATTTGGACAACCATTCCGACCTTCGGGGAAATTTAGGGAAGCTACACCGGGATTATATCAAAGGAACAACTTCAATCCCGCTTATCAAGAAAGGAGGCAGACTTTAGATGATACTTTAAAGCAAATCATGGCCGATGCTGCTAAAAGACATGAAGAGAATACTGCTATGATCAAAGAAATTCGAGCTTCAACGGACACTACTTCAAGAAATCAAGGAGCTTCGATCAAAGCATTGGAACAACAAATTGGTCAAATGAGCAAAGTTCTTCAAGAAAGGGGATATGGAAGTTTACCGAGCTCAACTGAAACCAACCCAAGAGATCATGTCAAGGCCATAAGCACCACTGAAGAAGTCACTCCTAATATACCTAGAAGATCGATGAATGGTAATGATGGTGCAAGACCCGAATTTTTCTTTAATTCTTCAATCAGCTTAAGGAGACTACTAAAAGAGAAGACAAAGATTGAAGAGGAGATCAAGGCAACAATGAAAGAAGAGAGCCCTGCAACCGACTCAAATGCCTTGCCTCATAAAGAAAGAGACCCAGGAAGTTTTACTCTACCTTGTTCTATTAATAATATATCTTTCAATAATGTGTTAGCTGACTTAGGAGCTAGTGTTAGTGTTATGCCTCTTAAGACATTCGCTACCCTAGGACTAGGAAAATTAGCACCAACTAAGTTACTTATTGAATTGGCTGATAAAACGGTAAAACGACCTGAAGGGATTGCTAATAATGTGCTAGTTAAGATTGAGCAGTTTATTTTTCCCGTAGACTTTGTTATACTAGACATGCCCGAGGATGTTAAGATTCCTTTAATCCTCGGAAGACCTTTCTTGTCTACTGCCCATGCTAAGATTGATGTGTTTAAGAGAAAAATCTCATTAAGGGTAGGGAATAATAAACTAGTCTATAAGTGCCAAGATCCGGTTAAAAGCATAATTAGAGGTGTTTATGTGCTAGGATTAAGAGAGCGTATGGACCTCGATCTTGAAGCTAGACTTATGGGAGAAACATTGATTCAAAACAACTCAACTAATCCTAATCATGAGAACTTTGAGGAATTCATTGACCTTAATGTACCTACCGAACTTAGACGCAATGTTGTTAATGATTCTGATGATGAGTGGTATGATTGTGTAGTAATTAATAAACGTAGGAGAATAGTTGAGAAAACGAATTTGAAAAATGATGTGTTTATTGAACTACCTCCCCACCTTGCTTATTTGTGCCTATATGATAATAAGAATTTCCCGTCTATCATTTTGTCATCTCTGCCCGAAAGGGGCAGGACTTTGTTTATACAGATATTAAAGAAGAACGGCGTGGAAATTAAGGACGAGCAAGGAGTGTTCAATATTACTGAATTGGCGATGAAGGAGCGCGATGTTTCCGACTCCTTCAACGATCGATATTAAAGAGCTGAACGTGAGTCTAACTTGAAGACTCTGGAATAAAGACAAGTGCTTGCCGGGAGACAACCCGGATAATTTTTATTATTCTGTTTTTGTGTCGAGTCAGTCAGGCCGCACGAGGATACGGCGCATCTCAATCCTGAGATGCGACGCATCTCCTGCAAATGGTCATATCTTATTTTATTTTTCTGCATTTTTATTTTCGACTTTAAAACTATTTATCAGTTTATTTTAATGCGGCGCATCCCTGGTTAAGGATGCGGCGCATCCCTGGTTAAGGATGCGGCGCATCTTTATTCTGATCCGTATTTATTCCAGGCTCGATACGGCGTATCTTCTTCCATAAGATACGGCGCATCGACTGACCTGATGATTTTCAGTTTTAATTTTTATGTTTTATTTTCCCTAACTACTAATGTATTATGCAAGTTTGAACCTTTCTTACCTTAGGTGTGTTTTGAAGCATTGGTGGTATTATAGTTTCCTGGATTTCCTGTGGATACATCAAGTATGAAGCTTTAACGTTCTCATCCACAAGAAAGATGATTTTTGCTCTTATACTAATGGAGGATCATACCGAGCAAATCTCAGGGGAGTTTTCCTGTTCTAATTCTTTTATTTTCCAGTTTTTAACCTTTTATACAAACAACGAGGACGTTGTTTAACTTAAGTGGGGGGATTGGAGAATTAGAACACTTAGCATTACTTGTCCTAAACTTTTTCAAAAATTATGCTTAAAATGTGCTTAATATATCAAATTTAAAATTTTTTAGCATGTTTTTGTTTAAGGTCTAAGTTGCATAGCTGCACACATGACGTTATTTTCAAAAATTGTGATTTTTCAAATTTCACAAATCTATGAGTGTGCCGGTGACTTGTAAACTTTAGAACTTGGCTTGTATACTATTCGAGACCACCATAATGAGTATTATTTATATAATTGGAATGACTTTTCTAAATTGGTAAAATTCTAGGATTACACCCAAATAGCCTATCATATGTTATGTGTTATTAGCTAACTACACTGGTTAGTTAACCCCCGTATAAACCCTTTGTTACTCTCATTTTTAGAGTAAGATACCCCTAGAAAAACACTCAGAGCCATTCCTTTCGTTTCTTACACCTATGTTTAAAATGTTTCGTTACACCCTTACACCTTAGCCTACCCTGTAGATTAGAATCCGTGGTTGGTTAATTGCTATAGGCAAAGTGTGTTTCCTTACATTACCTGTGTTCGCGTGCGTAATTCATTATCTTTGGTTAGGCCGGGAAATTGCACAATGCAATTGAGTAGTGAAAGTAGAATATTGTATATATTTGATTTTCGTGTGTTTACTACTTTCACTATTATCATTATTTCTGAAGTTATGAAAAGAATGGAAAAATTATCCAGAATTATTGTTTTGGTGATGTGGTGAAATTCTACACATCTATCTTTATGTTGAAAAAAAAAAAAAAAAAAAAAAAAAAAATTGAAAAAATTAGAAAAGAAAAAGAAAAAAGAGTTGGATGTTTGTTTTAAACCAACGATGTAAAGTTATGTAAGTGGTCGATATCACCACTAGTTGTTATATATTTATGGATTGAATGGGAATTGGCAGTTATGGGAACGCCAATTAAGGTTTATTCTTTGATTAAGATCTTGTTGAGTATAATTCGTGTCTACCTAAAGCGTGTGTTTCAAGTGTTAAAGCGTGAGTTATTCAATGATATGAGTCTTATTCATGGGATGGTTGGGATAGTAATTAACCACACTTAGGATTTTAATTTATTTGTTTTGTTTATTTTTCATTTTACACCAATTTATATCCCAAATATTATCCATACCCTATATTATTCTTTATCCAACCAAACCTTTGATTTATTGAGATTAGGGATTTGAGCAATCTTAAGTATCGTAGTCGTGGATTCGGCTATTTATTTATGATTTTGTCGCCCTTTTTGATATATTATTATTGGTGAAGTTTGGACCTATCTTTAGCCTATTCGAGTTAAGGATTTGAGCAATTGCAAGTATCGTGTTCGTGGATTCGATCATGTATTTGTGATTTTGTCGCCTTTTCTGGAATTTGAGATCGATAGTGATCAAGAATAATTAGCCCTTAAGCCTAAAAACCCTTTTTACCGCTTTAGACTTGTTATTCCTTAGCTTTAGTGGAGGAGATGTGTATACTTGCCAAGCTTATGATAGAATATTCGTCGCGACTGGACAGTTAAACGATTAGATTTGCTTTTATCGACTTATTTTACTTTACTTCTAATTCGTTAAGTGTTTAGTTGTGTGATTATGAATTAAACGAATACATGCTTAAATATAAAAATAAATCCTAACATCTTTTAGGATACATTTTCATAAGAGAAATTCTAAGGTTTACTTGGGGACAAGTAAAGTTCAAGTGGGGGGATATTTGATGAACTCAAATAAGTACATTTTATTACTATCATTTATCCTATTAATTTGACTTGTTTTACTATATTATATATGAGGATTGATACTTAATCGTTTACTTTTGTAATTCTCAGTTGAAAACAAGCATTTGGTGAAACTTAGCGATTATGGACTAAAAACGGAGTAAAATGATCAAGATTGGAATTGGTTGTTGGAATGAAGAGAATGAAGACCACTGCCTGACTTTGAAGAATGCGCCGCATGGATTTATCCCATGCGCCGCATATGAAACTCTGGTCAACGAAGAATAACCAACTTTTTCTGCTCCAGATGCGCCGCATCTCACTCATTACATACGGCGCATCTCTATCATTATTTCACCAGATACGATCCAAGATACAAGAGGACATGCGCCGCATCTAATCATGGCGATACGCCGCATCTTCTGGCGGTGTACGAATATTCCTGAATATTATAATCTTGGACCCCACGCGAAGTTAAGTACATGCGCCGCATCTACTCCTTAGATGCGCCGCATCTTCCCTCAGACAGAAACTATAAATACCCCAAGACCAGACGAATTTCGTTAGCATTATATTAGATTCGAAGACCGAAGCAGGAAAACCCTAGGACGAATTCAGTCAAGGAGGCAGCACAAGACACACCCAAATCAAAGATACAAGAGCTGTAAGAAGGTGATGCATGTGTTTAATTCATTAAGTAGTTTTGTTTTATTGTGTTAGCAAACTTTAATTCATCAGGATTGGTGGCTTGTGTAATGTGACAACGAAAGATTGCACTCCCTTTAATACTTGCTTTCCCATCAATTAAAGTTTATATGTTGATGTCTTTGGTTACTTCTTATTAGTGCATTGATAACCTCTGTGTTTATTAGTGGCTTGCGGGCATTTGACTGCGGAAAATAATGTGGCTCCCACGGTTATTACTAAATTGATCACTTAGGAATAACTTTTAGACATAAGTAATCATTAAGGGTTTACTCGCCGATAAGATTAGGACCAACGAGAAAGGGTTAACTATATACACTTCATATAAAGCTATCAATAAAACAAGTGACAATCTACTTAATCATAAGGACAGCCCTCTTATTGTCTCGAGTATTTATCTGTGTACGTATGTGCTACTTGCTGATTCGTGCCTATTGGTTTATTTTATTATTTACTTGCAAACAAACCGTGCCAGTCTCTCAGGCTGAAACCCCCTTGCGTTAGGATATTAAAATACTGATTAGAATAACTAGATAATATGTTCCACTCTTAGTGATCGACACTCTACTTACCATTATATTCATACTGACCGGGTACACTGCTCGTTAGGTGTGTGTGTTATTGATAAGTCGGCTAAATATAAATTTAAAACTTGATTAGGCATTAAAACTGCTAAACCGCAACGACACACGCAGCAACATCATAATTATTATAATTATTGTAAATATATAAAAGAATCATCATAATTATTATAATTATTGTAAATATGTTAACTACTTTACTTACTCCTTAAATTGCTCCTTTTGAGCTGTATATATTGTACCTCTTGTATGATTGATGAATATATAGAAATCCCTTTCTTATATACCTCAATATCACTTTGATAGGTTTAATCGGTGCATGTATTAAAAAATATATTTAGAATAAAGGGTCAACCTTTTTATATTTTCCACAAGATCTTATACTATATATGAACGTCACAAATTTGCTTGAACTGCATCTGAAATCTTAAACCCCAGCAAACATATAATCAAAAAAAATAACAAAAAACAATAAATCAATTTCATTAAACTATCTATTTTATCTCAAATTTGAGTCTAGTTTCTTTGCGAGTATTTTGTCTTCCATTTTATTTTATTTTACTGTGAATTTATAGTGACATTTATGCCAAAAAAAAGTCACTAAAGGGTCATTATTTGTCACTAAAGAGTCACCAAAAAAGAAAAGTGTTGCTTAAATTCGAGATTTAGCAGATTTGCGATAAATGGTTCTTTTGATAAGACCATGGTTACTTATTTTGTAAAAAGATTATTTTTGGTAATCTTTCCCAATAAAGTTCGTAAAAATATATAAAGAAACAAGACATACATAAGCACATAAGAGTATCTTCAACTTTTTTACGGTATTGAAAAGCATTTTACATGAGAGTGAATGACTAAATATAGAAATGGTAATTCCTCATACTATTCACTCCTACTCATAAAATCGTGACAGGTGACATAATTAACAGCTTATATAAAGAAAGACAACTGTTAGAAAACACATGTTATATAATTGTGTGGGTAACAAGATCAGTATGAAAATTTGCAGGATGATTTATGAGTGCTCACTAAATAATGACTAATTTGAGCAATGCATAACTATTAACTATTCTCAAATCTTTTGAACTAAATACTTGATTGCATCGCGTACTATCATTTTACAAAGTTTTTTGGGCATTTGAAATATTATATGTACTAGTTTTTTTAGTACAATAGAAGCTTTGTAAAAAAATGATACACATTGAAGATGCTAATAAAAAGAACGAATTATGAAACACGTAAGGTATTATACTTTGCTCATGCAGGAAATTAAGTATTTTGATTTCTTTCGTCATATTACGAAATGAGCCTCTTATGCTTAGTGGTATAAATATTCTGAAAACTCGAGTAATTGTTATTATGACATATCCAAATGAATATGCAGTTGATTAATAAATTAAAATACTATATTGATAAATAATTTTGCAAACCACCGTTCTTTCATGCTTTTTAAAAATGCAGCTTTGTAATTACAACGCACAAATTATACGAGTATGTACTAAAAAGCAAATTGAATAACGTTCAAATTAGACTCTACACTAATATTTCTTTTCCTGAAAATCAACAATGATATATCTCTATTACATATAAAAAGAAAATAATTTTACTTAAAACTCTCTAAAATGACTATTGCATAATTATTGATATGCCTTCAAATGTAAATTACTATTATATCTTAAATTATATTTGGCAATGTCAACACCCTTTGACAACCTTCTTTTAGAAATATTCATTTAATGATGTTTACAAAAATTTAACACAACTTTTTAAATTATGTCATGCATGACAACATTTTATGAATGTCATTTTATTTTATTATTATTATTTTATTTATTTATCTGGGTTTTTGACTCGACATTGCGAGCCGACTAATCCCAGATGATTACCTTTTCTGGTAGCTCAAAATCGGCGCAGGTGAACCTCCCTGGTAAAATGTGACAACCCGTAATTTTTCCAAACGTATTTTGTATGAGATTCTCCCTGTTTTTCATATACAAATCTTTCTGAACTTATTTGGTTTAAAAACGTGAAGTTATCTCGCGAAACGTGAAATTCGTACACAACGCGTACTGGCAGAACCAACGATTTGATTTGATTATTTTACTATTTATGAGAAACGAGGCGTATGAATAGTCGTTTTTACTAGAAAAATTATTCTGAACGCAATGGTGAAACTCATGTGTCTTGAATCGATCGTTTGCTAGCCTAAATGAGCCCCGAGCCTCATTTCATGACAGATTACAAAAACTACAGAATTGGCCCTTGGACTAATGATTTAGTGCCGCCCCTAGACTTTAATTATTGATTGCTTTGGTCCTTAGGGTTTTTATTAACTTTTAGTAGCCTGTATATACCCAACTATAACCCATTTTAGGTTTAACGAGCGGGGGTATCCGCGCGTTGCTACGGAATGTTGTGTTTAAACTAAAGTAAAAAAAAAAAAAAAAAAAAAAAAAAAAAGGACTGAATTTGCAAAAGTTCGCTAACTGGGGACTAACGGTGCCATGTACAGCTAACCTGAGGGACCATTTTTGTATATTCATTATGAACAATACACACACTATTCACCACTGTTTTGCATTGTACTGCACTGTTTGGTACTGTAGCAAACATATTTTCAGGTTTAGTCCCTGAAAGTGGCGGTTAGTTGCATAGTTAGTCCTTAGGGACTAACGGTGAAAATAAAAGTTAACATTTGGGGTTGTTTCTGTTTAATATTTGCACAGAAACAGCCCCTAAAGTTATTGTTCCGTCGTAAATTTAATCCACAACTGTTATGTAACGACCGTTAAGGACTAACTTTGCAATGGATCAATAACCTCAGGGGGTAAAATGGAAATTTTGGAATAGCCCCTGAAGTTATTGTTCCGTTGCAAATTTAATCCACAACTGTTAGATAACGACCGTTAAGGACTAACTTTGCAATGGATCAATAACCTCAGAGGGTAAAATGGAAATTGTGGGATTACTGTAGCAAAAGTGTTTGGGGGGGGGGGGGTACTGTTACACGGTTTTTAGTATATATATATATATATATATATATATATATATATATATAATATCTATTTCCTTTTTCCGGCAGCCGTTGCCATATTCCGACCAACATCCGGTGACCACCAACGCATCCATCCACTCCCTCACACACCGTACGCCACTGCCACTGCATCTACTATAACCCTTTTCTCAATCACAAGCTGCCACCACCATCACCTTACACCGCCATCACCACCATTAAAACATCACCTCTCCCACTTTATTCTTAATATTTTGAAGTTGCTTGAGGGTCCATCCGCGAGTTCCACCCACCACAGCCACCTTGGCTGCCACCGCAGTCGTCTCACGCCTCTCCCTCTCTCTTTTCGTTCGCCTCTCTTTTCTTATGATTTCTTGGTATGTTGGTTGTTAATCACATTCTATATATATATATAATATATATATATATATATATATATATATATATATATATATATATATATATTTATTTTGTTAAAACCGATCATTATTTTGTTATTGTTTTCGTGGGATATAAAGAGATTAAAAATGGTTATTAGCTTTTGTGGACTAAACCGGATTAAAAAAAACGGATTTGAAGGTATTAAAATTCAATTTGTGTGGTAAGAAAACTTGGTGATGTTGTTTGTGGTTACGGGTCAGGTCGACCCACTTGGGTTTCATATTTAATGTTGGATCAGTTTTGATGTTCTTCAGGTTGTTGTTATTGATGGGATCATTAATTCGTGATATAGAAACTGGATTTAAAACGAGGTTATTTATTATTTCGTGTGTTAAGATTTGATTAATCTGGTGTTGTTGTTGATGTTATTGTTATGGTCTTGATTTGATGATTAAACTCGAATATGGGTGGTGTTTAGTCGAAGCTTATTTTTGTGGCTTATTATTTCAGTGTAACGAGACAACCACAAGGGTGGTTGTGCTCGCGTGGAACTAGTTTGGTCTCGGCTGTGAAGAGAACCCGCATAGGGTGCGCTATGTTTGTCTTGGCACTAACTTATTTTCAGCTTAAAGGGATCTTAAGGGTGTGCTTACTTGTTGTCATTTTTTTCAGCCTATTAAGGTGCGTTTGAGTGTGTTTGTTTGGTTCAGTCCGGGTCAAGACACCACAAAGGTGTTGAGTTTGTTCGTTTCATTGGTCGAACAGGAATAATAAACAAGGAGGTGTGTTGTTGGTGAATCAGTTTAGCAAGGTGAACAAAAGGATACGTTTGTGATTGAAGCTTTTGTGTGTTGGGGTCAAAGCCATATGGGTGTGTTTGGTTGTTAATGAGTCGCAAGCCCACGAGTATAAAAAAATATTCAAAGTGTGTTCAGTTATAAAATGTGGTGTCGAAATATATTTGGCTAACGAGTTTTATTTTTTTTTAACATTGTGACGATTGATACGTTTCGGATTTTACTTGGGATTTGTGATTTGAAACTCGGATAATATGAATACTTAACGAATTATTACATGACACATGGGACGTATATAGGATTGAATAATACTTTTAAATTTGGACAATAATTGGATTCATCGGATTGACATTTGTTGGACAATTTGGACTTATTGGACTTGGAACGAATACAATATATTAGACTCAAGACGAATTTAATATATTTGATTCGCAATGAATATACAATAAGGAAATAATGTCTAATAATCAATGTACACGTTTTAGTTATTTTCTATTAAACTGTTTTGAGTAAATCAATTTTTTTAAAGTCTCATGGTATAGCTTACAAATTATTTGGGATATCGGGGTAAATACTGAAATGTACAAACTAATTTATTTTATTTGAAGTGATTGTTTGTCGTTAACTTCTAGATTTGTCTTCTTGGTTTGAGTTCTCGTTAGTATTCTCTCGACTATGTCGATGTCTATTTCTCTTTGGCGTGAGTTGTATGTCGAGTCTATGTTTTCTTAGCACACCATACGAAACGTTGATACTAAGCTTTTGATGAGTTTTGAAATTGAGTAATCCACGAAAACTACGACACGTTGTCTTTTATAGACTTTATTATTGGGCGAGACATATTTTGAGATAACCGTATACGTATTAGGTTGTGCCGATCTTAGACCGTTGTGTAACGCCATGCTTGTACCACAATATACCGTTGTGCCTGTATGTCGTGGAACCGTCGTGTCGTATATCTTGAGATTGTTATGTTGTGCTTCTTGATGCCAGTCGTGTCAGTTGTGATTCTTGCATTGCTGTGGCTAAGGTGATTTCATGGCCCCTACTTTTACTGGTTTTTAAACTATTTTGGGGGAGAATACATGCTCGTTCTTTTCACCAAACTCAATGCTTTACAAATGTTTTTATGCTGTGAACTACTGTGTTACATGATTTTGGACTTATACGTGTGATGCTGTGATTAGATGCTATGACATGTTTGTTTCATGTGTACATGACGGCGCCACTGTTAACTCTCTGCTGAGGGCCCACAAGTTACAGGATCAGTTAGTGTAACTGTTAACTCTCTATTGAGAGCCCACAAGTTAATAGGTTCAGTTGGTGCAACTGTTAACTCTCTTTGAGAGCCCACATGTTGATAGATCTATCAGGGTAGCTCCCCACGTGATATTGGTTATGAGTATGATGAACACCATAGGTTCAGTTGGCGCTTCACTATATGAGTGTGGTATCTGTATAATTGATTATGGTTCGAGATGCTTTGACTATGTTATTATTTGCGGATTTGGTGCTGTAACTGTGATTTAGGCAGTGTGAGCCCACGTTGGATTTGACTTTTTTGTGAACGATACTGTTTTAAACTAAACCTGTGAACTCACCAGCGTAAGCTGACCCTTTTAGCATGTATTTTCAGGTTTAAGGTGATAGCTAGTTCTGGAAGCGCTTGGCAAGGGGCATGGTCATAGACAAGTCTGCTATTTATATTTGGGACCGCTTTATTTATTTATGGGCCTTACTTCCGCACTATTTTCGAATGATGTAAATTTAATACTTTTGATAATGAATTTTCTTCAAAACGATTGAGGTAAAACCGTTCTTGGTAACTTGTGTTGTGATACCAATTAAGTAGCACCCCAATGACATGTATGCTTCCACTGGACCCGATTTTCGGGGTGTTACATAAAAGATGATTAATTTTTTTTTTAAGATGTGACTTTGTAGACAACATTATTAATTTCTTATAAATTCATTCACATCCTCTACTATATAACACATCATATTTATACTTATTTTTATTTTTTTGTGAGTTAATAGAAATGAGTAATTCAAAAAATGTTGATGTTATTGTTGAACAAGATATAAGCAAAATGAGGTTAGTACAATTGTAATATTTTATTTATTGCGTATTCTTGTTAGTTATTTCGAAATTGTTCTAATGTTCATTTTGCGTTTCGTTATATATTTTTATACGTTTTTTGATACATTTTAAGAATCGTTCTTTTAGCTGAATTATAGCATATTGCAACCTTTTCAATTACATTTTAATTATTTACATTGTATGCATAAATGTTATACAAAATGCTCAACCAAAATATCATAAGTATAAATATCTGCACTATAAAATCTTGTTAATATGCACGGTTACTCGCCTAGTATAAAGAAAGGGTAAAAAGATGATATTAAGAAACAGAGAGAACACACACTTAAGCATATTAGAGTATCTTAAATTTAAGTATTCTCAAAAACTTTCTATAAGCTATTGAAAAGATTTTTTACATTAGAGTGAATGATTAAATAATGACCAATTTGAGCAATGCATATCTATTAACTATTCTCAAATATTTTGATCCAAATACTTGATTAGATCGAATACTGTCTCACTTTACAATGTTTTTTGGGCATTTGAAATATTATGTGAACTAGTTTTTTTTAGTATAACAGAAGCTTTGTAATAACATGATACACATTGAAGATGCTTATAAAAAGAACGAATTATGCCAAACGTAAGGTATTATACTTCGCACATGCAGGAAATAAAGTATTATGATTTCTTTCGTCATATTATCAAAATCATCCCCTTATGCTTAGTGGTATAAACATTCTGAAACCTTGAGTAATTGATTATTACGTCATATCTAAATGAATATGCAATTGGTTAATAAATTAGAATACTAAATCAATAAATAATTTCGCTAACCACCCCTCTCCTCTACTTTTAAACATGCAGGTTTGTGATTACAACGCACATAGTATACGAGTATGTACTAAAAAACAATTTGAATAATTTAACTAGGCACAACACAATGATTTTTTTTCCAAAAGGAACAATTTGCAAACCAGTTGATGAAAGTAATATTCATGTCTTTCTTTGTTACACACATATTAGTCTTAAGAATGGTCATATTATATTAATAAAAGTTACATTACGTTTTGAAGGATAATTGTTGTTGGGAATTATTTGAAGAACAGACTTAAGTTTGCTGGTATACTTGTTAAGTCTGTTAGTATTAGTAAGTCATAGTTAAGTCTGCCAGAACAATGTTAAGTCTGGCAGACATAGTTAAGTCTGGTAGTCATATTCGTTAGTTCTGTTTATGTTTAATAGCAGAATTAGTTAGCTATAAGTTAGGAAAGGATACGGATGAATTAGTTATCTTATTAGAAGATATGTTTATCCTTTCACACGTTTTGTAACATTAGGGTTTCCTTAGAGTATAAAAGGAACCCTATGGCATTATGTCTTGTACGTCAATAGTGACAAAAGATTAATAGAATTACGAAGTTAGTAAATTGTGTTCTTCATTGTTATTGTTAAGATTCTGCATTAACAGTTAGCAAACAGTTAAGAGTTTCTCACATAGATCAATTTGGATTTATTCAAGTTGTCTATTAAGTAACACAGGCTACTTAGATCCATAACTTTAGACCTACAAGTGGTATCAGAGCCTATAGAGGGACTCTGAGTAAGAAGAAACACAAAACCACAAACACTCACTCACTCAATATCCTGCACAATGTCTCAGAAAAATGGTGATGAATACTCAAACCATCTCAGTGATGAAGATGTTTCTAATCATGAGGATGCCGAATCAGAAACCACTGCACCTAAACAACAACAACAAAACATCCCTGCAACAACTGTTATTTCAAACGTCAAACTCCCAATTCTGAAGAAGGAGGAGTATGATATTTGGGCTATGGAGATGGAGCATTACCTTGAATACATTGACAATGATGTATGGAAGGTAATTTAGAATGGAAACTCAAAGAAGAGGGTTTCAGTTGGTAAGGATGGTGTTGTTCGTGTGCTTCCACCAGTCTCTGCCTCAGAGATTCATGCTGTGGAGAAGGAGAGAAAGGCTAAAACCCTCTTGCTAATGGCACTTCCTAAGGAACATTTGAGAAGATTTCATGGGATGGATGATGCCAAGGAAATCTGGGAAGCTATCAGAACTAGGTTTGGAGGAAACACAAATTCGAAAAAGATGCAGAAAGCTGTTCTTAAACAACAGTTTAAAGCATTCACTGTGACCAGTTCTGAAGGTTTGGAAAAAGGGTATGACAAATTCCAACATCTCCTCTCACAGTTAGAAGCTTATGGTGCTAGTGTGTCTACTGAAGATGCAAATCATAAGTTTCTTAGATCTTTGCCAAAAGAATGGTCACACCTGGCAATGACCATGGGAATGAAAGATGATATTGACACCTTGTCATTTGATGATCTGTATAATAATCTTTGGGTTTTTGAGCATGAAATCCAAGGAGCTTCAAAGGCATCTTCAAATGCTGCTAATGTTGCTTTTGTCTCCCAAAGCAAGGGCAGTACTAGCAGAATTAATTCTGGTGATCATAATTCTGGTAGCTATGATACTTCTTCAAGTAGTCTAAAAGAAAGGGAAGTTCCGGCTGGTTTTGCTGATGAAGTTATCCACTCACTCTTTGCCAAGAAATCAGAAGAAAAGGACCTCATTAATGAGGTCCTTGAACAGATCAATGATGTTGATATTGAGGAGATGGATATAAAGTGGCAGATTGCAATGATTGCTCTAAGAGTGAAGAAGTTCTATAAGAAAACTGGTTGAAATATCAGAATGGGTGGAAAGACACCAGTTGGGTTCAATAAGAAGACTGTTGAATGCTATAGGTGCCACAATACTGGTCACTTTGCTAGGGAGTGCACAGCAAAGGTGAATACTGATGGGAAGAAGAAGAAAGATTTAGTCTTTCAAGAAGTAGATAAGCAGGAGAAAAGTCAAATGGGCATGCTGACTTTGGAAGCTGGTGCAGTTAACTGAGAGGAGCACACAGAGGAAGAAACAGAGCCAAATCATGCATTCATGGCTATTGGCTCCAGTACTTAGGTATCCTTGTGTTCTAACATGTGCATGAAGTTATATGATAATCTTACAACAATGTGTGATGAACAACTGCAACAAATAGGTGATCAGGAAGCCAAATTACTTGCTTATACTAATGCTGTTAAGACTTTAGAAGCACAAATAGTTAATTATCAAAAACAGCAGGTCACCTTAAATGAAAAGCTTACATTTCAAGCAAATTAAATATATGAAAAAGATGAAAAGCTTAAGAGATATAGAAGAATTGGAATGAAAGCTGTAAAGGATAGGGATGAATTGCAGAAAAGAATAGACACATGGAATCATTCTTCTAAAAATCTGTTTAGACTAGTCGATTCTGGTATGAGCTCAACGTGTAAAATTGGCTTAGGTTATGAAATAAAATATGATGGTGAGTGGTATGTGCTTAAACACATACCTTTTCTTGACCAAATAGAGACCCAAAACGACCAAAAACTAACCATAAATGCCAAAGATATTGTGTTTTTGTGTTTGTTTCTATGCAGGTACGGATATCATGAAATATGGACAAAATCAAGCAAAAATCGAGAAAACGAGCACGAGATTTGGAAAAGATATTTAAAGTCGAAGCCGGGAAGCAAATGGTCAAAGTTTATGCTCAAAAGTCAAAACAAGTCCTTGAAGAATCAAAGATTGGCAAGAAAGGCCCTTGGATCATATTATTAAAGCTTGGCAGAAAAAGTCCTTGGAGTTTCAGAAGTTACAACATTGGTCCTTGTAAATTCATTGCTAAACCAAAATCATCCTAAATCCTAAAACCACTACTATTATCCAGATATTATCAATAAGTCCAAACCAAAAATCCACAAGCCCATTACAACACCCACAGCCCAACCCTTACTACAAAACCCGGACCTAAACCCATGACCCAAATCCGGTCAATAAACACAACCCGGTCAACCCCACCATTATTTCTTAGTCAAACAAAAATATAAAAATCACACCCGCGCTTTGTTCTTCCCCAATTTACCCAGGATAAACCCTAAATTCACCCCGTACAAAATTACCGCAATTAAGGGTAATTGTGTACTTTGCACACCTTTCTAGAAGGATATCTGACATGTCAGCAATCCGAAGGGAATTTCAAGCATGTGATTGGTGGATGGGACGTGTAATCTTGATCCAAGGGCTATTATTGATAGAGTGATGATCAAGGATGATCTGAAAGATGAAAATGATTCAGAAGAAGCACAAGAGGGCATGGATTGGTGACATGGACACCCTAGAATCTTCTCCCATCGGCTATAAATAGGACCCTCCCCCTCATGTAGTAGGGATGTAATTTTTGAGTAGTGTTATGCTGTTAGATCTTAATTTCAATTTTATTCTCAAATTCTCTTTTGTAATTGCAAAGTTTCATTAATGAAAAGTTAGTTTGATTCCCTTTTAATTTGTGTCTCTTTAGTTCTCATTTTAGCTTATACTGCTTATTTAGCTTATTTTCACTAATCTCAACTTATTTTAGTTTACGTTTTTCATGATTGTTCATTTTATCCAAAAAATCCAAAAATATTGATAAGATACTTTAAAAATCCAAAAATAGCTTAATCACAGCTTCAATAAGCTGTTTTTTTGAATTGTATTAACTCATATAAGCTTAATAGCTTATTGTGAGTTTTTGGTTGGTCTAAATCTGACTCAGTCTCTAAAATTATCAAAAGTCAACAAAAGTCAACCAATTGGTCAAATAAGCTATGGATGATAAGCTAACCCTGGAAGAGCTTATGGATCTTTACCTAGCTTATCTCTGATAAGCTAGGAGCTTGTAGCTGCCCTAGTGGAACCTCTTTTCAGCTGAGGTCCCAAGTGAGTTTCAAATTTTCATTTCTAGCTTATTTTTCTGCATAAATTTTGTTCAGCTTATTTTAATGCTTATTGCTATTTAATCTTTGCTTTTTAGTTGTTAAGATAGTAGGATATTAGTAGATCAGTTAGTTTAATAGCTTATTATTGCAAGTCTTAGTGTAATTTAGCCATTTTCAGATTTAAGAGGGTGTTTGGTTAAGATCTGTTGGTGGTCAATAGCTATCACTACTGTTCATTTGCCATCTTATAAGATTTGATCTAGCTTAATTGATGCTAGTTAAGCTGTTGTTGATAGGATTTAAGTGATACTGATGTACTTTGAGGAATTTGGCTAATAGGTGCATTCTTAGAATCAAAACTGCCATTATAAGCTCTACATAAGCTAAGCTTATTTCAGTCATCATTTTTGGCATACTGGTGTTCTTTCTAGTGGCTGTAGTGTGTTTTCAAGAGTTGGATCAGTTTCATCAAAGATTGGATGTTTTAAGTGCAATAAACCATCACTGCTGCATCAGATTTATATGTGCAGACCTGCACATATTGTGCTAATCTCAACTTATTACTTGTTCCTTATCTGCTTAGCTACTTGTGATCTTTGCTTAAAATTTGGTTTACAAGTTGTTAGTAGTTCTAGCTTTAAATATCTGATCTTGGATTTCACTTTGAAGCTTATTTCATAGCTTAAATTGGGTCTGTACATAGCCCCATAAGAACTGCTTAGGCCAGCAACAGTTTGAGTTCCCAAGGTCAACTGTTCTTAGGCTTAACAGAATAAGCCATTGACGATAGAATTTGGGCATTTTTAGTTTGAAAGTAGTCTGTTATATAAGCTTTTAGAATATACTTTTGGTTTCCCCCAATCAGCTTTTTCCTAGCTTATAGATCAGCCTAAAGGTGGGCTGTTCACTCATTGCTTCTTCCTAATTTGTCAACTGTTTAACTGCTTTTTAGCTTAACCTGAGTGCTTCTTTAGTCTTAGTCAGTTGTTTTAAGCTTAAATTAGTAACTTTAACTGAATTTGAGCATTTGGTAATCTTTGGTACTGTAGTGCTTATTTTAAGTGCTTATTTCAAACTGCTTTTTACCCAAACAACTTATTAGGGTTTAGAAAAGTTCTATTTTCATTTTTTAAAGCTTCTTTATATCATTTAAGATTTTTCTGCAAAGTTTCATTTTTTTCCAAAGTCATTTACTATTTTTAAATCATTTAATTAGTTTTTTTTTAGTTTTAAATTCATAAAAAATAAAATAAAAATCAAAAAAATATAATTCTTTTTCCTAAAATTTTCTTTTAATATTTAGAACTTAGGAAAATTATTTTCATAATTTTAGGACTTAAAATTTAGGATTTCACTTTTTAGATACGTTTTTAAAAATCATAACGTACGTTTTTAAGTTCCATTTGCGTTTTATATTTCGTGTGCTTAGATTACTTGTACCCTTAGTTTAATCGCTTTATTTTATTAGTTATTTCATATTTGTAGTATAAAATCCCAAAATATCACTCTTTTTACACTATTCACTTCACAAATTCGACACCGTTACGACAACTCGACTTCAACCTTCGTTGGGACTACGACCCGGGGAAATACATTCGTTGTATTTTCTTTGGAATAATAAAAATACTAATTGGTTGAAAAACATTAATTAAATGGCGCCGCTGCCGGGGAAGGCTTGAGAAGAGTTTGAATTTCGTTCGTTGAATCGTGTTTTGAAGACCCTTCCTCGGAAGTTCTTTGTTTTTATAAAAAGAAAAATACAAAAAGAAAATAAATAAAACACTTTTCCTAAAGTGTTTTCAAAAATACAAAAATAATATAACCTCACTTTTCTGAAAGTGTTGTAAACCATTCCGAATAAACAACAAAAGAGATCGTTAAGTTAAACGTTACTCGGATTATTTCTTTACTACAACCTATACACGGGGTTTAAGGAGGTCTTGACATTAAATTGCAGACCGAAATGAGATCCATTCTTCTCTTCCGCCACGCTGCGCGTAGTTTTGAAAGAAACGAGTACGGTTGATCGAACGATCACCAAAAAAATAATAATTCTAATTTTTCCTTAATAAAAATCCAAAAATATTTTATTTTCAAATTTGATTTTTCTTTTTAAATTTTGGTTTCTTTTTGGTGTATGCGCACCCGTTCTTCTTCTTCTCCCAATCTTCTTTCACCTCTCTCAAATCCCGAGAGAATTATCCGTCACAATCACCGTGTTGATTTCCCAACCATTGAGGAAATGAACAACAACGATCAACCCCCGCCGATGGGTGGTAATCAAGATCATATTGTTATAACAAGATTCACGTTTCTGGAGGTCTTGGTTGATCAAAATACATTAAATCCATGATATGTTTAGAGAGAAAAAGTAGAGAGAAGGTAGAGTGTGTTATTGATATTCTGGAAATGAAAATAAGCTCACACTCTCACACCCCTCAAGTGGAGACTTGAGGGGTATTTATAGGCTTTACTTTTGACAACTATTACAATATTACATTAGCAGTCCCTGCACTTTATGCAAACTAGTTGTCTACTCCAATTCACGTAAATATCGCTCAGCTTCATTTCTAACAATCTCCCTCCAGCTGGAGATATACGTGAATTGGTTACAATGATTCCTAACAAGTACATAACAATGATGAATACATGCTGAAGTAGAGCAGTTTCCTCTGAGGATGTCTTCACAGCTCTTGATATTCTCGTATCTTTCTCAGCTTGCTTGAATTACTTGTAGAATCACTGTAATGTCCTAATTGGGTTATTACTCCCTCCCAATTAGTAAGCCCTTTTCTTTTACATGCTCCCTCCCAAATTGACAACCCGTTTGATATAGCCCTGATGCTTGTAGAAGAAGTTTCTCTGAAATCTTGCCCAAATTTTCTTCAGTCTCTTGCACCGTGGAAAATGGATCATAGTCTGATAATCTGTAACTTCTTCACAGGTTTGTTTGGGGAGCATCATATCGACATCTTCAACTCACTTAGAATGCTTCCAGTTCTTCAATAAAAGCCCCGATGTACACATTTCTCCCTCCAGGATGATGATGATCTTTCGGACTCATCCTACATATGTGTACATAAACATATCAACCGGAAGCAAAATACAAATCAATACCCCATGAGTGGATGTCGATAACTATTCTCTCTACAATTCTCTTCAGATCAACCTCTTATCAAACCTCTTTTCTCTTCCTCTGGCTAATAGTAAATGACCACGTATGGAGACAACCCGATATGACAAATTTGAGAATGAAGTAAAATAACCCAAACTTGTGACTTAAACTTGCACGATAGTGTGACTAAGAACCTATACTGAGCACTACAACGTAACTCCTTAAAGCATAGGTCATTTCATATACCCATCCATCCTTCCTTAACTGTATATGAACCTCTCTTGAATTATCCACATCTTTGTGTGACACTGAGTACTACAACGTATCTCCTTTAAGTGATAGTTAACTAGGTCTTCGTCCATCCACCCCTTGACCTATGAAAACTAGATAAACAAGACTTAATTACTACTCCCATGAGTGCCCAAACAAGGATTTCGAAGAATCATGCATCCAACCAACCCCGATTTCTTCAAGATACTAAGTACACGTACCTGTGATATTCCACTTCAACTTCAAATAAGTAATAACGAATCATCCTTGTAGTCACAGTTGATAACATTCAACATTTAGCCATTGTCATTTGATGGTGAATCTGGATCAGGATCTTTTAAGCTATACGTGGTGATGTTGAAGGTGTAGGCCAATAATATCATTTGTGATTTTGGTGTGAGGCATGCCATAAGATGCAATTCTAAAGATGCTAGAAAAATTTGAGTTTTAGAAATTTTTACGCCAAATTTTATCCTAAAAAATTTGAATTTTGGGCCAAAATTTTCACTATTATACCAAAATTTGAATTGCACTTAAAAATTGAACGTTGAGTGCCCTGTAAAAATTAAAACACTTTTTTTTTGGGGCATACTCGATGTTTTCCTTGCTCGAAAATTTTTCTCTAACTCGGAAGATTTCTATTTGCTCGGAGAAAAACTTGCTCGGAAGTTTTATCTCTCTTAAATCGGAAAAATCCTTGCTCGGAAATCCTTCCTCGAAAGTTCCTAACTCGGAAATTTTGCACTTACTCGGAAATCCACTTGCTCGGAAGTTTGCAACTTACTCGGAAGTTTTGGACTTACTCGGAAGTTTTGCTCGGAAAATTTTGCATTTACTCGGAATTTTTGGCACTTACTCGGAAATTTTTGGACTTACTCGGAAACTTTTGTGTGCTTACTCGGAAAAAAAGGTCCTAACTCGGAGGATTTTCTTCCTTACTCGGAGAAACACGTACTTTTTCCGAGAGAAATCACCAAAAATCACATTTTTTCACCACAAATCACCACGATTCGCCCCTGGTTAGCTCTGATGCCAATTGTAATGACAAGATTCACGTTTTTGGAGGTCTTGGTTGATCAAAATACAACAAATCCATGATAGTTTTAGAGAGAGAAAGTAGAGAGAAGGTGGAGAGTATTATTGATATTCTGGAAATGAAAATAAGCTCACACTCTCACACCCCTCAAGTGGAGACTTGAGGGGTATTTATAGGCTTTTCTTTTGACAACTATTACAATATTACATTAGCAGTCCCTGCACTTTATGCAAACTAGTTGTCTACTCCAATTCACGTAAATATCGCTCAGCTTCATTTCTAACACATATGCCAGCTCCCGATCTCCGAACGATGGAGGAGTTGTGCCAACCTACAATGCTTGGACGTGGTGGCCCGATTGCCCCCCTCAATATCCAAGCCGCAGATTTTGGACTTAAACATCACATGATCCAACAAGTCCAAAATTCTTGCCAATTTCACGGTTTGCCGGGTGACGATGCAAACAAACATCTTGACAAATTCATAACCGTCACCCAAAGTATGAAACACAATGGGGTCACCGATGACGCCCTTCGTCTATATCTCTTCCCATATTCCTTGACGCATCATGCCACCGCATGGTTTGATCGTCTTCCCAAGAACTCCATTCACACTTTTGATGAGATGGTTTCGAAGTTCTTGGCGAAATATTTCCCACCGTCGATGGTGACGAAATTAAGGAATGAGATTAGCAATTTCCGTCAGCTTCCCGATGAATCCTTATTTGAGGCATGGGAATGCTATAAGCTTTCGATTGATCGGTGTCCTAACCATAACATGTTATTAGTCACCATTATAGACACCTTTTATAATGGTTTGACATTACGACACCGTGATACGATAAATGCTGCAGCCGAAGGTACTTTCATGAAAAGACATCTAGAAGAGTGCTATGATCTCATTGAAAACATGACTACCCATCATAATTATTGGGATTCCTCTGCCAAGAGGAATGAGTCAACTAGAGCTGACACTTCTTCTTCTACCTCTGAGATAGCTGCTCTTTCTAAGCAGATGAATGATATGTCCACTGCTATCTTAAGAATACATCAAAGTTTGAATCAAAACAACAACAATCAGCAAGTCAATGTTGTCAATCAAAGTTGTGAAACTTGTGGTGGTCCACATCCGTATTTCGAGTGCCCAGCCTCCGGTGGTTACACTCAAGAGAATGTGTATGCTGCTACGGGAAATTTCAACGCGGGAGGTAACGGTTACCAACCACAAGGAGACCGTAATCTTCTCAGCTACCGTTCAAACAATTATCTTGGACCACCCGGTTTCAATTCAAATCAAAATCAAAATGTGCCAAATAGAAATAATCATAATCAAAATAGGGTGAATCATGGTAACCAAAACCAAGGAATTTACAATCAAGGTCAAAATCATGGTTACCAGAATCAAGGAAATTTTAACCAGGGAAATTTTCAAAATCAGGGAAATTTTCAAAACAACAACCAGGGTTTTAATCAAAACAACCGAGGGCAAAATCTTAATCAAAATCAAGGCTTTAATCAAAACCAATCGCCCTCGGATGAGTTGTTGAAACAACTAGTTCTTCAAAGTCAAAATCAACAAAAATTTAACAAAACGCAGGAAGAAACAACTAGGTTGTTGTTTAATCAGATGACAGAAATCAAAAAGTTTTTAAATGATCGACCCTCGGGCTCTGGAACTCTTCCAAGCAACACGATCGCTAACCCGAGGGGCGATGTTAAGGCGATTACTACAAGGAGTGGTGTATCATATGATGGACCCACGGCTCCGACTACTGATTCTTCTCTTCCTCCCAAGGTAGTTGTCCGTGAGACCGAGGTAACAATGGACACGGAACTTCCTACTAACAACGGAAGGACCGAAGACGTCCAATCTCCGGTTGTCCAACCGTATGAGTCAAAGATTGTTTTTGAGCCAAAAGAAACTCCCGTAAAAGCCAAGCTTGCGTATCCTTCAAGTTTGAATGATCAAAAGCTCCGCGAAAAAGCTTCAAATCAAATGGAGAAATTCTTCCAAATCTTCCAAGATTTGCATTTTGATATAACCTTCGCGGAAGCTTTGCTTCTGATGCCTAAGTTTGCTTCTACCATCAAAGGTTTATTGAGTAACCAAGAAAAATTATTTGAATTAGCAAAAAATCCGCTAAATGAGAATTGCTCAGCAGTTCTCCTTAAAAAGCTTCCGGAAAAGCTTGGAGATCCCGGAAAATTCCTCATTCCATGTGAATTTCCGGGGATGGTTGAATGCTACGCCTTGGCCGATCTCGGTGCAAGCATCAACCTAATGCCGCTGTCAGTATGGAAAAAACTTTCTCTGCCCGAACTCACCCCCACTTGCATGACCCTCGAGCTTGCGGACCGTACCATAACCCATCCTAAGGGTGTAGCCGAGGATGTCTTTGTCAAGGTGGGAAAGTTCCATTTCCCCGCCGATTTTGTGGTAGTTGATTTCGATGCCGACCCCCGGGTTCCTCTAATTCTTGGAAGATCATTCCTGAGGACCGGGCGTGCTTTGATTGATGTTTATGGTGAAGAAATAACACTGCGGGTTGATAATGAAAAAGTCACGTTTAACATTAATCAGAACTCGAAATCTCAAACCACCAAATGCAACATTGCTATGGTTGATCAAAAATCTGATCCCGCAATTGCTTCCAAAAGAATTGATTCGACACTTTCAGGATTCACGGTTAAGAGTATTTCAAATAAACATGCTGAGCTCAAAGCCATGAAAATTACCCCTGGTTCGAGCAAATGGTTTGAGAGTTGTGCTACGAAAGTTAAGAGTGTTCTTGATTATGATTAACAAGAATCGGAGACCACAACGGAAGTGGTGAAAATTGCTAGCTCTAAGAGCACACCACTTGTCCCACCTCCAGAACCGGTTTATCGTATTGAGATTGTCAATTCTGTGAATGAAATTAAATTCTATTCAAATAACAATTCTATTTCATCTCCATAATCCGTCATTTCCGACTCTTCCCCTTCTCTCACACCGGTTGAGGGAAGTGTTTCCACTATGGAAGAGCTCGAGGTTTTCTTTAATGATGATCCAATTTCACCGGAAATTGATGACACCGTCTTTGATCCGGAGGGAGATATCCTTTTAATTGAAGAATTGCTATACAATGAGCCGTCATCTTCACTCCCTCCGACAGAAATTAAAGAAGAAAAGCTGCCTAAATCCGTTCAAGTTGTTGATTCTAAATCAGAAGAACAAAGTAGTGGCAGTACCACTTCTAGTATTGATTTTCTTCTTGAGGAGTTCGCTGATGAACTCGCTCACATCGATCCAATCCCACCCGGGGATAAGGACGATGATTTTGATTTTGAATCTGATCTTAAAGAATTGAAATTTTTGCTGAACCGAAATCCTACTAAATGTGATTCTTATCCCGAGGAGTTCACCGAGAAACTCGCTCGTGAAGATCCAATTCCATCAGAAAATGATGATGATCTTTTTGACTTTCATGCTGATCTTAAATAAGTTGAATATCTTTTGTACCATGATCCGCCTAAAGATTTCCAAAGTGATGATGAACTCTTCGATTTTGGGGCCGATCAAACCAAACGGAAAAATCTTTTATATGGAAAACCTACTGATGAAAAAGACCCTAAAATGGAAACCATAATTTAGGATGCTACAATTGTTTCTAATGACTTATCTCCTCATTCTCCCGAGGATGACTTTCTTTTCTCCATTGATTCTCCCATTGAGTACCCTGCTGAGTTTTCTTGTGAAGAAAAAGTGTTTAATCCAGGCATACTCGATGATGGTGAAATTCATCCTTTGATGAAATTAACTCTTGATAAGAATTTAAAGTTTCCCGCCTCATCTAAGGAAATTTTAATTCTGGAGAAAAGTAATTCCCCTCTACTTCTTTCTGATCAAGAACTCCCGTTCTGCATGGAGTTATCTCTGATTGAAACTTTACTATCATTTCCAACCGGAAATGAAGACAAAGTTTTTGACCCCGACATCACCGCTTTCATCTTCTGAAGCCGTGGGTATCTCATCGGAGTGGAACTTTCAAGTACTTCAATGTTTATCCAAACATTTTGAATGAAAGTCCGATTGAGATTATCTCTTCCACTTGCTTCCCCAAGGACAACTAAATTCGGGGTCGAGTCAAGCTACGTGACTCAGTTATCAAAAACAAAGCACTTCGTGGGAGGCACCCCATGCTTATCCATCTATCTTCTTTCTATTTTCTTAATATAAAATGAGGAGGGCTTCCTTTTCCATATCTTGTGTTTCGTGGTTGTTTGTTGTATGTCTAGGATTTGCCCGAATAATGAAGACTCTCATGATCGTGGTTTCATTTCTCTCCACTCGAGTTTCATCATTCGTTGCTCATCCGATATCCTAAATCTTATCGTTTTACGTTTATCTTTGGCATAATTAATTAACGGCCTTAGATTTATGTAGGAGAACCCTTACCTTTAAGACATTGAGGACAATGTCTCGTTTTAGTCTTGGTGGGGGAGGGGGGTAATCTTTCTATTTGATTTGTGCCTTGCATTTTTTTTGCCGTTTACTCTCGCAACCCCGTTTTTCCTCCAAAATTGAAAAAATTGAAAAAATCCAAAAAATGAGAAAATTTAAAATTTTTTTTGCAAAAATATAATAAATTTTGACATTTTGTTGACTTTCCGCTGGTGAGAGTAGAAATAAAATTCTGACTTGACCGGGCGTGTTGAGCCCTAGCTTGTCCCCTTAACCATTTGGCAAAGCATTCGCGGATCTTATTATTTAAGATTTTAAATTTGCGAAGAACGAGAAATGATAGAGTTTATTTAGAAGTTAGATGCTAAACGTGGAGTAGTTGGTTCTCTTTAGAGCTCATCGAAGTTACTTGTGGCCTTTTACTCCCACAAAATTGTTTCACCTTATATAACTGTAAGAATAATTAAAGATGTAGGTTTTGCCGATGATTAGTTCTTGGTCTTCTTAAAAGAATCCTTGCTTTAAAATTTTGGGTACACATCAAGGTTACTTAATAAATACGTTTAATAATAATAAGTTAAGTGCTCTAAGCTACGGATTCGAGATCGGGCCTTGGATCCTTATTTTTGAAAGGCGTTTAGGTCTTGGCTACCCTCTTGCACCGGCCCTTGGACCTCTAATTCAGGAATGTGTGAGGTCTTGGTCTAACCACCTTGGATCCTCATTTCAGGAATGTCTAGAGTCTTGGAATACTACATTTTAACGGTCCTTGGATCCTTTATGCCAGAAGGTGTAAGGTCTTGGAACTAAACCGTGAAGGTCCGTCGTTTAGGGTACGTAAGTGAAAAGTTAGTGATTGAAAAAAAATAAATAAATAAAAAATGATGATGAATAAAAAAGAGAAAAATGCAAAAGTCAAAAATATAAATAAAAACCTTGATGTGGGCCTCATTTTCAAAGCAACGGTTCTCGAGAGAAGAATAAGAACTACTTAGCGTCTTAATTTAGTATCTTTATCAGAATAAAAACCTATCGAAACGAGAAAATATGAAGCAATTCATTTCTCATCAAAAATAAAAATAAATATAGACAAATTAGGAAAATGGGAGCAAGAGAAAATTACACAAGTAACTTCCATGGGTAGTGTTGGCATCTAACTTGTAAATAGACAATGATTTCGTTTTTAAGCTTAGTTTGGGGGCTTGTGAAAAATAAGGGACGACGAATTTTATCCATATGGTCACTTCTAGATAAGTCGTGTTTTCTACTCGAAGACCCTAAAAGTTATTGATAGATAATGATTGTCAACAAAATCGTCACATGATTATAAGAAGAATACAAAAATAGAATAAAAAATAAAATCGGGGAGTTTTTAGAACTTAAGATTTCTTAATCTCTTTTGAAAATTTTGCTACTTCTCAAAGTTAGTAAGAAGAGATTGGAAAATTTTGGTTTCAAAAACGTGTTTTTATAACATTGCGTGAGGACACTGCAATATCTTAGTCTGGGGGAATTTTGGTATGTGCTTAATGATCTTAATGATGAACTCAAATAAGTACATTTTATTACCATCATTTATCCTATTTATTTGACTTGTTTTATTATATTATCTGTGAGAATTGATACGTTAATGTTTACTTTTGTAATTCTCAGGTAAAAACAAGTATTATGTGAAACTTGGCGATTTTGGACTAATTATGGAGCAAAACAAGCAAGAAGTTAAGAGTCTAATGAAATGTACAAGATCAAGATAAGTCTGCTCCAAATACGCCGCATCCTACTTCTTACATACGGCGCATCACTATCAAGATTTCACAAGTTATAATCCAAGACGGCAAAGGACATGCGCCGCATAGATAAATGGAGTTACGCCGCATCTTCTGGCGGTGTACGAATATTCCTGAATATATTAATCTTAGACCCCACGCGATATTAAGTCAATCCGCCGCATCTACTTATTCAATGCGCCGCATCTAACCCTCAGACAGAAACTATAAATACCCCAAAGTCAGACGAATTTGGTGTGCGATATACGGAGTACGAAACTTAGTGAAAGACAGAAACCCTAAGCCGAATTCAGACGAAGTGGCAGCACAAGACACACCCTAAACGAAGATACAAGAGCTGTAAGAAGGTCCTGAATGTATTCAATTCATTAAGTAGTTTTGTTTTATTGTATTAGTACACTTTAATTTATCAGGATTGATGGGCTTGTGTCATTGATTTAATCATGCACTTCAACTCCCCTTAAAATTGCTTTCCCATTAATTAAAGTTTATATGTTGATGTCTTTGGTGACTTTTATTAGTGCATTGATAACCTCTGTGTCTAGCTGAGCATTGCTTGGGTCGCCATGCCCCTTCCTCGCCTATTTATTCTATCGTTTCTAGGATAGTGGGATAGACATAAGTGATCATTAAGGGTTTACTCGCCGATAAGATTAGAGCCAACGAGAAAGGGTTAATTATATACACCTCATATAAAACTAGCAATAAAACAAGTGACAAGCTACTTAACTATCAGGACAGGTCTTCTTATTGTCTCAAGTATTTATCTGTGTACGTGTGTGCTAATCGCTGATTCGTGCTTATTAGTTTAGTTTATATTTAATCATAACCAAACCGTGCCAGTCTCTCAGGCTGAACCCCCTTGCGTTAGATTAGGTTGTATAGCTAACTTAAGATATTAAAATACTGATTAGAACAACTAGATAATTCGTTCCACTCTTAGTGATCGACACTCTACTTACCATTATATGCATACTGACCGGGTACACTGCTCATTAAAGTGTGTGTGTTATTGATAAGTCGGCTAAATATAAATTTAAAACTTGAATACTGCTAAAACCACAACGACACACCGTGGATATAAAAATTAGAGCAATACACGCACCGCATCAAGTTTTTGGCGCCGTTGCCGGGGAGTGAATTGTTATTATCTGTTAATTTGATTAGTATTTTAATTAGGTTTTTCTTTTTAATTTTTAGGTTTTAACCGCTAACTCTGTAATATATTAGTTAAATTGCATTCATTGTATTATTTGCATATTTTCTGTTTTGTGTGTTATTTGTTTTCTTTTATTTTTGTTTCTTTTCGTTTGTTTTTATTTTTGTTTTTCTTTTTATTTTTCTGTATTCTGCTATCGTTGTACTGAGCAAATTCAAACGATACGGCGCATCTATTTTCATAGATACAGCGTATTGCGTTTACTTTTTATAAAATACAACGCGTTTAATAAATTCGATACGACGCATCTTTCCCCAAGATACGGTGTATCCTGTTTTTAATAAAAAAAATTTTCTAAGCGATAACGCCATACGACGCATCTGTTTTAACAGATACGGTGTATTTATTATTTTAATTAAAAATAGTTTTTGAATTATTAAACAGATACGACGCGTCGATTTTTATCGATACGGCGCATCTTCTGAATCAAAAATCTTGTATTTTGAAACGTAACGAAAATACGGCGCATTAACTTTCGTTAATACGACGCATTTAATTTTAATTAGATACGTTGATTTTTGATAATTAAACTGATACGGCGCATTCTAAGATTCTAAGCGGCGTATCTGCTTTCTGAATAAAAGTCTGATTAATTTTTAACGTAATAAGATACGGCGTATCCAACTTTTTGGATACGGCGCATCGTCTGCAGATATCAGTAACTTTTATTTTTCGTATTCCGTTTTTCGTTATTAATTTTCTGATATATTACTTTCTTGAACATACCCTACTGATGCTTTTGTGATAGTTTCAGGAAGTGCATGACCAGGAGTTCAACTAAGAACTTGATTACACCTTTCGAAGATCCTGAACGAGCCTTTCATTTGCTTAAAAGGCTTTTCAACACAAAAAGCTTTGATATCTCAAGTTCATTCGAGCTTGATTATTTTTCTGAAGAGAAAGAGGAAGAAGAAACAGAAACAATGGAGGAAAACACTACTATGGAGGAATACATGAACAATACACGTGCTGATTACAGTTCAGGAGTTGCTAGACCAAAGTTTGATGATAAGTCAAAATTTGAGTTGAAGGGTCAGTTTCTTAAGGAGCTAAGAGAAAATGCTTTCAGTGGAACAGAACATGAAGATGCTAATGAACATGTTGAAAAGGTCCTCGAGATTGCAGATTTGTTTACTACAGAAGGAGTCACTGACGATCAACTTATGCTAAGAATCTTTCCAATTTTGCTTAAAGGAGCTGCTAATAAGTGGCTAAGGAATGAACCTGCTAGTTCAATCACAACATGGGAAGATTTGAAGAGCAAATTCCTGAAAAGATATTGTCCACCTGCTAAAACTGCTAAAAAGATGGAGGCTATCAACAGTTTCAAGCAAGAGCCTGATAAAACTCTTTATCAAGCTTGGGAACGATTTAAAGACTTACTGGTGAAATGTCCTCAACACTATCTAACCCCAATGCAGGAGATAATATTGTTCTATCAAGGATTGGACGTGCCTACTAGACAAATCTTGGATGCTAAGGGAGCTGTGCCTCAAATGAGTGCAACCAATGCTAGGAAAGCTATCCAAGAAGCTGCTGATCATTCTCAAAAATGGCACGATGGGACCTCTACTAGATCTAAGAGCAGCACTAATTTTGACGGGTTTGCTGCAATTCAAGCTCAATTGGATAAAACTAGTAGAGAGATGAAGAAGCGTGACGAGAAAGTGTATGCTGCCCAAGTTGGATGTGAAAAATGCGAACGACCTCACTACACTAAAGATTGCCCAAATAAGAATGAAAGTGAGACTTTTGAAGAAGAATACTACACACAATTTGGACAACCATTCCGACCTTTAGGAAGATTTAGGGAAGCTACTCCGGGATACTATCAAAAGAACAATTTTAATCCCACTTATCAAGAAAGGAGGCTGATGAAGCGAAAAGTGTACCGCTTTTAAGGGGTCATTTAAGCCCTAAATCGTATTTATTTGATCAAATATTGCCCTAAATCGTTCCTTTTGTCATTTTAGGTACTTTTGAGGAGAAATCTGGAAAAGGAGGCATTTTGGACGTTTTTGGAGCATAAAAGTGAAGAAAACGGCAAAGTCTCAAAATTGTGCTGGAAATTACCTTTGACGGCGTCAGGATTACCTCTGGACGGCGTCATGGCTTGACAAAAGTGGTGGATGTGAAATTTACTCATGATAAGCCAGAGAAATTAGCATGAAATTCTGACGGCGTCACGCTTTAATCTGATCAAGGTCGTCACGGCTTAATTTAAAGAGGGACGGCGTCAAGCCTTGATAAGCCAGAATGGATTTTGGAGAGCTAAAGAGGGACGGCGTCAAGAAGGTCATCCGGGAACCCTAAAAGCGGCGAGGTGACGGCGTCACACTCCATAAGGTGACGCCGTCAGATCCAAAAATCTATATATAGTTTTCTAATTTTTTGTCATTAGTGTGGAACTTATTGAGGAACTTTGTGTGTGAAAACCCTAAGACGAATTGGGCATCTTTTTCAAGGCTTTTTGCCTTGAGATCTTCCATGTTACATTAAAGATAAGTTATCAATTAATCATTCAATATGTCTATGTGTTGTTTGATTCTATCTTGTTCTTGTCTTTTGTTTAACATGTTAGGCTAGATTTATCTTGT
Source organism: Artemisia tridentata subsp. tridentata (assembly GCA_021014915.2). Classification (NCBI taxonomy): domain Eukaryota; kingdom Viridiplantae; phylum Streptophyta; class Magnoliopsida; order Asterales; family Asteraceae; genus Artemisia; species Artemisia tridentata. The sequence continues at coordinate 327,295,560 of CP139502.1, forward strand.
GTTTGCTTAGATCTAATGAAACCTAGCTATTGATTATTGGTTATTAGTGTGTTGTTAGTTGTATTGGATGATTGTTCATCTATGTTAGGCTTAAGAAAACTGGCTAACTTCCTATTCGGTAACTTGCTTGAACGTCTTAAGAAACATGAACCAATGCGTACTAAGGTTTTTATGGTTGTATTTAATGCACAAGCGAATTCTAGTGATCCCATGTTAGGAGCTTCCTAGCCGGCTCGACATAGGAGTGAAGTAGGAGCTTGTAGAGTTGGGGAAGTACGTACGCCACCCCACGATTGGTATTAAGGAATACACCCGTCATCCACGCGATTAATGCACACTAATTAACCGGTAAAAGATAGTTAGGGAGTAAGGAAATCTATGTAAACACATTCCTCTCCATATAAGTTTTCACCAACATTTTCATTTTCGTCATTTTATTTTATTTGCATTTGTAGTTATTTGGGTTAGTTGATTAGCAACTAATTCCGCCCACTCCTTAAAACCCGAGATTTTACTTGCTTTCATAAAAAAATATAAAAACATAAAAAGAATCTTCTCTCACCCTTAGACCTATTAGAGTAGTTTTTCATACCTAACGAACACTATTCCCTGTGGAGAACGATCAATCCCCCGTACTTACCACTACACTATACTACATCGGTCAGGTACACTGCCTGGTGGGGTTGTAAGCCTCTTGAGATCCCTTGAGAGGTAAAACCTGTTGTAAGGTTGCAAAACCACGCATCAAGTTTTTGGCGCCGCTTCCGGGGAATAGTTATTGTTTAGGTTGAATTTTTATTTTATAGGTCTACTCACTAGATTCCTTTCTAGTGAGATTTTTATTTTCTTTTTCTAGGTTTTCTTTAGTCTATCTATTTTCTTCGTTTCTTTGTTCGTAACCATTACCATTCGACATCATGGAAGATGGTAATATCCTTAATCCCAACAACCCACCACCACAACAACCACCACCTCCTAGAGCCCGTACTTTAGGAGAGTACTCCCGTCCTAGCCACCATGGCTATCGAAACACCATTGAGCTCACTCAAGGAGCCAATGTCACACCCTTGCGATCCGACACCATCCGGTTGGTGCAAAGCGGATGCGCATTCCATGGACTTCGTTCTGAAGATCCTAATCAACATCTCAAGGACTTTCTCAAAATCGTTGATTCTATAGACCTTGATGTTGCCACTCGTGAGACGACCCGATTGCGTCTCTTTCAATTCTCTCTGCGGGACCAAGCTAGTCAATGGCTAGAGCGTCAACCCGCAGGATCCATCACCTCTTGGGATGATCTCACCGCTCGTTTCCTTGCTCAGTTTTTCCCACCGGGAAGAACTACCAAGCTAAGGAAGGATATCTTGACGTTTGAACAACGTCGAGGCGAAACCCTCTACGGAGCATGGATTCGATTCAAGGACTTACTCCAAAAAGTCCCTCATCATGGCATAAATCTCTGGCTTCAAATCCAAATCTTCTATGTACATGTTGATTACCACACCAAGCGTGCCATCGATCGAGCCGCCGGGGGCAGATTGCGCGACAAAAGCGCCGAGGAATCATGGGAGATCATTGATGAGCTTGCTTCCGACGATGATGAATTGTGGCAAGTTTCCCACGACGTACGCTCGGCGGTCAAGACATATTCATCGCCCGATACAGCCAATCAAATCACTGAGGAAAGCGTTAGTGAGCTTGAGAAAAGGGTTGCATATCTTATGGAAAAGCAAAAGAGACCTTTAAGTCCACAGAAAGCAACAATTAACTCGGTATCAAGCGTTAAACAAATACCATTGTCCGAATCACCCCTTAGGGAAAATACTGAACCCTTCCATAAGCACGCTCAACCCAACTCACCACCTCAGTAACTTAGTCCAACATTCGAAGCTCGAATGAGAGAATACATGTCAAAACACTCCGAACGGTTGGCAAAATTTGAGGAAGCCGTCTACAAACAGAAGGAGGAAATGGAAGAGAAGATGGCGGAGATGATGAACCTTTTGAAAGAATACACAAACACAAAAGCTCCTAAAAAAGTGTTGGTGAGGAATGAAGTTGGAGTTCCCAACACTAAATTTGTCAAGGCTATCTCCGTCGTCCAAGAGGGCGAAAGTGATGGAAGAGGGAAATCCATAACTATGGAAGTTAACAAAATTGACCTCGTCCCACTTAATGATGGAAACACCAATGCCTGCAACTGCGATTCCGACAAGGGAAAGGAGGCGCCCTCTGAGGAGCGCCAATTAGTAGAACCACCAAAGTCACAACAAGTGAGGCATTACTTGAAGCACGATATAAACAAGGAGACCATAAACGATTGGGTGAGAAACTATCGACGTACTCATCTACCCAACAAGGAGTCCAAGAGAATAGAACCGGATGATGAATCCGACACATTACCCGGAGGGCAATTGTATGAGTGCCTCATAAGACAAAAGTTAGTGGAAAAGCAGGAATTCTACGGGGTCTTCGAGATACCATGCAGCATTGGAAAACTCAAGTATCTGGATGCGGTAGCCGACCAAGGTTCTGACGTAAATTTGATGCCTTTATCCATTTATGTCCAGTTAACCGACAAGCTGCCATCCATCACCCGTACTAAACTCTCCTTTGCAAAACATTCTTATGAGTACCCGTTAGGAATTGCAGAAGATGTGTTGGTCAACGTTGCTGGATTCCTGTACCCGATCGACTTCATGATTATTGAGAGGAATGATACGAATATGCCAATAATCCTTGGGGCACCCTTTCTCGCTACCACTAGGGCACAAATCGATTACAGAAATAGTGTCATCCTAATGAAGAAGGGGAAGAAAACAATAAACTTCCCAACGGTCCCACGACACGTACGAGATGTTGCTCTACAAAAGAAGATGGAGGCGAACTCCAATATAATCCATGGTGATGTTCGAGAGAAAATCCGTGCATGGGAGGCAAGGATTAAGAGTTACAATGAAAATGAGATTAGAGAATGTAAGGGGGGAAATAACGATTATATTGAGACTGATAAGCAGACCAATAACCCCGTTGAATTTACAAAAGGAGACTCAGTGCTCCTAAGGCATTCAGAAACAAAAGCACCTACTGATGAACCAAGTCCCTGGTGGTACGGACCATTCACAATTAAAAGTCTACACCAAGATGGGGTAGTAGGCTTGACCAGCAAAGGAGGAGGTGAAGTGACTGCGAATGTCGAGCGATTGAGACACCACCACCCTGATAACAAGGATTATATCTATCAGGGATACGTCATTATGAATGATGGAATCACGTAATGTACGTGACTTTGAGTCTAGCTACAAGACTCGTTAATAAAGAAAAGCGCTTCTTGGGAGGCAACCCAAGTTTTATTTGTTTTGTGTGTTTATCTATTCGTTTGTTTGATTTTATTTGTCTCCGTATGTGTGTTTAAATTTTATTATTATCGATTCATGTTCAAAACTAATTTGTGAAAATGCTTTATTTTGTTTTTAACTTCGTCTTAACTACATATAAAGGTATTTTGCAAAAGTTAAGTGTAAGGGAAATCCAAATCTGTTTATTAGAACACAAATAAACATGAATCATAATAATAATAAATTAACATACATATTAGTATTTGTTTGAGTCAAATGCTTGTATCGAGTCATATTGATGTTTTGCAGGAATTCCAGGAAGTAAGGCGTAGGTTTTTCCAAAAAAAATTTTTCGGAAACGTAACATGAGAATTCTGTCAGATCATTTCTGACAGCGTCAGGATTTACAACCTGACGGCGTCAGGTTTAATTTTCTGAAAATTTTTGAAAGTTTTGTTTTCATAAAAAGTTTTTATTAAATCTATAACTTATAATCTCCAGGAATCTGCAAAGTTATCATTCCACAAGCATTATATCCTTATATATAGAGTTTATCCCGCCGATGTTATGCAGGTTTTCGTGTTTGTTTTCTCAGGCTTAACAGGTTATTTTGGACAAGGAAATGTTTTGGATCAAGCTTTTGGCGATGCATTAGTCATGGAGCTTCAACATTCTCTTGGAAGAAGATTTAACCGTGTTATTTCATTATCCACCAAGCGAATCAGGGGAGTATTTGATTTCATTCTTTTACTTTATTCTTTTACATCTTGTTATTTGAACATTGGGGACAATGTTCATCTTAAGTGTAAGGGGGGGGGTAAAAGTACGATTAGAGAATACAATTGCACTTGATTGTTGTTTGTTTAATGGTGGATGTGTAATAAAACTGAGATAAATACCTGTTAGGGCAATTTTAGCGCCAAATTTAAAATTTTTTACAACATATAGGAGTGAAACTTTGATCTTAATGAGCGTCTCATGGATAGGAGTTATATGACTAGCAAAAAACCGTACCACTAAAAAAATTTTCCACCCCAAATATGTGAGGTTCGCCCCTAGAATTGGTAGGAAAAGCATTTATGCTATGATGTGTGTACCGGTAGCACTTAGATTCTAGAACTTGCGTTAGGACCATTCCGAGGCCACAAGTGAGACTACATTCGTGTAGTTAGATTTACTACATGATAAGAGGCATTAGGATTAACCCATTGTTTTACACCTGTGATTTTGTTATAATTACGTTGGCTACATTGGTCAAGTAATTCTCCCACACCCTTTGCGTTGTACTCATTTTTAGTACACGATACCCCTAGTACACCCCTCAGAGCCTATCTTTTCATTTCGACCTTTAAGCATTTTACTTAAAGGAAGAATTTGTTTACACCCCACTTAAATGTACACCCAAATCGCCTTAGCCTACCTTGTATGCACTCATTTTTAGTGCATTATTGTGACAACATTTGTTTAAACCCTTAGTTAATTATCTAATTGATTACATGGTTGCTAAGTCGAGTCATATCCCTGTACATATTGTTTTGGGACGATTGGGACTCATGGGTAAAGTACTAGTGTAATGGAGTAATGGGGAAGAACATCATTTATTACCCCCATATGTGCTAAATGTTTTAAAAGTACTCCAAGTGTTTTAATTATCTTAATTCGAGTCATTAGAATAGTTATTTGTAAAGTTATGTAAAAGTTCAAGTGTAAGGGGAATGCAATGCCCCTATGATGTATTATTTTGGATGGTAGGGTAAGAATGTATGCAAAAAAAAAAAAAAAAAAAAAAAAAAAAAAAAAAAAAAAAAAAATTAAAAAAAATACAAAAAAATGAGAAAAAGAAAAAAAAAATAGAAAAAACATACGGACTACCATCCCGTTTCATTTTATGTTTATTTTATGTTTTTGTTATTTATTTTTAGCTTAAGATCAAGTCGAGTCTTGGCTTAGCAACATTGTATAGTACATGTAATTAATCAAGATCTTTAACTCGCCACCAGTAAAATATCCCTTATCCAACAAATCCGTGTTTTCCTTTTCCCTACACCTAACGTTATAACCCGTTTAAAAGTCCTCTTTGATAGTTTATCTTAGGTGCTTACGCCTAGTGGAGGAGGTTTTCGATCCTTTCCCAAGCCTATAGTAATCTATTTGCTATGACAGGTAGTGAGAGATATTATCCGTTTTCATTTATGAGATTTATTTTGATGACACTTGAGAGATGTGAGTATCTCAACACTACTTGTGAGGTGCTAGTTTGTAATCTCCGTGCTTATTTTGATTAAAGTGGAACAATTATTTGTTGTAATTACTTTTATATTAGCGTTAAATGACCCCTAACTTGTATTTTGATTAGAATAAAAGCGCATTTGCTTGAGGACAAGCAAATCTCAAGTGTAAGGGTATTTGATGAAGCGAAAAGTGTACCGCTTTTAAGGGGTCATTTAAGCCCTAAATCGTATTTATTTGATCAAATATCGCCCTAAATCATTCCTTTTGTCATTTTAGGTACTTTTGAGGAGAAATCTGGAAAAGGAGGCATTTTGGACATTTTTGGAGCATAAAAGTGAAGAAAACGACAAAGTCTCAAAATTGTGCTGGAAGTTACCTTTGACGGCGTCAGGAATACCTCTTAACGGCGTCATGGCTTGACAAAAGTGGTGGATGTGAAATTTACTCATGATAAGCCAGAGAAATTAGCATGAAATTCTGACGGCGTCATGCTTTAATCTGATCAAGGTCGTCACGGCTTAATTTAAAGAGGGACGGCGTCACGCCTAATTCTGACGGCGTCAAGCCTTGATAAGCCAGAACGGATTTTTGAGAGCTAAAGAGGGACGGCGTTAGGAAGGTCATCCGGGAACCCTAAAAGCGGCGAGGTGACGGCGTCACACTCCATAACGTGACGCCGTCAGATATGAAAGTCTATATATAGTTTTCTAATTTTTTGTCATTAGTGTGGAACTTATTGAGGAACTTTGTGTGTGAAAACCCTAAGACGAATTGGGCATCTTTTTCAAGGCTTTTTGCCTTGTGATCTTCCATGTTACATTAAAGATAAGTTATCAATTAATCATTCAATATGTCTATGTGTTGTTTGATTCTATCTTGTTCTTGTCTTTTGTTTAACATGTTAGGCTAGATTTATCTTGTGTTTGCTTAGATCTAATGAAACCTAGCTATTGATTATTGGTTATTAGTGTGTTGTTAGTTGTATTGGATGATTGTTCATCTATGTTAGGCTTAAGAAAACTGGCTAACTTCCTATTCGGTAACTTGCTTGAACGTCTTAAGAAACATGAACCAATGCATACTAAGGTTTTTATGGTTGTATTTAATGCACAAGAGAATTCTAGTGATCCCATGTTAGGAGCTTCCTAGCCGGCTCGACATAGGAGTGAAGTAGGAGCTTGTAGAGTTGGGGAAGTACGTACGCCACTCCACGATTGGTATTAAGGAATACACCCGTCATCCACGCGATTAATGCACACTAATTAACCGGTAAAAGATAGTTAGGGAGTAAGGAAATCTAAGTAAACACATTCCTCTCCATATAAGTTTTCACCAACATTTTCATTTTCGTCATTTTATTTTATTTGCATTCGTAGTTATTTGGGTTAGTTGATTAGCAACTAATTCCGCCCACTCCTTAAAACCCGAGATTTTACTTGCTTTTATAAAAAAATATAAAAACATAAAAAGAATCTTCTCTCACCCTTAGACCTATTAGAGTAGTTTTTCATACCTAACGAACACTATTCCCTGTGGAGAACGATCAATCCCCCGTACTTACCACTACACTATACTACATCGGTCAGGTACACTGCCTGGTGGGGTTGTAAGCCTCTTGAGATCCCTTGAGAGGTAAAACCTGTTGTAAGGTTGCAAAACCACGCATCAGAGGCAGACTTTGGATGACACTTTAAAGCAAATTATGGCCGATGCTGCTAAAAGACATGAAGAGAACACTGCTATGATCAAAGAAATCCGAGCTTCAACGGATACTATTACAAGAAATCAAGGAGCTTCGATCAAAGCATTGGAACAACAAATTGGACAAATGAGAAAAGTTCTTCAAGAAAGGGGATACGGAGGTTTACCAAGCTCAACTGAAACCAACCCTAGAGATCATGTCAAGGCCATAGGCACCACTGAAGAAGCCGCGCCTAACGTTCCTTTTCCTAGAAGATTGATGAATGGTAATGATGCTGCAAAGCCCGAATTTTTCTTTAATTATTCAATCAGTTTAAGGAGGCTACTAAAAGAGAAGACAAAGATTGAAGAGGAGATCAAGGCTACAATGAAAGAAGAGAGCTCTGCAACCGACTTACATGCCTTGCCTCATAAAGAAAAGGACCCAGGAAGTTTTACTTTACCTTGTTCAATTAATGATATATCTTTCAATAATGTGTTAGCTGAATTAGGAGCTAGCGTTAGTGTTATGCCCCTTAAGACATTCACTACCCTAGGACTAGGAAAATTAGCACCAACTAAGTTGCTTATTGAATTGGCTGATAAAACGGTAAAACAACCTGAAGGGATTGCTAACAATGTGCTAGTTAAGATTGAGAAGTTTGTTTTCCCTGTAGACTTTGTTATATTAGATATGCCCGAGGATGTTAAGATTCCTTTAATCCTTGGAAGACCTTTCTTGTCTACTGCCCATGCTAAGATTGATGTGTTTAAAAGAAAATTCTCATTAAGGGTAGGGAATAATAAACTAGTCTATAAGTGCCAAAATCCTGCTAAAAGCATAATTAGAGGCGTCTATGTGCTAGGATTAAGAGAACGTATGGACCTCGATCTTGAAGCTAGGCTTATGGGAGAAACATTGATTCAAAATAACTCAACTAATCCTAATCATGAAGACTTCGAGGAATTTATTGACCTTAATATACCTACCGAATTTAGGCAAGATATTGTTAATGATTCTGATGATGAGTGGTATGATTGCGAAGTAATTAACAAACGTAGGAGAATAGTTGAGAATACAAATTTGAATAATGATGTGTTTATTGAACTACCACCCCACCTTGCATATTTATGCCTATATAATAATAAGAATTTCCCGTCTATCATTTTGTCATCTCTGCCCGTAAGGGACAGAACTTTGCTTATCCAGATTTTAAAGAAGAATGGCGTGGAAATTAAGGACGAGCAAGGAGTGTTCAATATTACTGGACTGGCGATGAGGGAGCGCGATGCTTCCGACTCTTTCAGTGATCGGTATTAAGGAGCTGAACGTGAGTCTAACTTGAAGACTCTGGAATAAAGACAAGTGCTGACCGGGAGACAACCCGGAGAATTTTTACCATTCTGTTCTGTGTCGAGTCAGTCAGGCCTGCAGACGATACGGCGCATCTCAATCCTAAGATGCGACGCATCTCCTGCGCTGGTCATATCATATCTTATTTAATTTTCTGCATTTTTATTTTTGACTTTAAAACTTTCTGTCAGTATTTTAATGCGGCGCATCCCTGGTTAAGGATGCGACGCATCTTTTATTCTGATTCGTATTTATTCCAGGCTCGATACGGCGTATCTTCTTCCATAAGATACGGCGTATCGACTGACCTGATGATTTTCATTTTATTTTTACTAACTACTAATGTATTACGCAAGTTTGAACCTTCTTAACTCAGGTGTGTTTAAGTCTTGATGGTATTATAGATTCCTGCATTTTCGGTGGATACATCAAATATGAAGCTTAAACGTTATCATCCACAAGAAAGTTGATTTTTGCTCTTATACAAATAATGGAGGATCATACCGAGCAAATCTCAGGGGAGTTTTTCTGTTCTAATTCTTTTTATTTTCCAGTTTTTAATCTTTGATACAAACAACGAGGATGTTGTTTAACTTAAGTGGGGGGATTGGAGAATTAGAACACTTACTTGTCCTAAACTTTATCAAAATATGCTTAAAATGTGCTTAATATATCAAAATTTAAAATTTTTAGCATGTTTTTGTTTAAAGTCTAAATTACATAGCTGCACACATAACATTATTTTCAAAAATTGTGAACTTTTCAAAATTCACAAATCTATGAGTGTGCCGGTGACTTGTAAACTTTAGAACTTGGCTTGTATGCTATTCGAGACCACCATAATAAGTATTATTTATATAATTGGAATGACTTGTCTAAATTGGTAAATTTCTAGGATTACACCCAAATAGCCTTTATATGTTATGTGATATTAACTAACTACACTGGTTAGTTAACCCCCGTATAAACCCTTTGTTACTCTCACTTTTAGAGTAAGATACCCCTAGAAAAACACTCAGAGCCATTCCTTTCGTTTCTTACACCTTTGTTATAATGTTTCGTTACACCCTTACACCTTAGCCTACCCTGTAGATTAAAATTCGTGGTTGATTAATTGCTTTAGGCAAAGTGTGTTTCCTTACATTACCTGTGTTCGCGTGCGTAATTCATTATCTTTAGTTGAGTCAGGAAATTGCACAATGCAATTGGTATGAAAGTAAATATTGTATATCTTTGAGTTTATTTTTCGTGTGTTTACTACTTTCGCTATTACAGTTATTTATGAATGTATGAAAAGTATGGCAAAATTATCCGGAAAAATAGTGATAGAAAAGTTGTGAAATTCTACACATATATGTTGATGTCAAAAAAAAAAAAAAAAAAAAAAGAAAAAAAGAAAAGAAAAGAAGAGTTGGATGTTTGTTTAACCAACTTATGTAGAGTTTTGTATTAAGTGGTCGATATCACCACTATTTGTTGTATATTATATTTATGGATTGAATGGGAGTTGGACGTTATGGGAACGCCAACTAAGGTTTATTCTTTGATTGAGATTTTGTTGAGTATAATTCGTGTCTACCTAAAGCGTGTGTTTCAAGTGTTAAAGCGTGAGTTATTCAATGATATGAGTCTTATTCATGGGATGGTTGGGATAGTGATTAACCACACTTAGGATTTTAATTTATCTGTTTTGTTTATTTTTCATTTTACACCAATTTGTATCCCAAATATTATCCATACCCTATATTATTCTATATCCAAACCTTTGATTTATTGAGATTAGGGATTTGAGCAATCTTAAGTATCGTAGTCGTGGATTCGGCTATGTATTTATGATTTTGTCACCCTTTTTGATATAATATTATTGGTAAAGATTACTTGGTCCTATATTTAGCCTATTCGAGTTAAGGATTTGAGCAATTGCAACTATCGTGTTCGTGGATTCGATCATGTATTTGTGATTTTGTCGCCTTTTATGGAATTTGAGATCGATAGAGATTAAGAAGAATGATTAACCCTTAACCAACAAACCCTTTTTACCGCTTTAGACTTGTTATTCCTTAGCTTTAGTGGGGGAGATGCGTATACTTGCCAAGCTTATGATAGAATATTCGTCACGGCTGGACAGTTAAACGATTAGATTTGCTTTTATCAAAATATTTTATTTTATTCTAATTCGTTAAGTGTTTGGTTGTGCAATTATGACAAAAACGAAAACATGCTTAAATATAAAAATAAATCCTAACATCTTTTAGGATACATTTTCATAAGATTAATTCTAAGGTTTACTTGGGGACAAGTAAAGTTCAAGTGGGGGGATATTTGATGAACTCAAATAAGTACATTTTATTACCATCATTTATCCTATTTATTTGACTTGTTTTATTATATTATCTGTGAGAATTGATACGTTAATGTTTACTTTTGTAATTCTCAGGTAAAAACAAGTATTATGTGAAACTTGGCGATTTTGGACTAATTATGGAGCAAAACAAGCAAGAAGTTAAGAGTCTAATGAAATGTACAAGATCAAGATAAGTCTGCTCCAGATACGCCGCATCCTACTTCTTACATACGGCGCATCACTATCAAGATTTCAGAAGTTATAATCCAAGACGGCAAAGGACATGCGCCGCATAGATAAATGGAGTTACGCCGCATCTTCTGGCGGTGTACGAATATTCCTGAATATATTAATCTTGGACCCCACGCGAAGTTAAGTCAATGCGCCGCATCTACTTATTCAATGCGCCGCATCTAACCCTCAGACAGAAACTATAAATACCCCAAAGTCAGACGAATTTGGTGTGCGATATACGGAGTACGAAACTTAGTGAAAGACAGAAACCCTAAGCCGAATTCAGACGAAGTAGCAGCACAAGACACACCCTAAACGAAGATACAAGAGCTGTAAGAAGGTCCTGCATGTATTCAATTCATTAAGTAGTTTTGTTTTATTGTATTAGTACACTTTAATTTATCAGGATTGATGGGCTTGTGTCATTGATTTAATCATGCACTTCAACTCCCCTTAAAATTGCTTTCCCATTAATTAAAGTTTATATGTTGATGTCTTTGGTGACTTTTATTAGTGCATTGATAACCTCTGTGTCTAGCTGAGCATTGCTTGGGTCACCATGCCCCTTCCTCGCCTATTTGTTTCAGCGTCTCTTTAATAAATAGGATAGACATAAGTAATCATTAAGGGTTTACTCGCCGATAAGATTAGAGCCAACGAGAAAGGGTTAATTACATACACTTCATATAAAACTAGCAATAAAACAAGTGACAAGCTACTTAACTATCAGGACAGGTCTTCTTATTGTCTCAAGTATTTATCTGTGTACGTGTGTGCTAATCGCTGATTCATGCCTATTAGTTTAGTTTATATTTAATCATAACCAAACCGTGCCAGTCTCTCAGGCTGAACCCCCTTGCGTTAGATTAGGTTGTATAGCTAACTTAAGATATTAAAATACTGATTAGAACAACTAGATAATACGTTCCACTCTTAGTGATCGACACTCTACTTGCCATTATAAGCATACTGACCGGGTATACTGCTCGTTAAAGTGTGTGTGTTATTGATAAGTCGGCTAAATATAAATTTAAAACTTGAATACTGCTAAAACCACAACGACACACCGTGGATATAAAAATTAGAGCAATACACGCACCGCATCACTTAAACACATACCTTTTCTTGACCAAATTGAGACCCAAAACGACCAAAAACTAACCATAAATGCCAAAGATATTGTGTTTTTGTTTTTGTTTCTATGCATGTACGGATATCATGAAATATGGACAAAATCAAGCAAAAACCGAGAAAACGAGCACGAGATTTGGAAAAGATATTTAAAGTCGAAGCCGGGAAGCAAATGGTCAAAGTTTATGATCAAAAGTCAAAACAAGTCCTTGAAGAATCAAAGATTGGCAAGAAAGGCCCTTGGATCATATTATTAAAGCTTGGCAGAAAAAGTCCTTGGAGTTTCAGAAGTTACAACATTGGTCCTTGTAAATTCATTGCTAAACCAAAATCATCCTAAATCCTAAAACCACTACTATTTTCCAGATATTATCAATAAGTCCAAACCAAAAATCCACAAGCCCATTACAACACCCACAGCCCAACCCTTACTACAAAACCCGGACCTAAACCCATGACCCAAATCCGGTCAATAAACACAACCCGGTCAACCCCACCATTATTTCTTAGTCAAACAAAAATAAAAAAATCACACCTGCGCTTTGTTCTTCCCCAATTTACCCAGGATAAACCCTAAATTCACCCCGTACAAAATTACTGCAATTAAGGGTAATTGTGTACTTTGCACACCTTTCTAGAAGGATATCTGACATGTCAGACTGACATGTCAGCAATCCCAAGGGAATTTCAAGCATGTGATTGGTGGATGGGACGTGTAATCTTGATCCAAGGGCTATTATTGATAGAGTGATGATCAAGGATGATCAGAAGGATGAAAACGATTCAGAAGAAGCACAAGAGGGCACGGATTGGTGACATGGACACCCTAGAATCTTCTCCCATCCGCTATAAATAGGACCCTCCCCCTCATGTAGTAGGGATGTAATTTTTGAGTAGTGTTATGCTGTTAGATCTTAATTTCAATTGTATTATCAAATTCTCTTTTGTAATTGCAAAGTTTCATTAATGAAAAGTTAGTTTGATTCCCTTTTAATTTGTGTCTCTTTAGTTCTCATTTTAGCTTATACTGCTTATTTAGCTTATTTTCACTAATCTCAACTTATTTTAGTTTACGTTTTTCATGATTGTTCATTTTATCCAAAAAATCCAAAAATATTAAAAAATACTTTAAAAATCCAAAAATAGCTTAATCACAGCTTCAATAAGCTGTTTTTTTGAATTGTATTAGTTCATATAAGCTTAATAGCTTATTGTGAGTTTTTGGTTGGTCTAAATCTGACTCAGTCTCTAAAATTGTCAAAAGTCAACAAAAGTCAACCAATTGGTCAAATAAGCTATGGATGATAAGCTAACCCTGGAAGAGCTTATGGATCTTTACCTAGCTTATCTCTGATAAGCTAGGAGCTTGTAGCTGCCCTAGTGGAACCTCTTTTCAGCTGAGGTCCCAAGTGAGTTTCAAATTTTCATTTCTAGCTTATTTTTCTGCATAAATTTTGTTCAGCTTATTTTAATGCTTATTGCTATTTGATCTTTGCTTTTTAGTTGTTAAGATAGTAGGATATTAGTAGATTAGTTAGTTTAATAGCTTATTATTGCAAGTCCTAGTGTAATTTAGCCATTTTCAGATTTAAGAGGGTGTTTGGTTAAGATCTGTTGGTGGTCAATAGCTATCACTACTATTCATTTGCCATCTTATAAGATTTGATCTAGCTTAATTGATGCTAGTTAAGCTGTTGTTGATAGGATTTAAGTGATACTGATGTACTTTGAGGAATTTGGCTAACAGGTGCATTCTTAGAATCAAAACTGCCATTATAAGCTCTACATAAGCTAAGCTTATTTCAGTCATCATTTTTGGCATACTGGTGTTCTTTCTAGTGGCTGTAGTGTGTTTTCAAGAGTTGGATCAGTTTCATCAAAGATTGGAAGTTTTAAGTGCAATAAACCATCACTGCTGCATCAGATTTATATGTGCAGACCTGCACATATTGTGCTAATCTCAACTTATTACTTGTTCCTTATCTGCTTAGCTACTTGTGATCTTTGCTTAAAATTTGGTTAACAAGTTGTTAGTAGTTCTAGCTTTAAGTATCTGATCTTGGATTTCACTTTGAAGCTTATTTCATAGCTTAAATTGGGTCTGCACATAGCCCCATAAGAACTGCTTAGGCCTGCAACAGTTTGAGTTCCCAAGGTCAACTGTTCTTTGGCTTAACTGAATAAGCTATTGAACATAGAATTTGGGCATTTTTGGTTTGAAAGTAGTCTGTTATATAAGCTTTTAGAATATACTTTTGGTTTCCCCCAATTAGCTTTTTCCTAGCTTATAGATCAGCCTAAAAGTGGGCTGTTCACTCACTGCTTCTTCCTAATTTGTCAACTGTTCAACCACTTTTTGGCTTAACCTGAATGCTTCTTTAGTCTTAATCAGTTGTTTTAAGCTTAAATTAGTATGTTGAACTGAATTTGAGCATTTGGTAATCTTTGGTACTGTAGTGCTTATTTTCAGTGCTTATTTCAAACTGCTTTTTACCCAAACAGCTTATTAGGGTTTAGAAAAGTTCTATTTTCATTTTTCAAAGCTTCTTTATATCATTTAAGATTTTTCTGCAAAGTTTCATATTTTTCCAAAGTCATTTACTATTTTTAAATCATTTAATTAGTTTTTTTTAGTTTTAAATTCATAAAAAATAAAATAAAAATCAAAAAATTATAATTATTTTTCCTAAAATTTTCTTTTAATATTTAGAACTTAGGTAAATTATTTTCATAATTTTAGGACTTAGAATTTAGTATTTCACTTTTTAGATACGTTTTAAAAAATCATAACGTACGTTTTTAAGATCCATTTGCGTTTTAGATTTCGTGTGCTTATATTACTTGTACCCCTAGCTTGATCGCTTTATTTTATTAGTTATTTCATATTTATGTCAACTCAACAAATCCCAAAATATCACTCTTTTTACACTATTCACTTCACAAATTCGACACCGTTACGATAACTCGACTTCAACCTTTGTTGGGACTACGACCCGGGGAAATACATTCGTTGTATTTTCTTTGGAAAAATAAAAATACTAATTGGTTGAAAAACATCTTTGAGATTCTAAGCTATGAGAAAAAAATGGAGAGAAATGTGTTCATTAGTACAGATGATGATTTTGCTGATAAACCTACATACAATAGATTCATAAAAACTAATGACTTTAAAGGAGTTCCACCTCCATTAAATGGAGATTACACTCCTCAACAAAAGGAAGAGCTTGATGAGTCTTTGTTTGTTTATGGTAAGAAAGGACCTCAAAAACCTGAAACAAGCAACTCAGATGATAAATCCAGTGAATATTCTACATGTCAATCTAATGACAGTGGAGAATCCATTGGAAATATCTCTGAGCATTCTGAATCAGAAATAGAAAGTGAACCAAAAGATGTGTCTGAATCTAAACCTAGTAAACCAGTTGTGTCTGTACCTAAACCAGTTGTATCTGCACCAAAACCCAAAACAATTGAACCTAGTTGTGTCTCACACATAAAAACTCCTAGGCAACATGTTAAAAGCCAAGAATCATCCAGGGTTGGTAAAGTGAAAAGATGTTTTGTTTGTGGAAGCCTTAGTCATTTAATCAAATATTGTGATTTTCATGAAAAGAGAATGGCTAGAGAGGCAGAACTTAGAAAACAAAAGTGTGTTAATACCGGTAATATGATGGCCAAACCAGTGTGGAATAATGCAAACAAATTTAATCATGCTAATAAATTTGTTCCTAGATCAGTACAAGTAAATGCTGGTAGATCAAATGTTAATTCTGTTAGGGTAAATGTTAATGCTGGTAGGCACAATGTTAATTCTGTTGGGCAAAATGTTAATTCTGTTAAGCCCATAAGTAAATCTGGGTATGTTGATGCATTTAGATCCAGAAAACCAGTTATAAATAGACCATAGGTGAACAAAACTAATCAAAGAAATCAGTTTGCTAAACCACACTCACCTGTGAGGAGACCCATTGTTAAAAATGCAGCAAAAAATGCCAAATTCTAATGTTGTAAGGGGACATGGGGGGTATGCTGTTAAGGCCTCAGCATGTTGGTATTGGGATCCATTTCAGAATGAACTTACCTATAAATCCCAAAGCAACAGTGGATCATGTTCATATAAGACATTTAAATATGTTGATCCACAAGGCAGACCCAAGCCTGCACAGGCCTGGGTCCTTAAGAAAAACTAATTTCTCTTCTTTATGTGCAGGATCATCCACTCAAGAACATGGGAGATAGAGGCATATTTGATAGTGGATGCTCAGGGCTCATGACTGGTAACATGGATCACCTTAAAGATTTTGAAGATTTCAAAGGAGGTTCTGTTACTTTTGGAGGTAGCAAAGGCTACATTACTGGTAAAGGGAGAATTATTGTTGGCAATTTAGAATTTGATAATGTGTCTTTTGTGGAAGAACTTGGGCAGTTTAATCTTTTCTCTATATCACAAATTTATGACAAGCAGCATAAGGTTCTTTTTACTGAATCTGAATGTTTTGTGTTGACTTCAGACTTTAAGATGCCTGATGAAAATCAAATACTCCTAAAAGTCCCTAGACAACACAACATGTACAGCTTTGATATGAAGACACCTGAACCTGCAAAAGGTTTTGCCTGTTTGATTGCAAAAGCCACTATTGATGAATCTAAATTGTGGCATAGGAGATTAGGTCATATAAACTTTAAGAATATAAACAAACGTGTGAAGAATAATCTAGTTAGGGGATTACCTTCCAAGGTTTTCAAGAATGACCATACTTGTGTAGCATGCCATAAGGGTAAACATCATAGGGCTTCTTGTAAGGCTAAATTAGAAAGGTCTATTACTAAGCCTTTACACACCTTGCATATGGATCTTTTTGGCCCTACTTCTGTAAGAAGCATAAATCATGCTAGTTATTGTCTTGTCATTACTGATGATTGTACTAGGTTCTGTTGGGTATTCTTTATGTCTAAGAAGGATGAGACCTCTGACTTAATCCAAACTTTCATTAGGCAGATAGAAAACCAGCTTAATCATATGGTTAAAATCATTAGATCAGATAATGGCACAGAGTTTAAGAATAGGAGCATGCTTAAATTTTGTGGTAACAAGGGAATAAAACAAGAGTATAGCAATGCTAGAACTCCACAACTAAATGGAGTTGCTGAGAGAATGAACAGGAACCTTATTGAGGCAGCTAGGACTATGCTAGCAGACTCACTTTTACCAATTACTTTTTGGGCGGAAGCAGTCCATACTGCTTGCTACATCTTTAATAGGGTAAGAGTGACTAAACCTCAGAACAAGACTCCTTATGAGCTTTTATTTGGCCATAAACCAGTTATTAGTTACATAAGACCTTTTGGGTGCCATGTTACCATTCTAGATACTCTTAGTGTGCTTGCCAAGTTTGAGGGAAAATCTGATGAGGGGTTTTGAGTAGGTTATTCACTAAGTAGTAAGGCCTTTAGGGTATACAACTTAGTGACAAAGAGGGTAGTAGAGAGTCTTCATGTTAATTTTCTTGAGTAGAAACCTAATGTGAAGGGAATAGGTTATAGATGGATGTTTGATATTGATTATTTGACTGATTCTATGAACTATATTCCTTTCTCTAAGGAGAATCAAGCTAACCCTCATGCAGGTTCCAAAGAAGTAACTAACAATGCAGGTACTCAAGTTACTTCTGATGCAAATGCTTCTGAACAAGAAGAAGAGACTGAGGAACTTATTGTTGTTCCCACAACAATGGTTAAGCCTGATGCAGCTTCTGGTGGCACAAGGAAATCTTCTACAACTTCAAAGAAGAGGGAAACTATTACTAAGCCTCAAGCACAAGGGAAAGAGGCTTCTCCTACAAAAGTTTCAGAAGATATTCTATTTTTCAGAGATGAAATGAATGCTCTAGCAGACAAGCATCTTGGAAACAAGGCTACCAGCACTTCCCCAATTAAGTCTGGTAGTGACTTGGTTAATTCTGTTGAGTCTGATCCTACTCAACCTGATGTTTTTGATACTTCTGAGATGCCAGAACTTGAGATCTTTGATAAGCCAAGTGAAGGGATCTTTGATGAAGCTTCTTATGATGCTAAAGGGGTGATTTCTGATTTCAACAACTTACCTACAGAAGTGGATGTCAGTCCAACTCCTACACTTAGGATTCACAATATTCATCCAAAAAGTCAAATACTTGGTGATCCTAAATCAGCTGTTCAAACTAGAAGCAGATTGCATAAACAGTCAGAAGCTCATGCACTTTTGAGTTTTATTAAGAAGCAGAAAAGGGATAATCATAAAGATCAACAACATTGTCTTTTTGCATGTTTCCTCTCTCAAAAGGAATCAACCAAGGTTTTTGAAGCTTTAGATGATGAAAGTTGGGTGGAAGCAATGCAAGAAGAGCTCTTGCAGTTTAAGTTGCAAAAGGTATGGGCTCTTGTAGATCTACCAAATGGGGCAAAAGTTATTGGCATAAAGTGGGTCTTCAGGAACAAGAAGGATGAAAGAGGAGTTGTGGTCAGCAATAAGGCAAGATTGATGGCCCAAGGATACAGACAAGAGGAAGAGATAGACTAGGATGAGGTTTTTGCACCTGTAGCTGGAATTGAGGCTATCAGGTTATTTTTGGCCTTTGCATCCTACATGGGATTCATAGTTTATCAAATGGATGTCAAGAGTGCATTCTTGTATGGCACTATAGAAGAAGAGGTGTATGTTCATCAGCCTCCTGGTTTTGTTGATCCTGCTCATCCCAAGAAGGGTTACAAAGTTATCAAAGCTTTGTATGGATTACATCAAGCTCCCAGAGCTTGGTATGCTACACTCTCCACATTTCTAGAAGAGCATGGGTACAAGAGGGGTGTTATTGACAAGAACTTGTTCATTAAAAGGAACAAGAAGGATATCATTCTAGTTCAAGTGTATGTAGATGATATCATTTTTGGTTCCACAAAAAGGTCTTGGTGTGAAGAATTTGAGGCATTGATGAAAGGAAGATTTCAAATGAGTTCAATGGGTGAGCTCACATTCTTTCTTGGCCTGCAAGTGAAACAAAGGGAAGATGGACTTTTCATTTCTCAAGACAAGTATGTTGCTGAGATACTGAAGAAGTTTGATCTTGCAAGTGTGAAGATAACAGTCACACCAATGGAGAACAAGGTGCCTTTAACTAAAGATGAGGATGCTGATGATGTGGATGTGCACCTATACAGATCCAAGATAGGTTCTCTTATGTATCTAACAACCTCTAGGCCTGATATTATGTATGTTGTGTGTGCTTGTTCTCGTTTTCAGGTTACTCCCAAGACTTCACATCTTCATGCTGTGAAGAGGATCTTTAGGTACCTGAAGGGCAAACCCACTTTGGGCCTTTGGTATCCTAAAGAGTCATCATTTGACCTGGAAGCCTATTCAGATAGTGACTATGCTGGAGCAAGTCTTGATAGGAAATCCACAACTGGAGGTTGTCAATTTCTTGGAAGAAGATTGATCTCTTGGCAATGCAAGAAGCAGACCATTGTGGCTACATCTACAACTGAAGCTGAATATGTAGCTGCTGCAAACTGCTGTGGACAAGTCTTGTGGATTCGGAATCAGATGCTGGATTATGGTTTGAACTTTATGAATACTATAATTCACATTGATAATGAAAGTACTATCTGTATAGTTAAGAACCCAGTGTATTATTCTAAGACTAAACATATAGAAATAAGGCATCACTTTATAAGAGATTGCTTTGAAAAGAAACTGATTAGAGTGGAAAAGATACACACAGATTTTAATGTGGCTGACCTATTAACCAAAGCTTTTGATCGACCTAGGTTTAATTACTTAGTGGTTAATATTGGCATGATAAACCCATAGCTACATTTAAGGGGAGGTTAAACGTATAGTTTGTATAATAGGACCAGTACTTAGTTGTTTTAATTATGGTAGAAGTTAAATCTGTTAGCTTTAGAGTTAATTCTGGTAGTTAGTGTTTTTAATTCTGGTTGCAAAAACATATGTTTGTGTATTTTTCTTGGTTTTTTTTTTATTATTATTTTTTTTGGATTAATTTTTCCAGGAAAAACATGTATTGGTGGTGCTAAGAAGCCTTGTAAATGATTTTTATGTCTAATTTTCTGGTATTTTTGTTAAATCTGGAGGGTTACTTGTTAAGTCTGGTTGACCGTCGTTAAGTCTAGTAGTGTTAAAATGTAATTAATTTTATTACCGTTAGGTCTGGCCATTCGATTAATGATTTTTCTTGTAAAAAATAATACCGTTACTATTTTTCCGGGGGAAAGGGGTATATATGGATCATATTTGATTAATTTTTCACCTTTATCCATTATTTACTTCCAATTTTAAAAATCGGTATTATTGGCCAAGATCCTCTGTTTTTACCAACCAGTATTCAAACCCTAATACGTTTATCAACCAGCACTCACAATCTTTTTCATACATGGCTCAACTCAAGTATTGTGACAAGCACAATCAAGTGGGTTTCTTGAAGAAACCAAACAAGAGTGAAGGTTTCGAACAAATAGTTGATTTTTTGAAAGGCTCTTATCTCAGGTATGCCTTTACACATAATCCGACTATCTATGATTCCCTAGTCAAACAGTTTTGGGGGACTGCTACCTCCGAAACCCTTGCTGATGGGACTCAAAATTTTAGGGCAACCATTGATAACCATGAATTTTCCATCTCTGAAGCATCCATTAGAAGTAGTCTTAAATTAGATGATGCTTCAGGGGAAACAATGTTATCAAATAATATGATTTTAGAGGGTATGAAAAATATAGGATACCCCACTGATGGTACTTTCACTTTTTGGAAAAGCTTTTTAACACCTCAGTGGAAGTTTTTATTACACATTTGATGCACTGCCTAAGTCCCAAGAGTGGAGGATGTGATCAATTTGGAAGTAATATCGCTTCTGCATTGGTCTGTCTTTCACTTGGCAAGACTTTTAATTTTTCAAAACTCATCTTTGCTAGCATGGTGGCAAATGTGACTAGTAAGCATAAGTTTTTGATGTACCCTCGTTTTCTACAAATGGTGTTGAACTTTGAGACTGAAAATAAAATGCAGACTTATTTGTGTGTACCTTTTACAAATAAAATATTCAGTAACATGAAAAGGGGTTTTACTGGGGTACATAAACCTTTATTGCCTGCTATGTTGCCTGCTATGTTGTCTACTAACATTGCAGGTACATCATCAACTGGAAGAGTGGCTCACACCCCTTCACCAATACCTGAGGAGCTAACACAAGAGGTCCCAAGATCACCTACACCACAACCAAGATCACCTACACCGCAACCACCATCTCATACACCCACACCACCTTCACCTCAGCAACAAACCCAAGTGGAATCTCCAATCCATGAGGAGGAACCAGCTGACATGTCTATGGATGCCCTTTTAAAGCTGGTTCCAGAGTTACTTCAAAGGATATCTGCATTGGAGAAGGCAAACAAAACTATGGGGAGTGCTATTGTGAGATTGGTCAGAAAGGTCAAAAGGATGGAGAAGGTTATGAAGGATAAAGGAGTTGCTTTTAGTGATCATGAGGGTGCTGATGAAAATTCTTCCAAACATGGGAGGAATTTGGATGTAGAACAAGTATTTCAAACTCCTGCTCAAGATAAATCTGCTGAGATCAGTCCAGAGGGTTTGGAAGCAGCAGAAACTCTAGCAACATCTTTGAGTAAAATTCAACAAAGGAAGACAAAAAAGCTGAAGAGAAAGCTAGTGATTGATGAAGAAAAGTCTGAGGAGGATGTTAAGTCTAGTGATCAGGATAATTTTGTTATTAAGTCTGCTGATAAGTCTGCTCAAGTTAAGTCTGCTGGTATACAAAGGGAAGGAAAGCAGATATTGGTAGAAACTCCTTAGCCAAAGAAGACTAAGAGGCAAGAAAGAGAGGAAGCAGCTAGTTTAGCTGAGATAGCCAAGATTCAGGCTGAGGAAGCAGCTGAGAGGGAAAGGCTGGAAGAGATTAAAAGACAAGATGAGTTGTTTGCAAAGAAGCTGCAAGAAGAATCCAACACTGATCCAGTTATGTCAATGATTGAAGATGATGATGAATTAAGGACAAAGCTAGAAGAGCTAAAAGCTGATGCAAGTCTGACAGATGAAGAAAAGGCAAAACAGCTTGCAGACTTCATTAATGCTAGAAGAGATACAGAAACACTTGGAGATTTCATGGAAAAGATTAAACAAACACAAAAGAAGAGAGGTGCTACTAAGAAAATGTCAAAACAGGAGAAGATGTATGACATGAAAATGTACTTTATGAATATGATGTATTCCACCTTAGAAAAGATGAGAGAAATGTCATATGAAGCGATTGAAGGAAGGTACCTCAGAGCATATGAGAGGGATCAAGGTTACAAGCCTATTGACTATGAAGATTCTATTAGAAGGAGTTTCAAAAGGCAAAAGGTGACTGAGGTAGAAAAGGTATCTGAGGCTGAAAAGGTACCTGAAAGTTCAAAAGGTGAAATTGTGAAGGAAGAAAAAGAAGTCAAGAAGCCTATTCTGAGGTGGACCAGAAGAAAGAGTATAGTAAAGAAGGGAAAATAAGTGTCCAAGAATGAAGTGCTAGAGGAAGAAGAACCCTCTTCTGAGGAGTTTACTATGGGTTCAATTCCTGAGAGTTCTGTAAAACCTGCCAAACTTGTCAAATATTAGATCATCAAGACTGGGATGAGAGAAGCATATCAAATAATCCGGGAAGATTACACAGAAGTAGTTTATGTGAACTTTCCAGGTTTATTGAACGATTTGAGCAGAGATGATCTTAAGGAGCTGCATAAGCTAGTGATGATCTAGCATGGGGATAACAGACCTGAAGAAGAGTTTGAAAGGGTTCTTTGGGGAGACTTGAAGACAATGTTTGATCCACCATCCAAAACTGACAAGATTTGGAAGCTTCCTTATCAACAGGAGATAGTAAGATAGAGGTATTTTGATAGTTATCAGGCACATTATCTGAATTTGCAAAGGGCTTATATATACATGTTAGCAGAGGTTGAATATCCTCTACCTCCTAGGGTATGCAAGGAGATGTTAGAAAAGAAGCTGTTGGGTAATAAAAATGATGAGGTATGTAATCAGCTGTTGGAGTTAATAGAAAGACAATCCCAAAAGGAAGCAGTTTGGGGTTTTTGAAAGAATTTTTCAAGTTGATAAGTGAGACTAATGGAACTTCTCACTTGGTGAAGGTGCTTCGCACTAACACTACAAATGGTCATCAGTCCACCATGTCTAATCCACATAAGGACTGGCTAATCCAGAGCAAACGGCTCTGGTAAAGATACCTCAAATCCGTTTATGGCTGACAATTTGCCAAAAATTGTATGGTAATCAACTCACCATATCTATGATAGTGAAGAGTTGACTAGCCCACAAGAATATGGCTTGTGGTAAAGGCTGTGGAAATCCATAACTGGTTATCAATTCACCAAGGTGAGGTGCATTCCACCAAAGAATTGGCTAGTCCAAAAGCAAACGACTTTTGGTAAAGACAAGTCAAATCCGTTGATAGCTGATGATTTGCTAAAAATCATATGGTATTTCAACTCACCATGTTTCATGTACAAAGAGTTGAAATGGTTATCAATGTACCATGGTGTTTACACCAAACATTGGCTACTCCAGAGTTAATGGCTATCTGGTAAAGAGACATCAAATCCATTAATTTTCAATGATTCACCTCTCACAGGAGTTTACACACCTGGAAGTGATGAGAATAGAATGAAACTTTAAGAATTGATGTACAAATAGTCAATGTTGCTGCAAAGATCAGATGGTGAAAAGAGTGCTGAAGTAAAAGATGTTGCACAAGATCTGATATGATGATTTGAAGAGTTAAAGTTCAAGATAATTCCAAAAGATTAGAGTTCAATCCTCAGGAAGCTTATGAAGAAAGAAACTTGAAGTTCATGGAGCATGAAGATCAAGTTAGGGGAGGATTGTTAGGAATTATTTGAAGAACAGACTTAAGTCTGCTGGTATGCTTGTTAAGTCTGTTAGCGTTAGTAATTCATAGTTAAGTCTTCAAGTACAATGTTAAGTCTGGTAGTCATATTAGTTAGTTCTGTTTATGTTTAATAGCAGAATTAGTTAGCTATAAGTTAGAAAAGGATACGGATGAATTAGTTATCTTATTAGAAGATATGTTTATCCTTTCACACGTTTTGTAACATAAGGGTTTCCTTAGAGTATAAAAGGAACCCTATGGCATTATGTCTTGTACGTCAATAGTGACAAAAGATTAATAGAATTACGAAGTTAGTAAATTGTGTTCTTCATTGTTATTGTTAAGATTCCGTATTAACAGTTAACAAACAGTTAAGAGTTTCTCACATAGATCAATTTGGATTTATTCAAGTTGTCTATTAAGTAACGCAGGCTACTTAGATCCATAACGTTGGACCTACAATTGTGTAAAAGATTTTTTACATTTGAGAGAATGATTAAATAATGACTAATTTAAGCTATGCATATCTATTAACTATTCTTAAATCTTTTGAACCAAATACTTGATTAGATCGAATACTCTCTCACTTTAAAAAGTTTTTTCGATATTTGAAATATTATGTGAACTAGTTTTTTTAGTATAACAGAAGCTTTGTAAAAACATGATACACAATGAAGATGCTTATAAAAAGAACGAATTATGACAAACGTAAGGTATTATACTTCGCACATACAGCAAATAAAGTATTATGATTTCTTACGCCATATAATCGAAATCAACCCCTTAAACTTCGTGTTATAAATATTCTTAAACCCTCGAGTAATTAAATTTTTACGACATGTCTAAACGAATATACAGTTGGTTAATAAATTAAAATATTTGTTTAAAAAAAATTAAAAGGTTAAATCAATAAATAATTTCCCTAACCACCCCTCTGCTCTATTTTAAACATTCAGTTTTGTGATTACAACGCACAGGGTATAAGAGTATGTACTAAAAAACAATTTGAATAATTTAACTAGACACAACACAATGATTATTATTTTTTTCTTCCGAAAGGAACAATTTGCAAACCAACTCATGAAAGTAATATTCTTGTCTTTCTTTGTTACACACATATTGGGTCTTAAAGACGTTTCATATTATATTCGTAAAAGTTACATTTCGTTTGGAAGGATGATTCTGTAAATGCTTCATTAATTTTTATATTATTATTTTTAATCATAGTTTCCGACCTTTTAGCCGACTAATCCACGGAGTTTGAGCCCACCGTCATACAGAGTCAAATAAGGTAAAGCCTTCCCCTTTTCAGAAAGATTTTTGCCACTACTTAGAGTTGTTTGCTCATAACACAAATTGAATTTAAGACATCTAAATAGTTACTACAATCAATTACCACTAGGTCACCCTTAAGTTATTATATTTGATTGCAAAACAATAATAGATTTGATCACAAAACAATGCACATTTTGTGTTTTCACGGGAATGAATTCAAATATTCAAGAAGCGTACTAAATTTGTGCAATGTTACAACCTAAACATTCTTTAAAATGTATGTCATAACTTATTAATACAAACAAAACTCATATCACTTAAAAAAATTCAATTGTTAATCTTAAAAGAACCGGGCTTCATTGAGAATGAAAGAGCCCAAATAACGACCGATAATATGTACACATCATTATTTGGGCCATTTCATTCTCAATCAAGCCCGTTTCTTTTTAAGATTCACAATTGAATTTTTTTTAGGTGATATGATGTGTACAAAATCAATTCAGACATTATTTGGGTTTAATTGAGAATGAAATAACCTAACGCTAGACTAAAAACAACACATGAGATATGTGTTGATGGGTGTCGAATCTAACAAAAATAAATCCTACTTCTTTGATTCGTAGTTAGCAACAAGTAGGGTCGATTCCACAGAGATTGGTTTAGACTTTTCTTAATTAACCAAACAAGTTAACAGGGGGGTTTGATTTTTGACAAACAAATAACAAGGAATAAAATTAAGAGATTAAACTAAGTACTATAAAGAGATATAATTTATGAGTAAATACAATCTAGTCAAAGGTGCAATCTAAGTATGAATCCATGGTTAATCATTGACACTAACACGTTTCAGATACTTGCGAATAAATTGGTTATGGTTATTAACAAGCTCTAACAACCTGTCTCTCCTTAATGTGTCGATAAACAAAACAAACTCTTTGATTACTTCTCTTATCAAACAACTAGTCTTAAACAAGCTCTTAAGATTTAATTTTCGATAGCATTATGCCTTAGAGTAACCACCAATTCTAATTGATAAACGCATAAGCTCGGTTCATCTAAACTAGATTACACATTCCCTTAACAATAATTGAAAACTTGACCATAATCAATATTATTAACTGCTACATATATTAGAACATTCAAGCAATTACGGACTTAAACTTCTAAATAGCAAAGACTAATTTCGATAATCAAATAACAAAGATTGATATTCAACTAATCAAAATAAGTTCAAACATTACTGAGAATATGCAAATATTCTTAAGTTCTGAATTCAGGAAATTAACAAGTCTCAAAACCTAATTGGATTCATAAACATAGAAAATCCTTCAACTAGAAAGTAAATAAATTAGCTACTCATGACAAAAGGAAGAAATCACAACTAATGGATGGTGAGCCCTCCGTCTTTGATTTTCAATTGTGTTTCTGTGTTGGTGTCGTGTTCTTTGTTTTGTGATGATGGTCTTTGAGTAACTGTCCACCCCCTTTGTAAAAACCAACCAGCCCCTTTTGTAGTCCAACCCTCCACTTTGGTTAACTGATGCCATGATCTTCCATTCTCTCCTTTAGAATCGCTCTTTTTCCAGCTTATGTGAAGCCCATGATCTGATCTTCTTGTTTTAGTTTGGGCTCTTGTACAACGAGATCCTCTGACTTTCAAACTCTTGTTAATTTAGACCTCATCTTTTATGCCTACAACAAGACATAAGTTTTGTGAGCTATTTTAATCCTCTAAAAATCAACCTTAATGTATATAAATGCATCAGTATCTAATTTGCTTCACTTAGCATAAAATACAAGTATAGTCCATCATTTAAGGCCATGTCTATTATAAATCATTAAGGAATAAGTATGAATAATAGGTATATTACGCACTTAACAAATTCCCCCACACTTAGCTTTTGCTCGTCCTCGAGCAATACTCAAACAGCTAATCTGATGAAATCAAGTTTACCAAGGAAAAATAACCAAGCCATTCAGATACATAACAGGTCATGAGCTACTGTACTAAGCAACTTACAGCAACTTTGAGACATTTTTACTTGAAAATGAAAGGAACTAAATATGGAATCTCTCATAAGTATTTATCCTCACCTCTCAAGTATTTGGTGTGTGTGTTTCACTCAAATTCGTTTCAAAGAAGTGACATACCATCAGCTTGCACAAGTTCTCATTCTCCACCACTTAGAAGTACATATCACATGAATCAAATGGACTATTATTAGGTTGTAACTGGGCTGTGTGTATGGGTAGGAAAAAAAATATAGGTGTGTGTTTAAGAAGTAGCAGGGCATGGACTGATAATCTTTACTTTTGTAACTCCTCGAACCTTAGATATGTATCCTATTCTCAGTTTCAGGAAAAGCTTTTATAGGGTTACACAAACTGTGATCAGTGCAATTCTCTCGAGTCAACAACATCATTCAATTAGCCTAAAATTTCAACAACTCAACCATCTGATCATTTTTTTTGCAACAGTAATGTATGTACAAACTTAAATATCAGCTCTAAGAACATCTACATTCGAACACTTCTATATAACAGCTCAACGACCTATACTTTAACCAAATAATACACCCCCACTCTCGTTTCTTTATATCCTGCTTTGTCCGTAATCACATATATGCTCTGTCAACTTCTTGGGTTAAGAATAATAGATAAGTTAGGCTCAGGTTCATGATAAGGGTTGCAAGAATGAAGGGTTATTGTAGGCTCATAGTGGTTCACTAATGGGAAGTATTGTAACTGGTTCTAGGTTTCATTTTTGTTTGGCTAGTGTATGGTTGAACCTAAATGCCATCATCACTTGCATGCATATGTATTCAATGTAGTCTCAAAGAGAACAATGCAAGTTCTAGATGACCAAATCTGTTGATGCAAATAATGTTCTAAAAACGTTATTTATATCTTTCGATTACTTCACATTTTGAGGATGACAAAATATGAAATCACGATACGTTAAAATCAACGTAAACAAGTCTTTAATCGGAAGATCC
Source organism: Artemisia tridentata subsp. tridentata (assembly GCA_021014915.2). Lineage (NCBI taxonomy): Eukaryota > Viridiplantae > Streptophyta > Magnoliopsida > Asterales > Asteraceae > Artemisia > Artemisia tridentata. The sequence goes on from CP139502.1 coordinate 327,324,101, forward strand.
CGTTTCTACGCAAATCACTCTAGAACAAAGTTACAACTTGAACTAGTGATCAAATAAGTGAATTTATGTTTTGAGAATGCACATTTTAAATGGGACAAAACATTTTTTCAAAAATACACATGACAAATTATTTTTGAAATATTAAGAAATGTTTTAATGGAAAAATAAGTTTGAAAATCACAACAGCTATTTCCCCCCCCAAAATCAGCTCCAACCTTCCCCAAATAAGTTTTCACCAGAAAAGACAAAATTTGGAGCGTCCTAGTCTACGACGGCTCCACGGTTCCGTTAAATTTAATGGAGCCGTGGGGTATTTAACGGAGCCGTCCGTACAAAATTTTCTGTAACGTTCAGATTTTCTTTGCCTATAAATACCAACCCCTTTCACAGTTTTTAGGCATCCTTTCACACACAAAACTTTCTGAGTTGAATACTCTCTTCACACTTTCTTTCTTTGATCATTTAGATTAGTTTTTCTTTTATTCAAGAGTGATCCAATCATCCTCCAAGTGATCCTCTTCATACCTCTTCACCAGCAAGAGAAGAACATAAGTATCCTAGTTGATACAAGGTGTTGTCATCCCTCTTCATTAGCAAGAGAAGAACTCAAGGTATTCAAGAAGATACAAGAGTTATAGTTGTTAGGTTTTTGTAACACTTGTTACATCCTTGTTGTATCTTAGCATACATCAAGATTATCTTTCTTTTGTGAGAGTGTGAGTGAAGATCATTGTGATCTTAAGAGATAGTGAAGATCTCTTGAAGCCATTGGGCTTGTGTGTGAGTAGTCAAAGGATCTAGAGTAGTTAGATTGAGTTGAGTGAAGTGAGAGTTGATCTTTGTGATCTTGTTGAGATCTTGGTGATCTCTTGAAGCTATTGGGCTTGTGTGTTTGGTCACGTGGACCTTGGTAGATTGGTGCTAGCTATGATTAGCACTCGACATCTAGCTTAGTGTCGGTAATAGTATAAGCGACGTGTACGGTTTTCTCCGCCTAAAGGGAGGTTGTTGACATAGTGCTTGATACTCTCGAGTGTGGTACTCGGGGAGTGGAGTAGGGCGAAGAAGAGCTTCGTAGCCGAACCACTATAAATCCTCTGTCTCGGTTTGATCTTTCCAACTCTACTCTTTACTTTTATTAGTTATCATTAGTTAGCTTAGTGTCTAGTTCATATTGGTGTTGATTGATTACACATATAGTTCGAATCAAAGTTTCCAATACCATACTTTTAAAACAAGATTTTTAAAAGGAATTTAAACCGGTAAACTATTCAACCCCCCTTCTAGTTTCCCACAATTGGTATCAGAAGCCACGTCAGTCAAGTTTTTAAAGTATATTGTATTTTAAAACTTGAATCGATCAATGGATTCCGACAAATATCTAGAAGGGCAATCTATGCAAAGACCACCACTTTTCGAAACCAATTGTTTTATTTATTGGAAAACAAGATTCGAAATGTATGTGAAATCAAAAGACATTGATCTTTGGCATGTTATTACCGAGGGTGACTTTCAACCTATTCAAATGAATCTGGAAACTAAAAAGGATGAAATAGTTTTTTATGATAAACAAAGTGATGAACTTAAAAGAAAATTAGCCAAAAACAATGAGGCTAAAATGATGATTTGTAATGCTTTGCCTAAAAAGGAATTTGAAAGAATTTTTATGTGTAATACGGCAAAAGATATTTGGAAAACTTTGTTAGTCACTCACCAAGGTAATAACCAAGTCAAAGAGAACAAGATAGATCTTCTTGTTCAACAATATGAACAATTTTCCATTACGGAAGATGAATCTATAGATAATGCTTTTGCTAGATTCAATACTATTATTACTAGTTGATGAACTCAAATAAGTACATTTTATTACCATCATTTATCCTATTTATTTGACTTGTTTTATTATATTATCTGTGAGAATTGATACGTTAATGTTTACTTTTGTAATTCTCAGGTAAAAACAAGTATTATGTGAAACTTGGCGATTTTGGACTAATTATGGAGCAAAACAAGCAAGAAGATAAGAGTCTACTGAAATGTACACCATTCTGCTCCAGATACGCCGCATCTTACTTATTATATACGGCGCATCACTATCAAGATTTCACAAGATATTATCCAAGACAGCAAGGACATGCGCCGCATCTAGAAATGGAGTTACGCCGCATCTTCTGGCGGTGTACGAATATTCCTGAATATATTAATCTTGGACCCCACACGAAGTTAAGTCAATGCGCCGCATCGACTTATTCAATGCGCCGCATCTTACCTCAGACAGAAACTATAAATACCCCAAGACCAGACGAATTTCAAGAGCCTAATACCGGAAGAAGACCGAAGACCACAGAAACCCTAGGCCGAATTCAGTCGAAGTGGCAGCACAAGACACACCTTGAACGAAGATACAAGAGCTGTAAGAAGGTCCTGCATGTATTTAATTCATTAAGTAGTTTTGTTTTATTGTATTAGTACACTTTAATTGGTCAGGATTGATGGGCTTGTGATCATGGATTTAACCATGTACTTCGACTCCCCTTAAAATTGCTTTCCCATTAATTAAAGTTTATATGATGATGTCTTTGGTGACTTTTATTAGTGCATTGATAACCTCTGTGTCTAGCTGAGCATTGCTTGGGTCGCCATGCCCCTTCCTTGCCTATTTATTAGATCGCCTATGCATTCTATCGTCTTTAGAAAAGTAGGAAGAAAGATAAATAGGATAGTCAAAAGTAATCATTAAGGGTTTACTCGCCGATAAGATTAGAACCAACGAGAAAGGACTTAATCTCTGTGCGTTGCATTGAACTATACACTTCATATAAAACCAGCAATAAAACAAGTGACAAGCTACTTAACTATCAGGACAGGTCTTCTTATTGTCTCAAGTATTTATCTGTGTACGTGTGTGCTACTCGCTGATTCGTGCTTATTAGTTTAGTTTATATTTAATCACAACCAAACCGTGCCAGTCTCTCAGGCTGAAACCCCTTTGCGTTAGATTAGGTTGTATAGCTAACTTAAGATATTAAAATACTGATTAGAATAACTAGATAATACGTTCCACTCTTAGTGATCGACAATCTACTTACCATTATATTCATACTGATTGGGTACACTGCTCGTTAAAGTGTGTGTATTATTGATAAGTCGGCTAAATATAAATTTAAAACTTGAATACTGCTAAAACCACAACGACATACCGTGGGTATAAATTAGAGCATACGCACACGCGCATCAAGTTTTTGGCGTCGCTGCCGGGGAGTGAGTTGTTATTATCTGTTAATTTGATTAGTATTTTAATTAGGTTTTTCTTTTTAATTTTTAATCTAACCGCTAACCGTGTTGTGTATTAGATTAATTGCATTCATTGTATTATTTGCATATTTTCTGTTTTGTGTGTTATTTGTTTTCTTTTAATTTTTGTTTATTTTCTTTTGTTTTAATTTTTGTTTTTATTTTTCGTATTTTCTGTATTCTGCTATCGTTGTACTGAGCTAATATAAACGATACGGCGCATCTATTTTCATAGATACGGCGTATTGCGTTTAATTTTTATAAAATACAACGCGTTTAATTAATTCGATACGACGCATCTTTCCCCAAGATACGGCGTATCTGTTTTTAATAAAAAAATTTCTAAACGATAACGCTATACGACGCATCTGCTTTTGCAGATACGGCGTATCTATTATTTTAATTAAAAACAGTTTTCGAATTATTAAACAGATACGACGCATCGATTTTTATCGATACGGCGCATCTTATTGAATCAAAAATCTTTTATTTTGAAACATAACGAAAATACGGCGCATTAACTTTTGTTAATACGACGCATTTAATTTTAAATAAATATCGATTTTTGATAATTAAAATTGATACGGCGCATTCTAGATTCTAAGCGGCGTATCTATTTTCTGAGTAAAAGTCTGATTAAATTTTAACGTAATAAGATACGGCGTATCCATCTTTCTGGATACGGCGCATCGTCTGCAGATATCAGCTATTTTTATTCTTATATCCGTTTCTAAATTCATTAATCTCTCTTCTAGCGAACAAATCCTACTTACGATTTTACCTATGATGTCAGGTTTTGCTATGGAAGACATGTCAGTGAACGGATACCTTGCTAAGGAACTCTTGCTTTCGGAATCATTCGAATTGAATGTTTTTGATGATGTCAACTTCAATGTGCTCATGATTGATGCCGATTTATTTTCTTGGGAAACCCCTCTTGAAGCTACTTATAAGGAATTTAAACGCTTATGCAATATTGAAGATGGGATATTCTCTTATTATTTACTAATGAGCTACACTGAAGATGAATTGCTACTCTTATGGCCCATCATTGAATCTAAAGGATTGACTTGGACTACTATTGAAGAGAATGATGGGAAATTCCAAATTGAATACATGAACTCAAGCAATAAAAGCTGTGGTGCAGGCAATACCCAACCTATACAAATCTCTTACATGCCTTATTTCGAACAGTACTGGGGATTAAATGAGAACTATCTGGACGATGAAAGAATTTATGCTATGTCAGACTTACTATTTCATGGCAGGTTGGTAAGGTTGATGGACATCTCCCTCGAAGAATGGCTTGAACTTAAATACGGTAATCCTAAATTTGCTCCTGTGAATGAAATCAAACGGATTGTGACCTCATGGTTGACACGGAGTTTTAGGGAACAATTTAACGAGTTCATGGAGATAAGGAGGAAAATGATTGGAAAAGCTTGCTTTGACGTTGACCACGATCCTAACAATGTTGATTTTTCAGATTGGTTGGCTAGTAAGTTCAATAACCATAAGAGCATGGATCGAGCTACTAAAGATGCGTTATGGGTATATTGGATGAGAGGGGAAGATGAAGAAGTAGAAAGCGACTATGGGTCGTCACTTAATGATTCAACAATCAATGAGGGCATTGAAGAATTATTCAGCATAGACATTGATCTGTTCAATTATGAGACACCTTTGTGCAAGCAATTCAAAGAATTTAATTACCTTCTTCAAGTCGATGATGATGTGCTAACTGGAGATCTACCAGGATTCAAAACTTATGATGATTTCAAAAACACCTGGTACTACGAATGGAATGACCAAATACCATAGGTTTGGGAGAAACCATGGGAATTTGAGCACATTAATCACACTTGTACACCTTTCTGTTTCAAGGATGGGAGTAGTGTATGGCCGACCTGTGATTATAAGAATGATGGAACCTGTAATGGGGGAAGTATAATTGGAATGAAACGGGTTGGAAACGATGTATACTTTGAAGACGATGATTGGTATGAAAAAGTTGAAGACTGCCCACGTAAAGCAGAGGCTTTGCAAGAGAGAGGTAGAATCAACTACTTAAAAGGACTTAAGGGAACATCGAACACTACTTTCTGGGAATGGGTGCATGAACAATTTGATGATTACACAAAGCTTAGTCGACGCTTACAATGGGAATTGGAAAGAGAGTGGGAGGCAATTCAAGATGATAATAAGAATTCATCAAAAGAAAGTGTCAACTACTTGGGATCCCTTATAATAAGCCACCCATGATTATTTCTGAAAAATTTAAAGTCATTAAATACTCTTTGGGACCAGATGAGGAATATGTTGCGACGAAGACCAAGAGTTATACTAGATTAAGTCGAACGGAAGAAAATGTTGCGGAGCTATACGGGAACATCTTTCGGATGAAAGAAGAAGGATGGACCGTGACAAGAACAAAATAAGGAGCTGAACGTGAGTCTAACTTGAAGACTCTGGAATAAAGACAAGTGCTGACCGGGAGACAACCCGGAGAATTTTTACTATTCTGTTCTGTGTCGAGTCAGTCAGGCCCGCATCAGATACGGCGCATCTCAATCCTGAGATGCGACGCATATCCTGCACTGGTCATATCTTACTTTATTTTTCTGCATTTTTACTTTTAACTTTAAAACTTTTTGTCAGTTTATTTTAATGCGGCGCATCCGTGGTTAAGGATGCGACGCATCTTCTATTCTGATTCGTAATTATTCCAGGCTCGATACGGCATATCTTCTTCCATAAGATACGGCGTATCGACTGACCTGATGACTTTCATTTTTATTTTTTAAGTTTTATTTTTACTAACTACTAATGTATTATGCAAGTTTGAACTTTCTTAACTCAGGTGTGTTTAAAGTCTTGGTGGTATTATAGATTCTTGCATTTCCTGTGGATACATCAAATATGAAGCTTAAACGTTCTCATCCACAAGAAAGTTGATTTTTGCTCTTATACAAATAATGGAGGATCATACCGAGCAAATCTCAGGGGAGTTTTTCTGTTCTAATTCTTTTATTTTCCAGTTTTTAACCTTTGATACAAACAACGAGGACGTTGTTTAACTTAAGTGGGGGGATCGGAGAATTAGAACACTTACTTGTCCTAAACTTTTCAAAATATGCTTAAAATGTGCTTAATATATATAACAACCCGTAAATTTCCCTTTCATTTGTAAATAGTAAACGAAGAGTAATCCATCGTCACGATTTAATTAACCATTTTTACAGACTAAATTTTTGCTTTTATTCAACATTATTACTAAAACGAGACGATCGTGTTAAAACTCCTTCCATCATTTTGATAACTTGTATACTCAAACTTTAATGACCAAGATTTAAAAGGAATTGACCTTTTAATGTCACCAAACAAATATTTAAAACTTTCATTTGACTCTTTCCCCTTTGGTTCTTACTGCCTACTAAAACAACCACAATAAACCGTCATTGCCACTCATGCAATGACTACTGCCACACTCCATCAAAATATCTTGAGATATTGTTAACTTTTGAATACACAAAAAAAAACCAATACAAAGTCCCATGATTTCATTTTGGTTTCTTCTTCTTTGTTTCTTTCTTCTGCTCGAACCACCACAAGGAAGATTTTATTAAAGCTCTTCTTATCATTTTCACCATGTGCTAAAAACCAAACCGACCCTTTATATTTGTTGTGGAATTCGGTTCCTAGACAACAAATAAAAATCCAAAAGACCATGATTATTTCTTACATCTTCGTAACACACTCAACCTTTCCTTGCACTCAACTTCTCATATTTCACGCCACCCCAAAACAAATATATAAGTACAAGAACTAACTACAAAATGAAACTCACATGCAACTTGTGTTTCTCTTTGGCCAAATTACACAAGGACGATTCACCCTAGATCCCATCATTGCACCATTTTGAACCAAGTAAATATACGCCCCATGATTCCTATGTAAGCCATGCATTCCCACTGTGAATCTCATTCACCCTTAAACTTGTTCTGTTTTCTTCTTCTTGGTTCTTTACACCGACTAATACAACAAAGGCCATCATCATTTTCCTTACTTACACACTCAATCTTACTGCCACACTCAACATACAAATTCTCACACCACAACAAAATAAACACATGAGTACATGAACCGACTCCAACCCTTTTAAATATCTATATTTTCTTCTCATTCTTAGGAAACCAGAAAACCAAAAAGAAAGAGAAGTTAATAACTTCTCTCCCTCCTCTCTCTACTGCCGCCGCCGGCAACCCAAGAACCACCACCACCGCCGCCTCCATAACCACACCGCTACCACCATCCTTCAACAAATTTCATTCTCGTTCTTTTGAGCTATTTCACGCGCCACCAAGCTCACCCTAACATCATTTTCATTCGAGTTTCATTCCCGAATCACCACCACCATCACCTCTCCTTTCGTGTTTTTGATTCATTCGAAGACCAAGGTATGTCACGCAAACACCACGCGCGAGTTGACTCGTATACGAGTCAACTCAGTTTTAATCTTGTTATTTTGGGGATAAACAAACGGGTTTTAAGGTTTTAATTAATAAAAACGTGTAATGATAGTTTGGTATCGAAAGTGTGTTTGCTTGTGTCGAGTTATACGAACCATGGGCATAAGCTCACGGTATTATTGATGTTCTTGATACTTGTTCTAGTTATTGTGGTTACTTTTGTTGTTATTTTTGTTGTTGTGATAATGGAAGACCAAGGGTCCGTTTCGGTTGACTGTTGGCGAGGGAAAGGTAAGCCGAGACCATGGAGGTCTCGGCAATGGCTTGATGTTGTTGTTATTACTTAGTGTTCTTGTTATTTATTTGTTTATTGTTGTTGTTTAAATTGTTGTTGTTGTTATCGGGCTGCCATGAGAACTAGAGCCGAGACCGCTAGGGCCTCGGCCGAATACTTGCTTAATTGTTGTTATGTTGTTGTTGTTTTATTCTTGTTTTGTTCGGTTTGAATTTTATTGATGTCGTTTGAGTTATAGTCGTGGACTAAGATTTGATCGTGGGTTTAGTCTGGATTTTAGACCGAGAGTTAGAAATTGTTTTGGGTTGGTTTTGAATTGTGGCCATGTAATTGTTTGGCTATTGTTGATTTGGGTTGGCAATGTTCTTGTTGCTATTGATGTTTTTGCTGTTGTTGTTTATATGTTGATGGTGGACTACCGTGGGCAAGCCGAGACCACTAGGGGCTCGGTCGTGGTTCTTGTTAGATATCGTTGTTGATTACATTGTTGTTGTCATCGTTATTGTTTATATGCGGTTGGGTTTCGGCTTATTATGTGTCGGATAGTAATGCCTGTTTTGAACTGCTCTTTAAAATGCTTATTCTGCTTATTTTTATTTGTGTTTAGTTTTGACACTTGGACTCAAACTTGATCAAATATGTTATGACTTTGGGCCTAACATAATTTTAATGTTGGGTCAAGTGATTTAAATGTTAAATGAGCCTAATGTGTGTAAACCTTAATAGGCTAATTATATACATAAATTATTGGTCTAAACTTAATATTATTATCGGACTAATATCATAACGGTTATTTGACTATGACTACCGGGATGAATATTATTGGACATATTTTGGACACATCGGACGCAAAGTATATCGAATATAGCGGACTTGGGACTTGGCACTTAAAAATCGGATTATATACTTTTGGTTGAGACTTGTATTATCGACAAACTTAATAATTAAAATTAATTTGTATTAGTTAACCTGATATTAAAGCTCGATGACATATAAAACTTGTAAACTAAAACCATCCGGTAAATTAACTAACCGGAACAACTTTAGTTAAATTGACTAGAAATTAACAGTCAACTCACTTTAGCTCTTATATGCTACTTGATTTTTACGTGGTTATTTCATCGCATACCTGTGTAATATGTTTTATACTTTGGTGTGAGTTTACGAGTCTTGACTTTCAAACCACTACACGTATAACGATACCAAACATTATTAAACGGATATAACGAAAATACTTTTTGGAAGCAAGTTTTGAAACAACACTTGGGAATGGGAACAATTAGCTATTGGAAACCTTTACGCTTTCGTATATGCGTTAAGATGAATTCTATATTCTTTAGATCGTGCCGAATTCCATATCATCGTGCGCTGACTCTTGACATAATAAGCAGGGATGGCACGGAGGAGCATAATAAGCAGGGATGGCACGGAGGAGCATAATAAACTCGTTGATTTTGGAAATCAACAGTTTTTACTTACAAACTCTATGAACTCACCAACCTTTGTGTTGACGCTTTTAGCATGTATTTATCTCAGGTCCATAATAAGCAGGGATGGCACGGAGGAGCATGGATACTTATGAAGGCTATAAATTTTATTATCATTCGAAAACCCTTTTTAATAAACTTTGAAGCCACTGGGACCTCACTTTGTAAACTCTGATATTCGAATGATAAATCTTTTAAAACGACCAAATTGGTGATCGTTTTCTACTATTCAACTGTTGTGCCATGAAGTAACACCCAATTTAAATTCCGCTGCATATCACGAAATTGAGGGTGTTACAATATATCAAAATTTAAAATTTTTAGCTTGTTTTTGTTTAAGATCTAAGTTGCATAGCTGCACACATAACGTTATTTTCAAAAATTGTGATTTTTCAAAATTCACAGATCTATGAGTGTGCCGGTGACTTGTAAACTTTAGAACTTGGCTTGTATACTATTCGAGACCACCATAATAAGTATTATTTTTATAATTGGAATGACTTGTCTAAATTGGTAAATTTCTAGGATTACACCCAAATAGCCTTTATATGTTATGTGATATTAACTAACTACACTGGTTAGTTAACCCCCGTATAAACCCTTTTGTTACTCTCATTTTTAGAGTAAGATACCCCTAGAAAAACACTCAGAGCCATTCCTTTCGTTTCTTACACCTTTGTTATAATGTTTCGTTACACCCTTACACCTTAGCCTACCCTGTAGTTTAAAATCCGTGGTTGGTTAATTGCTTTAGGCAAAGTGTGTTTCCTTACATTACCTGTGTTCGCGTGCGTAATTCATTATCTATGGTTAGGTCGGAAAATTGCACAATGCAATTGGAGTGAAAGTAAATATTGTATATTTTGAGTTTTATTTTTCGTGTGTTTACTACTTTCACTATTACCGTTATTTCTGAAGTCATGAAAAGTATGGAAAAATTATCCGGAAAGAAAGTGATAGAAAAGTTGTGAAATTTTACACATCTATGTTTATATGTTCAAGTAAAAAAAAAAAGAGGAAAAGTTGGATGTTTGTTTTAACCAACTTATGTAAAGTTTTGTATTAAGTGGTCGATATCACCACTATTTGTTGTATATTATATTTATGGATCGAATGGGAGTTGAACGTTATGGGAACGCCAACTAAGGATATTCTTTGATTAAGATCTTGTTGAGTATAATTCGTGTCTACCTAAAGCGTGTGTTTCAAGTGTTAAAGCGTGAGTTATTCTATGATATGAGTCTTATTCATGGGATGGTTGGGATAGTGATTAACCACACTTAGGATTTTAATTTATCTGTTTTGTTTATTTTTCATTTTACACCAATTCGTATCCCAAATATCCATACCCTATATTATTCTTTATCCAAACATTTGATTTATTGAGATTAGGGATTTGAGCAATCTTAAGTATCGTAGTCGTGGATTCGGCTATGTATTTATGATTTTGTCGCCCTTTTTGATATAATATTATTGGTGAAGATTACTTGGTCCTATCTTTAGCCTATTCGAGTTAAGGATTTGAGCAATTGCAAGTATCGTGTTCGTGGATTCGATCATGTATTTGTGATTTTGTCGCCTTTTCTGGAATTTGAGATCGATAGAGATTAAGGAGAATGATTAACCCTTAACCAACAAACCCTATTTACCGCTTTAGACTTGTTATTCCTTGGCTTTAGTGGGGGAGATGTGTATACTTGCCAAGCTTATGATAGAATATTCGTCACGACTGGACAGTTAAACGATTAGATTTGCTTTTATCAGAATATTTTATTTTACTTCTAATTCGTTAAGTGTTTGGTCGTGTGATTATGATAAAATGAATACATGCTTAAATATAAAAATAAATCCTAATATCTTTTAGGATACATTTTCATAAGATTAATTCTAAGGTTTACTTGGGGACAAGTAAAGTTCAAGTGGGGGGATATTTGATGAACTCAAATAAGTACATTTTATTACCATCATTTATCCTATTTATTTGACTTGTTTTATTATATTATCTGTGAGAATTGATACGTTAATGTTTACTTTTGTAATTCTCAGGTAAAAACAAGTATTATGTGAAACTTGGCGATTTTGGACTAATTATGGAGCAAAACAAGCAAGAAGATAAGAGTCTACTGAAATGTATGTTGGAGTATGCTCGTGTCATAATTACTAATTATATGGCTAGACATATGTGAGCCTATGGGGTCACACACTTATACACAGAGACACCATTTTATAGATTGTATTTATCGTATTTACAATATATAAACGACTACGTAACTTGGGATCGATAACGGGCTACTAATAACTAAGCTAGTACTTAGTTTATTGGATTGGACCAACAAATGGGCAAGCCCATTTGAAGCTCCATAAGGCCGGCCATGGTTAAGAGAACAAGAGAGAAAGATCAAGGGGTTAAGTGTAACTTTTCCTTGATTATCTCCTAATTGATTTGTCATCAAGGAGATGGATTATTAAATTAATAACTAACCAACTTTCTCTCCTCTTCCTCTCCTCAATAACCACGAAATAAAACACACCCATATTAGGGTTTGTGGTTTTAGATCTCATCTAACCTTATTCTAATGTAGTTCAAGGCTAGATCGCGTGTTACGGGGGTTTAGACTAGCATCGGGTGGTGATCGATGACGTGTAGTGTGGATCAAGCATAGAGGTGATCTCCTTTGATCACTTGGTTTCATACTTGGTTCGTGTATATTGGTGATGGTGACCATACGATTCTACCGATCACGCTACAAAGGTATAAAACATGTTTATTTAATTTGTTTTTATTTTAGATTGATCATATGGCTATATGGATCCTTGTATGGTGATGTTTTTCCGCTGCGTTTATGTTATTAATTGTTAATTTATATTCAACATCACCTATAGTGGTATCAAAGCCATCATATGTCGTCATATGATCATCTTGTATGCGTAAAAATGGCTAAAAACGTTGTTTTTTTATGGATTTAAAGGTGTTATTTGAAAACAGCCCCTAGGGCTTAAATATTATGAATAATTCGACCTTAAGAAGGTCTTAAGATCTGGAATTTTTGATCCTATAGTCATTTGTTATGCATACATCAATTGTTTACTTGATCGGTACCCGTAAAATGGCCTAAAAACGCGTTTTTTGGAAGATTTTTAACCCGATTTCAAATCAGCCCATGAGGCTTATTTTTCTGTGGTAAAATGGTGTTAAGAAGGTCCTAACATCAGTGGGGTTTGAGTCTTTGGCCATTTGTCACGCGTACCATTCGGGGTTTTAATTCTTGTTAATTATTTCTTCGATTCGTTGGCTAACAATTTATTTCTTGTTATTTATTTTGTTATCCATGGCAAATACATGCATGTTTGTCCATGGAGTTAGCCAACACCATGTAATAGTCTTTATTTGAATTTATTATTATGTGTTCATATGCAAAGCCGATGAAAACCTAGACCACTTGTGCGTTGTGATTGTGATTGTTGGTTGTTTTTTTCTTATTTTGGGGTTTGCCATTGTTTCGGCACTTTTGTAATGTAATTCATGTTTGGTGTAGCTAATGTTTGGGCATTTTACATTAGATACAAAGTAGATTAGTTGTATTTTACTTTATATGTATTGTAAACAAGAGCTTGGAAGCAAATGGCGAAAGATTGAAGAGTTGTAGACCGAAAGTTGCTGCTGGACACCTGTTGGGAAAACGTGATTTCCCGCTGATTGGTAAGGTATTTTTTTCTAAAATTTTTGGTGCAGGTCCACAAGACATAGGGCTGCAACTTTGTCAACTGGGCCGAATCATGAAGAGGTGATCTTCCTGGGCATTTGGGCCTTGCAAAACAGAAAAACTGGGCTGACAGAATCTGAAGTTCATGTGCATTATGGGCTTTTTACTTGCCCATGATTGTCTTGGGGCAAGTGGGAGCCCTCCGTGTGGTTGTGGTTTATGTCCCTAGTTGACTCTTGGTTCTCGTGATGGCTCACGAGACCAAGCATAGGATTTTCATCGGTTGAGGCTTTGCATATTCTGGTTGTATGTTTGTTTGGTTGTTTCATGTATGTTGTGACTACATGTAAAACGAAAATTATTTTCTTAAAACTTAAAACGAAACATAAACCATTTTGAACTAAGTCTTATGATTTAGTTTAACTAAGTTTAAATATGATTTGAAACTTAAAATCATTGTTTTTCAAAATAACACTTAAACTAGTTAAGTTGTTTATTTATTTATTTATTGTATTGTCCAAACTTAATAATCCACTTAGGATTTATATTAGTCTTGAAAATGGACAACTTGACACACCTAAATTAAAACAATGATTAGACTTAAGTTAAGAAATGTTTTTAACTTGTGCTACGAAGAATGAATGCATGCTTCTTTCGTACACGTTTTTGATTCACATCAAAATATTTTACCCGTCAAAATTTAAGTCGTGCCATCCAATTTTGAGGACACTTGCAATTACTTTTTGCCTATGCGTGGGACCTAGGTTGAATTGTAAACCAAGGTGACTATTCTCTATGCGTGAGACCTAGATATATTATCACACGTTTTCAAATTGGATGACTTAATCGAGTTAAGCGGTTAGACCTTGACCCGAGGCAAAGATGGGACTAAACATGCCTACATGACACTAGTTGTTTGACACTCGATGCCATGAGTCCCATAAGGATCTAAGAGTTGTACATGTAATACAATTGGTGCTCGTCGCCTACCAATTGAATCTACTATTGCTAGCAGATCAACTGATGTGATAGTAGAAGCACAATGTGGATCTTAGCCTTTTCGTAAATTAATTGTTTTATATTATAAACATGGGGTAGTTAATTTATAAAAGGATAATTATCGAAAATACTAAAGTTGAACTTTGTAAATTCAATTAATGAATTAATGCAACACAACCGTAAACAAAAGTTTGTTCTTTTCTTGTTAGAAGTACGAACTGAGTCGCTCTTTCCTTGTAAGAAAGAGACTTGTTCCTATCCTTTTTCTTTATGAGGAAAAGCCATAATAGGAATATTTGAATTTTCCTAATTCTAATCAAACTCAAGGAAAACCTACTCTAGAAATCGTGATGTCTTGTAAAAGTCAAAACGGTTAAGTATGGTTACACATCTTATTCCTTCAACGTTGTTTTATAACCCTTGTTTCGGTTTTGAAACATTGAAGAAATATAAGATATTTGGACAACCAAGAACACGTGCACTTGACTTGACCTCTTTGGTCAGACCTTAGGGCCATTTCAACCCATGGCGAATTTTGCTCATTGGTCAGACTTTTGGAGATATTTGCATGTTCTTGCTTGGTCAACCTATTTCGTACTAGCTACCAAACTAAAATGAGTTTAAATAATTAGAAGACGGAAGTATCAATAAACCGCAATGTGGTAAAGGCAATTACTAGCATGATTACCTAGCAGTTTGCCTTAACCCAATATACCTACTAAGGTCCTACATACCCTTGTGGTAAAGTAGACCAATTATGGAGGAAATGCATACCTATTTTCAAGTTAAAATAGCAATGATGGCTAACCCATCATCTATATGTTAGAACTTGATGCACTTTCTTGAATACCTAAGTACATGTTTACTAGTCAAAGTGACTCACATTAGCAATAATGTGTAGATATTCAAAGAAAGATGGAAAGTATCAAATCGCTACTCACTCTCCACTGGTGACGTAACACATTGTAATGTTGTCTAATCCAGTGGGAGCTACGTGATTATATTACTGGTGACGTAACACATGTAATGTTGTCTAATCCAGTGGGAGCTGTAAGCTTTATTACTTGCAAGTTGCCCATCTTATTTCCAGATTGTCTTGAAATAATACATTACTTTCCACGTGTTAAGCATCATAGTTTATATAAGAACCATTACATAAGTTTTATATGATAACTTGTCGCGTTCCTGATGTTGCTTCCTGAAATGTTATCTATAAAATTGTTATGCATGATTCATTATTCAAACGATAAAGTTCTACATATCTATATTTTGATTTTTGACTAAAAATCATATGCTATCTTATACATTGTCATATTGCTCATACAAACAAACGAGCGTAGTGTTGTTTGCATGCTCTCACGATGTTGTGCCATGCACAAGTGGGAGAAATCTTAATTGTGTGCAAGGTACAACATATAACAATATGACTAATAGTTTTTCTTGACTGCAAGGTAAGAAACTAAAATTCTACTAGGACTTCTACACATAAAATGTATGTTGCCCTAATTAGAACAAATATCAAGATATCATGAAAAGCTACTTCAACATATTCACTGAATTGTTTAGTAAATATGATTATGTTTTCTTGTAAACTCATAATCATGAAGTACAAAATTAACTTGAATATACTATTGAGGCCAAGAGTCGGCGCTCGTAATTACTTTAGTTGAATATGTTTAGGTCTCTTGTAAAGACACAAACATCAATTCCGTTAATTCTTGAAAGACTTATAACGTAAACTAAGACGTTGATTTGTTATGTCTTCTTGTTAGGACATCTACACTTACGACGTATAATATTAAATGTTTATGTTTTCTAGTCAAAACATACACATGAAGTAAAGTATGCAATAGGCTAAAATTACTATTGATACCATCTAGTTTGACTTGGTTGGTAGATATGTAAGCCCAAAAGAATAAGTTCATCTAATGAGTTGTGTGATAGTCTCACAACATCAGTCCTCATGGAATACCACAACTTTATGGTATGTCCATCATGGAAAATCAAACACTATTGATATTGTTTGATCTTTGATAACTTAAACTGTTTTACCTCCAAAGCTATCAAGGTTAGAAATTGGATGTGCCATGTGTACACTCAATATGATTCCAACCCAGAAGGAATTTAAGACACCATTGTATTATGGCATGGGATGAATCTCATTATGTCTTAATTGAAGTTCTGAATTTGTTAACTACTTAAGAGTAAGTAATTAACAAACTAGAGTCAAGAACTAACGGTGTATTTTGGATGTCCCACTTGAAAACAATTTATTGTTACTCAAGATGCTTAGTATCTAGAGATTAGTCTCTACATACAAAAGCAAGTGGGAGTACCTTTAGACCTTGAAGTTGTTCAAGAACTAAATACACAACCTTCTGAGTACACTTGCTAATGTCATACTAAGGTTGAACATGGATATGTTAAACCATATATTGATATCTCTCATTCATAAATCCACAAGGATACCTCTTGCACCTGAATGATATAGTCTTTATATCAATGCTGAGGGACATAAGTTAGAGGATCATGGTGAACCTGCTAACTACTGAGATGCATTATCAGATATTGTATCTGATGAGTAGCTCAAAACTATGAATGTTAAGATGCAGTCCTTGAAAGACAATCACTCATGGAGTTTGATTGATCTCTTACTAATCAGTTAGACTGTGAGGTTAAGAATGAGTTTCTTGATGAGAAGACTCAAAAGGACAAACTTGTACACACATTTAATGCACGTGTAGTAAATGGAGTTTACTCGTACTCAATAAATTGACTATGATTAAATCTTCCTAGCTACAAACATTAAATGTATAAAGACGATTAATTGTCATACCTGATTTCATGTATATGAAATATGACAATAGGATATCAAAACACTTTTCTTGTTGATTACCTTTGCGAGGACGATGAGTAATCAAAAGGGTTTATGAATCCATGTAATCTTTATTAAGTATACAAGATAAAAGAATCCATGTGTGGATTAGATCATGCATCTAGGAGCAGAGATCTTGTGTTAATCATAAAATCATTAACTTGATTTTGATTAATAAGATTACTCCTAAGTACACTGAGAGCAAGTTGGAGCATTTTATTTATTTTCTTAAATCTCATATGTCATTGACATATTAGAAACAATATTCCACCTAAGCTAGACTTTAATCCTTAGCTTGGAATGAAGTTTCTCTTGAGGGATTTATAAAATAAAACATATAACCTTGTTATATATATGTTTCTTAGAATAAACATAAGCGGTTATTAAGTCTAAACACAATATGACACGTTATTGAGGGGAGTCTCAATGATCAATCTTACTTGATGAGATTGAACACATGATTGGAAATCTTAAGTTTGACTGAAGGATTCATCATGTAAGTCATATTAAGTATTGGACTATATATTTATCATTTGCATGAATGCAAGATGAGTTGATAACAACCAATATCTAAGTGAAAGTCGTTAGATAATTGTTAAACGAACATTATATTGGACCTACATAGGACCAAAGATATGTTCAAACGTTTACGGATAATTGAGGAGCTCTATTTTGTTTGCATACGTTGATGCTTATTTAACTGAGATAATACTCAACCCTAGTCATGGTAGGATGTCATCATGAATGATGACATTGCTGACTAGATGTGCTCGACTGAGAGCATTAATGCGTTATACATTAAAAGAATAAGAATACTTTATAGTTTGAGAAACTATTTAGATGACTATCTAAAGTAGGTGTTTTGCTGGCTTCAAACACCCTATGGAATGTATTGTTGCGATACTCGTCTTGTACTTGAATGTGCACATACAAAGGACAATCATCATTCAAACCTTTCATGAGTTTTGAAACAAGTATTCTCAAAGTTTACTCAGATGACTACTTGTTGTCTTGTACAACATGATTCGATCATGGTGGGAACATCGGATCCCGACCTATGAGTAGTCTTATGCATATCTGTTTTTAGTATTTGGATAATGGAACTGTAAGCAGTCGTATTATACAATGAATTGATATACCGGGTATGATCGTCTTCATTTATACTACTGTGTTCTATATTTGCATGTTTAATCCATGAATAATTTATTTATTCTAAAATTATCCATTGTCGGTTGACGATACGGGAGTATCATCAAATTAAGACAAATGTGAGCGTGTTGGTGATTTATTTGCCACACTCACATGTTGTTCATTGGGATGAACATTGGATTGACCCAACCTACGAGTATTCACTACATGGATCGTCATCAATAGTGAATCTCGCAAGAGGTTATGTCTCTTATCCTCAGACTTGAGATGCAAGCAGGTCTTGCACGTGTGGAATTTCATTCCTTGATATGGTTAAACGCTATCCTGAATAAGGTAGTTATAAAAGCCATTATCAGGAGTGATATGAAGCATGTGAATGACACGTGTAGTCAAAATGGGATTTGTTCCTCCACTTGTTTTGGAGTTAGATACTATTGGGCCCCTTGATGAATTGAACAGATGTTTGTATGGCCGTACCCAAATGAGATTAAGATGAATCTTAATTCACTTGGTAATCTTGTTCAATATCTATATCGAGAAACATAATAGTTGAACTATTAGAATGACATTTGATCCATGTCTAATGTTCAACACGGTATCTGAAACAAAAGGATAGATGACATATAAACCATCTAAAATGAGACGTTTAAGAAACGAACCTCACATATTTCTAGGGGCATTGGCGTGTTGCTAGACGCTAACCATTGCTTGTATAATTACTTGATTATTATGACGTCGCAAGTGGGAGCTGTTGGAGTATGCTCGTGTCATAATTACTAATTATATGGCTAGACATATGTGAGCCTATGGGGTCACACACTTATACACAGAGACACCATTTTATAGATTGTATTTATCGTATTTACAATATATAAACGACTACGTAACTTGGGATCGATAACGGGCTACTAATAACTAAGCTAGTACTTAGTTTATTGGATTGGACCAACAAATGGGCAAGCCCATTTGAAGCTCCATAAGGCCGGCCATGGTTAAGAGAACAAGAGAGAAAGATCAAGGGGTTAAGTGTAACTTTTCCTTGATTATCTCCTAATTGATTTGTCATCAAGGAGATGGATTATTAAATTAATAACTAACCAACTTTCTCTCCTCTTCCTCTCCTCAATAACCACGAAATAAAACACACCCATATTAGGGTTTGTGGTTTTAGATCTCATCTAACCTTATTCTAATGTAGTTCAAGGCTAGATCGCGTGTTACGGGGGTTTAGACTAGCATCGGGTGGTGATCGATGACGTGTAGTGTGGATCAAGCATAGAGGTGATCTCCTTTGATCACTTGGTTTCATACTTGGTTCGTGTATATTGGTGATGGTGACCATACGATTCTACCGATCACGCTACAAAGGTATAAAACATGTTTATTTAATTTGTTTTTATTTTAGATTGATCATATGGCTATATGGATCCTTGTATGGTGATGTTTTTCCGCTGCGTTTATGTTATTAATTGTTAATTTATATTCAACATCACCTATAATGTACACCATTCTGCTCCAGATACGCCGCATCTTACTTATTATATACGGCGCATCACTATCAAGATTTCACAAGATATTATCCAAGACAGCAAGGACATGCGCCGCATCTAGAAATGTACACCATTCTGCTCGAGATACGCCGCATCTTCTGGCGGTGTACGAATATTCCTGAATATATTAATCTTGGACCCCACGCGAAGCTAAGTCAATGCGCCGCATCTACTTATTCAATGCGCCGCATCTTACCTCATACAGAAACTATAAATACCCCAAGACCAGTGTAACACCCCCAATTTCGGTTAGCAACAGCGTAAGACTTAATTGGGTGTTACGTAGAGGATCTTTCGTCATAATCATAGAAAACGACTTTAAAAGACGTTTTAAGTTTATCATTCAAAATACAAGCGTTTTAAAATACAAAGATGTTTCATAGTTAAACATGTTTATTTAAATTTGAATGATAAAACACTTATTTAAACCACCCGTACAGGGTTTAATGCCCACTCCGCGCCTTGAGTTCCAGCCTTTAGTTTCCTGAGATAACATGCTAAAAGTCAACAAAAGTTGAGTGATGTTCATAGGTTTAAGTTTAATAGTTTGAACACAAGTATAAGTGTTAATTGCATCGAATTACAATTAAACAAGTTAAAATCAAGTTATTATTGCATTAAGCTCATGACACGCAACGCTTAACGGGCATCAAATATGATGTAAAGTATAAAGGCCCTCGTGATGGGTATTTGCCAATAACCCATAAGATTGTTCAAATAAAGTGCGCCTGGGTGGCTCATCCTAGCAGACCCAAACGGGGATTGTCAGTCCCAAATAGATCTATTCACAATTATTTACGTTCACTCGCAAGTGATTAAGGTTCATGATTGAGGGACTTTTGGCAATAGCTACTCAAGCAATAATAATAACAGTCATAGCATACAAAAAGTTTGTGTTCAGGTTTTGTAGCATGTATCTCCCCACAAAAGATTTAAAGTTAATGTGTGGGCTATGAACTCACCTGGTAGTGCGGTAGTGGTAATAGTATCGTTATTCAAACGATGAAAGGAAACGGCTTCAACACACGACCTATATATATATGGCAAGTTTTAGTGGTTTGATAGTCTAAGTTTGGTTTATCGCGAATCGTAACGTTTTAAGGTTTTATTGATTTGTTTGCCACATTAAAATGTGCGCGTTTAGATGATCAAAGTTATATATAAACTATAATGTTATATATAAAAGGGTTATAAAGTTATATATAAAAATATAAGGTTTATATATATATGAAAAGGAATATATAGAGTTATATATATATGGATATATATAACATTTTTGGATGCGTGCTCGTTCGTCGGAGTGTCATGGTTGACAAAAGGGATCGTCGTTTTATAAATTAAAGTTGGTTGACGATAAGTTAGATTCTACGTTAACGATTTCGTTAAGTGATTTATATATATATATATATATATATATATATATATATATATATATATATATATATATATATATATATATATATATATATATATATAATTATAGTGAAAATAGCGTCATTAACTTTAATTAGCGAGTTTATAAAAACTAATTGTATAAACTTATAACTAATTATTTATGAGATTAACCTTTAGGTTTCACAAAGTTACACTTTATAACCTAACGGCATAATATTTGCACCGTTAGTCCTCGGTTAAGTTTTTATTACACTTTAGGTCCAAAGCATTTAATATTTACATGTTATACCCAAAAGTTCCTAGATTTACAGTTTTCATCACAAGGTTATTAAAATGACAGCTTTTACCAAAAGTTTCCAATTTTGACAACTTTAGTCCCTCGATTAGCAAACCTTTGCAAATCGAGTCCAAAACTTATAAAATCAAAGTTTACAAATTTTATTTCATAAATAAGTTTAAAAATAGCTTTTATAACTTATAGAAATAGCTTAATTCGGTCGACCGCTTATTTGGAATCTTATGGGCTTTTAACGGGTTATAAACAAGGCCCATTATGGGTTTGTGATCCATTGGGTTTAGAGGGGAGTTGGGCTTGGTTACGGGCTGGTTTATGGGTTATAGAAATATATCAAATGAGCTTATACGATTAGCTTATACGATGTGCTTATAATTAGCTTAGTGGACTTATAAGCCCACTCGTAAGTTTTATATCTTTATAAAACTGTAGTGAGTGCAGTTTACTTTGGGGTTCGATAATGTTCAAAATGAGCTTTATAGGTCGAATGAAATGCATGACTTGTTAGTTTAGCAGCTCGACTATTAGGTCGAGTGATATAATATAGTGTTTGTACGCCTAGATAAGGAAATACGAGACTAAAGTAAAGGTGACTTGGCTCGTTTGAAACAGTTTTGAAAACATGAAATATTCTAAGTGTTTTATGAGTTTTTGAAATTTGTCAAGGTGACATGCAAACGTGTGATGTTTAAGGCTAGCATGTTTATATAAGGTTCGAGTAAATGTTGCTCTCGTTAGTTAATATAGCAAATATTTAAGATGTCGATTTACTCATGTGTGTTGTTAATATAAATAACAAAAGGTTGCATCGATGCAAAGCGTGATATGCGATAGAAATGAAAATAATAAAATGAAAATGGGTTGAGACGTGCTTACTTCACCTCGAAGGTGGGGCGTATCACTATGACGAGATAGAGTTAGGACGGAAGGGTAGTGTAGCTCGATTCTTGGCCTCTCAAAGTTATAGGAACGAGTTTGCTAAAGTCCTTGGCTTTGCTCGATCACTATGAAGCTTAGGCTATGCTAGGCGAGCTCAACATGTTTTTGGGACTTAGAGATATTTGGAGGTGAATGTTTTTAGTGTGCATGGACATGTCGAATGCATGTAGGCTTATATAGGGTCGTTTGGTGCATGCATGTAGGATACTAAATGACACAAGTGGGGGACGAAATCATGAGATAGGTAAGGGTGAAGTCAATGGTGTGTGCAAGTGAATGAATTGATGCATTCTTGTTAGCGTTCGAACAAAGAAATGAAGCCAAAATCTCCACGTTTTGCATTAACTCTTGTTGTAAGTGCATGAAAGTCAATTTCTTTTAAGGCACATGTGTATTATGATTTCCATTGAAGTCCAAGAGTAACCAAGGAAGTGGCGTACGGTTCTTCAGCCTTTGGTGTCTAGACGAGAAGCAAGAAAACAAGGTAGTATCATTGTGCTTTGTCTTGGCCCTATTTGTTGTATTATCTTTACAAGGGAATTGTCATAATGATAGAGTGTGGCAGTCAACCAAATAATGGTTGCCTTGGTGCTATTAGCCGGCGTATGGAACCAAAAAGGAAGGTGACAAAGTGAGTTTTTACATGTTGTATTTTGGTTCGGTTATTTCGTGTGTTTAACATATTTAGGCGTGGTAAAAAAGTTAGGGTAGGGTTCGTTTGTGACTTCTAACGATTGTGGTGATATGGAAAACGTGTTCGAGGTCGTTTGTAACTTGTGTGGGGTTGTTTGTGGATCGAATATATGTAAGAATGAGTCTTTGAGTTTTTGCCTATTTATGTTACGAGGTTTAAACTTTGACGAATTTTAAACAAGTAAATGTTCGATTCGTAACACGAGGTTTGTCATACTCGATTCTCAGCTAGGTTGGGAATCGAGTTGAGTAAAATGATGATATGGTTGTTGTGTCGAATCGAGAGAAAATGAGGCAAAGTAATCATCCCTCGTTGCATTTCTATAGACTAAAACTTATAAAATTGGGTTGTGGTTTGGGCTCGTTGGTGGACTAGGCCCAAAGAAAAAGAAATGAAAATTTTATGAGGGTCCGTTTGGGTGTATGCGTTTAGTGGTAAGATTGGGCCGAGGCCCAATGAGTCTAGTGGTCCACTTGAGGTCCAATATATTTACTGAGTGTTCTTGACAATTTTCGTGAGCTCGGGAATGTATTTGATCACATTCGGTTAATTGTCGAAATGTATAGAAGTTAAGTATTAAACGTTAATTGTTTTAAGTAATTCGCGATTTTTAGACTATCATGGCTCGTGTGTAAGCATCGTTTCTAGGTAATCGGTAATCACAAGTATCGTTGTGATTAAGATAGTGTAGCATAGATAACAAAAAAAAATTTGTTATTAGTAGAAAGGGTTCTTAAATAACGTAATGATTTATAAATCATTTATTAGCATCTACTATTCATAGGAAAAATTACGGGAGGTTACAGTACCTACCACTTACACTGAATTCCGTCCCGGAATTCTTGTTTAAGATAGGTAATAGAAGTGTCTACGAGAATAGGTGTGGGTATTTGGCTCGAATTTGGTCTTCGCGTTCCCAAGTATTTTCCGGTCCTCGTTTAGAGTTCCATCGGACTTTGACAATGGGAATGCGGTTTTGTTTTAGTCGTTTGACCTCTCTGTCCATGATCTCCACGGGTTCTTCTGTAAAGACGAGTTTGTCGTCGAGTCGAATCTCTTTCAAAGGAATTACAAGAGATTCATCTGACAAACATTTCTTAAGATTTGATACGTGAAAGGTGTCGTGAACTCGACTAAGTTCCTCTGGAAGTTCGAGTTTGTAAGCCACTGGTCCTATCCTCTCTAGGATTTTGAATGGACCAATGTATCTCGGGTTAAGTTTTCCACATTTTTCGAAACGTACCGTTCCCTTCCAGGGAGATACTTTCAACATAACCTTGTCTCCAATTTGAAATTCTAGAGGTTTTCTCCTTACATCGGCATAGCTCTTTTGTCTATCTCTTGCCGCTTGCAGTCGTTGCTTAATTTTGACTATCTTTTCTGTTGTCTCATGAATGAGATCGGGTCCGGTGAGTTGTATATCTCCAACTTCGGTCCAACAAACAGGCGATTTGCACTTTCGACCGTAGAGTGCTTCGAATGGTGCTGCCTTAATGCTGGCGTGATAACTGTTGTTGTAGGAGAACTCAGCTAGAGGTAAGTGTTTATCCCAACCTTTTCCGAAGTCAATAACACGTGCTCAGAGCATATCTTCTAATGTTTTTATTGTCCTCTCGCTTTGTCCATCGGTTTGTGGATGATAGGCAGTGCTCATATCCAATTTGGTTCCCAAGGCTTTTTGCAAAGACTTCCAAAAATGAGATGTGAAACGACTGTCACGATCCGAGATGATTGAGATCGGCACTCCATGTCGCGAAACTATTTCTTTTAGATATAGCGTTGCGAGTGTGTCCATCTCGTCAGTTTCTTTGATTGCTAAGAAGTGAGCGGATTTTGTGAGACGATCAACGATGACCCAGATGGTGTCAAGTCCAGTTGATGTTTTAGGAAGCTTAGTGATAAAGTCCATTGTAATACGTTCCCATTTCCATACAGGAATTTCGGGTTGTATGAGTAATCCGGACGGCTTTTGATATTCCGCTTTTACTCTTGAGCAAGTCAAACATTTTCCGACATACTCGGCTATGTCAGCCTTCATGTTTGGCCACCAGTAAAGCTTCTTGAGGTCTTGGTACATTTTGTCAGAACCTGGATGAATGGAGTACTTGGATTTATGAGACTCATTCATAATGAGGTCACATATACCTCCGTATAGAGGAATCCAACTTCTTTCTTTGAAACAGAGCATCCCGTCTGCTCTCTGCACAAAGCCATTCTTATTTTCTGGCATACCATGAATCTTTTCACTAGGTCGGTTCTCTTCCTTAAGAGCTTCGGATTGAGCAGTGAGTATTTGTGAGGGCAGAGGTGAACGAATGGTTATTCCTAACGATTTGACTCTAAGAGGTTTCAGTCGTTCCTTCCGACTTAATGCATCTGCCACAACGTTGGTTTTTCCTGGGTGATAACGGATTTCACAATCATAATCGCTGAGTAACTCTAACCAGCGACGTTGTCTCATGTTTAGTTCTTTCTGATCTAAGATGTGCTGAAGACTTTTGTGGTCGGTGAATACCGTGCACTTGGTACCATACAGGTAATGTCTCCATAACTTAAGGGCGAATACTACTGCTCCTAACTCTAAATCATGAGTCGTGTAGTTTGCTTCATGTGGTTTGAGTTGCGCGAGGCATAAGCTATCACTTTGTTTTGTTGCATCAGCACAGCTCCCAAACCATGATATGAGGCATCACAATACACTACGAAGTCTTCACTTCCTTCGGGTAGTGCTAATATTGGTGCTTCACATAGCTTCTTCTTTAGTAGCTGAAAAGCTGATTCTTCCTCTCTTCCCCAGATAAACTTCTTGTTCTTCTGAGTTAATTCGGTCAAAGGCTTTGAGATTTTTGAAAAACCTTCAATAAATCTCCTGTAGTAACCGGCTAGACCCAAAAATTGGCGTATCTCTGTGGGATTTGTAGGAGATGTCCAACTTTTGACGGCCTCAATCTTAGCTGGATCTACGTGAATACCTTGACTGTTGATAACATGCCCAAGGAATTGTATAGTTCGAATCCAAAAGTCGCATTTGGAGAACTTGGCATACAACTGTTCCTTTTTGAGTAACTCTAAAATAATCTTTAGATGTTCGGCATGTTCTTGTTCGTTGCGGGAGTAGATTAGGATATCGTCTATGAATACAATCACGAATTTATCCAGGTATGGTTTGCACACTCGGTTCATTAGGTCCATGAACACTGCAGGTGCATTGGTTAAACCAAATGGCATTACTTGGAATTCGTAATGTCCGTAACGTGTCCTAAAAGCTGTTTTGGGAATATCCTCTTCTCGAACTCTTAACTGATGGTACCCTGACCTTAGGTCGATCTTCGAGTATACACTCGATCCTTGTAATTGATCAAACAAGTCGTCGATCCTAGGTAGTGGGTAACGATTCTTTACAGTGAGTTTGTTCAATTCCCGGTAATCGATACACATTCGGAAAGATCCGTCCTTTTTCTTAACGAATAGAACCGGAGCTCCCCAAGGTGATGAGCTGGGTCGGATAAAGCCTTTATCAGACAATTCTTCCAATTGTTCTGATAATTCCTTCATTTCAGATGGCGCTAACCTATAAGGTGCTTTCGCCACAGGTGCCGCTCCAGGCACAAGTTCAGTCTGAAATTCTACTTGACGTGGTGGTGGAAGACCGGGTAAATCTTCGGGGAATACTTCTGGAAATTCTTTAACGATCGGAACGTCTTCAACTCGTTTATCTTTTGATTTGTTTTCAGTTACATGAACCATGAATGCTTGGCATCCTTCGTTCATGTACTTTACCAATCTGATATATGAGATGATACCGTATCGCGTTTTATTCTTGTCACCATGGACAATGAGAGTGTCACCATTACATGGAATATGAATGGTTTTCTCGTCGCAGAGTATTCTAGCGCGGTGTTTGGATAACCAATCCATACCAATGACTACGTCAAAACTACCGAGCTGAATAGGCATGAGGTCGATGGGAAAAGGGTTGTCTTGTAGGATTATGGTACAACCACGGATTACGGTGTCGGTACCAATTAGGTTTCCGTCCGCCATTTCGATTTCAAAAGTGGCGTTTAGTTTGGAAGGGGTAATGTTAAGCAAAGAAGCAAACGTAGTTGACACAAAACTTCTATCTGCTCCAGAATCAAATAATACTCTAGCATTATGTTGATTGAGTAAGAACGTACCCGTGACGACGTCAGAGTTTAGTGGGGCATCTTCCTCTTTTAACACATATGCTCTTCCTCGAGCGTTGTTTGACTGACTGTTTCCTTTCGGACAGTGGCTCTTGAAGTGACCTACTTCTCCGCATGAGTAGCAAGTCGGAGTTACAGGTTGTAGGTTGCTACCAGTAGCAGGATTCCTGCAATCCTTTGTCTGATGGCCCACCTTCTGGCATTTCAGACATTTGATTGTGCAAGGTCCACTGTGGTGTAGTTTGCATCTGTTGCACTGGGATTTCTGACCTTGGTATCCCTTGCCTTCAGTAGCAGCATAAGCCTTGGCGGTTTCTTGTCTTTGGTTTTGATGATGGTGACGAGTGTTTCGGTTTTGATGATACGGGTTATTGTTTCTAGGGTTGTTGTTATTGAAGTTGTTGTTGCGGTGGTTATTGTTATTGTGGTGGTGAGTGGTTCTTTTGTCATCGAGCTTCCTCTTGAGCTCATTGTTGTACTTGACCTCTCGGTCCAGTAGCTTTTGGGCAAGTTCGATGGCTGCTTCTAGAGTTGGCGGATTTGATGAAGTGACATTTCCCTCAATACTACGGCGAAGTCCTTCGATATACTTCTCCAGTTCTTTTTCGAAAGTTGGTACAACAGTAGGGCATAATATTTTAAGCTCTTGGAATCTCCTGTTGTATGTTTTTAGATCAATTCCTTTTACTACTAGTAGATGGAATTCATCTTCCAATTTTCTTAGTTCAGAACGGGGACAATATTTCATCAGCATCTTGGTTTTAAACTCAGTCCAAGGGAGCTGGTAGGCTGCCGTCATTCCCATGGCTTTGACTGTAGCATTCCACCATGACAAAGCATCTTGCATGAGAGTTCCAGTAGCGAAAGTGACTTTGTTCTCCTCGGTACAACCGCTTCTCTGGAAAACAGTTTCAGATCGTTCGAACCAGTGAGCAAGTTCAGTCACTCCTTCAGTACCTTTGTAAGAAGTTGGTTGACAACTTATGAAATCTTTGTAGGTACACTTTCGGTTTGCAGCAGTTACACTTTCTCCTGTCGGTAGACTAGTGCCGCTGTTGCGAGCATTTGCTGTCGCCTGTTCTGCCATGACTGCATTTACACCGTCAGCGATTGCTTTTCGGATAGCCTCTGGAGTCATAGTAAGCGTAGCAGTTGAATTTTCATGATTTGTGGCGGAGGTTGCTTTCCTTGTACGTACCATAGTTCTATCAATATTGCAAAAGCATATTTTTAGAAATCTCATAATGATCACGTTAGGCTAGGCTACTTTGAAAGGTAATTGAATATGGATTATAATAATATAATTTTAACCATAACAATTGAGTTTAATAATTCTGGTTTATCTCTGTAGGTACAGCAAATATCACATCATAAATTCATTCACAATATGTCTGAATCAATTCACAACACACATGAGAACATAAATGATTGAATTGCACTGTATGAACCAAAATTTCGCGAGACAATATATGGCAAAATCATAACGCATATGCAAGAAACAACCATGGAATACATAAATCAACATCAATATAATACATCCACACAACATAGGATTAATAACTTGTTCGATTTGTTTTACAAAACATAAAGATACAAGATTATTTATTAATACAACATTGGTAGACTAAGACATCTCTTAGTTATATTGACACATCTCTGATCTATGGTCCTCCTGGTGCACCATCTAAGCGGCGCTGAAGATTTGCAATTGCTGCCATCAAGGTCTTCACGGTCTGGTCTCGAGCTCTTTCTCTAGCCTGGGAATCCTCAACCATAAGTCTAAGAATCAGAACCTGAGAGCTAACTCGGTCAAGCTCAGAGTATAATGTCTCAATCACTGTCTGCATCGAAGTAGTGGCCTCTCCTAGTATAGAAATAGTCTCAATAGCTTCTTCTAAACTAGTACCTACTCGATCAAAGATGCCTCCATCGCCAACTGACCAATCACAAGGTTTTCCACTTCTTCCCCAAGTGTCTCAACCTGCTCTAGTGGTAAGTCGTCGAGAATCTCTGCAATATCGTCCAGACGATCCACATGTCGGACTAATCTGGCTGCCAGTAGAGGTATGGTGTGATGGATAGGTTCTCCGGTAACCGGAAGAATCCTCGAAGTAGCTGTAGCCGAACTCTCTCCTAGTTCCATGGCTCTCGGTGCTCCTTCCTGGGATCTCCAGTGATGGATGATAGGTAGCAAGTAAGACCATCGGCGTGCATCGACCCTCCTGTGGGTCTCGGTGCGAACTGTAGTCTCATCTCTAATCTGGGCATAGGGGTCTGATAATGATGGAACCAAGCGGTATGCTCTCTCATGAGGTGGTAGAGGTTCAGTGAGAGTAGCTGAGGGTGGAGAAGCAAGGGGTGGAATAGAGGATGGTAATGGAACAGTGGTGGTCTGGTGATAGAAGATAGTAGGCGGTGGAACTGAAGATAGTGGTGTAAGCGGCGGTGTCCTGGTATGCTCAGGAACTGGGAGTGGTGATGTTACTAGTGTCGAAGTTGGTATGAGTGGGGATGGTGGTGGTACGATCAGTGCTGGTGGTGTACGTAATCGTTTTCGGGGAGTGTGTTTGCGAACGAAACCTTCTCCGGGGCGTCGGTAAAGTTGGTCAAAGGGTTCGGGTTCGTACGGCTGGAGTTGTCGTACTCGTCCATGCCGGCGAATCGGGTCAGGTGGTGGTATGGGTGATACTGGAGGGGAAATCTCCAAGTCGGATGCCGGTAGAAATTGCTGGCTTTCCATGTACCGGTCAGTAGCAGGTGACATCGGTATAGCTGCCGTAGCAAAGTCTGAGGTAAATGGCATAGGATCCTCATTCTCTGAATCAGATGATACAGCGATGGGATGGGGTTTTGAAGACATAGTACTGTAATAATCCCGAATAGTAAATGTAAGCTATTAACATAATCATAACTATGTTAAACTTTATTAAGAACTCGTATAGTAAGCAACATCTAAAATGTTGGAAGTGTGTAGGCACGGAGGGCATAAGGTGGTTTCTTTTTAAAAAAAATGGTCCGATAAAAATGTAGTTATAGTCCAGTGTTTAAAATGCATCTGGTTCTCTATAACCATGAGCTCTGATGAAAATCTGTAACACCCCCAATTTCGGTTAGCAACAGCGGAAGACTTAATTGGGTGTTACGTAGAGGATCTTTCGTCATAATCATAGAAAACGACTTTAAAAGACGTTTTAAGTTTATCATTCAAAATACAAGCGTTTTAAAATACAAAGATGTTTCATAGTTGAACATGTTTATTTAAATTTGAATGATAAAACACTTATTTAAACCACCCGTACAGGGTTTAATGCCCACTCCGCGCCTTGAGTTCCAGCCTTTAGTTTCCTGAGATAACATGCTAAAAGTCAACAAAAGTTGAGTGATGTTCATAGGTTTAAGTTTAATAGTTTGAACACAAGTATAAGTGTTAATTGCATCGAATTACAATTAAACAAGTTAAAATCAAGTTATTATTGCATTAAGCTCATGACACGCAACGCTTAACGGGCATCAAATATGATGTAAAGTATAAAGGCCCTCGTGATGGGTATTTGCCAATAACCCATAAGTTTGTTCAAATAAAGTGCGCCTGGGTGGCTCATCCTAGCAGACCCAAACGGGGATTGTCAGTCCCAAATAGATCTATTCACAATTATTTACGTTCACTCGCAAGTGATTAAGGTTCATGATTGAGGGACTTTTGGCAATAGCTACTCAAGCAATAATAATAACAGTCATAGCATACAAAAAGTTTGTGTTCAGGTTTTGTAGCATGTATCTCGCCACAAAAGATTTAAAGTTAATGTGTGGGCTATGATCTCACCTGGTAGTGCGGTAGTGGTAATAGTATCGTTATTCAAACGATGAAAGGAAACGGCTTCAACACACGACCTATATATATATGGCAAGTTTTAGTGGTTTGATAGTCTAAGTTTGGTTTATCGCGAATCGTAACGTTTTAAGGTTTTATTGATTTGTTTGCCACATTAAAATGTGCGCGTTTAGATGATCAAAGTTATATATAAACTATAATGTTATATATAAAAGGGTTATAAAGTTATATATAAAAATATAAGGTTTATATATATATGAAAAGGAATATATAGAGTTATATATATATGGATATATATAACATTTTTGGATGCGTGCTCGTTCGTCGGAGTGTCATGGTTGACAAAAGGGATCGTCGTTTTATAAATTAAAGTTGGTTGACGATAAGTTAGATTCTACGTTAACGATTTCGTTAAGTGATTTTTATAAATATATATATATATATATATATATATATATATATATATAATTATAGTGAAAATAGCGTCATTAACTTTAATTAGCGAGTTTATAAAAACTAATTGTATAAACTTATAACTAATTATTTATGAGATTAACCTTTAGGTTTCACAAAGTTACACTTTATAACCTAACGGCATAATATTTGCACCGTTAATCCTCGGTTAAGTTTTTATTACACTTTAGGTCCAAAGCATTTAATATTTACATGTTATACCCAGAAGTTCCTAGATTTACAGTTTTCATCACAAGGTTATTAAAATGACAGCTTTTACCGAAAGTTTCCAATTTTGACAACTTTAGTCCCTCGATTAGCAAACCTTTGCAAATCGAGTCCAAAACTTATAAAATCAAAGTTTACAAATTTTATTTCATAAATAAGTTTAAAAATAGCTTTTATAACTTATAGAAATAGCTTAATTCGGTCGACCGCTTATTTGGAATCTTATGGGTTTTAACGTGTTATAAACAAGGCCCATTATGGGTTTGTGATCCATTGGGTTTAGAGGGGAGTTGGGCTTGGTTACGGGCTGGTTTATGGGTTATAGAAATATATCAAATGAGCTTATACGATTAGCTTATACGATGTGCTTATAATTAGCTTAGTGGACTTATAAGCCCACTCGTAAGTTTTATATCTTTATAAAACTGTGGTGAGTCCGGTTTACTTTGGGGTTCGATAATGTTCAAAATGAGTTTTATAGGTCGAATGAAATGCATGACTTGTTAGTTTAGCAGCTCGACTATTAGGTCGAGTGATATAATATAGTGTTTGTACGCCTAGATAAGGAAATACGAGACTAAAGTAAAGGTGACTTGGCTCGTTTGAAACAGTTTTGAAAACATGAAATATTCTAAGTGTTTTATGAGTTTTTGAAAGTTGTCAAGGTGACATGCAAACGTGTGATGTTTAAGGCTAGCATGTTTATATAAGGTTCGAGTAAATGTTGCTCTCGTTAGTTAATATAGCAAATATTTAAGATGTCGATTTACTTATGTGTGTTGTTAATATAAATAACAAAAGGTTGCATCGATGCAAAGCGTGATATGCGATAGAAATGAAAATAATAAAATGAAAATTGGTTGAGACGTGCTTACTTCACCTCGAAGGTGGGGCGTATCACTATGACGAGACAGAGTTAGGACGGAAGGGTAGTGTAGCTCGATTCTTGGCCTCTCAAAGTTATAGGAACGAGTTTGCTAAAGTCCTTGGCTTTGCTCGATCACTACGAAGCTTAGGCTATGCTAGGCGAGCTCAACATGTTTTTGGGACTTAGAGATATTTGGAGGTGAATGTTTTTAGTGTGCATGGACATGTCGAATGCATGTAGGCTTATATAGGGTCGTTTGGTGCATGCATGTAGGATACTAAATGACACAAGTGGGGGACGAAATCATGAGATGGGTAAGGGTGAAGTCAATGGTGTGTGCAAGTGAATGAATTGATGCATTCTTGTTAGCGTTCGAACAAAGAAATGAAGCCAAAATCTCCACGTTTTGCGTTAACTCTTGTTGTAAGTGCATGAAAGTCAATTTCTTTTAAGGCACATGTGTATTATGATTTCCATTGAAGTCCAAGAGTAACCAAGGAAGTGGCGTACGGTTCTTCAGCCTTTGGTGTCTAGACAAGAAGCAAGAAAACAAGGTAGTATCATTGTGCTTTATCTTGGCCCTATTTGTTGTATTATCTTTACAAGGGAATTGTCATAATGATAGAGTGTGGCAGTCAACCAAATAATGGTTGCCTTGGTGCTATTAGCCGGCGTATGGAACCAAAAAGGAAGGTGACAAAGTGAGTTTTTACATGTTGTATTTTGGTTCGGTTATTTCGTGTGTTTAACATATTTAGGCGTGGTCAAAAAGTTAGTGTAGGGTTCGTTTGTGACTTCTAACGATTGTGGTGATATGGAAAACGTGTTCGAGGTCGTTTGTAACTTGTGTGGGGTTGTTTGTGGATCGAATATATGTAAGAATGAGTCTTTGAGTTTTTGCCTATTTATGTTACGAGGTTTAAACTTTGACGAATTTTAAACAAGTAAATGTTCAATTCGTAACACGAGGTTTGTCATACTCGATTCTCAGCTAGGTTGGGAATCGAGTTGAGTAAAATGATGATATGGTTGTTGTGTCGAATCGAGAGAGAATGAGGCAAAGTAATCGTCCCTCGTTGCATTTCTATAGACTAAAACTTATAAAATTGGGTTGTGGTTTGGGCTCGTTGGTGGACTAGGCCCAAAGAAAAAGAAATGAAAATTTTATGAGGGTCCGTTTGGGTGTATGCGTTTAGTGGTAAGATTGGGCCGAGGCCCAATGAGTCTAGTGGTCCACTTGAGGTCCAATATATTTACTGGGTGTTCTTGACAATTTTCGTGAGCTCGGGAATGTATTTGATCACATTCGGTTAATTGTCGAAATGTATAGACGTTAAGTATTAAACGTTAATTGTTTTAAGTAATTCGCGATTTTTAGACTATCATGGCTCGTGTGTAAGCATCGTTTCTAGGTAATCGGTAATCACAAGTATCGTTGTGATTAAGATAGTGTAGCATAGATAACAAAAAAAATTTGTTACTAGTAGAAAGGGTTATTAAATAACGTAATGATTTATAAATCATTTATTAGCATCTACTATTCATAGGAAAAATTACAGGAGGTTACAACCAGACGAATTTCAAGAGCCTAATACCGGAAGAAGTCCGAAGACCACAGAAACCCTAGGCCGAATTCAGTCGAAGTGGCAGCACAAGACACACCTTGAACGAAGATACAAGAGCTGTAAGAAGGTCCTGCATGTATTTAATTCATTAAGTAGTTTTGTTTTATTGTATTAGTACACTTTAATTGGTCAGGATTGATGGGCTTGTGATCATGGATTTAACCATGCACTTAGACTCCCCTTAAAATTGCTTTCCCGTTAATTAAAGTTTATATGATGATGTCTTTGGTGACTTTTATTAGTGCATTGATAACCTCTGTGTCTAGCTGAGCATTGCTTGGGTCGCCATGCCCCTTCCTCGCCTATTTATTAGATCGCCTATGCATTCTATCGTCTGTAGAAAAGTAGGAAGAAAGATAAATAGGATAGTCATAAGTAATCATTAAGGGTTTACTCGCCGATAAGATTAGAACCAACGAGAAAGGACTTAATCTCGGTGCGTTGCATCGAACTATACACTTCATATAAAACCAGCAATAAAACAAGTGACAAGCTACTTAACTATCAGGACAGGTCTTCTTATTGTCTCAAGTATTTATCTGTGTACGTGTGTGCTTCTCGCTGATTTGTGCTTATTAGTTTAGTTTATATTTAATCACAACCAAACCGTGCCAGTCTCTCAGGCTGAAACCCCTTTGCGTTAGATTAGGTTGTATAGCTAACTTAAGATATTAAAATACTGATTAGAATAACTAGATAATACGTTCCACTCTTAGTGATCGACACTCTACTTACCATTATATTCATACTGACCGGGTACACTGCTCGTTAAAGTGTGTGTGTTATTGATAAGTCGGTTATATATAAATTTAAAACTAGAATACTGCTAAAACCACAACGACATACCGTGGGTATAAATTAGAGCATACGCACACGCGCATCACTAGTCTTAAAGCTCTTGATGAAGGTTACTCTAGCAAGAATTATGTTAGGAAGTTCCTTAGGGCTCTACATCCTAAATGGAGAGCAAAGGTTACCGCCATTGAAGAGTCAAAGGACTTGGCGATGTTGTCACTCGACGAACTTATAGGAAACTTGAAAGTTCACGAGATGATAATTAAGAAAGACTCCGATATAGTCAAAGGCAAAAGCGAAAGAGTTAGATCTCTAGCGTTGAAAGCCAAGAAGGAGTCTAGTGATGAGGAATGTTCGAGTTCCGATAGCGAAGATGAGGAATATGCATTAGCGGTTAGGGACTTTAAAAAGTTCTATAGGAGAAGAGGTAGGTTCGTTAGGCAACCTCGTGATGAGAAGAAGACATCACAAAAGAACCATGCTGAAAAGAAAGGGACAAGTGATAGGAAATGCTTTAGATGCGATCCTAATCACCTCATAGGAGAGTGTCCCAAGCCACCGAAAGTCAACAACCAACGAGCTCTCATAGGAGGCACCTGGAGTGATAGCGGTGATGATGAAGAAAAGAAGCCCAAGGACGAAACATGTCTAATGGCTCATGCTTCTAATGAGATATGCTTGGGAATTGACTTGGAGCCTGACGAATGGGTCAAGGATAGTGGATGCACTAACCACATGACGGGCAACCGAAGTTTATTTTCGTCATACAAGGCATACAACGGAGGTAATATCACTTTCGGTAGCAAACTTAAGGGCAACATTATAGGCAAAGGTACAATTACTCAAGACTCTCTAATTATTAGAAATGTTGAGCATGTAGATAACTTAGGTTTTAACTTACTTAGCATTAGTCAAATGGTAGATAATAAGTGTAGAGTCATATTCTCTGAAGAGGGTAGTGAGATTATTAAGAATGGGAAAACCATAGGCAGAAGAGTTAGGAAAAACGGCTTATTTGTCATGAAGATAGGAAATAAGCCTGAAGATAAGATTTGTCTAGCAACTATAGATGATCATACCACCCTGTGGCATAGGAGACTAGGTCATGCCAATATGCGTCTTATACAATCATTGGCCTCTAAGGAACTAGTTAGAAACCTACCTAAGATTAAGTTCGACACACACTTTTGTGACGCTTGTAAAGTTGGAAAACAAGCTCATCTAGTCACAAAGCTAAGAATATGGTCTCGACCTCTAGATGCCTAGAACTACTTCACATGGACTTATTCGGTCCATCCGCCGTATGGAGCTACGGAGGAAATCTCTACACCTTAGTAATAGTTGATGACTACTCTAGGTATACTTGGACTAGATTTCTTAAGAATAAGACACAAGCCTTTGAGGAATTTGAAATCTTTAGTAAGAAAGTCCAAAATCAACTAGGATGTACAATAGTTTCTATTAGGACGGATCATGGTCGGGAATTTGATAATGAAGTGCAATTTGGAGTATATTGTGATGCTAATGGTATTACTCACAATTTCTCGGCTCCACGCACTCCTCAATCAAATGGGGTAGTTGAGCGGAAAAATCGTACTCTACAAGAAATGAGTAGAACGATGTTGAATGAACAATCAATTCCGCAAAAGTTTTGGTGTAATGCGGTGGACACCTCAACTTACATTCTAAATAGGATTCTAATTAGACATATCCTAGGAAAAACCCCATATGAAATCATGAAAGGAAGAAAACCTTCTCTTGATTACTTTAGAGTGTTTGGAAGTAAATGCTTCATACTAAACACTAAAGATTACCTCACCAAGTTTAACCCAAAGTTTTACGAAGGTGTATTCCTAGGTACTCCCAAAATAGTAAAGCCTACGTTGTCCTAAATAGAGAAACCTTAAAAGTCAAAGAATCACTCAACGTGACATTCGATGAATGTCCTCCACAATCTAAGACATCACCATTGGTTGATGATGACTTAGATGAGGATGAAGCCATTAAGGTTAATGGTAAGAAAACCCTAGAAGATGACATTGAGGATGAAATAGTTGAAGTTGATGAAATTTTCAACATTAAGGAATCCAAAAACCATCCTATTGAAAATGTAATAGGTAACCTAAACCAAAGAACCCTTAGGTCACAAGCACAAAACAAAAGTAACTTCTTTTGTTTCATATCAACCGTAGAACCTAAGAATGTAGGTGAAGCAATTAAGGATGAAAGTTGGATAGTTGCCATGCAGGAGGAACTAAATCAATTCACCGCAAACCAAGTTTGGGATTTAGTACCTCTTCCTAGAAATCAAACAATCATAGGAACTAAATGGGTGTTTAGAAACAAACTCGACGAAAATGGCATCGTAGTTAGGAATAAGGCAAGGTTGGTAGCACAAGGCTGCAACCAACAAGAGGGAATAGATTATGATGAAACCTATGCACCCGTAGCTAGATTAGAATCAATTAGAATACTCCTTTCCTATGCATGTGCCTTAGACTTTAAGCTATACCAAATGGATGTGAAGAGTGCGTTCCTTAATGGTTATATCAACGAGGAGGTGTATGTTGCGCAACCTCCGGGATTCGTTGATTTTGAATGTCCGAATCATGTTTATAAACTCAAGAAAGCACTCTATGGTCTTAAACAAGCTCCTAAAGCTTGGTATGATAGACTAAAAGCCTTCTTGATTGAACATGAATATACCATGGGAAAGGTTGATAACACACTCTTCACAAAGAAAAGAAATTCACATCTCATCATTGTTCAAATATATGTCGACGACATTATATTCGGATCACCTTGTCAAGAAATGTGCGATGATTTCTCAAAAATCATGCATGACGAGTTTGAGATGAGCATGATGGGTGAATTAAATTTCTTCCTTGGTTTACAAATTAAACAAATGGAAGATGGCATCTTCTTTAATCAAGCCAAGTATAGTAAAGAGATGCTTAAGAAGTTTGGTTTAGAAGAGTCTAAGCCCATGAAAACTCCCATGTCCACGAAAATAAAACTCACGAAAGATGAAGAAGGTGAGTCCGTGGATAGCACTAAGTATAGAGGTATGATAGGAAGTTTACTATACCTCACGGCAAGTAGGCCCGACATCATGTTTAGTGTCTGCCTTTGTGCTCGCTTCCAAGAGGATCCCAAAACCTCTCACCTTGAAGCGGTTAAGCGTATCTTCCGATACATTAAAAGCACTATACACTTGGGATTATTTTATCCCAAGGGGACCGGTGTAGAAACTGTTGTCTATGCCGACTCTGATCATGCGGGAGATTATGTGGATCGAAAAAGTACGAGTGGCGTTTGTACCTTCATGGGTTGTTGCATAACTTCTTGGTTCTCCAAGAAACGAATGGCTCTTGCTATCTCCACGACCGAAGCCGAGTACGTAAGCGCCGGAAAGGCATGTCAACAAGCACTATGGATGAAACAAGCCCTTATCGACTATGACATCCATCTGGATGATGTCCCCATTATGTGTGATAATAAAGGTGCTATTGACTTGAGCAAAAACCCCGTTCAACACTCCCGTACCAAACACATCGAAATTCGCCACCACTTCCTTCGTGATAATGTTCAGAAAGGAAACATTTCCATTGAGAAAGTTCCATCCCAGGACAATATTGCAGACATCCTAACCAAACCTCTCAAACGAGAATCCTTTAACTATCTCCGTCTAGGTCTAGGAATGATGGAACATATTCCATAAGTCTCAGGATTCTTGAAGTCAACTCGTGAGTCTCGTGTAGTTTAGTTTAGGTCTCCCTAGTCAAAAGAATTTGTTAGGTACAAATCCTTTCCTCGTGACAATAGGTCTCACTAAAACAGCGAGACTTGTTCGTCAAAAATCAAAATGGGACATAAAACAGTCCCAGCAGATCACGGCTCCACTAAATGTGGCACGGCACCATTAAATTTAACGGTATCGTGGAACCGTGTATCTGGAACATCACATATTTCAGTCTCTCTTTTCCCACATCACTTATTTCAACCATCCTCAACCTCTGCAACTGCTGTTGTAACCTAACCTCACAACCCAAAATTCCACTAAAACCTCTTCAAGATCATATTCAAGACATTGATTTTCAAGATTGTTAATCATCTCTAAGGTTTCCACATTAATTGTAAGTTACCTTACTCTAATTTTCTTAATTTTGAGTCTAGGGTTTGCTCATTGATTAAAAATAAATTGGGGCTTTTCAATTTTTCTTAATAAACTTTCAAATTGAAGTCACCAAAAACCCCAATTCCATTATTTTTCAAAATTTCACGAAATTAGGACCATGAAATACTTTTCGTGCATTGTTGATGCAAACTAAAAACATCTTCTCATGCATACATGATCTCACGAATATTGATCGAATTACATAATCAATATGTATTTTTCGACATATTTGTTTGAGCAAAAGTAAAATTAGGAGTGTTAGGGTCATCTCATTATTTTCTTTTGAGTCGAGATTACCGCACCTCCACATAATTTGCATATAGGCACACACACTAGGCATGTGCATCATGCAACTATTCTTCACTCTAATTTTTCCTTAAAATTTTTTTTAGGAAACAAAAATGTCTCATGAATATGATTTTTATCATCTCCTAACCGATACCTACACACCCGAAATTTCATATGAACCCACTACACCCGGTAACCATATTCGTGCCTATGTCAATCTCGAAACCTAACCGTTTCATGAAGGCCGTGTCGTTGATCCGTCCCTAATTTACCATCGGGACATCAACACTTCCTTTAGAGCTATAGGATTCAATTGTCTACTCCACATTAACGAGCACATTTGTCCTCGTTTTGTGTTGGAGTTCTTTCGACAAGTTGAACTCGTACGTAACGAGGATCAATCCTTGTCACTTTGGTTTTGGGTCCAAAACTTCATATTCGTCCTAACTCTTGATCAATTTGCTCAGATCCTTCGAATACCTAATCATGGGCAATGTGCCTATACTGAAGATTGGTGTCTTGAGTCTCTCTTTCACTATCGTGAGGAGAATAGTCCGTACTGTTCGTACATACCCTCTCCAACCGAACTAACTAAACTCATCCGTACTTATAAGTACCCCTCTTACCCTAATCCAACGAAAATTCGTTTGGAAGAGGTTCGTCATGAACTACTTTCTTGGGCAGTCATCCTGCGAGAAAATGTTCTAAGTCTCACAGGAAATCGTGAGCAACTCCCGGCGTGTTGTGCTCATATGATTTACTGTCTCCTAACCCAACAACCATACAATCTCGCTTACTTCTTCGCTAAGCGAATTGTCCATCTCAAGGGTAACAAGAATAAATTGATACCCTATAGGATGTTCCTAACCCGTCTCTATCACCATTTCATGAACCTAAACCCTTACCTTAACGGCCCTCAATACTCCCTTGTCAAACCCATCATGCAACCCATAAACGAGTCACATGTCTCATCAATCCTCATTTCCGAATCCTCCACCCATTATGCACCCTTTGATGATCCAAATCATGATAATGAGACACATGCTCAAGACAATAGTATGCCAAGAATGGGGGAATGCTCAAGTCATAAGTGTTGAAGAAATCTATGTTTCTTATTAGGATTTATCTATGAATGAATGCTAATTGATTTATTGCATGCTTAACTATCTCCTTGTTTAATCAATCTATGTGATGTTCGGATGATAGCTAATTTTGTCCCTTATAATTGCATGCTTATGATCAACCTAGGAAACTACATGATAGTCTTTATATGCTAGTTGTAGCTTAAATGGGATATTTTAGGTAAATAAGTACCTAGTGAATTGAGGCACTATCATTTCGAGAAATTAGTTCCCCTAGAAAACACTCCCCTAGCTGCCCAGAACTAGCCTGCACAGAAATGTTCCTGCAAACAATGGCACGGTGCCATTAAAACTGGACGGTACCATTAAATTTAACGGTACCGTGGTACATTTAAAGGAACCGTACCCCCGTTTTACTGGTTATTACTATTTCTTCCAAAAACCCTACACCCCTAACCTCAAACCTGCAACTTTTTGCAAACCTAACACACCCTATGATTCCCTTCCTACACCATAAGACACTCCCATCACCGTTAATTCAAATTTCACCCATCCTCCCTATATAAAGCCTCACCTTGCCAGAATATCTTGCACCTCACCTTGCAAGAATATCTTGCACTTCACCTTCAACCTCTCATCACAAACATCCATGGCTTCCAACCAAGGATCCACCTCTCACATTTCCAAGAAACCTAGAATCACCGTAAAACCACCTTCCAAACCACTCTTTGTAGATCTTACAAAAGATGATGAAGCAATGACACCACCTTCCCAAGCCACTCCATACTCACCATCACCACCTTATGCACCCTCTAAAACATCCTCTACCTACACAACATCTTCATCATCCTTCTACACTACATCATCAATGGAGTACACACCATCCCCCTTAACTCCATTAGATAATGCCAAGCCAATTTCACCTCCAACAAACCTACCACAATCACTATCTCCTATCATGGCACAACCAAATCAACCACATCCCTTTGATTTACATAGTGCTAATTGCCTATGTTGTCTCCATAACCGTAATCTCATCTACTTCTTAAGAGACGAGATTCATTTCATGTTCTACTTTATAGAACATCTCTTGACACCACCACCACCCCAAATGGGGCCCCAATCTCCACCACCTCCTAACCCACAATAAGTCTTTAGGACCCCTCTTGGAAATGAAACATGCCTCTAGTCATTAGGGATTTATGCTTATCATTGTCTCTTTTATGTTTCCATGAAGTCATATCTATGTATGACATTTATTTTCTTTTAAATAAATGAATGGGCTCTTATGAGGTTGTTGGTTATCATTTTTAGCTCTTAGCTACTTTTCTTCTTGTGTAGTTGGATATTTGTCATAATGTGCTACTTGTTACATATTATATATGTATCTTCTAACTTTGTTTTGTAGCAAGAATCATTGCTCGATTCCTTTGTGTTCTCCAAATGAGGGGGAGTACACATCAAGGGGGAGCCTTTGTCACCTTTTTGATTAGACAAAAAGGGGAGAAATGGGAGTAAACTCATTAAAAACTTGTTAACACTAATTTTAACCTAACATGAGTTTATATTTTGTCATCATCAAAAAGGGGGAGATTGTTGATGCAAATAATGTTCTAAAAATGTTATTTATATCTTTCGATTACTTCACGTTTTGAGGATGACAAAATGTGAAATCACGATACGTTAAAATCAACGTAAACAAGTCTTTAATCGGAAGATCCCGTTTCTACGCAAATCACTCTAGAACAAAGTTACAACTTGAACTAGTGATCAAAGAAGTGAATTTATGTTTTGAGAATTCACATTTTAAATGGGACAAAACATTTTTTCAAAAATACACATGACAAATTATTTTTGAAATATTAAGAAATGTTTTAATGGAAAAATAAGTTTGAAAATCACAACAGCTATTTTTCCCCCCAAAATAGGCATCCTTACACACACAAAACTTTCTGAGTTGAATACTCTCTTCACACTTTCTTTCTTAGATCATTTAGGTTAGTTTTTCTTTTATTCAAGAGTGATCCAATCATCCTTCAAGTGATCCTCTTCATTCCTCTTCACTAGCAAGAGAAGAACACAAGTATCCAAGTTGATACAAGGTGTTATCATTCCTCTTCATTAGCAAGAGAAGAACACAAGTATCCAAGTTGATACAAGGTGTTATCATTCCTCTTCATTAGCAAGAGAAGAACTCAAGGTATTCAAGAAGATACAAGAGTTATAGTTGTTAGGTTTTTGTAACACTTGTTACATCCTTGTTGTATCTTAGAATACATCAAGATTATCTTTCTTTTGTGAGAGTGTGAGTGAAGATCATTGTGATCTTTAGAGATAGTGAAGATCTCTTGAAGCCATTGGGCTTGTGTGTGAGTAGTCAAAGGATCTAGAGTAGTTAGATTGAGTTGAGTGAAGTGAGAGTTGATCTTTTTGATCTTGTTGAGATCTTGGTGATCTCTTGAAGCCATTAGGCTTGTGTGTTTGGTCACGTGGACCTTGGTAGATTGGTGCTAGGTAAGATTAGCACTCGACATCTAGCTTAGTGTCGGTAATAGTATAAGCGACGTATACGGTTTTCTCCGCCTAAAGGGAGGTTGTTGACATAGTGCTTGATACTCTCGAGTGTGGTACTCGGGGAGTGGAGTAGGACGAAGAAGAGCTTCGTAGCCGAACCACTATAAATCCTCTGTCTCGGTTTGATCTTTCCAACTCTACTCTTTACTTTTATTAGTTATCATTAGTTAGCTTAGTGTCTAGTTCATATTGGTGTTGATTGATTACACATATAGTTCGAATCAAAGTTTCCAATACCATACTTTTAAAACAAGATTTTTAAAAGGAATTTAAACCGGTAAACTATTCAACCCCCCTTCTAGTTTCCCACAAAATCAATGAAAGAATAACACTCATGAAAGAAAGAAAACAACTGATATTGATATGACAGTCAAAAAGGCTCAATACCTCACATGGTTGTGTTTGGGGTCTACCAAATTTAGTCCCTAATCATCTTCAAGAAAAACGACTACTAGTTGACTATAAGTTGAAAGATTTATTGCTCAATCATGTTATGGACCTTTCAAACTCAATTAAATCTTCATGGCAAACGATAAACAACATCAGGAAAAAAAATTACTTATTTATGATGGCTTATTCTTGCATTTTGATGAAAAATGAAGAAATCAAATTAGAACTCCCCCACCCTTAAACCATACATCGTCCTCGATGTATCCAAAAAGAAGTTTATGAGCATATAATATACAAACAATAAAGTGAAACTTCCCTGGATTTGGAGCTTTAAAGTGAGATGTTCTTCATTTTTGCTCCATAAACTGAGATGCAACCAGGATAGGATTGACAGCTTTTAGCCTTGTCTTGTTTCCAATGTGCTTAAGGAAGCCATG
This sequence comes from Artemisia tridentata subsp. tridentata, assembly GCA_021014915.2. Taxonomy (NCBI): domain Eukaryota; kingdom Viridiplantae; phylum Streptophyta; class Magnoliopsida; order Asterales; family Asteraceae; genus Artemisia; species Artemisia tridentata. The sequence goes on from CP139502.1 coordinate 327,368,182, forward strand.
AGTGCCATGAGTTGCTGAAATAAAAGCAAACTTAATTAAAACTAAAGCAAAGACACAAAATTAAAAGCATAAAACATTGGGTTGCCTCACAATCAGCGCCTTTCTTTAACGTCTTTGGCTAGACTTAGGTATGCCTCAAGTTGCATAGATCGGAAGTTCCAAGCTCATTTCCTCCATGTTGCACACTTGAAATCCTTCATAAAAAGGCTTTAGGCGATGACCATTAACCTTAAAGATTTTATCAGTACTTAAACTTTTGATTTCAACTGCACCATGAGGGAAAACGTTAGTAACAACAAACGGCCCGACCCAGCGGGAACGCAATTTACCAGGAAACAACTTAAGTCTAGAATGAAAAAGAAGAACTTTTTGGCCAACACAAAAATTCTTTCTAGAACTCATTTTATCATGAAAACCTTTAGTTTTTTCCTTGTAAATTCGTGAGCTTTCATATGCATCATTACGAATTTCTTCCAATTCCTGTAATTGTAACTTCCTGTTTGCTCCAGCATCATCTAATTTCATATTAAAATTCTTTACAACCCAATAGGCTTTGTGCTCTAGTTCAACAGGAAGGTGGCATGCTTTACCGAACACTAAACGAAAAGGAGACATACCTATAGGTGTCTTGTAGGCTGTGCGATATGCCCACAATGCATCGTCAAGTTTAACACTCCAATCTTTTCGGTTTGGGTTGACTGTTTTCTCAAGTATAGACTTGATTTCTCTATTAGACACCTCAGCTTGTCCGTTTGTTTGCGGGTGGTAGGCTGTTGAAACACGATGAGTCACATTATACTTCTTAAGCAAAGCCTCCATCACCCGATTGCAAAAATGAGTGCCACGGTCACTGATTATTGCTCGAGGTGTGCCAAACCTGGAAAAAATATTAGCCTTGACAAAATCTGCAACAACTTTAGCATCATCAGTTTTTGTGGCCTTAGCTTCCACCCACTTTGAAACATAATCAACGGCCAAAAGAATGTAAACATTGCCAAAAGAGGGTGGAAAAGGTCCCATGAAATCAATCCCCCATATATCAAATATTTCACAGACATTTATAGAAGTAAGGGCATTTGATCTCTATGACTTAAATTACCTGTTTTTTGGCAGCGTTCACATGACTTATAGAACATATATGAATCATGAAAAATATTTGGCCAAAATAATCCACACTCTAGTATCTTACGGGCTGTTCTTTTAGGACCAAAGTGTCCCCCACATACATGTGAATGACAAAATTCAAGAATAGATTGAATTTCAGTTTCATTTACGCACCTTCGAATAACTTGATCAGAACAATGTTTCCAAAGATACGGGTCATCCCACACATAGTATTTAGCATCACTTTTTATTTTGTTTTGTTGAGCTCTAGACAAATCATCAGGTAACGTTTTGGTAACTCAGTAATTAACAAGATCAGCATACCATCGATTTGTCGTTTGGACTGCGAAAAGATGCTCATCGGGGAACTCATCATTCCAAGAAAGTGGCTCTTCTTTTATCACTACTCGACTAAGATGATCTGCAACCAAGTTTTCAGAACCCTTCTTGTCCCGGATTTCCAGATTGAACTCCTGTAATAGAAGGATCCACCTTATCAGCCTTGGTTTCGCTTCCTTTTTCGCAAGTAGGTACTTGAGAGCTGCATGATCACAATAAACAATCACTTTAGTACCTAATAAATAAGAGCGAAACTTTTCTAAAGCAAAAACTATAGCAAGAAGTTCTTTTTCGGTTGTCGAGTAATTGCATTGAGCACTATCAAGTGTTCTTGAAGCGTAATATATAACATGGGTTGATCTCCCAACTCTTTGCCCAAGAACCGCACCAACAGCATAGTTGCTTGCATCACTCATAATCTCGAAAGGCAAATTCCAATCAGGAGGTTGTATGATTGGAGACGAAGTGAGCAATTCTTTCAGCTTATCAAATGCAACCTTGCAATCATCATCAAACTCGAAAGCTACATCTTTTTGGAGTAATCTGCATAGTGGTTGACTTGTCTTTGAAAAGTCTTTGATAAAGCGACGATAAAATCCTGCATGTCCAAGAAAAGAACGAACTTCCCGCACATTTTTAGGATAAGGCAGAGATTTAATAATATCTATTTTTGCTTTATCAACTTCAAGTCCTTTAGCAGACACTACATGACCCAAAATATTACCTTGATCGACCATAAATTGACACTTTTCATAATTAAGAACAAGGTTTGATTCAATGCATCTTTTAAGAATTTTTTCAAGGTTAATTAAGCATGAATCAAATGAATCGCCATGGACTGTAAAATCATCCATAAATACCTCTATGATGTCCTCTACATATTTTGAAAATATGCTTACCATGCATCTTTGAAATGTAGCCGGCACGTTACAAAGACCAAACGGCATACGACGGAAAGCAAATGTGCCAAAAGGGCAAGTAAAGGTAGTCTTTTCTTGGTCTTCTGGTGCAACCGGTATTTGATGAAAACCTGAATAGCCATCAAGACAACAATATTAAGCTCGACCCGCTAATCTTTCTAGCATTTGATCTATAAATGGGATGGGGAAATGATCTTTTCTAGTTAAAGCATTTAACTTTCTATAATCTATACAAATCCTCCAACCATTTTGAACTCGAGTGGTCACTAACTCACCATCAGAATTCTCAATCACAGTTACACCTGTTTTCTTAGGGACTACTTGTATAGGACTTACCCATTTGCTGTCCGAAATTGGATAAATAATACCTGCATCCAGAAGTTTATGGATTTCTTTCTTTACCACCTCCATTATAGGCGGGTTCAATCTGTGTTGGACTTGCTTTGCAGGGGTAGCACCTTCTTCCAAAAGAATTTTATGCATACACATGGCAGGACTTATGCCACTAATATCAGCAACCGTCCAACCGATTGCCTCTTTGTATTCTCTCAGAATCCGAATCAATCTTTCATCTTCCAATGGAGTCAACTTATTAGAGGAGATAATAGGAAGTGTGTCTCCTTCTCCGAGGAACAAGTACTTGAGATGATCAGGTAACTTTTTAAGCTCGAGTTTTGGTGCCTGCACAATTGATGGAAGAGGTTTAGCATTATTCAAAGGCAAACCAAGATAAGAAACAATCTTATTAACAGGTACAAGAGAGTTAAGTTCAGAAAATGCTTCTTGTAGATTCGAGTTTGGCTCAAGTTCGTGATTTGCACTTTCTGATATAGTGTTAGTAAGTGCCACCTTTAACGAATCATCATCATTTAGCTCAAAAACTTTCTGCACTAAAGAGTCAATAACATCAACACTAAAAACAGAATGTTCATTACTAGGATACTTCATGGAATCATATATATTAAACTTAATGACTTGACCATCAAATTCCATAGTAAGTGTACCCTCATAAACACAAATATTAGTCCTAGCTGTTTTTAGAAATGGTCTCCCTAACAAGATAGAAGGTGAATTAGAATGATTTTCTTTACCCATATCAACAACATAAAAATCCGCTGGAAAAACCAATTCCTTAACCTGAACTAATATGTCCTCTAAAACACCATCGGGGTATGCATAAGAACGATCACCAAGTTGTATAATTACCCCTGTTTCTTTTAATTTACCAACATTCATAGCTTCATATATAGAATGAGGCATGACATTAATGGAAGCTCCTAAGTCTAACATCGCTCTTTCAACCTCAACATTACCCATTTTACAAGGAATAGTAAACATACCTGGATCCTTGCATTTGATAGGCAACTTCTTTTGAATCATAGCAGACACATTTTCTCCTAACTGAACTTTTTCATTACCTTTGAGCTTTCTTTTCGACGTACATAATTCCTTCAGAAACTTTGCATATCGAGGTACCTGTTTAATAGCATCAAGAAGTGGAATATTTACCTCAACTTTACGAAAGGTTTCAAGAATTTCCTTCTCCTACTCTTGCTTTTTAGACTTTGCAAATCGACCAGGAAATGGAGGAGGTATCTTGATTTCATCTTGCGGCCTGGTTGTGTCCAATGGCTGATCAGTTTGAGACGTCGAGCCTTCCTTCACAACCTCTTTCTCCAAATCTCGTTTAGATGGTTTATGTGGCTGTTCTTCTAACACTTTTCCACTTCTCAAAGTAATTGCACTTACATTCTGCTTGGGGTTATTAATCGTCTGAGATGGCAATTTACCCGAAGCTTGAGATTCCAATCGGTTCACAGAGGTAGCCAACTGACCTATTTGGTTTTCTAGGTTATGAATGGTATTTTTGGTATCTTGTTGAAATTGTTGTGTGCTTGTTGCAAGCGTTTTAACAATATCTTCAAGAGACATGCTTGAATTTGATGATGACGGTTGTGAGTTGGTTGTTTGTTTAGGATATTGTTGCTGGAAATTGTTTGAACGGGATCCATAGCTAAAGTTAGGATGATCTCTCCATCCTGGATTGTAGGTGTTAGAGAAAGGATCATACTTTCTTTGTGGTGGACCTGGAAACCCTCCTACCGCATTCAATTGCTCCGGTGAGCCGTCTTGAAGTGTAGGACACATGTCAGTTGGGTGACCAACAATGGAACAAATTCCACAAGCTTTCACCTGTTGTGTATTACCCATAACCAACTTTTCCACAAGAGCAGTCAGATTATCCAAACGTTGATCATAAGAAGTGTTGACTTCACTAACACTTTTCTTTGGGCAGTCTTGTCTTGTACCAAACTGTTGTGAATTAGCAGCCATATTAGAGATTAGAGTCCTCGCTTCAGTAGGCGTCTTGTGTACCAATGCTCCTCCACTTGCAGCATCTATCATATTTCGGTCCATAGTTAACAGACCTTCATAAAAATACTGAATAAGAAGCTGGTCCGTAATCTGATGTTGAGGACAGCTAGCACAAAGTTGCTTAAACCTCTCCCAATACTCGTACAACGTCTCTCCATTGAACTGACGAATTCCACATATCTCTTTCCTGATATTTGCAGCACGTGAGGCAGGGAAAAAATTCTCAAGGAATTGTTGCTTCATCTGGTCCCATGTGGTTATGGAACCAGAAGGTAAGTAGTACAACCAATCTTTACCCTTGTCCGCCAAAGAAAATGGAAAAGCACGCAACTTGATTTGTTCTTCTGTAACTTCTCGTGGTTTCATTGTTGAACAAACCACGTGAAATTCCTTAAGGTGCTTATGAGGATCTTCACTAGCAAGACCACGAAAAGTTGGAAGTAAATGAATTAGCCCGGATTTGAGTTCAAAAGGGACAGTAAGTTGTGGGTATTGGATGCATAAGGGTTGTTGATTGATGTTTTGTGTCGCCATTTCCCACAATGTTCTTTCGGCCATGCTTTCTTCTTCTTGGTCACTATTAGTGACCTGATCAAACAAATCAGAAAGGAAGTTTGGTTCAGAAGTTTCAAGCCACGAAGGCGATGAACCTCTTTGAAAATTTCTTCTCCTAGCCTCTTTTCTCAACCTTTTAGCAGTCTTCTCAATCTCAGGATTGTATTCAAGTTCACCTGTACTAAATGATCGGGGCATTAAACAAGTTACAACTAAAAAATAAATAACAAAATGCAGCAAATAAAACTAAAAATGATTGATTAAAAAGAAATAAATCTAAGACACCAATCCCCGGCAACGGCGCCAAAATTTGATGGGTGTCGAATCCAACAAAAATAAATCCTACTTCTATTATTTTTAGTTAGCAACAAGTAGGGTCGATTCCACAGAGATTGGTTTAGACTATTCTTAATTAACCAAACAAGTTAACAGGGGGGGTTTGATTTTTAATTTGACAAACAAATAACAAGGAATAAAATTAAGAGATTAAACTAAGTACTATCAAGAGATATAATTGATGATAAAATACAATCTAGTCAAAGGTACAATCTAAGTATGAATCCATGGTTAATCATTGACACTAACACGTTTCAGATACTTGCGAATAAATTGATTATGGTTATTAACAAGCTCTAACAACCTGTCTCTCCTTAATGTGTTGATAAACAAAACAAGCTCTTTGATTACTTCTCTTATCAAACAACTAGTCTTAAACAAGCTCTTAAGACTTAATTTTTGATAGCATTATTCCTTAGAGTAACCACCAATTCTAATTGATAAACGCATAAGCTCGGTTCATCTAAACTAGATTACACATTCCCTTAACAATAATTGAAAACTTGACCATAATCAATATTATTAACTGCTACATATATTAGAACATTCAAGCAATTACGGACTTAAACTTCTAAATAGCAAAGACTAATTTCGATAATCAAATAACAAAGATTGATATTCAACTAATCAAAATAAGTTCAAACATTACTGAGAATATGCAAATATTCTTAAGTTCTGAATTCAGGAAATTAACAAGTCTCAAAACCTAATTGGATTCATGAACATAGAAAATCCTTCAACTAGAAAGTAAATAAATTAGCTACTCGTGACAAAAGGAAGAAATCACAACTAACGGATGGTGAGCCCTCCGTCTTTGATCTTCAATTGTGTTTCCGCGTTGGTGTCGTGTTCTTTGTTTTGTGATGATGGTCTTTGAGTAACTGTCCACCCCCTTTGTAAAAACCAACGAGCCCCTTTTGTAGTCCAACCCTCCACTTTGGTTAACTGATGCCACGATCTTCCATTCTCTCCTTTAGAATCGCTCTTTTTCCAGCTTATGTGAAGCCCATGATCTGATCTTCTTGTTGTAGTTTGGGCTCTTGTACAACGAGATCCTCCGACTTTCAAACTCTTGTTAATTTAGATCTCATCTTTTATGCCTTCAACAAGACATAAGTTTTGTGAGCTATTTTAATCCTCTAAAAATCAACCTTAATGTATATAAATGCATCAGTATCTAATTTGCTTCACTTAGCATAAAATACAAGTATAGTCCATCATTTAAGGCCATGTCTATTATAAATCATTAAGGAAGAAGTATGAATAATAGGTATATTACACACTTAACATGTGTGCATACACAATATAAAACACCTGCAGAAAGTAGTATTTGATGTCATGTACAAGATTGCGAAACTACAATTCTTGGGTGGATACAAGACAAAGATTTTGGTATGTCACGTGCAAGTATACTAGCTTTCTTTTTCCTCGTTTATGTATTCCTCGTATAAACGCATCAAGTATGAGGCTAAATGCGCAAATACTGGATATGGGTTCCTCCCCTTCTCTTTCTCTTCTTTTGGGAAACTTGAGAAGGATGCGGTGACCTTACGGAAGTGAATTCGAAAATTCTCGATGACTCAAAACATTGGAGCACGTGCTGCTGCTCATATTTTTAGTAGGATTAGCTTTTCTATAGCTAGAGGAGTGGGGGCCCAGTTAGTATCTCGGCTCCCTACTAACTTCTTGTAAATCCTATGAGTTTCTAATAAAATGATGTTTGCATGCTTGGATGTGACTGGCATCTCTCCATTTGCTGGTAGTGGGGCAACTTCATGGGCTCCTGGGGTAGCCCTGTGCAATGTTGTGGAGAAGAAAAATAGAAAGTATGCATCCAAATGTGAGGACAATGGATACAAGTTCATACCTTTCGCCTTTTCTACGTTCGGGGAATTCGATACAGAGGCTTTGAAAACACTTTCACGTATTAAGTCTATTGCCAATAGTCAGTCAAATAATGCTAAAAGTGGTGTTTTTATCTTTCATAGAGTTAGCTTTTGTATTCAGAAAGGAGTGGGAGCACAACTTGTGTATAGACTCCCATCCAACTTTATGTAAAATTTATTATGTTTAATGAAAATTTTATTATTAAAAAATAAATAATAATAATAATAATAATAATAATAATAATAATAATAATAATAATAATAATAATAATAATAATAATAATAATAATAATAATAATAATAATAATAATAATAGTTTTTGTCGGGAATTGGCTTTGAAAAGGGTTTCTAAAACCATCACCCTAATGGAGGCAATCCACAAACTTCATGATCCCCAGTGTGAGCTTCTTCTTCTTCGCAGTTGTGCCGGGGTTGCAAAATTATCTTATGCTTTGAGGACATGCTCCCCTTTGTATTTACAGGAGGCCCAGGTTCAGTTTGATCAGTCGTTACGTACTTCATTGGAGAAGATTGTTACCGCCTCAGGGCCGGGGTTCGGTGATTGGCAGTGGCAGCTTGCCACTCTTCCAATCAAGTTGGGTGGTCTTGGTGTCCTTTCAACGGGTGACATTATCCACTATGCTTTTCTCGCCTCTCGTTTGCAAAACGAGTGATCTACAAGACAAGATACTGGCTAATTTCGGTAATGTCTCCTATGGACCTTCTCTTCAGTATGCTCTTGATACTTTCAACGGTGCTTGTAACATTGACGCTCTCGCTGTCACCAACGACACTTCTGCCCCCCAAATGATGAAAACCTTGGCAAAGTGTTACTTTGGTGTTATCGAGAAAGACCTTGTTTCTAAGTACTCGCTAAGTCCAAGACAGGTCGCTGTTCTCAGTTGTATACGCGCCCCACATGCACAGGATTTCCTTTTCACAATCCCTATTGACGGATTGGGACAGAGGATGAACCATCGTCAATTCCGATCTGTGTTGTGTTATAGGCTCACCGTACCTATGTTCTCTGAAGGTAGCCTCTTCCCGAGTTATAATGTGCATCGTATGGACATATGGGGGGATCATGCGGTCCACTGCTCTAGTGAAGTGGGTGTGAAGTTCAGGCATAATCTGGTGCGTGATATCCTTGTGGATATTTGCTCTAAGGTTGGGATCATGGTGCGTAAGGAGGCTCCTATGGGGTTCCTTTCGGAGGTTGGGAAGGAGCTACGACCTGCAGACTTGTTATTATTTAATTGGCTTCAAGGTAAAGATGCATGCTTGGATGTGACTGGCATCTCTCCATTTGCTGGTAGTGGGGCGACTTCATGGGCTCCTAGGGTAGCCTTGCACAATGTTGTGGAGAAGAAAAATAGAAAGTATGCATCCAAATGTGAGGACAATGGATACAAGTTCATACCTTTTGCCTTTTCCACGTTCGGGGAATTCGATACGGAGGCTTTGAACACACTGTCACGTATTAAGTCTATTGCCAATAGTCACTCAAATAATGCTAAAAGTGGCGTTTTTATCTTTCATAGAGTTAGTTTTTGTATTCAGAAAGGAGTGGGAGCTCAACTTGTGTCTAGACTCCCATCCAACTTTATGTAAAATTTATCATGTTTAATGAAAATCTTATTATTAATAAAAAAAAATATAAAAAAATTAAAATAAAATAATAATAATAATAATAATAATAATAATAATAATAATAATAATAATAATAATAATAATAATAATAATTTTTCAAAATTTTTTAAACCAAATTGCTGGTTTTAACGGCTAGTTTTTTTAATTTTATTTTTTTAAACCAAATTATATTACTTTACAAATCTATTTAAACCCACTTTAAACACTCATTTTCACACACAAACTCCATTCTCACTTCCAAAAAATGTCTCAATTTCTTATTAACGATCCGTTTGTGAACACCCTCTTCAACATGTCGCAACCAAACTCGTCATCTTCGTCAGACCCTTCGACACCTTCATCCGCACAATCGATATCATCACAAGCTTACTTTCCCCAGGTTGGTACTCAATACTCTATGTCACCCTACACACAAGAACGTACAACTTTTCCAGCGACAACAATAACAAAACGAAATACTTAACCAACGATTCCAAAACCTACAACAACAACAACAAAATGCACCACCACCGCCAAACACGACACAACCCTCAAACCAAAACGAAGCCGAATCAGAGCCCGAATTAACTAGTGGTGTTCGTTGGTTATTGTTCGAGGAAACGTTATTAGCCGCGTGTTATGTTGCCATTTCCGAGGACAAAAATGTCGGAGCCGACCAAATTAAAGATTTGTTTTGGTAAAAGGTTCTACACGAGTTCAATTGAAAGAATTTCCAAATGCGTAACAAGGACATGATAACGAGTAAGTGGCATACGTTGAACCAAAATTGCCACAAAGTTCAATGTAATTTGGAAACGTTACCACCATATGGGTGCTTGTAATGGGAAAAACAAGATTGATTTTATGAACCGTGTTAGGAATGCATATCGTTAAGAAATAAAAGGAGGAAAAACGTTTTCTCAAGAAGACGCGTGAGAAATCTTGAGAAAACACTCCAAATGGGACACACCCACGCCTATTGATCTCACTGGACCCAGACGTGACGAGGTATTTGTAGATGATACGAGAGCACGTCCCCCTGGTAAAGAACGTGCTTCCAAGAAAACCAAATCCGAAACCTCGTTGAGCACCGCGGGAAGTAACCCGTTTGAATTTGGTGAAATTATGCATCATGAGTTTCGAATAAAACGAGAGGCCGCGGTGGTATCGTATGAGGCGTCAAGGAAGAAAGACGATGGCATACTAAAAATGGAAGAATTAAAGTTTCTAAATACTCCAACCGACCCGAATTTGCCACCGGAACGAAAAATGCTTATTGAAATGCAAAAAGATGAAATAATGAAGAAATATCGACAAAATTAGTTATTGTATTTTTCTTAGTTTCGTATTGTTTTAATTATTCTTATTTTTTTCGCTTTTTAAGTTTATTATTGTATTTTAATCTGAGTTAATGAAATTTAATTTATTTGGAAAATAGAAAATAAAATAAACTGGTAGGTTCCAAAAGGGTGGGTGTTAACATGTCATGGTACCTACTTTTTTTTATATATACTTTTTTATTTTTTTATTTTTGATGTGTTTGTGTTAAAGTGAGGATAGTGATGTGGCGCTGATGTGACACTAAAAAAGTGGTATTAAGATGTTATGATACCTTGTGCTCTAAGTAGTGTGTAAGCTAATATTCATTTAATTTCTTGAACGACTTGACTAGGGCTGTAAACGAACCGGACGAACACGAATGGAACCTTGTTCACGTTCGTTCATTTAATTTTAACCAAACAAATAAATGAACACGAACGCTTAAACGGACAAATTTTCTTGTTCATGTTCGTTTATTACGAAAATGAGTTGTTCATGTTCGTTTATGTTCATTTATTAAGACACTAAACAAACGCTAAATGGACATAAACGATCGAACATAAATGAATATAAACCAACAAACATAAAATTTATTAAATTATGCATCTAATATTGTTTTATAAGTGTTGTTTTGTTTAAATAAACTAATTTAAAATGAAACAATTAAAATATATGATATACGAATATAAATAAATAAATGAACATAAACGAATGTTAATGAACGCATAATCGGACGTTCATGAACATAAATAAACGGATGTGACTTTTGTTCATTTTCGTTCATTTAACTAAACGATCGTGAAATATTGTTCATGTTCGTTCATTTAATAAATAAACAAACTTTTTACCGAACGTTTCATGAAATGTTCACTGAAAGTTCAGTTCGTTTACAGCCCTAGACTTGACGGCTCAAAAGTTATGAGACTAATGGCTTACATAAAAAAATAGCTTTTCTATATTTTTTTTTATACTAGCTTTTTCTTTTTTACCACCAACCACCATCGCGACTCACCATCAAGACCCACCACGTACCACTATCGGTTCGGTTTGATTTTCAATTTTACGCTAAAAATAGTTTAACCGAACTAACCGAACCGAATAAACCAAACGAACCATAACTGAATCGATCAACATAGTTTTAAATAACTTGCCTACCATCTAGTCCCATTTACAGCTAGCCCATCCGTACAGGGCATGATACATATTTGGGATAGGCCTATACATATTTAACTTATACTAGTTACAAAAACTCAAAACCAATGTTTTAAGACCCGGTTCGACCCGGCCGGTTCAACCAGTTGAACCGGGAACCGGAGTGATGATTGGTCCGTTGTAAGCCGGGTTTTCATTGAAAGTTAAACCGGATTGAACTGCCAGGTTTTTGTCGACCCGGGATAAACCGTCGGACCGGAAACCATCCGGTTCATCATGTATTTAAGGAAAAGAAAGAGAATGATGTAACAATAGATGATGTCATCGACATGTTAGTTGTGTAAATGAACCATACCCTTTCTAATCTTATTGGATATCGATCTATTGTTGTTTCGGTTTCTGGTACGTCGGTGTGGAGTAACATGATGCAGTGATTCGATTGAAAATGGGGTTTATGTGTGAGGCGATTGAGAAAGGGGTTCAGGTTCTGTAGCTTGTTAATGAAGGGGAATGGGAAGAAAGAAGAAGTGTTAGGTGAACTCATGAGTCAAACATGTGTTAATATAATCTGATGGCTCATGTAACAAGGTACTGTGCAAGTGCATTACTAAAATCATTTTTTTATTTTTTCGTTTTAAGTATACAATAATAATACTGTACATGAATTGTCCTTGTTGGATGTCAAAATACAATTCATATTAGTTTGATAATAGGAATCCTATTAGATAGAGTAGTGTTCTTGTTATTAAACTAAAATACATTGCGTTTTTTTTGTAATACACTCTAAATACATGTAAATTTTGTCTTTTGGCATGAGGACCGGGTTGACCGGCGGTCTAACCGGTTGAACCGGTGACTCGACGGGGTCAATTAAAAACCCGTTGGTCAAAATAACTAAAAGCAACAACACTCCACGTCTTACCAAACGTGTCATCAAAGTTCAAAACCAGTCAAAGTCAAACTTCAAAAATGCAACTCGAGTCCCAAAATTGCTCCAACATCACCCTCAAAAAAACCCAAACACAATGTTAAATTTTGTGTTGGGTTTAAGGATCTTGTTTGGTTTAAGGTGAGGGAGGCTAATGATGAGGATGTGAAGATGGAGTTAGGGGATGATTTTGGTGAGATTGGGGAAAGTTTAGGGGGTGAAAGTGAAAGTTTAGGGAGTGGTGATGTATCAGATGTTGATGATCCTGTTAAAGGTTTGATTTTTAGTTTTCATATATTATTATACAATGTTAAATTTTGTATAAATATGTTAACTTTGTTGCTTGCAAATAACTTAAACTGAAAAGATATAATTTTTGAATGATTTATTGTATTTAGAGCATTAGGTATGCAATAGTGCTGCCACCTCGGCTTTTTCCCTATAACTCAAAACGTAGAACCTAACACAAAAACACTCTTTTTCCATCACTAAAATTATAGGACACCCCTGGGCCACAGTAATAAAACACATCAAAAAATAAAAAAATAAATGCCCTATGGCTTGGCCGGTGATTTTGGCACCATGCCCTATACCTCAAGGGCCGGTATGGCCTGGTGCCATAGGGTCCACCCCATAGGGTTATAACTATTTTTTCAACTAAGTTCTTTTGATGGTATTCTGCCTATTAGCTTTGTATGTTTGTATGCTTGATTTTCGCCTTATGTCTTTTAACTCTTTATTCTTGTTGTTGCACATTTTCACACATGCACATATATTTGAGCCCTCCCACCCGTACACTTACACTTGCCGGAGGTCTTTCATATACCGGTCTCCGTACTTTCGGGTTTATCCTGGGGTAGGGGTAGGATCGGTCTACATTCTACCTTCCCATACCCTGCCCCGGCGGGATTGGGTTTGGGTATGTCGTTGTTGTAATGATTTATTGTATTTACTGTTGAAGTTTATATTGAAAATTTAGTGTAACTTTTTATGATGAAAATGTTGACTTTTATATGAAGATGTTCAATTGAAGAATTACTTGTATACATCCAAAATTTAAGATATTTACTAGTAATATTTCTTGGTGATTTTCGCAAATTTTTGTTGTTAGCAAAGTATTATACGAAGATGTTAGATTTATTACTAACGTTTAATAATATGATATAAAATGATTTTTTGAATATACTTTGATTACACTAATTATACCAGTTCTTCAAATTGTGATGATCAGTATTGTTGGGATAATCCCGATCATTACCTCATAGATTCTAAGTTAAATAAGGTCGAAGGACCATTTACGCAATATATAAAAACTGTAGTCTAGGGACTAGTTTGTAATTGACACAAACTTGTAAAGTTGTGTCTGTTGGTTTAGTGTAACCACCACCACCACCAACGATTACCAACCATTACCACCAAAGGTTGCATCAGTTGGAAACCAAGACAAAACCGAACCATCACAATGGTTCAAGGTGTTGGTTCAAATAGTATAAATAGGGAATACTTGTAACCAATTCAAACATATCAATTTTACAGATTTCTCATAATAACAAATTTAGTATTCGTGTTTGATTTCAACGATCCTGAATATACCTGTGTATAAACCATCCATTGGAATCAGAGCCTTGATTAAACCGAAGTTTTTTCATCACTTGCCGATTGAAACCAAACGAAAGACGAAAGTGTCATCGAAATTCAAGGGGATTAGCCACCGTCACCGAAGTTCGACAAGGGGCTAATCGGAATTCACCGGATACACAGGGTGGCCAAACCTAGGTGGTTTTACCTCCACCGGTATCCTATCTATAAGTCATGAGGACTTACCTATCATCGAAGAGAGGAGAAGTTCACACCGAAAACCTCGATTAGGTTTCGGAAACAAGTAATCAACCTCATATTTCACCGGAGAAGACAAAGCTTCACCGGAACCACCATCACCGGCGCTCAATTAGGATTAGGGGAAGAACCTTAATCGGAGCTCTCAATTAAAAAAAAAGAACCGAAAAGGGGAGAAGCAAAAAAAACCCACACCCGTAAGTTTTATAACAAACTTTTTTATCCTTTTTTTTATATATAAGTTTTATTTTTTATAAGTAAATAAGTTTTATTTACTTATACTTAAATTTTATTTATTTAATTACTTTTAAAATATAACTTATATTTAAGAAGGAGGGTGGTGTAGTTTTTTTTTTTCAAGAAAAAAAATAAAAAAACAATTAAAAGTTATTTTAACAAAACCTTTTCAAAATGACTGGGAAAAAAAATCATAATAACAAGGAAATCGGTTCAGCGACCAGTTTCCAATGTCTTATGTTGACCAACTCAAACTTCAACATTTGGGCAATCTGGATGCAAGTAATCTTAGAAGCAAATGATTTATGGAAAGTGGTAGAACCACAACCAAATGCAGAAATTGACAACAAAACAGATAAAACTGCGATAGCTTTTATTTTTCAAGCATTACCGAAAGATCAAGTCCTCCAAGTTGCAAAACATAAATCTGCAAGAACAATTTGGGACGCTTTGAAGACAAGACACGTTGGAGAAAATCGTGTGCAACAAGCAAAACAACAAACATTAAAGGCAGAATTTGAGGCATTACAAATGGAAGAAAATGAATCAATATATTCATTTATTTCAAAGATTTCAAGTATCACAAGCAGGGCAACAAATGTCGGTTTAACCTTCGAAGACTCTACTCTAGTACGAAAATTGCTAACCGCAGTACCAGACAGATTCTTACATATAGTTGCATCAATTGAACAATACTCGAATCTGGATAACATGTCTCTAGACGAAGCAATTGGAAGATTGAAGACATTTGAGGAGAGGCTAAAATGCAAAAAGGAAAAACAACCAGATAGTCAAGAAAAACTTATGTTTTCCCAGCATGATAGTCAAGGGCTATCTTTTAGAGTACAAGGAAATTTCAAGGGCAAAAGCAACCAAGGAAACAATTACTGGTCAGATAAGAAGAACTAGGAATCTACTCAGAATAACTTCAAGAAAGACAAAAAGAAATTTGTACGCAACCTAAGCAAGACAAGATGCTACAAATGCAAGAAACCTGGTCACTACGCCAGAAACTGTACTCAAAAGGATCCAGAAGAAGATCAGTCAAATCTCATTGAAGAAGACTTGGAGCCAACACTACTGATGGCTACCATCGAAGAGCATCATGAAGTATTCTTAAATGAAAGAAACTTCGAACCACCGAAGACATCACTGGGTGAAGAAAGTATGTGGTACCTAGATAATGATGCAAGCAATCACATGACATGTGTGAAGGAACATTCCAAGGAGATTGACGAAAAGATCACAGGAAACATACGATTTGGAGACGGATCATACGTAGAGATTATAGGGAAAGGTTCTATCCTATTGGAATGCAAGAACAAGGAACAACGTGCTATATCACAAGTTTATTACATTCCGAATTTAAGAACTAATATATTGAGTTTGGGTCAGTTAACAGAGAACGGTTGCAAAGTAGTAATGGAAAAGAATATACTACTCTTGTACGATTCAAACGGAAACATACTACTTAGAGTTACGCGGTCAAAAAACAGGCTATACAAAGCGAACTTGAGAATAGGGGAACCAACATGCTTACTAGCAAATCTACATGATGAAGCATGGCTATGGCAAGCAAGATTGGGTCATTTAAACTTTAGATCCCTAAAGTCTGTGACCACGAAGAACTTTGTTTAGGGAATACCTTGTATCAAACACTCAACAGATATCTGTGACATTTGTTTGATAGGAAAACATACTAGAGCTCCATTTCCACAACAAGCGAAATACAGATCCAAAACAACATTGGAATTGATTTATGGAGACCTATGCGGACCAATTTCGCCACCAACACCTTCGGATAAAAGGTACATATTTCTATTAGTAGATAACTACTCTAGATATATGTGGGAATATTTTTTGAATTCAAAGGATCAAGCATTCGGTGTATTCAAAGAATTCAAGACAAGGGTGGAGAAAGAACATGGAACCAAGATAAAGACATTTAGAACAGATAGAAGAGGGGAATTCACATCAAATGAATTTCACAAGTACTGTAAGGAGAACGGGATAGTCAGACAATTAACTGCACCATATTCACCTCAACAAAATGGCGTCGTCGAAAGGAAAAACAGGACAATACTTTCTACTACAAGATGTATGATGAAAGCAACAGGGATGCCACAAAACTTTTGGGCTGAAGCAGTTAGACATGCAATTTTACTATTAAATTGCACACCGACAAAATCATTAGAAGATGTTACTCCTTACGAAGCATTGAAGGGCAGAAAACCAAATCTTCAACATATAAGAATATTTGGATGCATAGCATACGCAAAGGTACCTTCACAACATCTTACTAAATTAGATGATAGAAGTATACACATGGTATACTTTGGTAGTGAACCTGGATCAAAAGCATATCGCTTATTTGATCCAATATCGAAGAAAGTCTGCGTCAGTCGTGACGTAAAATTCAAAGAAGACGAGACATGGAATTGGAAGGAATGCGTCAAAGATTTTGATCCAAAAGAACCAGAATGGGGTGATTTCATTATACAAAATAATGAAACACAAGAAACAGAGGAGGTTCAACTTGATTAAGAAAGTGAAACAGAAGACGATGTCCTTACTGATAACGAAAATGAAGAAACACCTTCACCTACCAATTCACCACCTTCAAACACTATTGAATATAGTCCAAATTGTGGGAAACTAGAAGGGGGGTTGAATAGTTTACCGGTTTAAAAACTTCTTTTAAAAATCTTGTTTTAAAAGTATGCTATTGGAAACTTTGATTCGAACTCTATGTGCAATCAAACAACACCAATATGAACTACAAACTAAGCTACGTAATAATAACAAATAAAAGTAAAGAGTAGAGTTGGAAAGATCAAACCGAGACAGAGGATTTATAGTGGTTCGGCTACGAAGCTCTTCTTCGCCCTACTCCACTCCCCGAGTACCACACTCGAGAGTTTCAAACACTATATCAACAACCTCCCTTCAGGCGGAGAAAACCGTACACGTCGCTTATCCTATTTCCGACACTAAGCTAGATGTCGAGTGCTAATCTTAGCTAGCACCAATCTACCAAGGTCCACGTGACCAAACACACAAGCCCAATGGCTTCAAGAGATCACCAAGATCTCAACACGATCACAATGATCAACACTCACTTCACTCTACTCAACTAACACTAACCTAAAGACCCTTGATCTTCTTGATCAATCACACAAGCCCAATGGCTTCAAGAGATGTTCACTATCTCTATAGATCACACTTGATCTTCACTCTCACTCACAAAAAGAAAATAAACTTGATGTATGCTAAGACACAACAAGGTTGTAACAAGAGTTACAAAAACCTATCAACTATAACTCTAGTATCTTATTGATTACTTGAGTTCTTCTCTTGCTAATGAAGAGGGATGTGAACACCTTGTATCAACTTGGATACTTGTGTTCTTCTCTTGCTAGTGAAGAGGTATGAAGAGGATCACTTGAAGGATGATTGGATCACTCTTGAAACAAAGAAAAACTAATCTAATTGACCCTTAGAAGTGAAAGGTGTGAGAGGAATTAGTTAAGGGATTTTTCTGTGTGTGAAGGGTGCCTAAAACTGTGAAAGAGGTGGGTATTTATAGGCAAAGAAAATCTGAACGTTACAATTCAAAATGGTACGGACGGCTCCACTAAATGACCCACGGCTCCGTTAAATTTAACGGTACCGTGGAGCCGTGGTAGACTAGGACGCTCCAAATTTTTTCTTTTCTGGTGAAAACTTATTTGGGGAAGGTTGGAGCTGATTTTGGGGGGAAAAATAGCTGTTGTGATTTTCAAACTTATTTTTCCATTAAAACATTTCTTAATATTTCAAAAATAATTTGTCATGTGTATTTTTGAAAAAATGTTTTGTCCCATTTAAAATGTGAATTTTCAAAACATGAATTCACTTCTTTGATCACTAGTTCAAGTTGTAACTTTGTTCAAGAGTGATTTGCGTAGAAACGGGATCTTCCGATTAAAAACTTGTTAACGTTAATTTTAACGTAACGTGAGTTCACATTTTGTCATCCTCAAAACGTGAAGTAATCGAAAGATATAAATAACGTTTTTAGAACATTATTTGCATCAACAATCTCCCCCCACTAGTACAGATTTGGCCTACGGTCACACCAAAAATGTGTGACTATATGCATATAGTCACACACGTTTTTTTGGGTGTGTGTGACAAAAATTCGCGCCACCGTAGGTGCTATATGGTCACATTGTTTAGTTTGTGACCGTTTTCATTGAAAAAGAGTGACCAAAACCCGAATATGTGTGACCAATTAGGCACAAGTTTTGTTGGATTTATCAGTATGTGTGACTATTTCCTATTCTATGGCCACATGAATATATAATAAATGTGACGTTTATGATGATTTAGTCACACAACGTGTGTTGGTTTTTTCGAGTTAGTCACATACAATTTAAAAAACAGTAGCCAAAAGTGTGAATAAGTGTGATTATATGTTGTTTAAAGTGAATAAATGTGTATTTTGTGTGACTATTGATCATTCAATGGTCACATGAATTTTTAGTTTGTGTGGCCTTTTGTAATATTTAGTCACACAAAGCATGTTTGTTTTAGGTATTTAGTCACATACAATTAAGCAAAAAGTGGCCAAAAGTGTTAATAAGTGTAACCATATGCTGTTTAAAGTGAAGAAATGTGTATTTTGTGTGACTATTGATCATCCAGTGGCCACATGAAATATTTTTTTTGTGTGGCCTTTTGTAATATTTAGTCACACAAAGCATGTTTGTTTTGGGTATTTAGTCACATACAATTAATCATAAAGTGACCAAAAGTGTTAATAAGTGTGACCATATGCTGTTTAAAGTGAAGAAATTTGTATTTTGTGTGACTATTGATCATCCAATTGCCACATGAATTTTTTTTTGTGGCCTTTTGTAATATTTAGTCACACAACGAATTAAACAAACAGTAACCATAAATGTTAATAAGTGTGACTATATACATCTTTTAGTCACATTTAAGAAATCAATATATATCAAAACAAATTCAAATACAATAAAATTGGAATGTATATAACTGAACCACTAATACATATCATATAAGCAGTAATAACTATATGAACCAACAGTACTAACCTATAACTAACAGTTGTAACTAATACACTAGCAGTACTAACAGTTGTAACTAACACACTAAGAAGTACTAACTATATGAATGCAAGATCTATCTGATCTTCCTGCTTCAGTCCATAATTTTTTATGTGTATGTATGTAGCCTGGGATGCAGCTCCAAGATCCCTAACTTGTTCCTCGGCCAACCCAGCTTCACCTGGAACTCACTGATCCGATATTCCAATATATGGTAACTACAAAGAATTCTTTTGTGGGTGGTGATTATAAATTACCAACGATATGAGCTTTAGTAAGTCTTTCTCGAGTCACCCCTTGAGAAATCAAAAACCTCCTCACTCAGAAGCTGCAAAAAGAACCATCTATACTTAACCACATCGAAAAAGTGACACTGTTTTAAGAAACTAAGCAGCAGCAGGTTTCTTTGCTGGTGCAGAAAGATCTACACGCTCGAAATAGCATAAAAGAAAAACACTAACCCGCCGAAGCTCACTAGCAAAATGTGCCATTTCTCCTTGCTGACTCGATAAAGAGCCTTGAAGCTCATCAAAGATAGAAAGTCCTTTTGCAGCTTCTTCCGCAAGTAGCTGATTAAAAGAGAGCAAATGTAGTCAATAACTGCTAATGCATACAGAAATATATTACAAATTAAATATGTCTTTACTTACTTCTTCGGCAGAACAAGCATTTGAAGATAACAGAGAAAATACACACATTATATACACATATAGTACCTTATCATTAACATTGATGAAGGTGTGACAAAATTTCTCAATGCATTAAAGTTGAAAAAACAGTTAACCATTCGACCAAGTTAACAGATAATGTGTTTAGAAGATATGATGCATACCAATCTTCATAAACAATTATTCATTGTCCTTGAGTGATTTTTCTAGATCAGACCGCAGAATACATGCTTGATGAGCCAGAGCATTTTCTGTTTACAATGTTCATCAGTATATACTATATACAACCAGTAAAGAATCAAATAATTCAACGTCTAAAAAACATCCATATATACCTGCTTTTTTCTATTCACTTATGATAAAATCTCGCTCCTTAATAACATACTGACATCTTTTTAATTCTTCCTGAGTATTGGACAGCGCCTTAGTGGTCTGATCCAAATTGTTCTACAGACCATATAGACAAGATAGCAGTCAGCAAGCAGTAAGTATAGCAAAATAAGATGTCCAACAGCAATAAGTTTTTAAAGTTACGGCCTTTTCATCTTCAATTATCTCTGTTGGACCGCCATGGCAAGTTGTGAATTAGTATATGGAAAGTAGATTGTCATATCAGCCCCAGGAGACACAATGTTGAACTTTGGATCAAACACATCAATACCGTGAACAACCCTATAGAGTCCTGGGAGAGTAAAAGATGAATGACTCTCGTATTGTCCAACCGTATTCTTCCTGAAACCAATTTATGAACACAATAAGCTAATTTTTTTGTTGACATGTAGGAGAATCGAATGGTACACCAACACCCAACCCAACCAATAGCCGACCAAGTATAAGTACATATGGGTCCGGTGCACCAGCCATGCCTAGGGACCCAATTGCAAAAACTACATCCGCAAGAATAGTGGCTCTTTTACGCCCGTATGCATCATTTATCCAACCACCAGCAGCAGATCCTATCATTGCTCCCACTAAAGCCATGCTAACAATCGTCTCCTGTATATACAGGTATTAGAATTGTTAAAATAAAATCCTTTCTGGATTTTTCCTATTTTTTATTAGTTCCTTAAATAATGCATATTGTCAAACATTCAAACGACTTATTATTACAAGTTTAAATACCAGAAAGAACGCCTGGCTAGTAGTACAATTTATGGATGGTGAATCAAATAATTAGCGGCATACCATCACAAAACTCATAAAAATGGTCAACTAGGCATCCCATATTATGGTGATGGTGAATCAACTGTAATTTGCGTACCAAGTTCAGCGTTTAGCTGTATAGCTATAAGCATTTGTATTGAATGTACAAAAGGCTAGGATACAAAGACTTCTAAATTACCAACTCTTGATTACAACTCATTTTAATATTAAATGGCTTGGTATAGATTTTTTGTTCCCTAATTTATATTGTGTTTACTGAGTAAATCCACATTTTCTTTATTTGCAAAAATCTTGTTTATACATAACCAGATATGCTGTAGTTAGCTTTAGATTAAACAGATTAAATATGTTTTCACCACCTGTCCATCTCACATAAAACCGAACTAAGTAAAAATATAGATTAATTGTGTTACCATCATCTCTTCTAAACCAAACAAAGTAGAAGCAGATATGCGATAATGATAAAGTTTATCATGTCAACAAGAATAATGCTTAACAAGATGATATCTAAACAAATATACTCCACACATATTACTTTTCGGACTACATGATACAATTAACTGTCAACATTATTCAAACAATGGTTATAATCAAATCAAACCTGAGTGCAAAGACGAAGTAGAAAGTACTGAGAACTCCCAGCAATTTCCTCAATTTTCATCCTGGCATGACAAAAATATAAAATCAGAAGTTAATATCATAAACACACTATAAATAGGGAGCTCTAACTCAATCAAAATAAGCTAAATAACATGAATAATAGAACAGATAACTTTTCTAGTTTGTACCAATGAATAATCTTTTCCCGATCTAGGGGACTTCGACGATGAAGAACCCTAACTAAAGATATAATACAATAAAGTAACTAATTTATGGATAAAGGAACTTGAAATTGGTGTCGATGGCTCCACAGGCGACTGGTGGATGGTGACTAGTGATGGTTTTGGGTTGACCGCAGAGACTAGAGAGGCTGTTAGATAGATTAAGATAATTAGTTTGGGGAGAATATGAAGATGAAGTGTGAGATGTGAGAAAAAAGATAGAGATGGTGGAGGGGCAATTTGATTTTGGGGAAAAATTTAGGCGGGCTACTGAAAAGTTGAGTGAAAAGTTAGAGTGGGAAATTTTATTTTAGAAAAACCAAGTGCGGGACATGGAAAAAATAGTGGTCACTTTTAAAAATAATGGTGTGACAAAATGTTTAGTGTGACAATACATGGCATTTGGTCATAGTGTTCAAGTGTGTAATATATATTTGTCACTTTTAAATGTATATCGTGACTAATTAATGCTTCAAACTTACTTTTTAGTTGTCACACATTTCAAATTCATATGTGGCTAAATATTCAGCAAAAAATAACAGTCACATTTAAATAATGTGTGACAAACTTGAGTATATGATTTAGCCACATACACAATTACTTCGTGTGACCATGTATGGATTTTGGTCACACTTTTCAATTGCGTGACATATATTTGTCACATATGTATATATATAGTGTGACTAATGTTTTAACTTTATTTGTATCCGTCACACGTCCCAAATTATAAGTGACTAAAAAATAAAAATAAAATTTACCAGATACGTATAGTCACGAAAATATTCAAATGTGTGGCTGTAGCCTCAGGTGTAATTCTGAAATGGTCACACAAGTCGGATCAAATGTGGCTGTTTATTTTATTCTGATACATTTAGTCACATAAAAAAGTTAGTGTGTGGCCGTTCGAAAAACTGCATGTGTGACTAAATCCTATTTTTGTACTAGTGCCCTTTTTGATGATGACAAAATATAAACTTATTTTAGGTTAAAGTTAAATTTAACAAGTTTTTAATGAGTTTACTCCCATTTCTCCCCCTTTTTGTCAAATCAAAAAGGTGGTTAAGCCTCCCCCTTGATGTGTACTCCCCCTCATTTGGAGAACACAAAGGAATCGAGCAATGGATCGTGCTACAAAACAAAGTTAGACAACAAATGTACAATATCTAACAAGTAGCACATAAGACAAATATCCAACCATAATAAAACAATTATGGCTAAGTAGCCAAAATGAAAAGCCCATTACATAAACATAAATTAAATGTCATACATAAGTATGACTACATTAGGAAAGCAAATTAAACTAACAAGAAGACACATAAACTTCTAAAGTAACATGAGGCTTCTAGATTTGCTTCCAACTTCAAAAGGGTTCCTAGGTATTTATTGGGAAAGACTAAACATGACTATGTTTAGTTGGATGGGCTATGTGGTGGTGGAGGTGGTAAAATGATGGGTCCTTGTGGTGGTGTGAGGAGGTGTTCAAGGTAGGAGAATTGAAGATTCAATTCATCTCTAAGGCCCATGATAAGGAGTTGGTTGTGGTGACAACAAGCACAACTCAAGGTGTGTGGTTGTAGGGGATAAGGGATGGGATGACCCATTAAATGTTGAGGTGATGGTGATAGGGAAGATGATGATGTGTTGGTGGTAAGTTCAAAAGGTGATATGGGTGATAGGGCTAGTGTGAGGGCTAAAGGTTGTGGTAATGGTGAAGATGATGGGGTGAAGGTTAAAGGTGTGTTGGTTCTAAAGGTTGTGGAGGATGAGGATGTTGGTTTGGTTGATGTTGCCTTGGATGGAGCATGGGGTGTAGTGAAAGAAGATGATGATTTGGTTGAGGCTATGGGTGTGTGTGTATCATCATCATCATCATCCAAGGTGAGATCAATGAAAATTGTCTCTTTGGTGTTTGGTGAGATTTGTGATGTGTGAGTACTCTTGATCCATTGATCAATTTGAGTGGTTTCATTTGTTGGTTTGATGTAGAATTTTTTCTTCTTGAATACCCTTGATCCCATGATGGTGATATGGTGAGTGTGAAGGTGTAAGGATGGGTGTAAGGATGGCAATGCATAATGTTAGCTTAAATAGCCAAAACATAAGCATGCAAGTTTGAAATGTTGGATTTGGGGATTTGGGTGCATGGGAATCAGGTTTTGGTTGCAGATTTTCTGGAAAAGATAGTCAAAAAGTGGAAGAGAATAGCAGTTTTCGTCTTCCAGAGGCACGGCACCATTAAAGGTGCTACGGCACCACTAAATTTAGTGGAGCCGTGGCCTATTTAATGGAGCCGTGGGCTCTTTTGACCTTCTTTCCAAGTCTGCAGGTTTCAGGCAGCCTAAATGGGGAAATTTCTGGGGAATCCATTGGCTGCAAATCTCAAAGCCTCAAATTACTAAGCA
This sequence comes from Artemisia tridentata subsp. tridentata, assembly GCA_021014915.2. Taxonomy (NCBI): domain Eukaryota; kingdom Viridiplantae; phylum Streptophyta; class Magnoliopsida; order Asterales; family Asteraceae; genus Artemisia; species Artemisia tridentata. The sequence continues at coordinate 327,392,966 of CP139502.1, forward strand.
CATAGAATTCCTAAAGCTAGTTTCAACTAGCAACTAACTTGATCATGTGATCATCTATGTATTTAGGCAACTATTAAGCATGCATGAATTCAAGCATTTTTAACATCTAGTGCATGTAATAAAATAAACTAACATGCAAGATAAAGCAACATGAGGATTAATTAACAAGAAAATTAATCATGTTCAAGTGTTAAAAGGAAACACATCAAGCAAGTTAATGTATTAGGCAACAATGCCACAAACTATTAGTAGTATCTTAAGCATAATACTTATATTAATAATACTACTTAAGTTATTTCCATCTAATCCTTTCTTTTCCCCAACTTCTTAATTTTGTTTCCAAGTCCTTTGATCGCCTTGCCGATGGACTTGAATCCCCCGATAGTTTGCTCATGCATCTCCACTTGTCTATTGTACATTGAGGTTTGCCTTCTCATCATGTGGGATAGATTTACCATCCCATTTTCGAGGTCGGTTGTACGTCGAAATGATGAGGTATCAAGATTACGAAAGTAGGTGTCGGGAGAAGGGATTTGAGAGCTAGAAGTTCCTTCTTCGTTCACCTCATCATCGTCCTCATCCATGGGTTCAGATGATTATTCGTGACTGAAGGAGGAGGATGAATGGGGAATATCGGAAGTGGATTTACGACCACGTTTGGACCCTTTGTCCTTACGTTGCTTTGTGCGACGTTGTGGTCCACCAAGTGTGTGCATAACCGGATTGACTAGGACATAGTCGACACTTTGAAGATGTGGGAAATGTTCCATGACCCACCTGAATAAGCGAGTAAGCAACATGCCGTATGGCATGAGCTCATCGGACTGACGATGAATGTTGGCCATCCGTTTGACCATGTAGTATGCGAGGTTGAAAGGTTCCTCGATACTAAGACAGTAGAGCATAAGGGCAAGACTTGCCGGTACGTGATCACGGTTGCCCGCAAGGCTTAACACATTTTCACGTAGAAGAAGTTCCCAACTTCTAAGGTCGGGACGGAGTTCCCTGAGATAGATTTTGGATGGGTCGAGAAAGACAACGGATCCATCACGTTTTTGGTACGTGTTGGCGACTCGAGGAATTTGGATAATTTGTTTGATTACTTCAATGTTGGGAATTTGGGTACTATAGGCACCTTCTATCCCAACATTGTAGTAAAGAGACTCTAGAGAATGGTCGTTGGTGTAAGCACACTGACCATATGAGGGAACACCAAGAATTTCACCAAACTGAGTGACAGACAGGGTGATATTTTGGTGTTGAATCCAAAAGTCAAGAAAGACGTTACCGTCAGAGTCAGTGTAGGTACGAACACGACTGTAAAATTTGAGAACGAAAAGGGGACATATTTGATCGTTTATTGTCTATAAACAATCAAACCGAATGGAAGGGAAACAAGCACTGACTCTATCTGACATGACATAAAGTGCATCGACTACACGCCCTTCGTGTATGTATCGTGTTAGCACTTTGGAAAAATAAGCTTTTTGTTCATCAGTGATGTTTGGGTTTTCAAGTGTTTCAATGATGTATTTTCGGGTTAATTGATAATCATTCCGAGGCATTGTTTGTCTACAAAAAATATTTTTGTATATGTTAGTTCGTTGCATTTTAATGATTAGACTTCTAGTGTGTGTGCCTAAATGCAAACAATGTGGAGGTGCGGCAATCTCGACTCTAAAATTATCCTAATGAGATTGCCCAAACGCTCCTAACTTCACTTTTGCTCAATCAAATATGTCGAACAATACATATCAATTATGTACTTCGAGCCATATTTGAGAGTTCATGTATGCATGCAAAAACGTTTTTAATTTGCATCAACAATGTATGAAAAAGGTTTCATGATCCTAGACTTGTGCGGTTTTTCGAAAAAAAAAATGATCGAATTGGGGTGTTTGGCCAATGCCTCAACATGGTGCTAATCAAGCTTTAAGATTGAAAAGCTTTAATGCAGAACGTTCCTAATCCAATTTTAATCATCCTAAACATGATTCCATTACAAATAATCAATCATAATCCGAATTTAGTGATTAATTTCGGATTAGGTTTTGTAACATAAATGGGTTTTTGGAAATCCTAGGTTTAGGGAATCATGTGAATACTACATTGTCTAATCCTAGTCTTAATTTCACAAGGGTTTAACTAATTTTGAAAATCCCCAATTCGGATTTATACTCAAGAACAAACCCTAGACTCAAATTAAAAGAAAATAAGAGTGAATTACTTACAATTGATGATGTTGTGGTTAGGATTTGTTAATTCCAATGCCTCAATCTTGATTTGCAAGAGTTTAGTTGAATTATGGTGTTATGGTTCGATTTTGACAGCAAGTGGAAGAGGTTTTGTGTGTTTGGAAAATTTGTGCAGAAGAAAACATTAGTGGAGCCGTGGCTCTTTAGTGGAGCCGTATATCTGATGGTCCAGTTTTTCTTCTGTTTTGACTTTTGGCTGATTAATCTTACTTATTTAGTAAGACTTTTTGACACGAGGAAAGAAAAAAGTTTATACCTAATAAACTTTTTGACGAAAGATGATTAAATGGGATGACCGGAAATGACCTTAGTGTTTCCGAGGAAATTGACTAAGACGTCATTGGATGAGGATTTACTTCTAGTATTTCCCGTGAAATAAATAGAAGTTATGAGTTGTGTTTAGGAGGATGACTATAATATTTCCCATGAAATATTTAATTAGTCGGAGTACGCGACACAAGGAATGACTAGATATTTCCCGTGAAATATTCATGAGTCATGTGACGACTGAAAGATATGACTTAAAAAGTCATGAACGATTTGTAGAGAATGACTTCAATGTTTCCCGTGAAACTTTTGAGAGTTCATAGAAGAGATGAAAGGTTATGAGGTATGACGTGACGGATGACTTTAATATTTCTGAAGGAATATTCAAATAGTCATGAGCGGGATGAGAAGAATGACTTGAAAAGTCATATGACGAGACGCGTTAAATGACGTTAATATTTCCAGTGAAATATTATGAAGTCATGGTATAAGGCTTAGGGAATGACTTGAAATTTCTATTGAAATATTCAAGAGTCATGAGTCGAGAATAGAATGGAAGTGTGAGATGACTTTAATATTTCCATAGAAATATTGAAATAGTCATGAGCGGGATATGAGGAATGACTTGAAAAATCATATGATGAGACGTGAGAAATGACATTAATAATTCCAATGGAGTATTAAGAGGTCATTTGACGAGAATGTGAAGGTTAAGGTGAGAAGAAATACTTTTCAAAGAAAAGATTTCTCATTCGACGTTATCATGACGGAGGAGATGTCTTTCCACGGGGAGATGACGTACTTCGACGAGCTTCGTTCATGAGCAAACTAAAGGGTTCCCGGACAAGTCTAATGGCATCTTGACTGCTACTCTTCGCAGGGAGTTGTCTCATCTATAGTGTTTGTTGTCATGCCTTTCCGGCGCTTGCGTACTCGGTTTCGGTCATGGTGACAATAAGAGTAGTTTGTTTCTTGGGGAACCAAGATGTTTGTTAATCAACCTATGAAGGTACAAACATTACTCATTATGTTTCAACCCACATTAACTCTCACATTATCAGAGTTGGTATAGAAACATTTTCTACATCAATCTCCTCAAGATATCGAAATCTCAAGTGTATAGTATCTTTAATGTATGGTATGATACATTAAACACTTTGATGTAAGAAGTTTTTTTTGGATACTTCTTACAAGTGAGCACAAAGCCAACACTATTCATGATAATGGACCTACTTGCCGTTAGGTAAACTGCTTTACCTATTATGCCCCTAACCTAGTTATATCCTCGCACTCACCTTCTTCGTCTCTTGTGAGTTTCGCATTTGCGGATATGGGCGTTATTGTCAATAGAGACTATTACTTAAACTATGTATCTCATACATATAGTATACATAAGTTTACAGGGATACTTCATTTAGGCAAAATATGTGCAAGGAAGGGAACTTGATTCACTCATCAATGCTTAATTCAAACTTGTCACGCATGATCTTCAAGCGATCATCGAACATTTCTGGACAAGATGAATTTGGCATGATGAGATGTGAATAGAGTTTCTGTGTTATAGTGCCTACCATGTTAGATTCTAACTACACTATTTCATGCCAAACATTACTACTAACAAAGGGTGTTTTAAGAAAGCGTACCTGTGCCTGAGGTGTTTGCTCTTAAAACTAGAAGACTAGGGTACCTTTGTTGAATGTTAAGCATGAAAGACACTACTTGACTATTGCGTCACCGGATATGCTTGATAACGCATCATACTCCTTTTTGTTGTACTCCAAAGTTTATTTACACTCATGTTTTCCTAGCAAAACAAATGTTCAAACATCTGGTCCCCAATATCTCATGGGTCCAAAGTTGTTAGAGTTAAACATCCTACGCATTTGTTGCGTTAGTTTAGGATGTGAGAATGGAGGACACATTTCCCATGGTAAGTAACTTTGTGATGGACGATCATTCCAAGTTACGGGAAAGTTACTTGGATGATTTTGTCTTCTAAAGTTACCTCTCGGTAGAGGAGTTCTAGACCGAGGTTTGGGAGAGTTTACCTTTCTAGGTGGAGGAGTAGTTGACCTAGTGTCACACTTTACAAATCCATGTTTGGGAGATGACAATGGTTTGTTAAAGCCTTTGGTTTCCTCTCTATTTGGAGTAGACACTCTAGTTTTATTTACAACTACTTGACTTGGTTTAGGACTTAAGTTACTTTTCAGAATTGACCCAGTTTTGTCCTCAGCACCACACGGTACCACGGTACCACTAAATTTAGTGGTGCCGTCCGTAGCTTTAATGGTGTCGTCACCTTCAGACATGGACTTTTCAGGCATTACAAATTTTACTTGTTTAGTACTACTTGTAGAAGCCTGATTTGGGTCAAATCCTAAACCCGAACGGTCATGTTCACTATATCTAATATTTTCAAGTATATCATTAAGCTTTTTAGTTCCTTCATCAAACCTAATGATTCTTAAAGCATTTTCTTTAAGTTTTTCATTTTCTACTTGAAGACTAACACATGACCCGCATCCTAAATCTACTTCCTTGTTTTTCTCAAGTCTCTTGACTTGATCATTTAGTTCTAAGACTTGTAGTTCTAGTTCTTTGAATTTTAATTTTAGCTTTGTGTTTCTACCTAAAATCTTAGTACTGACTACGCATAGTTTGTTGTATTCGTCATGTAATTCATTGTCATCTACTGACGAATTATTATCACTATAATAAGAAGAGTCGGATTGTACCTCGTTAGAAGCTTGAGCCATTAAGCACGTTTCATCGTTAGGCTTCTTCGCTTCTTCTTCACCGCTATCACTCCAAGAACCTCCTACAAAGGCTCTTTGGTTGTTGGATTTTGGTGGCTTAGGACATTCTTCTATGAAGTGATTAGGATCTCCGCATCTAAAGCATCTTCTATCACTTGTCCCTTTTCTTTCATCATGATTTCTCTGGGATGACTTCTTCTCATCTCGAGATTGTCTAGGAAATCTACCTTTCCTCCTAAAGAACTTTCTAAAGTTCCTAACGGCTAGTGCGTACTCTTCATCTTCACTACCGGAACTCGAACATTCCTCATCACTAGACTCCTTCTTGTCTTTTAATGCTAGAGATCTAACTCTCTCGCTTTTGCCATTGACAATGTCGGAATCCTTCTTGATGATCATCTCGTAAACTTTCAAGTTTCCTATAAGTTCATCGAGTGACAATGCCGCCAAGTCCTTTGACTCTTCTATGGCGGTGACCTTTGCTCTCCATTTAGGATGTAGAGCTCTAAGAAACTTCCTAACATAGTTCTTACTAGAATAACCTTCATCAAGAGCTTTAAGACTAGTGATAATAGTATTAAATCTAGCAAAAGCATTATCTATTGACTCATCCTCCGAAATGGAGAATTGTTCATATTGTTGAACAAGAAGATCTATCTTGTTCTCTTTGACTTGGTTATTACCTTGGTGAGTGACTAACAAAGTTTTCCAAATGTCTTTTGCTGTATTACACATAAAGATTCTTTCAAATTCCTTTTTAGGCAAAGCATTATAAATCATCATTTTAGCCTCATTATTTTTGGCTAATTTTCTTTTAAGTTCGTCACTTTGTTTATCATAAGAAACTATTTCATCCTTTTTAGTTTCCGGATTCTTTTGAATAGGTTGAAAGTCACCCTCGGTAATAACATGCCAAAGATCAATGTCTTTTGATTTCACATACGTTTCGAATCTTGTTTTCCAATAAATAAAACAATCGGTTTCGAAAAGTGGTGGTCTTTGCATAGATTGCCCTTCTAGATATTTGTCGGAATCCATTGATCGGTTCAAGCTTTAAAATACAATATACTTTAAAAACTTGACTAACCTGGCTCTGATACCAATTGTGGGAAACTAGAAGGGGGGTTGAATAGTTTACCGGTTTAAAAACTTCTTTTAAAAATCTTGTTTTAAAAGTATGCTATTGGAAACTTTGATTCGAACTCTATGTGCAATCAAACAACACCAATATGAACTACAAACTAAGCTACGTAATAATAACAAATAAAAGTAAAGAGTAGAGTTGGAAAGATCAAACCGAGACAGAGGATTTATAGTGGTTCGGCTACGAAGCTCTTCTTCGCCCTACTCCACTCCCCGAGTACCACACTCGAGAGTTTCAAACACTATATCAACAACCTCCCTTCAGGCGGAGAAAACCGTACACGTCGCTTATCCTATTTCTGACACTAAGCTAGATGTCGAGTGCTAATCTTAGCTAGCACCAATCTACCAAGGTCCACGTGACCAAACACACAAGCCCAATGGCTTCAAGAGATCACCAAGATCTCAACACGATCACAATGATCAACACTCACTTCACTCTACTCAACTAACACTAACCTAAAGACCCTTGATCTTCTTGATCAATCACACAAGCCCAATGGCTTCAAGAGATGTTCACTATCTCTATAGATCACACTTGATCTTCACTCTCACTCACAAAAAGAAAATAAACTTGATGTATGCTAAGACACAACAAGGTTGTAACAAGAGTTACAAAAACCTATCAACTATAACTCTAGTATCTTCTTGATTACTTGAGTTCTTCTCTTGCCAATGAAGAGGGATGTCAACACCTTGTATCAACTTGGATACTTGTGTTCTTCTCTTGCTATTGAAGAGGTATGAAGAGGATCACTTGAAGGATGATTGGATCACTCTTGAAACAAAGAAAAACTAATCTAATTGACCCTTAGAAGTGAAAGGTGTGAGAGGAATTAGTTAAGGGATTTTTCTGTGTGTGAAGGGTGCCTAAAACTGTGAAAGAGGTGGGTATTTATAGGCAAAGAAAATCTGAACGTTACAATTCAAAATGGTACGGACGGCTCCACTAAATGACCCACGGCTCCGTTAAATTTAACGGTACCGTGGAGCCGTGGTAGACTAGGACGCTCCAAATTTTGTCTTTTCTGGTGAAAACTTATTTGGGGAAGGTTGGAGCTGATTTTGGGGGGAAAAATAGCTGTTGTGATTTTCAAACTTATTTTTCCATTAAAACATTTCTTAATATTTCAAAAATAATTTGTCATGTGTATTTTTGAAAAAATGTTTTGTCCCATTTAAAATGTGAATTTTCAAAACATGAATTCACTTCTTTGATCACTAGTTCAAGTTGTAACTTTGTTCAAGAGTGATTTGCGTAGAAACGGGATCTTCCGATTAAAAACTTGTTAACGTTAATTTTAACGTAACGTGAGTTCACATTTTGTCATCCTCAAAACGTGAAGTAATCGAAAGATATAAATAACGTTTTTAGAACATTATTTGCATCAACACAATACAATCCAAAAACTTCTCACCAAATTCCCAAACTTCAACACCTTCAACTACTGACACGAATGTTGATCACATACCCGCTAGAGGATACATAACCCTAAATGAGGTATATGATAACACAGAAAGACTTCTACTAGTTGAAGATGAACCGAGGAATTTTAAAGAAGCATCAAATGATGAAAAATGGATTGAAGCAATGCGAAAAGAGATCGACTCCATCAACAAAAGCCACACTTGAAAATTAACTACCTTACTGTTGGGAATTAAACTTAAGCAGTTAATACGGTTGAAGAATACAAGAACAGTTAGGACTACTGATGGAAGAACAGTTAGGACTGCTGATGGAAGAACAGTTAGGACTGCTTAAGAGATCAAGGTGAAACCGTGTGAAGATAATTATAGAAAAGATATGGTATATATCTTATTTGTATAGAGTGATACGGTTAGATGTTTAACTTGTATAGGACTCTTTGCATTATAAAAAGAGATCCTTAGATTAGGGTTTTGATATCTAATACATCTAATACCGAATACCTAATATCCTTCATACGAAGTATCAAGTGTTCTTCACGTTCATATTGTAATTGTTTTGATATATTGAAGTGATAGTTTGGTTGATATTGTTTGTTCTTATTGTTTTACTTAATCAATCACCAAACACAAACTCATATTCCTCTAAGTACTTGGTAGTAAATTTCGCGTGCTATCAAGTATATATTCAAAGTATCCCCAACACAACGTGTGTGTTTAGATCCGGTCAAGTGGTATCAGAGACAGGTTACTGATACTTTGAGTTTAGAAGAACCAGAAGTATTTACTCACTAGCAATCCAAGAAGATGGACCTGGAGACACCTCAAACCTCAATCCTTGCTAAACTTCCCATGCTGAAACAGAATGAATACGATTTATGGCGGCTCAGAATAGAGCAATATTTCATGGTGCAAGACTATGCATTATGGGATATTATTATCAATGGTTATTCCTTCAAACCAGTTGCTGTTGAAGAAACACGTGCTGATGGTTCCAAGGTCACAAAGCTTAACACTGAGCCAGTTACAAACGAGGAGAGAATCAAAAAGAAGAATGATCAGAAGGCTACGAATTTGTTACTAATGGCAATTCCTAATGATCAAGTGCTGAACTTTAGCCATTACGAGTCGGCTAAAACTCTTTTTGAAGCAGTGGTGGAAAGATTTGGTGGTAATGAAGCTACCAAGAAGGCACAGAAAACCCTACTTAAGCAAAGTTATGAGAACTTCACTGCATCAAGCAATGAAACTTTGGATCATATCTTTAATAGGCTTCAAAAGATTATCAGTCAACTTACTGTGTTGAAGATTGTGATACCTTAAGAAGACCTCAACATGAAGTTTCTAAATAGTTTACCTGCTGAATGGAACACTTATGTTGTGGTTTGGAGTAATAAACCAGAGCTGGAGAAAATGACAATGAATGAGCTTTATAATAATCTTAAGATTGTTGAGCAAAAGGTCAAGAAGAGTGGTAGCACCAGTTCTAGTTCAGGGAATATGGCTTTTGTATCTTCTTCAAACAGTTCGAATCATGAAGATGAAGAAGCAGTTGGTACTGCTATACCAACAGTTAGCACTGCTAGTGTAAAAACTAGTACTGCTGGCTTGACTGAAGAGACCATATATGCATTTGTGTCAGAACAATCTGGTGGGTCAAAGATCTTTAATGAAGATCTTCTTCAAATTGCTGAAGATGATTTGGAAGCTATGGATTTAAAGTGGCAGTTGGCTTTGATAAGCATCGGGGCTAAGAAGTATTACCAAAGGACTCGGAATAAGATTACCTTCAATGGAAGAGATGTTGCTGGGTATGATAAGTCTAAGGTGGAATGCTTTAATTGTCACAAGATGGGGCACTTTGCCAGGGAATGTAGAGGTCCAAGACAACAAAGCAACCAGAATCAAGGGTTTAAGAATCAGCAAGGGTCAAGGAGAACAGTTAATGTTGAAGAGCCTTCTTCCAAGGCTATTGTAGCTGTAGATGGAGCTGGATTTGATTGGAGCTTCATGGAAGAAGAAGAAGAACCAGCTAACTTGGGTTTGATGGCTTTCTCAGACACTGAGGTATATAAACCTGAAAAATGTTCAAACTCTTGTCATGCTTTAAAAGATTATGAAAATGTTAAGAAATAGTATGATGATCTTAGAGTTGAATTTAATCAAATAAGTTTTAGTCTGTCAAATCATAAAAGAGGATTAGCTGTTTTGGAAGAACAAATTGTGTTTTATAAACAGAATGAGTCAAAATTTTCTGATGAGATAGGCATTTTAAAGAGGGAATTGCAAATAAAAGATAATAAAATGAGTGGACTTGTATATGAACTAGAGAAGCTTAAAAAGGAGAAAGAAAACATCCAGTTAAGTGTAGACACTCTTGAATATACTTCAAACGGAGTTAAAAAGATTGTAGAGAGTCAAATACTTAACAAAGCTAAATCTGGTTTAGGTTATAAGTCAGTTGCACCCCCTTTTAGAGGAATGTTTGCTCCACCAGGAATTAATTTAGCTCATACTGGTTTAGAAGAGTTTAAGGATATGGATTTTCTTGGATATGGTGTTAAGGTTAGTGAGAATCATGTTAAATTTGTTAAGGCAGAAGATTCTTTTGTGAGTGCTAGTGATAAATCTCTTTCTGAGGAAAAGATGTCCTCTGATAAGAACTCAGATGCACCAACTATTGAGGAGTGGACATCTGATGATGAGAATGTAGAGGTTAAGGATAAACCTAATGATGTTAAGGTAGAAGTTAAACATGTTCCTAAAGTGGTTAAGACTGAAAACATAAAACCAGTTAGGAAAAATGTTAGATATGCTGAGATGTATAGGACTAAGAACAAATCATCAAGTTCTGAGAGTAGTCATAGGAACTGGAATCACTCAAAATCTAAGAAAATGGATGATAAGTTTGCTATGATTAGAAAAGTATGTTTTGTTTGTGGAATTTTTGAGCATATGGCTGCTTATTGTGATTCTAACCCATGGAAAAAGAGGGTTACTGGGAATGCAAGGGTGAACAGGAATAACAATGCTAGGGTAACTCAAAATAGTCCAACTAGATTGACAAACCCTAATGCAAATCATAATATGTCACTTAAAGCTGTTATGTTAAAGACTGGCATCTAAACAGTTTCAACTGCTAGTCAAAATAAGCGGTTTAATAACAAGCAAACTGTTTCAAGTGCAAAACAATTTTCAAATCATGCACAAACAGTTAAAAGGCATTTTTATCAGAAAACAGCAATGACTAATCAGAAGTGGGTTCCTAAGATTAAACAAGCAGTTCCAACTGCTAGGTCAGTAGTTCCAACTGCTAGACCATCAAATCCTACTGCTAGGCACTTAAATGTTAAGGGAAAAAGGGGCAATGCTGTCAAGGCCTCAGCACATTGGGTTAAACAGTCTACCAAACCCAATGGTGCATCAAAGACCTCAAACAAGTTTTCTTATCTTGATACACAAGGAAGATCCAAACCAGTGATGGTTTGGATCCCCAAAAGAAACTAACACCTTTATTTTGTGTGCAAGAACATCCCTCAAATGGCAAAGAGGATAGAGGATATTCAGACAGTGGATGTTCAAGGCACATGACAGGAAACATGTCATATCTTTCAGACTTTATTGCTCTGGATGGAGGACCAGTTGTCTTTGGTGGTGGTGTTGGAGGAAGAATTATTGGTAAAGGGGTAATTAAAACTGGTAACCTTGATTTTGAAAATGTGTATTATGTACCAGAACTTAAGTACAATCTTTTCAGTGTATCACAAATTTGTGATAAACAGAACAAAGTTTTATTTACTGATACTGATTATCTTATACTTTCTCTTGATTTTAAGCTACCTGATGAAAGTCAAGTATTGCTTAAAACCCTAGAAAGGATAATACATATAGTGTTGAGATGAATAAACTAGTTCCTAAGGTTGGACTTACTTGTCTTGTTGCAAAAGCCACATTGGAAGAATCAATGTTGTGGCACAGGAGGCTTGGTCATGTTAATTTTAAAACCATTAACAATATTGCTAAAAATGGGTTGGTAAGAGGTTTACCAAACAAAACTTTTCTCAATGACCAAACTTGTGTTTCTTGCCTTAAGGGTAAGCAACACAGAGCCTCATGTAAGCCAAAGACCCAGAACTCTATTTATCAAGCTTTATATATGTTGCATATGGACTTGTTTGGTCCTACTTCTGTGAATAGCTTGAACTTTAAGAGATACTGCCTTGTTGTCACTGATGATTATAGTAGTTTTTCTTGGGTATTCTTTATGAAAACTAAGGATGAGACAAGTGAAATACTTAAGACCTTCATTGTTGAAGTAGAAAACCTAGTTGATAAGAAGGTTAAAATAATCAGATGTGACAATGGGACTGAATTTAAGAATAGAGTGATGGATGACTTTTGCAGAGAAAAAGGTATTAAGAGGGAGTTTAGTGTAGCTAGAACCCCACAGCAAAATGGTGTAGCTGAGAGAAAGAATAGGACTCTTATAGAGGCTGCTAGGACAATGTTAGCTGACTCTAAGCTACCAGTTTCATTTTGGGCTGAAGCAGTTAGCACTGCTTGCTATGTATTGAATAGGGTTTTAGTTGTACAACCTCACAATAAGACTGCTTATGAGCTTCTTAGAGGTAGAACCCCTGCTTTAAGCTTCATGAGACCTTTTGGTTGTCATGTTACTATCCTTAATACCAAAGACCAACTAGGAAAGTTTGATGGGAAATTTGAGGAAGGTTTCTTTGTTGGTTATTCTCTGCACAGTAAGGCTTTTAGGGTGTACAATACAAGCACCAAGCATGTAGAAGAAAATCTGCACATAGAATTTTTGGAGAATAAACCAAATGTTGCAGGTGTAGGTCCAGATTGGATCTTTGATATTGACAGTCTTTCAGATTCCATGAATTATGTGCCTGTTACAGGTACAAATACTAACAATGAGGCAGGTTCAGAGGAGGAAGATGATGATTGCATTTTCATACCTGTCATGGAAGAAAGTCCTGTGAATGAGTCTTCTACAAAGAAAGATGATATTCCTTCATCAAGTGGTGTAGACAAAGAGAAAGATGCTGCTGAAACAAGTGGTCAGAATGGTAAAAAAGCTGAAAATCCAACGAGCAGTTCCAATGGAGTTAGTACTGCTCAACCACAAGTTCCAACTGCTGAGCAAAATAGTGATGCTGCTGGACCAAGTCAACCTCATCTTGATTCACCAGTTGATACTGCTTCTCAAGCTGATGAGTTTGATTTCTTTGGGGATGGTCTGCAAAACATGCCTACCAGCTATGTAGCTCTTTCTACTCCCCATACTATTGTACATAGGAATCATCCACTTACCAATATCATAGGAGATGTACAATCTGGTGTCAAGACCAGAAGGCAAATTCAAGACCCAGATCATCATGGATTTCTCAGTATGGTTTATGAAGAGAAACATCATGAAGATGAGCATGAGTGTATGTTTGTATGTTTTCTATCTCAGGTTGAACCCAAGAATGTGTTAAAGGCTTTAGAATCATCAAGTTGGGTTGAAGCTATGCAAGAAGAGCTACTTCAATTCAAAATTCAAAATGTTTGGGTTCTGGTTGATCTACCAAAGGGAATGAGAGTGATTGGTACAAAGTGGGTATTCAGGAACAAGAAGGATGAGAGGGGCATTGTGATAAAGAAAAAAGCAAGATCGGTTGCTCAAGGCTATACTCAGGAGGAGGGTATAGATTATGAGGAAGTTTTTGCTCCAGTTGCCAGGATTGAAGCAATAAGATTATTTCTTGCTTATGCTTCATTTATGGGGTTTATGGTCTATCAAATGGATGTGAAAAGTGCATTTCTGTATGGTACTATTGATGAAGAGGTTTATGTTTTACAACCTCCAGGTTTTATAGACCAAGAGCATCCTGAAAAGGTTTATAAGGTGGTGAAAGCTCTATATGGATTGCATCAGGCTCCAAGAGCTTGGTATGAAACTCTTGCTAAATATCTTCTGAAGAATGGGTTTCATAGAGGGAAAATTGATCAAACTCTTTTTATTAAAAATGACAAGGGTGATATTCTACTAGTACAACTCTATGTAGATGACATCATTTTTGGTTCTACAAAGAAACAGATGTGTAAGGAGTTTGAAAAGCTGATGAAAGACCAATTTCATATGAGTTCTATGGGAGAGCTTACCTTCTTCCTAGGTCTTCGAGTACAGCAAAAGTCAGATGGTATATTTATCTCTCAGGATAAATATGTTGGTGAAATTTTAAGGAAATTTCAATTCACAGATGCCAAGGTTGCTAGCACACCAATTGACAAGGAGACACATTTGTTATTAAAGGATCACAGTGGTGAAGATGTGGATGTGCACATGTATAGATCTATGATTGGGTCTCTGATGTATCTTACATCATCTAGGCCTGACATTATGTTTGCTGTTTGTGCCTGTGCAAGATTCCATGTAACTCCTAAGGTGTCTCATCTCACAGTAGTAAAAAGAATCTTCAGATACCTTAAAGGTCAGCCTAACTTGGGGCTATGGTATCCTAAAGAGTCTGCATTTGATCTTGTTGCATTCTCTGATTCTGATTATGCTGGTGCTAGCATGGATAGAAAGTCTACAACAGGTGGTTGTCAGTTCTTAGGTCGAAGATTAATCTCTTGGCAGTGTAAGAAGCAGACTATGGTCGCCACATCTACTACTGAAGCAGAATATGTGGCAGCTGCAAGTTGTTGTGCTCAAGTTCTATGGATTCAAAACCAGATGCTTGATTATGGGTACAATTTCTTAAACACAATTATACATATAGACAATAACAGTACAATGTGTATCATTAAGAATCCAGTTCAACATTCAAAAACTAAACATATTGAAATTTGACATCATTTTATAAGAGACTGTGCTGAAAAGAAGTTAATACAAGTTGTTAAAATACACACTGATGACAACTTTGCTGATCTCTTAACAAAAGGTTTTGATGTAAGCAGATTTCAGTACCTGGTAACAGGTATTGGAATGCTTAATCCTTCAAAAGATTAATGTCTAAATGTTTTTGATTTTTGTACTGTTAGTTGTGCTATTTGTATAGTTGAGACTGCTTGAAAATTTTTAGTACTGCTTGTGATTTTGTTAGTCAATTGTGATATCTGTTAAAAGAGAATATTGTGTATTGTGTTTTCTTTGGTTTTGGACTAACATTTCAGGTTAAGAAAAGTTTTTGCTTTGGATTGTGCTTTACAAAGTATGGTGATTTGGATTGTCAAGTGTGAATGCTTGTCACACAATAAATGGTAATTGATTCACCATGTCTAATCAACATAAGAATCAACTAGTCCAGATCAAACGGTTTCTGGTAAAGACTACTCAATTCCGTTTATGGTTGACAGTTTACCAAAAACTAGTTGGTTATCAACTCACCAAATCCAAGTGTGAAGAGTTGGCTAGTCCATAGCAAACGACTATTGGTAAAGACAAGTCAAATCCGTTCATAGCTGATAGTTTGCTAAAAACTATAAGTGGACAAACCTGTTTTCGAATCCACATTAAAATTTAAAACTTGATTTTATCTCTGAAAACTTTTTGCTAACAGTTAGTACTGCTGGGGTTAACAGTCTGAACTGCTGGCTTCACCAGTTTGTACTGATTGTTCAAATTCAGTTCCTACTGAGTTTATGCTCTGTGATACACCTCTCTCAGAAGGTAATACATCTGGAAGTGTTGAGAGCAGTTTGAAACTAAACAACTAAATTGATGGTAACTTGTACAACTGGTCTTAAGGGGAGGATTAAAGTTTGTTCTAGTTGCTGTTAAAGATGATTGATGATGATTGATGATTATGAAATTCAGGGGAGGAATTAAGAGTCAGAGATGATTGATGTTAAAGAAGAACATACAGGTATTGGAAGGCTTCCACCTCAACTATAAATACCACACTCTCACACTCATTTGGTGTGTCTCTAAGTCTAGTATAGGTATGAGAGTGTGTGTGTATGTTTTATGTTTATTGTTCTCTCATGGTTTAATAAAGCATTCGACTAGTATTTCATTTCATACGCACCATCTCTTCTACATCTATTCTATTCGTTCTTTCAATTAGAGTGTCACGTTTTATTATTGTTCGAGTAGTTAGTTTAATATAGTGTTAGTTTGTTGTTTAAGGTTCGATTGTTCTAGTATTACAATTCGGAAAGTTACTAATTCGGGAAAGTTACTAAATATGGAAAGTTACTAAATTTGGAAAGTTACTATAAATAGCAGGAAACTCTAATATGTCAAACTGAACAACAATAAGCACTGAATCAGAAATAATTTATGAAATGGTTCTTAAATAATAAGATGATCATTAATTCGTGTAGATTCGCTGAAGAATGAGTAACTTCCGATCCATGAGTTTTCTGATTTGGTTTCATTGCAGTTTGAGGTACAGATATTCTACCCTTTCTCAGTAAGGGTGTCTTCCCTCATGAATTTCCGAACCTTGACTTTGATTCGTTTGCTTTGCTATGATCCCAATGATATGAGCCTTTGCTATGATTCCCTTGATATGATCCTTTGGCTTGATATTGTTTGCTATGATATTCGTTGCTATCCATTTGCTATGATATTCATTGTTATGATATGATTCAATTCTATTTGATATGTTCTGTTTGGATATGATATGATGACCTGATATGATATGATGCGATTTGCTCTGTTCTGTTGCCCGAGCTAACTAGCCATGGAGGTACTATGGCCATGTCATTGAGGCACCAATGGCATGACACTTTCTGTAGAGGTGTGATTGATCCACGGCGTCCCCTTCTGTTCTTTTATGATATTTGTGCACATTGGCCATTATGATATGTGTATATACCTGTCATGAGCAGGTGTATATATATGATTTGTTTTGTAGGGGGCATATGGATGCATCCTAGGTATATGTTTGGTGTGATTGGTGTGATTATGATGTGACTTAGTGATTGGTTTATGCGTGCCGTGCACCCCTCTCACTTTTGGTACTTGAGAGGTCTCCCCTCCTTGTACCTTATGATTTTTTGGATGATGTGATTATTTGGTCTATTTGAGTATCTCGTTTAGACAAGCTCGTGACTATTATGTATATGTGATTCTTTGGTCTATTCGAGTGTCTCGTTTATACGTGTTCGTTGCCTTTCCTATTTGATTCTTTGATTCATTATGATTATCTGATTTGTATTATCTTGATTCCCCATTTCATTTGACTTATGATATCTATGCCTTTGATTTGTATGATTCATCTTTGTTCACTTATGCTTATTATCTATCAGTTTTGTATATATATTTGTTCATTGGGCTTTTTAAGCTCAGCCGCATTTCTTTTCCTGCGGCAGGTTTTAAGTTGAAAGCTGGGTTGAGTGAAGAGTGCATAGAAGCTCTTAGTGGACTACCCTGACGATAGACACTCATTTTGCTTCGAGATTAGAGTTGGATTCATTTTTAGTTAGATTAGTTTGTATTGTATTTGACTTTGGGATTCATTATGTTTAGATGTTAGTATTTCTTTATTACCTTAGAATACCTTTGTAACCATTATGTGTATAAGTCTTCCGCTTGCGTTTGTTTGTTCTGATTGACACCATAATGTGGCATTTTGACCCTTGTCGGGTTGGGGTGTTACAATTATGGTATCAGAGCCAAGTTGTAATTTGTAGAACATAAGTTATGGCCTGTGAAGATTTGGACCCTTAGGTTTTCACTGTAGGAGCTCATGGAATGACCTTTGAAATTTTGCCTTAGGTTTCCCCTGCAAAAACTATTAGTTGTGATCGGTGAGGATTGGGTAGATTATATGATAGGGTATTTGTTAGATATCTTTCTTCCGCACCACTCTGATTTATGCCTCTGATTTCAGTTAAGCCTTTATAAGATCATTCGTTCCGGAGATTTAGAAAATTTAGCAAGATACGCAACATAAGTTCAGTGATCAAACAAGTTTAGAATGCTTTGAGAATTTGTAGTTATGCCTTACAAGATTCTCTTTCTGAGGTTATCACCTTCTTTCGAACTTCGATATTTGATCCGTTTGATTATTCGTTTAGATATATCTTTTCGTTCGTTCAGAGAATTCGTATATGTATGAATCCGATGTGTTCGACACATTCTGTGGTTTCTCTTGCTATTGCTAAGCATATTAAGGTTCCTTCCGCACTATTAGAATTTGCTACACCTGGTTCTATCTCTATGAGATATCTTGTGATTATCCATCACAAGTATCGGAATTGTCTACGTTTTGAAGATATTTGAAGATAGGTTTTGTTCTACTAATCTGTTTCCTTTGGGAATGTTTGATTCGATATTATTTTGGATATGGATTTGTTGACTGAGCATCGAGATGCTAACAACGATCATATTAGATTTGTCATCTTCGGCGATTTGAGAAACTCAAAATTCTGTACCATGGTTCCCAACCTGGTAAACAATTATGATCACCTTTGCTTTGAAAACTCGTCCCTTAATCCCTCGCGGTTTTGAAGATACTTCGTTTGATGAAACTCGCCTTAAGATTTAATCAGTTGTTTGAAATTTCGCAATGTGTTCTTGGTTTAACTATCAAGATTTCCATCTGAGTGTGAATTTGTTTTGATCTGGTTATGAGAATTTGTTTAGTCACGACTCGAGGTAGAATGTGATTGCAATAAAGGCATGTGTATATGATGCAAGTATTATGACGCCTGGCCAACGTGATAATAGTTACATCATATAACTTGAACTTATTAGGATCATTGGAGATCTTGAGCAGTGCATGAGATCAGTAAGTTGGTTGATTCAGAAACTCTATCCGTATAAGAGCAACGTTTTTCCTAATTCTGAAACTCCGTATCTTATGACATTAGTTGAATGGAAAGAATTGAAGGACCAGCTTTTAGAAAGTGATTTTATCCGTCTGAGTGTGTATCTGTGGTGTACTCTCCAGTTTTATTCGTAAAGAAGAAGGATTATAGTATGAGGTTTTGTATTGAGTTCTGGAGCTAAATAGTATTACGGTTAGAACCGTTATCCATTACCTTGAATCAACAATTTGCCAAATCAATTTATGGGTGTGAAGTTTCTCTATGATTAATTATAGATTTGATTATTCTTAGTTATGTATAAAGGAGCAGGATGTTCCTAGAATTACCTTTCGTATTCATTATGGTCTTCATGAGTATTAGTGATGCCAATTGTATTGGCTATTGCTCCGACCATTCCTATGGACTTGATAGATTGTTTATTTCATGAATACTTGGAAAATTTGTCATAGTATGACATCTTGGTGTATTAAGAGACGAAAGAGAAACACGGGGATCATCTTCGTATTTTTGTGTTGAAATTTCTATGTCAGAAGAAGCTCTATTTAAAATTTTCAAAGAGTAATTTTGGTTGGGATGAAGAATGAGAGGAGAATTTTGGAAAAGCTAGAATAAGATTTGTTTCTATTCAAGAAGGAGACTTAGTTATGTCCTTATGCAACACGGGAATATTTGGTTATACTTCGATACAGCTAGAACCGTAGGAGGTGAACTATCCGACACATGACTTGGGAGCGATTTGTGAAAAACATAAAGAAGCTCAGGAGCAAGACGGTGGAATATGATCTATATTAGAAGACTTGAAGGAAGTGGTTTTGATTGAAGCACACAGTTCTACTTGCTCTATTCATCTGATTTGTACTATTATGCATGGAGATTTGAAGCAAAATTTTGATGGAATGGTATGAAGAAGATTATGACTAACTTGGTGGCGAAGTGCTTAGCGTGTTAACAGGTTAAGATTTAGCATCAACGTACAAGTGGTTTTCCTTAGTTTGGATGTTCGTATGTGGAAGTGGGATTTAATTTTTCAGGAACCTTGTAACGGGATTTCCGCGCACATTTAGGAAGGACAACATGAATTGAGTTTTAGTGAATCATTTGACTAGGTCGGCTCACTTGGAAGATTGACAGAGATTTCTTTCGGAAGAAGATTATTCAAACTACATGGCGCACCTGCAGCGATCGTGTCAGAGATTCACGTTTCTACTACACATTCCTAGGAACAACTACTGAACGCTTGAGGAACCAGACTCAAGTTTAGTAATGCTTTGCACCTCCAAACTGATGGATAAGCAGAACAACTATTTGAACTTAGAAGAGGTGTTGAGCAGGAACTTGACAAGTGTTAGTTCTAGTTGTGTTTGCTCACTAAGATAGATGGCATGCAAGTGACAAGAGTTTTTCTTTTGGAGTTTTGTATGAACGGAGAGGTGGAGCACCTTTTTGGTTGATTTAAGTCGAAGATTTACTTATTGAAGATCCGAAGTTGATTACAGTGAGTAATGGATTAGCTATCATTTTGAAAGAGAAATTTTAAAACTTTAGACCGGGAATTTGTGTGTTTCATATGATGTTTTCGTACAGAAGAGTTAGACGTTTTGGCATATAAGGAAGATTTAGTTCGCGATACGTTAGACCTTAGATTCATTTTTACCCGTACGATTATTCTATCTATTCCGTTATGCCTTCTGATACGTTTTGATATTCCGATATGTGCTTAGTTAAGCGTTGATACGAATATGTTATCCATCTCTTTATAAAACTCTTGATATGTTTGATGATTCGGTATGTGCTGCTCTGATTATTAGCAAGTTCCTTAGTTCGTTCAGAATCTGGATAGAGTTAATGAAGTTTTATCGCTTAGCACCACCTCCGTATTTGCCTCATGTATATATGTGTTTCATGTATCTCTTAGTGAGATTACAACTATCATCTGTTACGTATATGTTCCGTATTCGTTGGATCGAGATTTGTTATGATTTGTCTTTGTTGAAGAGCCTGAGACTATTTTGAAGCGTCAGGATCGGGTCATGAGAAATAAAAGAATTCAATTCGCTAAGATCTTTTGGAAGAACCTCTCCGAGCGTGAGGCTATTTATGGTCACTTCTTTTGTGATTTGATAAGAATCCGTCTAACTTTTGCGACTTCAATTTCGAGGACGAAATTTTTTTTTAGAGGGGAATAATTATAACGCCCTAGAATTTGGATTAACATTTTAATTATCTACTTTAATTATACCATAAGTTAAATAAATAAATAGTAATGTAAATATAACATTGGGCCAATTGTTTTAAATATATATAAGGTTTTGGGCTAATTTTGTTACTTACCAAATCCAAGCCTAACTATAATTGATCCAACCCGATCTACAGGAAAAAAAATGAAGAGTGAAGGAGAAAACCCTAGCCTCCATTGCTATTTCTCTAAACATTCAAGAAACCAAGAATCGAGTCAAATTTATCAAAGCATAGTAAGGGTAAACGATATTTTCTCATCATTCCTTATGATTAATTATGTAACTCACATGATGGATTAGGGTTTATTAAAATCTCAGTAATTAAGTATGTTTGATCATTAAAACATAATTAGGGATGTGTTAGAGGTTTTATCTTGCGTTGGTTAGGGTTAGAATTTTGTTTGTGATGCTGTCCAGAAATTGGGTCGGATTGATGGATGTATAAACTGATGTTGCCAACGTGTTTTTGGGTGATTTTTGAGTCTAAACATAAGTTCAATCAGTATACTTTCTGGAAATATAAATTTTGTGGTAATTGGAGGTGGGGAGAGTAGTCTTTTGATTTTTGGGAGATTAAGCGTCAAATTTGAGAAATCGGAGTTTGAACATCAGTCGATGTTTTTTATTTTTAGTTTTCAAACCACAAGGAACTGAGATCTCTGCTTTTACAGGGCTGGTATTAAACTTTCTGTCTGTATGTGCAGTTAATTTTCTAGGTAGGTCTAGAAAGATGATTTTTGAAAAGGTACTAATACTTGATAATAAAATCTATAAAAATTTGTGAATATGCTAAACTAATATGGGAATCACATATAATTATTTTAGAATTTTTGGAGCTGAATTGGCAAACATAAAAAATCATAAGGATGTGATCCAGATTCACTAATATATCCTAATTAAGTGATATAATGGTCTTAAACGGGTTTTGAACGAGACTGTTTTATAATCTGAATTTGTATGCTTCATGGCTTGAGTTTCATAGGTGGTTAATTCTTGATTTTTGCTTGTAAACCTAGTTTAAGGTCTTAAATAAGTTCTCCAATTGGGTTGGAGTGATTTGGAGTTGATTTGATTGTGTTTTTTGATTTTATGGGATTAGGTGTCGAATCTGAATTGTAAGAGTCTGAAATCAGTCGACTTGCCTGATTTTTCTTTTCTAAACTATAATTAACTAAGCCATGGGATTCTGCAGGAAGTAACTTTTATATGTTTAGCAATTTCATGAATTTTTGTGGATTTTTCCAAATTGTTTTGTTATTAATTTTAAATGCATACTTTCTGGGTACACCAACAGGTCCATATTCTGGGTAGTCTGTCTTTGTGAATTTTTAAGACATGGTTATACTACTTGATAAATTCTGGAAAAATTCACGTGTGTTTATATAACATATAAGTATCTGGGTAAATTATTTGAGCCTCTCATTAGGTTCTTATGTATGCTTTAAAAATTCGTAAAGTTGGGGACAGATTGTGCTAAAATCAATTATTTGAGGAACACGTGTGTATTTTATCATTTAAGACTAATTAATGTTTATAAACCCTAAAATGCATTTATGATAATATAATTAGACTTATATGAACCTAGATTCAGTAATGAAACCCTAAGTTGATTAATTGTGAATTGTAACCCGAAGATACTAAATATGGAAAGTTACTAAATATGAAAAGTTACTAATCCGGGAAACTTACTTAATTCAGAAAGTTACTAATTCGGAAAAGTTACTGTTGGGAATTATATTTTCATAGATTTGATGATCACAGAACAAGAAGAATGAAACATGAAGAATACTGAAATGATAAGCAAAATAAGCTAAGTAGATTCTGCTGCTAGGCATAAAATGATACTGCTGGTAGTGTATCTGTTCCTGCTGGTAGTGTATCTGTTTCTGCTGGTAGTGTATCTGTTTTTGCTGGTAGTGTATCTGATACTGCTGCTAGTACAAATGAAGCTGCAGCTGATGAGTGAGTGATACTGCTGCTGGATGGATAAGAATGAAGAAGATATTATTTGTATCAAAGTCAAAGATGTACAAAAGATAATATCTTAGATATTTGACCAGTCAACAAGTTGTATACACAAAGATATATGTTGTATCTTATTGACTGACACATGTTAAAGCAAGTAGATGACAAGGCTTATCATATTGTAAAAGATCTTCCTTGGACTATAAAAGGAAGATCTTACCCTTAGATAAAAGGTGTGGTTAGATGTTAATCACCAAGGTGCTTCATACTTACAAATTGTAACAACACCAAGTGTGTTAAAATGTAAAGCATCTAAAAGAGTGTGTGTGGAAACATCAGACGAGGGGTCTGATGAACATTGGACATGGGGTCTGATGTTGTTAGGTTTGTTTAGCCTCAAGGATCTTTGATCCCTGATTAGAGTGTAATCGTACTGCTGTTGATCAAGTAGTATTGGGGCTAATGGAATAACAAACGGTGAAATTGGAAAAACCTTGTTGTGATAGTATTGTATTCTTTCATTGAATATTCCGTCAATATTATCATCACGCTTATCATAGTTAATCCTAGATCAAATGCTTAACAGCCCGGAGTCCATAAACGATCACAAAACTTATTGTTAGTAACCTCGAAAATAAGTTTCCACAGTTGGTGTGGAAACTTATTTTAGAGGTTACTAACAATAAGTTTTGTGATCCTTTATGGTCTCCGGGCTGTTAAGCCTTTGATCTAGGATTAACTATGATAAGCGTGTTGATAATATTGTCGGAATATTCAATGAAAGAATACATTACTATCACTACAAGGTTTTTCCAATTTCACCATTTGTTATTCCATTATCCCCAATACTACTTGATCAACAGCAGTACGATTACACTCTAATCAGGGATAAAAGATCCTTGAGGCTAAACAAACCTAACAACATCAGACCCCATGTCCAATGTTCATCAGACCCCTCGTCTGATGTTTCCACACACACTCTTTTAGATGCTTTACATTTTAACACACTTGGTGTTGTTACAATTTGTAAGTATGAAGCACCTTGGTGATTAACATCTAACCACACCTTTTATCTAAGGGTAAGATCTTCCTTTTATAGTCCAAGGAAGATCTTTTACAATATGATAAGCCTTGTCATCTACTTGCTTTAACATGTGTCAGTCAATAAGATACAACATATATCTTTGTGTATACAACTTGTTGACTGATCAAATATCTAATATATTATCTTTTGTACATCTTTGACTTTGATACAAATAATATCTTCTTCATTCTTATCCATCCAGCAGCAGTATGACTCACTGATCAGCAGCAGCTTCATTTGTACTAGCAGCAGTATCAGATACACTACCAGCAGGAACAGATACACTACCAGCAGGAACAGATACACAAGCATCAGTATCATTTTACGCCTAGCAGCAGAATCTACTTAGCGCATTTTGCTTATCATTTCAGTATTCTTCATGTTTCATTCTTCTTGTTCTGTGATCATCAAATCTATGAAAATATAATTCCCAACAATCTTCCCCTATTTGATGATTACAAAACAAACACGTTCTTGTACGAATTTCCCTAGACGAAGTTGAGAAATTGAGATAACTAAATCTCACCATGAATGAAACCATACTGTCTTTCCCTTAATCTATGCTATTAAAATAAAACCTTGTTGTGACAGTATTGTATTCTTTCATTGAATATTCCGTCAATATTATCATCACGCTTGTCATAGTTAATCCCAGATCAAAGGCTTAACAGCTCGGAGTCCATAAACGATCACAAAACTTATTGTTAGTAACCTCTAAAATAAGTTTCCACAGTTGGTATCAGAGCGGGGGGCTCTGGATCTAGGAAAAGAAAAGGTTTTAGCTAAATAAAGAAGAAAAATTCGGATATGGTTCGTATTTTCGTAACTCACTACAGGGTTGTTTTCAAAAGGCGATAACTCCTTCGTTAACCGTTGGATCGGGCTAAAATTTTTACAGGAGGTTCTTGGTAAATCAAGGTAGATTCTCACTGGAGGGATCTTCAATCTGAACCTTAGGTTGCAAGATATGCATCGTTGAAAACTGCTGCAGAAACAGTTGAGGTATGGTCGAATTTTTGGTTTTTTCTTTCTTGGTTTACACACACAAAGGGGAAGAATCACACACAGAAGAGAGTTGGTTCTTAAAAGATAAAAAGTCTTGTTTATCAATTTATTATTGGTGAAAAAGGTCATTTGTTGCTTATTTGAAGTTGAGGTTGAATTTTTCAAGATTGTGTTTTGTCATATCTTTGGAAGAAAAGATAACTTGTTTGTGCTTCAATAATTATGGCGATGGCTTGTTAAATCTAGTTTTCATAGGTCAAGGGAGAGGATGGACGAAGACCTAGTTAACTATCACGTAAAGGAATTACTTTGTAGTGCTCAGTGTCTCATTGAAGATGAGGATTTTATCAAGAGATTTTGATCTACTTATATGGTGTTAGTATAAGTTCAAAGTCAGATTTAGTACAAGATATAAGATACAAAGTTGGTTTATTCTGTTTCATCATTAAGTTAGTAATGATTGGTTTTTCTTCATCAGGCATAAAAGCCTACAGATTTGAAGAATCAAGAAATGGTTAACATATGGGTTTCAAGGGAAGCTTAAATGTTCAAATGTTTAATGATTTTATGTTCATGCATCACCATAGGGAAAAGTTTTTACTGCTTACATTTCCTATTTGTTGATAACAAAAAGGGGAAGAGATGTGGTGGATAGCATAGATTAAGGGGAAGACAGTATGGTTTCATTCATGGTGAGATTTAGTTATCTCAATTTCTCTACTTCGTCTAGGGAAATTCGTACAAGAATGTGCTTGTTTTGTAATCATCAAATAGGGGAAGATTGTTGGGAATTATATTTTCATAGATTTGATGATCACAGAACAAGAAGAATGAAACATGAAGAATACAAAAATGATAAGCAAAATACGCTAAGTAGATTCTGCTGCTAGGCATAAAATGATACTACTGCTAGTGTATCTCTTCCTGCTGGTAGTGTATCTGTTCCTGCTGGTAGTGTATCAGTTCCTGCTGGTAGTGTATCTGTTTCTGCTGGTAGTGTATCTGATACTGCTGCTAGTACAAATGAAGCTGCTGCTGATCAGTGAGTCATACTGCTGCTGGATGGATAAGAATGAAGAAGATATTAATTGTATCAAAGTCAAAGATGTACAAAAGATAATATCTTAGATATTTGATCAGTCAACAAGTTGTATACACAAAGATATATGTTGTATCTTATTGACTGACACATGTTAAAGCAAGTAGATGACAAGGCTTATCATATTGTAAAAGATCTTCCTTGGACTATAAAAGGAAGATCTTACCCTTAGATAAAAGGTGTGGTTAGATGTTAATCACCAAGGTGCTTCATACTTAAAAATTGTAACAACACCAAGTATGTTAAAATGTAAAGCATCTAAAAGAGTGTGTGTGGAAACATCAAACGTGGGGTCTGATGAACATTGGACATGGGGTCTGATGTCGTTAGGGTTGTTTAGCCTCAGGGATCTTTGATCCCTGATTAGAGTGTAATCGTACTGCTATTGATCAAGTAGTATTGGGGCTAATGGAATAACAAACGGTGAAATTGGAAAAACCTTGTTGTGATAGTATTGTATTCTTTCATTGAATATTCCGTCAATATTCTCATCACGCTTCTCATAGTTAATACTAGATCAAAGGCTTAACAGCCCGGAGTCCATAAACGATCACAAAACTTATTGTTAGTAACCTCTAAAATAAGTTTCCACAGTTACTAAGTATGGAAAGTTACTATAAATAGCAGGAAACTCTAATATGTCAATCTGAACAACAATAAGCACTGAATTAGAAATAACTTATGAAATGGTTCTTAAATAATAAGACCATTAATTCGTGCAGATTCGTTGAAGAAGGAGTAACTTCCGATCCATGAGTTTTCTTATATGGTTTCATTGTGGTTTGAGGTACAGATATTCTACCCTTTCTCAGTAAGGGTGTCTTCTCTCATGACTTTCCAATCCTTGACTTTGATTCGTTTGCTTTGCAATGATCCCAATGATATGAGCCTTTGCTATGATTCCCTTTATATGATCCTTTGGCTTGGTATTCGTTTGCCATGATATTCATTGCTATCCATTTGCTATGATATTCATTGTTATGATATGATTCAGTTCTATTTGGATATGATACGATATGATGTGATTTGTTCTGTTCTGTTCTGTTCTGTTGCCCGAGCTAACTAGCCATGGATGTACCATGGCCATGTCATTGAGGCACCAATGGCATGACACTTTCTGTGGAGGTGTGATTGATCCACGACGTCCCCTTCTGTTCTGTTATGATATTTGTGTACATTGGCCATTATGATATGTGTATATACCTGTCATGAGCATGTGTATATATATGATTTGTTTTGCAGGGGGCGTATGGATGCATCCTAGGTATATGTTTGGTGTGATTGGTGTGATTATGATGTGACTTAGTGATTGGTTTGTGAGTGCCGTGCACCCCTCTCACTTCTGGTACTTGAGAGGTCTCCCCTCCTTGTACATTATGATTTGTTGGATGATGTGATTATTTGGTCTATTCGAGTATCTCGTTTAGACAAGCTCATGGCTATCCTGTATATGTGATTCTTTGGTCTATTCGAGTGTCTCGTTTAGACGTGTTTGTTTCCTTTCCTATTTGATTATTTGGTTCATTATGATTATCTGATTTGTTTTATCTTGATTCCCCATTTCATTTGACTTATGATATCTATGCCTTTCATTCGTATGATTCATCTTCGTTCACTTATGCTTATTATCTATATGTTTTTTATATATATCTGTTCACTGGGCTTTTTAAGCTCAGCCGCATTTCTTTTCCTATGGCAGGTTATAAGTTGAAAACTGGGTTGAGTGAAGAGTGTATAGGAGCTCTTAGTGGACTACCCTGACGATAGACACCCATTTTGCTTCGAGATTAGAGTTGGATTCTTTTTTAGTTAGATTAGATTGGATTGTATTTGACTTTGGGATTCATTATGTTTAGATTTTAGTATTTCTTTATTACCTTAGAATACCTTTGTAACCATTATGTGTATAAGTCTTCCGCTTACGTTTGTTTGTTCTGATTGACACCATAATGTGGCATTTTGACCATTGTCGGGTTGGGGTGTTACATGTAGTATATGTTACGTTTATTTTTACTAGCTGTAAATGTGTGTGTGTTAGGTAGCGATTATCAGTTAATTTTCATCTGCGGGTGTTTAGTTTTGTAATACGGAGTATGATTCTGCAACTGTCAATGTCGGGGATGTTGACTTGGGCATTCCTGAAATTAATCAGGTAGCTGCAGTTCCGCAAAATCTAGTTCAATCGGCTGAAGCGTTCACTACTACTCCAACCGTCAATAAACTAGACTATGTCGGAATTAGTTTGGTGGAAAGGAGGTCCAGATATGTCAAACCGGGGGAGAAAGTTGATAGTTTGGACATTCCATCTCAATCGGTTGAAGATTTAATCTCAGACAACAACATACCAAATCCGGCCGGGGCGGGGTATGGGGAAGATTTAATCTCAGACTATGTTGGAATTAGTCTTCAACCATATCCAACCGGTGAGAAGAAAAATGATAGCTTGGACATTCCAGAAATTAATCAGCCAGATGTGACAACGCCAAATCTATCTCATTCAGATGAAGCATCCACTTCTACTCCGATCATTGACCGTATCACAGATTTCAACCAGACACCATACTACGTGGATAAAAGTGATGACGAGACTGTAGGCTTTCTTCTTGCTTGTGCAGAAAGAGGAGAAAATCGTGGCAACCAACCTTCACCATCTATTTGCAAGGTTTCTAGAGTTCTTAGAGATCATAGCGTAAGATCATTCATCCCTCAGCTGGTCTCTATAGGACCTATACATAGAGAAAACAAGAAGTTTAAAGAATTTGAATGGCAGAAAGAATGTTATCTTAATGACTTATTAAATCGTTGTGATTCCACGCCAAAGAAAACATTAGAAGCATGTCTGCTAAAGGTAAACACTTTAGTACCCAAAATCAAAGAATCTTATGCTGGTATGATCAAGAACTATCGCGTCGTTGAGCTTGCCAGGATGATGGATATGGATGGTTGTTTCATACTTGAATTCTGTTTCAAGCATGAAGAAAAAAATTTGTATTTGCCAAATAAGATGCAAAACATTCGTATTGCCATGGATCTGATGTTGCTAGAAAACCAAGTCCCTTTCTTAGTTCTTCATGCTTTGTTTGACTGCTCAATGGGGAAAGTGTCTTTCACTCTTAGCAACGTTCTCGATGAATATTTGGCACCCTACATTAAGCTATTACGTTTGTTTCCTGAAAAAAATTCAATTCTTAGCAACATTCTCGATAAATATTTGACACCCTACATCAAGCTATTCTGTTCTCTGTTGCCTGAAAAAATTTCAACAACAGATGTTGACTCAGATTTGCCTGTAAAAATTTCAACAACAGATGTTGACTCAGATTTGCCTGAAAAAATTTCAACCACAGATGTTGACTCAGATTCAACTCATCCTCATGTTCTTGGCTATCTGCACCAACGCTACCTGCTTGTAGCTGCCAAGTCATCGAAGCCTATACACGCTGAGACATCAAAGCTTGTAGATGAAGAGCTAGCTGCCAAGTCATCGAATCCTTTAGAGAATGCAGCATTCCACTCGATAGTTGAACTAGATAGATATGGGATGAACTTTAAGCCTCACCAAGAGGATGAATGGTCAATGACCATTAAATTTCATTCATCTCTTTTTTCATGTTTACCCTGGTTTTGGGGTAAGCCTACTCTTCTAATGTCAACCCTGGTTATTGATGATACCACTGAGCTAATTTTAAGAAACTTTATTGCTTACGAGCAATCGTTCCCTCACAATTGTTATTACTTTACATCATATTCACATGCCATGGATATGCTTAATGATAATCAAGAGGATATTGCTAAACTGGTAGAATCAAAAGTCCTTGTCAACATACTCGGCTCGAACCAAGAGGCTGCAGAAATGATCAACAAGATATGCAAAAACACGTTTGTTACAGATTTATATTACATTCAAGCGTTCGAACAAATGGATAAGTACCACAACTGTTTTTGGCCCAAGCATATGGCATGGCTGAGACGCGTATATTTCAATAATCCATGGAATATTATTGCACTACTTGGTGCAATCATTCTGTTTGGTCTTACCGTGGCTCAGACCATTTTTAGCATCAAGGCCACATAATTGTATGCTCGCTTTGAGCTGATGGAAGCAACCAATAAATTTGAGTGTCTGCTTTTCTTTATTCATTATACACAAAGTCACTTATTTTCCATGTTTATATGGATTTATTTAAGTATCAGTAAGTGCTTCAGTAAAATGTTTACATGTTTTCATATTTTGTAATTATTAGGTTACTGAATATACTGTTAAATGATGGTCTCCTCACATTTGGTTGAGGTGCTGCTTCAAATTATAATACACTATCTCAAAAACTCATAGTAGACTTAAACCGAGTCGTGTTAAATCTATAATCTATCTATCTACTATTTATATTGCATGCATATGCATTCCTTAAATCTAAAATGATTAAAATTTGAGTAATGTTTTTTTTTTTTTTTTTTTTACAAAGGTATAGATTAAATAAAATGAAAAAGATATTTACAAGACATAGCACAAGAGGATGGAACTGCTAGGACAACCCCTAACTAGACCATCTCTTGCCTAGGAAACAAAAGGACCATACAGATTGGATAATCCAGCAAATGACTAAAAGAAACAATAACCAACTACAGATAATGATAACAACCAAAGCAATCCCCAATCACAGTCATAGAAGGAAGACAAGCTTGATCTAAAGCCATCATCATACTCTGAATACATGGAAAAGTACAAAGGGACCAACCAATGCATCTCCAAACATCACCATATGAGGATAACTCATAGAAAGCTAAACTGCTAAGACTGAAGAAAGGAGAGTTACCATACAAAACTGAAAATTTGAGTAATGTTAGTGGATTATTATACCTTTGATTAAGAATGGTAATATTATTAAAAGGCACGTACGGAGTTTAAATATAAAGCACGTAGGATACCAATCGCAGCTTCATAAATCTTGAACAAAACATAAGATAATTTAGTTACACGAACATAGTTGAATTCACAATATTATAAATCTTGCTGCCCTTTTGGGTATCATCAAGTACCTATAAAAACCACCCAAAATTAAATAATAAAGCACTTAGGATACCAACCCCAGCTTCATAAATCTTGAAAATAGTTGATTCGTGATTTTAATTGTTGATTTAGGATTTTTTTTTTTTTTTTTTTTTTTTTTTTAGTCTTGGTAGGTTTGTTTTTGGGATCGATCTGTTCCTTTTTTTTCTTAGCATGGAACTCCGTGTTTTTTTTTTTATTTTATTTTGCAATTTGGTCCCAACACATGAAAAATAAACGCGTTAAGTACTTGTGTTTTTTTGACCCTTTTATACATCCGAGTAAAGAAACGAAATTTATGATAGTTTCACAAAATTGGATTCAATTTTGACTTTTTATTAACCAATCGTATTGCTCGATTTCGCTTATATGGCAAAATCGAGCTCTCCTATTGGTCTAATTTTTTTCTATAAGAATGATTTTGCAAAAAGACTCCGAAATGATGTAATTCTTTTACTTATATAAAAGATTTTAAGAAAACCACATAAACGAGTTCCATTTGACTCAAATATCAAACCATATACCATTCTGTAACACCCCCAAAATATCGCAGCGGAATGTAATATCATTGGGGTGCTACTTATTAGTACAACAATCATAATCACAGAAAATGACTCTAAATGAGACGTTTTAAAATGTTATCATTCGATCAAAATAAAACATCAGAGTTTAACAAAGAGGTCCCACAAGTTTAAGTAATAAACATAAAAGTTTAAAAGTTTTATCGAATGATAATGATGCATTGTCTTAAAAAATATACGTGCGCCTTCACATGTCAGCTAATAGAAACCTGATATAAAAATGCTAAAAAGTCAACACAAATGTTGAGTAAAATTCATAGGTTTATAAATAAATAATGGACCACAAGATTTCAGAGTTAAAATAATAATTGCAACGAATACAATTATGGGTAAATAATAATTATTGCTCTAAGCTCATGACACGCAAACTGACTGAAGGTTCATAGAATGAACTAATGCCCTGAAAGGTAAATTTCCATTTTACCTAAAATTCACCGCTTGACCTATTTACTTAAATAGGTTGAACAGGTCACAAACGGGTTACACGTGTTAGGTAGGTATGGGTTAGGGTTTCTTGACACATTTAATAAATGGGTCGTGTTTGGGTAAAAGTTATACTAACCCGCGAACTCGCAAATCCAAATAGGTCAACTCGAACATGACTCGATTGACACCCCTACTAAAAACCCCTTCCGAAACACAGCCAAATCACATGATAAAATACCCCACCAAATAAAAAGCACAAAAGTTATTGAAGATTCCACTTACTTTGATTAAAAGTCATAAGAAAAGAATATATATATATATATATATATATATATATATATATATATATATATATATATATATATTTAATTCGTACGTTGTTTATTGTCGACAATGTGTTACACGAGTTCGACAATATATGAATGCTTCATAAAAAGCTAAAGGTAAAGAGTGGTGTTATTCTACAAACAATAAAACCCTCACATACCAAGGGACAAATCCCATCAATTGATTTAAATTTAATCAATGGCTGAGATGATACCAATTGCTATTAAAAAAATACATGGAGGGGTAATTTCGTAAATTTACAACAAAACCCAAACCACTAACCGCTCATTTTCAGTCTCATAATTTCTACCAACAAACACACACAAAAACACACACTACTCACAACAAAAACCGATCAAAATTAGCCCTAAAAAACGCCGGATCTATACACATTTCATCACTCTATCAGAAAAAATGGAATCTCCGGCTAAGCCACAGAAGATGCCTTCGACGATTAGTAAGTTATTTGGAAATGAATTGATGCGACGCGATTATTGTGAATTGAGATACCAGTTAAGTGTTATTAGGTTGTTGTTATTGTTAGTTTAGGGCCAATGTTGGTCGTATATCGCGTATAATTGATGTGAAATGTGATTGATTAGTTTGAATATAGTTGGTGTATGTTACTCAGACATTAGTTTAGATACGTGTTAGTTGTTAATAGGTTGTTGACTTATTGTTAGTCTACGGTAAATGTAGGTTGTATTTTTACTCGATTGTTGTTAGTTTAGATGCGTGCTACTTGTCATCAGGTTGCTGCTATTTTGTTTCTATAGCGTTAGTGCAGGTTGTATTGATTGTGTTTACGTGTGTATCGTTGATGTGATATTTGACGTGAGATTTATTACCGGAGGGTGATAGTATTGAGTTGTATGGAAGGTTAGTTAATTTCTTGTGTAGGTTAAGTTGTGATGGTTGTCATCAGCAAACCGCTTCTACTAAGCGGATATGTGTATTGAATATTAGCTCTATATGTATAATGTAATTGTATGGCTAGTGTAAATGTAACCCTCAATTCGAGATTAAACCCCCAGTTGGCTGCGACTAAGCATTCATTGAAGGCGTCTTATGCGGCTAAGCCACCGAAGACGCCTTCGGCTTTGCCGAAGACGTCGGCTGCGGCTAAGCCACAGACGACGCCTTCGGCTTTGTTTTTATATCGAACTAGATGCTTCAAATGTTGTATATATGTAGTTGTAATGATGTAGAATTGGAATACTAGGGAGTACAATTCGTGATAGTTTTTTTTACTACATGTGTTTTTAGGCAAGTTCAGACATTTAAATGTTTATTTGCAACCGTTTTGAGACTGAAGTAAGATGTGATCTTGGATTGTTCTGACATAGAATACACCGATGCTTAATATACGGCTATGTTTTGTTGTTATCTGTTATATTATTTGCCAGCTTGTTGTATATATTGTGTAGCAAATGATACTTTAACTCAGTTGATTTGTTGATGTGTCAACACGTAACTTAGTATATTACGTGACATAATAGATATTAGCTGAAATAAGGAAGTGAAAACGCATATTATTGAAACAGGAAGCTGATAATTGAAAGTTGTGAATCTGTAGACCATCATCTATCGAATGTTCTCATGTGAAGGCTTTAAATTTGTAACAAAAAGATACAGTGTGTAATTAACCTTATATAAATGGACTACATGTGTAATTAACTTTGTTAGCTCGTATTGTGTGTCACCGGTGATATCGTGATATCACATATCACATGTGATATCACATATCACATGTGATATCACATGGTGATATATCACATATCACCTGTGATATCACAGGTGATATCACCTGTGATATCACATGTGATATCAGGTGATATCACCTGTGATATCATAGGTGATATCACATCTGTGATATCACAGGTGATATCATCTGTGATATCACAGGTGATATCA
This sequence comes from Artemisia tridentata subsp. tridentata, assembly GCA_021014915.2. Taxonomy (NCBI): domain Eukaryota; kingdom Viridiplantae; phylum Streptophyta; class Magnoliopsida; order Asterales; family Asteraceae; genus Artemisia; species Artemisia tridentata. The sequence goes on from CP139502.1 coordinate 327,427,285, forward strand.
CCTGTGATATCACTTGTGATATCACAGGTGATCTGTGATCACTTGTGATATCACAGGTGATATGTGATATCACATGTGATATCACCGATGATATCACGATATCACCAGTGACACACAATACGAGCTAACAAAGTTAATTACACATGTAGTCCATTTATATAAGGTTAATTACACACTATATTATGAGCTTTATATTAAGTTCGCTTAATTTCTTGCAAAATGATGAAGTTACGCGTTTTAACTACTTTTGTTAAATCATTAGTTGAATTTGTGATTCATGTGTTTCATGGTGGTATACTTAGGATGGTTGATAATCAACTGAGGATGTGTTTTTGGTTTTTATGTTGGATTTTGGTATTATGATCATATTAATTAAGTTTTAGTGTATGTTACGAATTTTACGAGTGAAGTTTGGAGATGTTTTGAAGGGAAATGGGTGGTTAATTTGATGTTATTGGTAAATAATGTGTTTTAGGTGAATGTTGTTGCATTTAGTAGGCTAGTGTTTATTGATAGTGTTTTAGTTAAATTTGAGGTGGAACTGTTTAACTAACAAAAGAACATGCCCTCGGTAGTGTACTTGTTTGATATGTGTATGGTCGGGTTTTCTACGGCTGCGATCTTGTACCTCTTTTGAACCTTGTGATCATCAATCTTTGTCTGACTGTTTGCGTTAGCTTGCGTACGTGTCATTGTGTTTTGTACTTTGCTGTCTTACTATAGGCATCTTACTGTTGGGTCTTTTTGATGATTCGTATGATAGAAGTCCATCTTTGTGTATTTACTTCTTTGTTTAAGATCATCGGGATGTTTGGTTAAGTGTTTGTTCTTTGAGTTGCATTTGGCACTTTAAAGTTCTCATATTGTTCCTAAACAACCTGCATGAATGAGACTGGAATTGAGCAATAGATAAATTAACGCTCTTGTTCACTTGTTTGCTTGTTTATGCAATGTGATAGTTGACCAACATTGACACCTCTTGCTTCCAAATAAACAACCAAAAAGCCTGAAAGTCTAAAACTAGCTGTCTTGGGAAAACATGGTTATCCTATATATAACATTCATGTTTGCTTATGAAGTAACATATGATGTGTGTGATAGCGGCTTTAGATTTACTCTACCAACACCTAACATTCAAGTCAGAATATTATAGCCTAAATGGGGTGTTTCTTTCACAACTAAGTTTAGTGTTTATTTGTATTTTCTGACTTGCCATTCTATTTACACAGTTATATCAAATGCTTTTTCTTTGATGCTAATTACATGTTTGATTGCCTTCATGTTTGTCATTTGTCTTGTTTGTTTTTTCCTTTTCGGTCTATATTATGGTTGGCCTCTTGAGTACCTAGGTGATGCGACTCTGTATCTTAATAGTAGCTATTGAAAGTCTTTAATGATAGTTACGATTTGTTTGTGATTGTTGCTGAGAGTCTCTCTTTGATAACCATCTAAATTCCGCTGTAAAATAGTTCCGTTGTTGGGATGCTTTGTACCCACACTTGTCATAAGTTTCTTTTCCGTTCGTGTAGGCATACCCAGTTATGATCATTTGCATGCTCGTTAGTCATTTGCCTGATAGGAGTGAGCAAACTGCAGAAATACCAAACCGAAATACATAGTACTTGTCTATAGCAAAAAGGTTTTCTGTATGATAGTGTTTGGTTCCTGTTGTTTTCATGTTTTTGTCTTCTGTTCAATGATTAAAACATTTCAAAAATGTTTTGGCTGGTTTCATGAAACTGATTGGCACCAACGTGTCAATGTACACAAATTATCGGTTTAATTTCATTTACATGCTTATTGATTAGTGGAACTGCATTCTGAACCCTGTTCAGTTCAGAACTAATTTTTGTAGATTTTTCAAGACGTGACTTGTGATATTCAAAAAATCACTTGTGATATTCAGAATATCACTTGTGATATTCTTGAATATCACTTGTGATATTCTTAATATCACATCCAAGATAACTAATGTATGTAATGTAGCGATTAAATTTTACTATTATCGTCTTAAGTCTCAAGTATAGTGTATTAAAATTCTTATGTCTTGTTGCGGACATCTTTATATCTATGTACTGAATTCTGCAACTTTGTGGTCGAATTAGCATCAGGCAGCTCAATCCTTTCAGTCATATATGCAGCTATGGACATTTTAAATCTGGATAGTAACTAAGATGATCTTTCCACCTGAGTAAACATGTAGGTGATCTATGGTATCCAGTTTTGGTTTCAAAATGGACCTTTGTTGGCCTTTCTTGGATGCGCAGGTTTAGTTTTAGGGTTCAAAACTCTCTCAACTACATTTGTATATTAACTTCTAGTAGTTCAGTGAAGTCGTTTTATTCTTTGAAAAATTCAGCATGTTGTAATCTTAGTTAGAAGAAGTTAGGAATACGTTAGTTTTATGAAAAGGGTATTAACTTCTGTGATCCAGTGTTTGTATTCTGAATCGAAAAAGGTGCTTACTATTGTGACCTTTTGTTACAGGTTTGTTTTATGACGAACCACCGCTTAAGACGCTGTGTACAGTTGAAGAAACGTGTGTGAGGGATAAAGCTGTGGAGTCGCTGTGTAGGATCGGGTCACAGATGAGAGAGTCTGATTTGGTTGATTGGTTTGTACCTCTGGTTAAGGTTGGTTCATTTCACTGTAATTTATAGCAGTTTTGATACTTACTGTTTTGGTTTAATTTTAGAGACGTGACATGCTTTCGGTTTATGGTTGCAGAGGCTGGCGGGTGGTGAATGGTTCACGGCTCGAGTATCCGCTTGTGGGCTGTTTCACATCGCTTATCCTAGTGCCTCAGAGATATTGAAGGCGGAACTGAGGTCGGTATTTAGCCAGTTATGTCAAGATGACATGCCGATGGTCAGGAGAGCAGCTGCGTCAAACTTGGGAAAGTTTGATGCTACTGTGGAAGCTGCTCATCTCAAGACCGACATCAGACCCTTTCTCTTTGGATGCGTTGGCTCTTGTGCCTGTTACAATTGCAGCTTCTGAACCAATTTCTTTCAGTGGTCAAACCTTTGTGGCTGCATCTTCAGCACCAGTTGGCCCCACTCAGGTGTGTTTCACAAACTCAAAATACTTGAAACACCGTTTTGAACTACTTATTTATTGTGTTATTATATTTTCAGGGATTTGAAGATCCATTTGGTGACGGTCCTTTTAGAGCTGCCCCTACTACAGACGGATTTTCAGCCCCACCACATTTATAAAGATTGTAAAGTGATTTGAGTATTAAATATTCAAAGGCTTATACCGTATTCATTTATAGAGAAAGAAGCCAGTCATGTCGAGGGTTTTAGCCCAGAATTGGCTCTTGTGACTGTTGGAGGAAAGAAAGAACTTGAAGAAAAACTTGTGGTATGATTCATTTACTATACAGCTGCTGATATATGCTTATGATTTCTGGATTTGTGTGATATAAATGAGATTTATGGATGTAAATTTAAGATGGTCTTCGAGATTATTTTAAAAGTCTGGACAAGAGAGATGCATCAAATCAGCTGTTTCGAAGAAGCTTATACAAACGTTCAAAAGTATTTGATGCTAGAAAATCATCATCAATGCTATCTAGAGATGCTCAACTGAGGCGTTTGGCAATGAAGAAATCTGAAAATGGGTACAAGAGGATGAAAGAATTTTTCAAGCAAATGCTTTTCAATGTTGGAGTAATTTGATAGTCCTAAATAGACTATAAGTCATATGGTTAGCTTATGATTGATTGTATAATGAATAGTTATTTACCAAATCAGCGACTACTTGTGCAATGCATTTATCCAAGTTTTTTGCTAAATCTCATATATGAAAATTCCAGATTAAAAGCACATCAAATTGTCATCGTAGGCTATTTTTAGTACAATAACTCTAGCTCTAGGCTGGCTTCTCATGATTAATAGCGGTAACCTGCAACTCCTTGGGCCACCCATCCCAGCCTATTAATACAAAATCGTGGAGGGCTGGTGATTTGTCTGGCTCCATGTGTTTTGTGGGGTTGGTCTGTGGAATCTGTTTGGTCTTCAAATGTGGCATGTGTGGGGTTTTCCAATTCGTATACTAAAAAATAATTTCACATGCATCATCGTTTTGGGTCGATCATTGAGAAAAATAAATGTATGTATTATCTAGTGATGCATGCAAGAGAGATGCATCAAATCAGTTGTTTCGAAGAAGCTTATAAGCGACCATTTCTTACACCCATGCTTTTCAACCAACTCCTTAATACGATCATCCTCCTGAACAATTATATAGACTGAAATTAATAACCAACTTTTTAACAAAGTAATACACACTAATTAAAGAAGAGTCCAATAGATACCTCTTTGGTCCAAGGTCCTTTAACAAGTTCGGGGCTAAGAACTGTTTGCGAGCGATAGAGGCACTGAACATCTGATCGTCCTGGAATTGATTCGGCTACACAATTTGGTTAAATTCCTATCATTGTAATAGTGCAATGCCCTTCAATGGCATGTCGAATGAAAGCGGACACAAGAAATGCAACATTTTGAACCAAAAATCAAATGAAACATGATCTATAATATTTGGTATGTATCACAGGTGATACCTAATATCTTATTTTGTATCATTGATACCTAATATCTTATTTTGTATCACAGGTGATACCTAATATTTTGTATGTATCACAAGTGATACCTAATATCTTATTTTGTATCATTGATACCTAATAAGTTATTCTGTATCACATTTGATACAAAATAAGATATTAGGTATCACCTGTGATACATACCAAATATTAGGTATCACCTGTGATTCAAAATAAGATATTAGTTATCACCTGTGATACAAAATAAGATATTAGGTATCACCTGTGATACAAAATAAGATATTAGATAAACACCTGTGATATCACATGTAATATCATAGGTGATATGTGATATCAGATGTGATATCACCTGTGATACAAAATAAGATATTAGGTATCACCTGTGATACATACCAAATATTAGGTATCACCTGTGATACAAAATAAGATATTAGATAAAAAAAAATTTTTTTTTGCCTAATATCTTATTTTGTATCACAAGTGATACCTAATATCTTATTTTGTATCACAGGTGATACCTAATATCTTATTTTGTATCACATGTGATACCTAATATTTGGTATGTATCACAGGTGATACCTAATATCTTATTTTGTATCACAGGTGATACCTAATATCTTATTAGGTATCACAGGTGATACCTAATATTTGGTATGTATCACAGGTGATACCTAATGTATGTTGGCATTCTGTAAGTTCTTGAGATAAATATACAGGAATCTTGACATTGTTTTGTTAGTAGTTGACTTTGGTTTTATGTTTGGCTTTGATCGTTGTTAGTTATATATACAGGAATCTTGACATCGTTTTGTTAGTAGTTGACTTTGGTTTTATGTTCGACTTTGATCGCTGTTAATATAATGTAGTGTCTTAACTGCATGATGAATCTGGTTTGTGATGGGTATGCCATCTGTGGTATGTCGTGTATACTGCCCTCTGACTTCTAAAACATCAGAAGGTGAGTAGCTATGTTTCCACATGATTTGATATTACATGTGATCGGTTAACAAATGTCTAAAAGAACAATACTATTTATGACCCATAACGTAAAACCAAAGTCATAATATGATCTTGTCGTAAGAAAAACTATGGTTTGTCCATTTTCACAACTACTTCACAACTAATGCAATGAAAGAAGAACGTTAACATGACTTGCTTTGACTGCTAACATTCTTGAATGCTTAATTATGACATAGCGTACTCGATCTAGCTTTTTCTCCATTGGTATGAGATCAAGGAAGGAGCGAAAAGTGGACTGAAAGTTTAAAGCACGAAGACAAAAAGATACGAATTTATAATAAAATTGTATGTATGACCTTGTTCGATATATGGATGGTTAAAATCTGTTTGCAATAGGTTAAGGTGAACTTAAATTTTTGTTGTATTAGACAATAGGTTAATTGGCTCAAGCTCATTTATGGACTCATGATATTAGGGTGGCCAAAACATCATGGAAGTATAAAGGACCAGTGGCGGAGCAAGGAATTAAAGTTAAGGGGGGCTTAACTTTGTTTTTCAAATAGTAACAACGAATGTTTTATTTCAACAAAATATCAAAGTTTCATAATTTGCAGCGTTTGTTGATAATATTTTAAAAGTAACAATGGACATCTCAAATACAACATGATATTCTGTCAATTTTAAGCAATGGAGAGGCTGCAAAGCAAATAATTTTGTGCACAATCTTTAGTTTCCTGAATTACCTACTATTTCGATTTGTATCCAATAACAGGGTTACACAAAAAATGATAAGAATCCCACTTGTTCCTAACAGAAGTGCACTGAAAGTGCTACCAAAATCAACAATCAAAACATGCATAATTAAAATTAAAACGAGTTTATAGGATCTGATCTGAGAGAGGCGGGAGTCGTCTGAAAAAGTTGAGCAGCAGTGATGGCGTATCCCCACGGAACCGAGGGTGACGCATGTAAAAGAATCCCCAGCCAAGCAGAAAAGCCTTAAATGGAACAATGCAGAACACTAGTGAAGCCAACAATTAAACAACCACGAAATTCCCGGTAGCTCTCGGGTCTCTCCAATTGCATAAAGCCTCTAACCTCTCTCCTTGAGCTGCAATATCACCAAGCAGCGTCTGAGCCCGACCTGCTAGAGCTCGTAATCTGTCATATCCGATACGAATCTGGTCTGCTGATCTTAAACTTGGGAACCCATCAAACTCTTCATCAAGCTCATCCGGTCCAACAGAATCAACTTGGGAGTGCCTTGGATCCATTGTGACTGGTGCTCGTGTTCTGTATCGGTATCTCAGTGCAACAATCAAGAATGCATACAAACAAATAGTTGGGAGGATCAAATGTGGGCACAAGACAATAGCTAGAAGGAGCACATGAACCAGAACTGTAGTTGGTGGGTGAACCCAGGTGCGAATCGAGTCAAGCCACCTAGCCAAAGTCCAAGCTTCCAATAGATATTAAAACGAGGAAAGAGTATTGTGAAACCATACCCCTGCAACAGAAGCCTAAAAAATAGTCCCAACAGTCCAAAAAGCCAAAAACGCGACCATCCAGGTGCCTCTGCTTGGAGCAGGGATAAACTCAAGAAACCAAGATGAGAGTACAGGCCCACCTCCAAGACCAATACCAACCAGACAGCAGAGAAAAATCAGAGAATAATAGTTAGGAGCTAAAGCACTAAGAAACCCAGCCACTGAAGTAACAAAAGCAGTTGTAAGGAATCCTTTCCTGAAAGATAAGACTATATAGTAATAAATAGCAGCAGTTGAGTCGAAGTACCTCTGAATCCATTTGTTAGAACATCAAACTATTTGTTAGAACACAAAACAAGAGCAGTACTCGGAAGGAAAACAAACCTTAGTCAGGAGATATGTTGCCCATGCAGCGAAGGCAGAGAACACAGGAGCAGTAAATGCACACACGGTTTCCACAGAAAGTGGTATGTTCAGGGATTGAAGAACCCTGAAAGAAAAAACTGTTACTATATTTACTAAAAAGAAACTGATACAAGCTACTGGGTAGAAAAAAACCAGCCATAATAAACACAAATTAGTGATATCACATGATGTATATTCACATGATGCAAATGCATGTGATATGTGATATTACATGTGATATCACCGGTGATATCACGATATCACATGTGATATGATAGGTGATATCACCTGTGATATCACAGGTGATATGTCACATACCACCTGTGATATCACAGGTGATCAGTGATATCACCAGTGATATCACGATATCACGATATCACCGGTGACACACAATACGAGCTAACAAAGTTAATTACACATGTAGTCCGCAAAACTCAACTTGCAGTTATCAACATAATTGGTGATATTAACTTTGTACTTATGTTTTGGCAGAAGACGTTTCTTATGTTTTGTACTTATTCAATCTAAACATCACTATAAATGCTTCTAATGAACATCAATTACTCAATCTGTGGCTTAGTTGCAGTCAACGCCTTCGGCGAAGCCAAGAGTGAAATGAAATGTCAAGTGAGTATTAATCAAGAGAGGTGTCAATGAAATCTATGCTGCTGCTTTTAGATTGAATTCTCCGCCCAAATTAACTTTTTCTATCAACACGAGTGTTTTTGCTAACAACGTTTCTTTTAACAACAAATAACAAGTTTAGCCCCTATTTCATTTTAATTACACCATACATATATATATTTGACACATTGCCCAACCATGCTGGTAGCTCCGTTTTGCACAATCGCATCTCCTATTCATGTTTAAACTCAAATCATTACGTTATGGATTCAATTGAGAGCCTCAAATCTTCTAATAAGTCAATAAATAGGCTGAACCCTAACTTATTGCAGCCAACAAACAAACACTCGGTTAACTCGTTAAATACACAGACTAATCCTAATTTACTCAAATTGTCAGCAGCTATATAAACATTATCATCTTCACATTAATCTCTTAACAAAATCTAATCACAAGAACTCAACACTCCTCATATAAACTAACACTCTGTCACCTCATGTAAGCACACACAGTAAGCGTAATATCCTCATATTTCCACTAGCTCGATAAACGCCTATCATCTTTACATAAACTACGCATAACACCTCAACAATCCTCATATCTTCCAAACACTACAACAGCTGAAACACAAAAATAAGGTCATTCTCGCAAACTACATTATGTCATTCTACAATTGATTTTTTTTTTTAGTTTATTACAAAATCATAAACTAGCTTTTTAACCGCCTCACGTAAGAAACTATAATTAACATATCACATTATTAAGAGTTTACAAATACAAGACAATTTCGAATAAAGGCGATACAAATTAACCGTATAAATGATTAATTAAGTTAAATTAAATCGAAAATTATACTGAATTGAAGGAGGAAATCGAAGAGTTGACGGACGTTGAGTGGGATGTGTGAAATGAACTCACGATTCTCCCAATCAGCTTGTACTATTATTGAAGGAGAATTGAAGGAGGAAATCGAAGATTTTGATAATCCATTGTGTGAATTGAAGGAGGAAATCGAAGATTTTGATAATCAATTGTTTGGAAATTGTGTTTTAGAAAGTAGTTATCGAAGGGTTGAATGGAGAGAAACTGGGAGAGAGAACATGCACTAAAGTGTGTTTGTGTGTTTTTTATGAGAGTTTAATCTGATTTTTAGTTTATATACCTGACCAGAATACCCTTGCAGTGTAAATGTTGTGTTTAATCTTGACCATTAGATCAAAATGAATGGAAGGTAGGGATTGGTCCCTTTGTATGTAAGGAATGTTTTGTCCTCAAATGATCTTAAATCATTTTCTTTTCTTATGACTTTTAATCAAAGTAAGTCGAATCTTCAATAATTTTTGTGCTTTTTATTTGGTGGGGTATTTATCATGTGATTTGGCTGTGTTTCGGAAGAGGTTTTTAGTAGGGGTGTCAATCGAGTCATGTTCGGGTTGACCTATTTGAATTTTTGGGTTTGCGGGTTAGTATAACTTTTACCCAAACACGACCCATTTATTAAATGTGTCAAGAAACCCTAACCCAGACCTACCTAACACGTGTAACCCATTTGTGACCTGTTTAACCTATTTAAGTAAATAGGTCAAGCGGTGAATAAGGTTGTTGGTTTGTCGATTTTAACTAGTTTAAATGCTAAAGGGTTATATGGATGTAAAAAATCATATAATAACATACCAATAACTATAGGACAATTTCAATGACATCTGAGTTATAATTGTGATTCACTCATTTTAAGTATATATAACAAAATACATTTAATCCAAATCTAACATAAAACCCAAGTTATATATTTTATTTTTAGAGGTTTATATACTTAAATGGGTTCACGGGTTGATCTTTTTAATACTTGCTGATGAACTCAAATAAGTACATTTTATTATCATCATTTATCCTATTTATTTGACTTGTTTTATTATATTACATATGAGAATTGATACGTTAATGTTTACTTTTGTAATTCTCAGGTAAAAACAAGTATTATGTGAAACTTGGCGATTTTGGACTAATTATGGAGCAAAACAAGCAAGATGTTAAGAGTCTACTGAAATGTACAAGATCAAGATCATTCTGCTCTAGATACGCCGCAACATACTTCTTACATACGGCGTATCACTATCAAGATTTCACAAGTTACAATCCAAGACATCAAAGGACATGCGCCGCATAGAGAAATGGAGTTACGCCGCATCTTAAGGCGGTCTACGAATATTCCTGAATATATTAATCTTGGACCCCACGCGAAGTTAAGTCAATGCGCCGCATCTACTTATCCTATGCGCCGCATCTAACCCTCAGACAGAAACTATAAATACCCCAAGGTCAGACGAATCTGAGAGTTGGATAGTGCAAGATACCATACGTACGAGTACCAAACCTGAGACGAATTCAGACGTATTAGCAGCACAAGACACACCCTGAACGAAGATACAAGAGCTGTAAGAAGGTCCTGCATGTATTCAATTCATTAAGTAGTTTTGTTTTATTGTATTAGTACACTTTAATTCATCAGGATTGATGGGCTGATGTCATGTGACTACGGAATATCATGATCACCCCTTAAAATTGCTTTCCCATTAATTAAAGTTTATATGTTGATGTCTTTGGTGACTTTTATTAGTGCATTGATAACCTCTGTGTCTAGCTGAGCATTGCTTGGGTCGCCATGCCCCTTCCTTGCCTATTTATTCTATCGTTTCTAGGATAGTAGGATAGACATAAGTGATCATTAAGGGTTTAATCGCCGATAAGATTAGAGCCAATGAGAAAGGGTTAATTATATACACTTCATATAAAACTAGCAATAAAACAAGTGACAAGCTACTTAATTATCAGGACAGGTCTTCTTATTGTCTCAAGTATCTATCTTTGTACGTGTGTGCTAATCGCTCATTCATGCTCATTAGTTTAGTTTACTATTTAATCATAACCAAACCGTGCCAGTCTCTCAGGCTGAACCCCCCTTGCGTTAGATTAGGTTTTATAGCTAACTTAGGATATTAAAATACTGATTAGAATAACTAGATAATACGTTCCACTCTTAGTGATCGACACTCTACTTACCATTATATTCATACTGACCGGGTACACTGCTCGTTAAGTGTGTGTGTTATTGATAAGTCGGCTAAATATAAATTTAAAACTTGAGTAGGCATTAATACTGCTAAACCGCAACGACACATCACGCGCATCAAGTTTTTGGCGACGTTGCCAGGGAGTGAATTGTTATTATCTGTTAATTTGATTAGTATTTTAATTAGGTTTTTCTTTTTAATTTTTAGATTCTAACCACTAACCCTGTTATATATTAGATAAATTGCATTCATTGTATTATTTGCATATTTTCTGTTTTTGCGTGTTTTTTTTTTTTTTTTTTTTTTTTCTTTAATCTATGTTTCTTTTTATTTTTTTTTAGTTTTGATTTTATTTTTCTGCATTCTGCTATCGTTGTACTGTGCTAATACAAACGATACGGCGCATCTGTTTTCACAGATACGGCGTATTGCGTTTAATTTTTATAAAATACAACGCGTTTAATAAATTCGAGTACGACGCATCTTTCTCCAAGATACGGCGTATTCTGTTTTTAATAAGAAATTTTTCTAAACCCTAACTCCATACGACGCATCTGTTTTAACAGATACGGCGTATTTTATATTTAAAATTAAAAACAGTTTTCGAATTATTAAACAGATACGACGCATCGATTTCAATCGATACGGCGCATCTTCTGAATCAAAAATCTTGTATTTTGAAACATAACGAAAATACGGCGCATTAGCTTTTGTTAATACGACGCATTTAATTTTAATAAATATAATCGATTTTTGATAATTTAAATTGATACGGCGCATTCTAATTTATAAGCGGCGTATCTGTTTTCTGAATAAAAGTCTGATAAAATTTTAATGAAATAAGATACGGCGTATCCATCTTTTTGGATACGGCGCATCGCTTGCAGATATCAGCGAATTTTATTTTTTCGGATTCCGTTTTCGTTGTTAATTTTCTGATATCTTACTTTCTTGAACATACCCTACTGATGCTTTTGTGATGGTTTCAGGAAGTGCATGACCAGGATTTCAACTAAGAACTTGATTGAACCTTTCGAAGATCCTGAACGAGCCTTACATTCGCTTAAAAGGCTTTTCAACACAAAAAGCTTTGAAATTTCAAGTTCGTTCGAGCTTGATTATTTTTCTGAAGAAAAGGAGGAAGAAGAAACAGAAACAATGACGGAAAACACTACAATGGAGGAATACATGAACAAAACCCGTGCTGATTACAGTTCAGGAGTTGCTAGACCAAAGTTTGATGAAAAGTCAAAGTTTGAGTTGAAGGGCCAGTTTCTCAAGGAGCTAAGAGAAAATTCTTTCAGTGGAACAGAACATGAAGATGCTAATGAACATGTTGAAAAAGTCCTCGAGATTGCAGATTTGTTTACTACAGAAGGAGTCTCTGACGATCAACTTATGCTAAGAATCTTTCCAATTTCGCTTAAAGGAGCTGCTAATAAGTGGCTAAGGAATGAACCTGCTAGTTCAATCACAACATGGGAAGATTTGAAGACCAAATTCCTGAAAAGATATTGTCCACCTGCTAAAACTGCTAAAAAGATGGAGGCTATCAACAGTTTCAAGCAAGAGCCTGATGAAACTCTTTATCAAGCTTGGGAACGATTTAAAGACCTATTGATGAAATGCCCTCAACATTATCTAAGTCCAATGCAGGAGATAATATTGTTCTATCAAGGATTGGACGTGCCTACTAGACAAATCTTGGATGCTAAGGGAGCTGTGCCTCAAATGAGTGCAGCCGATGCTAGAAAAGCTATCCAAGAAGCTGCTGATCACTCTCAAAAATGGCACGACGGAACCTCTACTAGATCTAAGAGCAGCACTAATTTTGACGGGTTTGCTGCAATTCAAGCTCAATTGGATAAAATTAGTAGAGAGATGAAGAAGCGTGATGAGAAAGTTTATGCTGCCCAAGTTGGATGTGAAAAATGCTAAGGACCTCACTACACTAAGGATTGCCCTAAAATGAATGAAAGTGAGACTTTTGAAGAAGCATACTACACACAATTTGGACAACCATTCCGACCTTCAGGAAGATTTAGGGACGCTGCTCCGGGATACTATCAAAAGAATAACTATAATCCCACTTATCAAGAAAGGAGGCAGACTTTGGATGATACTCTAAAGTAAATTATGGCCGATGCTGCTAAAAGACATGAAGAGAACACTGCTATGATCAAAGAAATCCGAGCCTCAACGGATACTATAACAAGAAATCAAGGAGCTTCGATCAAAGCATTGGAACAACAAATCGGACAAATGAGCAAAGTTCTTCAAGAAAGGGGATACGGAAGTTTACCTAGCTCAACTGAAACTAACCCAAGAGATCATGTCAAGGCCATATGCACTACTGAAGAAGTCACACCTAACATACCTTTTCCTAGAAGATTGATGAATGGTAATGATGCTGCAAAGCCCGAATTTTTCTTTAATTCTTCAATCAGTTTAAGGAGGCTACTCAAAGAGAAGACAAAGATTGAAGAGGAGATCAAGGCTACAATGAAAGAAGAGAGCTCTGCAACCGACTTACGTGCCTTGCCTCATAAAGAAAAGGACCCAGGAAGTTTTACTTTACCATGCTTAATTAATGACATATCTTTCAATAATGTATTAGCTGACTTAGGAGCTAGCGTTAGTGTTATGCCCCTTAAGACATTCACTACCCTAGGACTAGGAAAATTAGCACCAACTAAGCTGCTTATTGAATTGGCTGATTAAACGGTAAAATGACCTGAAGGGATTGCTGAAAATGTGCTAGTTAAGATTGAGAAGTTTGTTTTCCCCGTAGACTTTGTTATATTAGATATGCCCGAGGATGTTAAGATTCCTTTAATCCATGGAAGACCTTTCTTGTCTACCGCCCATGCTAAGATTAATGTGTTTAAAAGAAAAATCTCATTAAAAGTAGGGAATAATAAACTAGTCTATAAGTGCCAAAATCCTGCTAAAAGCATAATTAGAGGCGTCTATGTGCTAGGATTAAGAGAACGTATGGACCTCGATCTAGAAGCTAGGTTTATGGGAGAAACCTTGGTAAATAATGAATCACTTGAGACCTATAGTGGAGACTACATTGAATTAAATGATCTTAATTTACCATTAGGAATCAATGATCAATTTATGGAGGATTTTGAACCCAAAATTGAAGAAGGAGAAATTATGGATATACCTAGAATTAATATGATCAACACTAAGAATTATGATGAATTTGAAGGATATCCTAGTTTCTGTGATTATGGGAGAAAGATCTATGTAGATTGTGCTTATAATTTACAATTTCCTTGCATGATAGGATTTAAACAGGTTAGTGCCAACTTTTTCCCTATTTTACCAATTAATGTAATGTCAAAAGATTTCTATAATTCTATAATGAAAAACAAAATTGAGTATAGAGGGAAAAACGTAGTTGGAATATTCATGAATGTGCCTATTTTTGTTGGGAATTTAACTATTGTTACAGATTTCACCGTGGTGGAAAACATGGATGCTTATCGTGATGTTGAGATGGGTGACGTGATCGTTGGGAAACCATTTTGTAAGGAGGTCGAAATTAACGCTAAAATATTTGAAGGAAAGATCACCTTTAAAAGTGGAAGCAACGTTATCACTTACATGATGCCTCGTGCTCACCCAAGGTTTAAACATGCCCCTAAAAAATTTTGTTACAAATTTACACCATTTCTTTTTGTAGATGAAAATGACGCTGAGAAAGGGATCGAGTATCCGTACCAAAAGATGAAAGGATTCTACAAAGGTGTACTTGAATTGGGGCCAGAATATGTTCGTGACGAAGTAATTCGCAACTACATCGTGCACGGACATGTGGGGATCAATAGAACAAAATAAGGAGCTGAACGTGAGTCTAACTTGAAGACTCTGGAATAAAGACAAGTGCTGACCGGGAGACAACCCGGAGAATTTTTATATTCTGTTCTGTGTCGAGTCTGTCAGACCTGCAGAAGATGCGGCGCATCTCAATCCTAACATGCGACGCATCGCCTGCACTGGTCATATCTTATTTCATTTTCTGCATTTTTTATTTTTGACTTTAAAACTTTCTGTCAGTATTTTAATGCGGCGCATCCCTGGTTAAGGATGCGACGCATCTTCTATTCTGATTCGTATTTATTCCAGGCTCGATACGGCGTATCTTCTTCCATAAGATACGGCGTATCGACTGACCTGATGATTTTCATTTTAATTTTTTTAGTTTTATTTTTACTAACTACTAATGTATTATGAAAGTTTAAACATTCTTAATTCAGGTGTGTTAAAGTCTTAATGGTATTATAGATTCCTGCATTTCTGTGGATACATCATCTATGAAGCTTAAACATTCTAATCCACAAGAAAGTTGATTTTTGCTCTTATACGAATAATGGAGGATCATACCGAGCAAATCTCAGGGGAGTTTTTCTGTTCTAATTCTTCTATTTTCCAGTTTTTAACCTTTGACACAAACAACGAGGACGTTGTTTAACTTAAGTGGGGGGATTGGAGAATTAGAACACTTGTCCTAAACTTTTGCAAAATATGCTTAAAATGAACTTAATATATCAAAATTTAAAATTTTATAGCATGATTTTGTTTAAAGTCTAAATTACATAGCTGCACACATAACATTATTTCCAAAAATTGTGAACTTATCAAAATTCACAAATCTATGAGTGTGCCGGTGACTTGTAAACTTTAGAACTTGGCTTATATACTATTCGAGACCACCATAATAAGTATTATCTATATAATTGGAATGACTTGTCTAAATTGGTAAATTTCTAGGATTACACCCAAATAGCCTTTATATGTTATGTGATATTAACTAACTACACTGGTTAGTTAACCCCCGTATAAACCCTTTGTTACTCTCACTTTTAGAGTAAGATACCCCTAGAAAAACCCTCAGAGCCATTCCTTTCGTTTCTTACACCTTTGTTATAATGTTTCGATACACCCTTACACCTTAGCCTACCCTGTAGATTAAAATCCGTGGTTAATTGCTTTAGGCAAAGTGTGTTTCCTTACATTACCTGTGTTCGCGTGCGTAATTCATTATCTTTGGTTAAGTCGGGAAATTGCACAATGCAATTGGTATGAAAGTAAATATTGTATAACTTTTAGTTTATTTTTCGTGTGTTTGCTACTTTCACTATTACAGTTATTTCTGAAAGTATGAGGTGTATGGAAAAATTATCCGAAAAAATAGTGATAGAAAAGTTGTGAAATTTTACACATATATATGATGTTAAAAAAAAATCGAAAAAATAGAAAAGAAAAAGAAAAAGGAAAAGTTGGAAGTTTGTTTTAACCAACTTATGTAAAGTTTTGTATTAAGTGGGTGATATCACCACTATTTGTTGTATATTATATTTATGGATTGAATGGGAGTTGGCCGTTATGGGAACGCCAACTAAGGTTATTCTTTGATTGAGATCTTGTTGAGTATAATTCGTGTCTACCTAAAGCGTGTGTTTCAATTGTTAAAGCGTGAGTTATTCAATGATATGAGTCTTATTCATGGGATGGTTGGGAAAGTGATTAACCACACTTAGGATTTTAATTTATCTGTTTTGTTTATTTTTCATTTTACACCAATTTGTATCCCAAATATTATCCATACCCTACATCATTCTTTATCCAAACCTTTGATTTATTGAGATTAGGGATTTGAGCAATCTTAAGTATCGTAGTCGTGGATTCGGATATGTATTTATGATTTTGTCGCCCTTTTTGATATAATATTATTGGTAAAGATTACTTGGTCCTATCTTTACCCCCTTCGAGTTAAGGATTTGAGCAATTGCAAGTATCGTGGTCGTGGATTCCATCATGTATTTGTGATTTTGTCGCCTTTTCTGGAATGTGAGATCGATAGAGATTAAGAAGAATGATTAACCCTTAACCAACAAACCATTTTTACCGCTTTAGACTTTTTATTCCTTGGCTTTAGTGGGGGAGATGCGTACACTTGCCAAGCTTATGATAGAATATTCGTCACGACTGGACAGTTAAACGATTAGATTTGCTTTTATCAAAATATTTTATTTTATTTCTAATTCGTTAAGTGTTTGGTTGTGCAATTATGACAAAACGAATACATGCTTAAATATAAAAATAAATCCTAATATCTTTTAGGATACATTTTCATAAGATTTATTCTAAGGTTTACTTGGGGACAAGTAAAGTTCAAGTGGGGGATATTTGATGAACTCAAATAAGTACATTTTATTATCATCATTTATCCTATTTATTTGACTTGTTTTATTATATTATATATGAGAATTGATACGTTAATGTTTACTTTTGTAATTCTCAGGTAAAAACAAGTATTATGTGAAACTTGGCGATTTTAGACTAATTATGGAGCAAAACAAGCAAGATGTTAAGAGTCTACTGAAATTTACAAGATCAAGATCATTCTGCTCTAGATACGCCGCAACATACTTCTTACATACGGCGTATCACTATCAAGATTTCACAAGTTACAATCCAAGACATCAAAGGACATGCGCCGCATAGAGAAATGGAGTTACGCCGCATCTTAAGGCGGTGTACGAATATTCCTGAATATATTAATCTTGGACCCCACGCGAAGTTAAGTCAATGCGCCGCATCTACTTATCCTATGCGCCGCATCTAACCCTCAGACAGAAACTATAAATACCCCAAGGTCAGACGAATTTGAGAGTTGGACAGTGCAAGATACCATACGTACGAGTACCAAACCTGAGACGAATTCAGACGTATTAGCAGCACAAGACACACCCTGAACAAAGATACAAGAGCTGTAAGAAGGTCCTGCATGTATTCAATTCATTAAGTAGTTTTGTTTTATTGTATTAGTACACTTTAATTCATCAGGATTGATGGGCTGATGTCATGTGACTACGGAATATCATGATCACCCCTTAAAATTGCTTTCCCATTAATTAAAGTTTATATGTTGATGTCTTTGGTGACTTTTATTAGTGCATTGATAACCTCTGTGTCTAGCTGAGCATTGCTTGGGTCGCCATGCCCCTTCCTCGCCTGTTTATTCTATCGTTTCTAGGATAGTAGGATAGACATAAGTGATCATTAAGGGTTTACTCGCCGATAAGATTAGAGCCAACGAGAAAGGGTTAATTATATACACTTCATATAAAACTAGCAATAAAACAAGTGACAAGCTACTTAATTATCAGGACAGGTCTTCTTATTGTCTCAAGTATCTATCTGTGTACGTGTGTGCTAATCGCTCATTCGTGCTCATTAGTTTAGTTTACTATTTAATCATAACCAAACCGTGCCAGTCTCTCAGGCTGAACCCCCCTTGCGTTAGATTAGGTTTTATAGCTAACTTAGGATATTAAAATACTGATTAGAATAACTAGATAATACGTTCCACTCTTAGTGATCGACACTCTACTTACCATTATATTCATACTGACCGGGTACACTACTCGTTAAGTGTGTGTGTTATTGATAAGTCGGCTAAATATAAATTTAAAACTTGAGTAGGCATTAATACTGCTAAACCGCAACGACACATCACGCGCATCACTTGCTCAACCCAAACACGACCCGTTTATTAAACGAGTTAGATGGGTTGACCTGTTTTTGACCCAAACCTGTTTATCCTCAATCCAAACCTGTTTAACTTCCGATCACAGAGGCTTGCCATGTGAAGCAGTTAAGCGTATCTTCCGATACATTAAAGGCACTATGCACTTAGGATTTTGGTATCCTAAGGGGACCGGCATAGAAACCATAGTATATGCCGACTCTGATCATGCGGGAGATTATGTGGATCGAAAAATTACTAGTGGCATTTGTACCTTCATGGGTTGTTGCTTAACTTCTTGGTTCTCCAAGAAACAAACGGCACTAGCTATCTCCACAACCGAAGCCGAATATGTAAGCGCTGGAAAGGCATGTCAACAAGCACTATGGATGAAACAAGCTCTCATAGACTATGGCATCACACTTGATGATATCCCGATCATGTGTGGCAATAAAGGAGCCATTGATTTAAGTAAGAACCCCGTGCAACATTCTCGCATAAAGCACATAGAAATTCGTCACCACTTTCTTAGGGATAATGTACAAAAGGGAAATATCTCCATCAAAAAGGTTCCAATGAAAGAAAACATTGCCGATATCCTCACCAAACCTCTCAAACGAGAACCTTTCTTCTATCTTCATCTAGGATTAGGAATGATGGAGCACATCTCTTCTTCTTAGGTTCCGTAAGTCTCTTTCTTCTTTTCTGAGTCTAGGATTCTTTTGCGCACAAAATAAATTTGGGAAATTCTTTCTTTAAAACCTTACTTATCTTAAAAACAATCCTTGCATGATTAAAACCAACTCTAATATAGGATTAGGAATGATGGAGCACTCCTCTAATATCCATGTGTGTGTGTACTTGGCTAGTTACTTTTCACCCTCTTTCTGACCATGCTCGATCGATTATCCATCCCCACAAGCCACCATTTTGCTTCTTTTCCTCCTCAAACCACCTCAAGTCCATGGTTTTGTGAGTTTGATAATACAACAAGGACAACCAAGACCATGCTTCTTCCCATCTCCTTGCTCCTACTATTTGAAGGTTCACCAAACAAACTACCCTTTGCTTAGTTATCTAGACTTAGTACAAGTCTCATTTAATGTTGTAAACCTAACAAGTAATCTCTTCACTTCCTTTCCCCATAAATCGGCAGAAACAAGGAAGGTTAGGGGCCCTGTTTGGAACACATTTCATATTATCAAGTATCGGTCATATTTTATGTAATAGGTTGCTTTATTATTTAGGCCTTTATGTTAGTTATTAAGGTTCGACCAATGTAGAAGGCCCATGGGCCGTGGCCTTTTATTTATCATTTCTTTTAGGGCCACGCCCCTACATATGTAAACACTATAAATACCCCCTCCCTTGAAGGGAGAGGGTGGTTGGTTCATGTTAATCACAATTTCATTATTCACACTCATGTTCCTTCCATTCTTTCTCTCTATAACTTTCTCTCTCTAGATCTAGTAGCTTGTGTGGTTAGATTTGTGACCTAACAAGTGGTATCAATCGCCAAGGGATACATTAGGTTTTTTTATATTAGATTTGGTAGAAAATTTTAAGTTTTACACGTTCTGCCCTTCGAGTAAGAAGGTATTCTTCGAGTAACTAGTTGAAGTTCTTCAAGTTAGAAGACATCCTTCAACTTAGTCCTTCGAGTAAGCCTAAGTTCTTCTAGTAAGAGTTGAAGTTCTTCGAGTTAGAAGAGTTCCTTCAACTTAGTCTTCTAGTAAGCATTGGTTCTTCGAGTTAGAAGTGAATCCTTCGAGTTAGACCATCCTTCGAGTTAGAAGATTATTTTTTAAGTTCTGTTTATACTTTCCGAGTTAGAAAATCAGAACTTCTTCATTTATAATTCTTCTACTAAGGGATTATATACTTGGTGAAATCTCATTCTTCGAGCAAAGAAGCTTCGAGTAAGAACTATATTCTTCGAGCAATCACTTTTCGAGTAAGTGTTGCAACTGGACTCTTCAAGTAACTAAAGCTTCGAGTACGGACTATTTCTTCGAGTAACCATTTCTTCTAGTAAGGACTCAATTCTTCAACTAAGGATTTTTCTTCAAATCTTCTACTTAGAGATCTAAACTACAACAACAACCTTTGTTATCCTAAAAGATCCATCATCCACAAGTTACTTCTTCAAGATGTCTCAACCACCGAACTACAATTACTTCTACAATCAACAGCAACAGTATCGTCAGCAACAATCGTATCCTCAACAACCACAGTATCCGCAACAACAAATCCTTATGCAACAACATCAATTTCTCCCACAACAACAATTCCCTCAACAACAACCGATGTAGTCCTACCCACTTACAGCAAAACAACCACACTGGTTTGATCAGATGTGTGAAGCAATAAGTAGTCAACAATCAAGACACGAGGCTGGGTCATTAGACACACCTCCTATGCTCACCTCGGGTAACTATGTGCAATGGGCAAGTCGATTTTTATGGTTCATCAAACTCAAGAAACCGCATGGAAAATACATGAAAAAGGCTATCATTGAAGGGCCATTTCAAGTGCCAACGACAACGGTTCCTGGAGATCCAGATGCCATTCCTCCAAGAGAAGTGACTGTGACCCCTATTCCTGATGCTCAGCTTACAGCAGAACAAGTACTTCATAAAGAAGCCAATGAACTTTCAATGTCTTACATCCTTCAAGGAATTCCTAATCCAATCTTCAGAAGTATTGATGCATAGAATGCTAAGGACATGTGGGAACACGTTCATCTCCTCATGGAAGGCACTGAATTAAACCAAGAAGATATGGAATCAAAACTCTATCTAGAATACACAATGTTCATGATTGAAGCCCATAGGTTCACCAACATCATAAACGTCTTGGATAGACACAACATTATTCTACCCAGGATTGCAGTAAACATAAAGTTCCTCAGTTGTCTTGGTCCTGACTGGCAGAAATATGTCACCTTTGTTCGTCAAGCAAAGAATCTACACAACGCATCTTATGGGTTGTTGTATGATTATTTAAAGCATCATCAGTCAAAAGTTGATAAAGATAGAGCTGCTTGTGGTAGTTATTCACCGTCAACAACTCCAAACTAATTGAAAGAAAGCTCAATCTCATTTTGCTCCACTGTCAAACCAGGCATTTGTCCAACAACAACATCACTTGGCTTATCCTCAACAAACCTCATCGAATCAAATCATTCCATATGAATGAACACCGCATTCTATTGATAATCAACTGGTTCCTTATGACAACACAAATATCATGCTTTACTCCAATGCCAACAATGATGAAGATGATGCGTTTAATTCATTAAATGAAGGATTTGCATTAATTGCTCGAGCTTTCAGCAAGTTCTCCAACAAATCCAACAACCGTCTTCGTACTTCATCCAACACTCGAAATCAAGCTATTTCCAAGATGGAAGAGTTAAGATTCAGAACCGAGCTTATGGAAGAAATGGATCGGGTGGTTACATGGGAAACTCTGGAACAGGGCAAAGGTTTAATGCCGCAGGTGACAGTCGGAACAAAGCTGGTACTACACAGAGAAGGGCTGAGATTGTTGAACCCGAGAATCAAGGGATTGGAAATACAATGGTCAGATGCTACAACTGTAATGGAAAGGGTCATTTGGCTAGTGCATGCCCCAAACCGAGAACAAGAGGCAGTGAGTATCACGAACAAGCACTACTTCTTGCTCTTAAAGATGAATCGAGGGGCACTCTTACTGAAAAGGAGAACAACTTCATGGCTAATGCATACTCTGATGATGATATGGAAGACTTGGAAGCTAATGCAGCCGTGATGTTGATGGCCAACATGCAGGAAATGCACATGAGTGAAACAGGCCCAATATATGATACTGACGGCTTGTCTCAGGTACCTGATTCAACATGTCTAATACATGAAATAGTATCACCATCTGGATCCGCATCAGTCGAAGAGCAAATTGTTCAAACTGCTTCATTATTATCTCCTCAAGAAGATGATCAAATGAACATAGTGGTTACATTTGATGAATATCAAATTAACACAGTTGTTACCATTGATGATCCACTTGATGATGATAATAATGATCAAATTGAACAAGATGATCTTTTGCTTGGTCCAGATCCAGAACTCATGACCTTGCTTTTGACCACCCAAACACAGTTGGACACACAGAAATCTCAGAATGATAAATGCAATGAGATAAATAGAAATTTAAAAGCAAAAGTTGCATTATTGACTAAGGATCTTGAGTGCTATAAAATACAACTTAATAGTTATGAAACAAAAGAAAAACGCAAAAACAGTTTTGAAGTTGCATTCCAAAAATCTTATGTAAAAGAACAAGAGTTAGAACATCAGATACGAGAATTAAATGTTTCCAAAAATGACTTGATTTCTCAAATGGAACAAGAAAAAATAGCTTTCAAACAACAGGTTGAACACCTACACTCTGAACTTTCAAAAACAAAAACAGAGTTGTCAACTTGTCAAGATAGTTTTTCTGAACACAAACACATCTAGGAAACAGATTGATTCTTATCTTGAGGAAATTGTAGAATTGGAATGTAAACTCAAAGAGTTTCAAAAGGTTGTTTATAAAACTGGTGAGTCGGTAACAACAATTGAGAAGTTTACTCTTAAGCGAAATCCCCAAGGATATGGCTTTGCTATTGGGGATGACAAACCACGTTTTCTACATAAAGCACTCAAGGAAAATCGAAAGTTATATAGTGTAGAACATCTTTTTGATGACTCTATTATGCGTGTTGTTGTACATAATTATGAAGAAGAAATGGAACAGGAAGAAGAGAGTTGATCTAAAATGAGCAATGTCAAGTTTAATAAACCATTTGATTACTCAAAAGTACCTCATATTACCGGCACCTTCGTTCCTCAACAAGATAAAACAGGACAATCATGCTTTCTAATGCAAATCATAGAATCTTCTTCTGAGGTTGGTCATGTTAACCCAGTGGCACAAATAAATGGTCCTTTACCAAATTCGGGTGTAATTGCACAGTTACCAAAACAATGTCTTGTTCTTAGATATTTTAATACATTTATGGAAGACATAAAATTTTTGGAACAAGCAATTGAACGTAATTCTGAGATAAAAGTTTCTACTTTTCTTTCCCCCTATGAAAAAGAAAAGAGAGAAATTTTTCAAAAATTTTTTTTTCCACACGTTCAACATCTACGTCTTTGTACTACACACTGGGAACAGGAACTTCAATCAGACGTAACAACCATGATGAACACTTTCAATGAAACTGAAAATGCAATCCTAAACCAAAAAGGTCAAAACAAAGTTTTACAAAAAGCAATGTTGTCTTGCAATGCAATGCTTGTTGATGATCATTTAACTGATACTGAAATGTTGAGACTTGAAGTTGAGAATTTAAAAAGAGAAAATGAGAGAATAAACAAAGTCAATGATGATGTGCAAAACAAACTTTCAAAAGAGATTTTTCAACTCAATCAAAAGTTGCAATGGTGTCAAACTCAAAGTCTGGATTTTGAATTAAAGTTGCAAAATCAAAAAGAAACAATGTCCCTTCAAAACAGTCACGCTTCAAAAGTTAAGAATCTTGAAAAGGAAAATGCTGTTTTAAAAGGTCAAATTTTCGAATATGAAAAGGACATTGATGAAGTTTGTCAAAATCGGAATGACACTGTTCGCTTAAATCGAGAATTGGTTTCAAAAATTCAACAACAGAATCACATCATCATTGAACTCAAGGAGAAAATTAAATTACTTGAAAAAGGGAAGTTCGTTCACACAAATGTGATTGCACCAAGAATGTATAAAGTGGATGAAACACCTAGGAAAGCATCACCTCAAACTACTAATTTGAATGCTTCAACTTCTACAAGAATAGTCACCCCTCATAGCGTTATCAGATACGAGCCTAAAAGAAACAAAAAGAAGACTAGTATCTGGCAACGTAAGAGCGGCACACTAAAAGATCAAGAAGTAGAAGAACACCTTAGGAGTTTGAATAAAAAGCATGTTGTGTCTGATGTAGAATCAAACTTAAAATCTTGTATTTCTAATCGTGATGTAACAAATGCTAATACTTTATGTTCTGAATGTTTTGAATATTGATGCTTCTTGTGTGTTTTGTCGAACAAGTATGTTATCTGGTGATCATAAAAAGTGTGTTGCAAAGTCTCTTTTGTCTCGTAATCAGAAACGTACATATGGCATTTCCTCTAGGTACACTACTGTTTCTAAGTCTATATTAGGAAAACCGCCAAGTATAGTTTCTAAGAATGCCGTAGAAAAGACCATAGTTGCAAACAAAACAATCCAATCACCTAGTGCATTTAGTAAGAAGAAAGCTGAATCTACTTGGACATGGAAACGTTGGTTACAAAAGAAATCTATTTTTACTTGGTTACCTAAAATGCTTAATAATTGTGCTACTAACCCAACGGGTTTGTGGAGATCGTTTGCTCGAGGTTTGTTAGACCTCATATCTAGGATAACAACAATAATAATGAATAAAACTAGTTGTACGCAGCGGAATACCATAAACAAATCATTATCATTGCACAAGATTTATCGAATGATTACAAACCCTAGGTGTCCATTAGAGGACTCGACACCTAGACACACACACACTTTTAGGTTACATTGAGGAAGACCTTAATGAAACGTATTCCCTGTATCTCTTTATATAATAGAGATACTAGGGTTACAAAGACAATTAAATAATACATAATAAGTCCCTTATCTTTGTCTTCAATAGTTTCCTCCATCTTTCATCTTTTGTCCATATCAACTCTAAATATAATTCCTAACAATCTTCCCCTAGTTGATATGACAAAACCAACGATATGAAAGATGATCTTCAAGCTGCAAATAAACCTTCTTCCCCTTTTTGTCATCATCAAATAGGGGTCTTCAATGCAACTTGAATCAAACGCTTCCCTTTAAACCAATAACCATATCTTGAATCACGAACTCCATAGGCCTTATGAACTGATTACTGATGAAGAAAACCGAGTATAACAAACTTGATGAAGAAGTTGAATTTCCCAAACTTGCGTCTTATATCTTACACTATCCACGTGACTCCAAAACTTATATGGTACAAGAAATATAAGTAGACCGAAATCTCTTAAAAAATCCTCAATTATATGAGACACTGAGCACTACAATGTAACTCCTTTAAGTGATAGTTAACTAGGTCTTCGTCCATCCACCCCTTGACCTATGAAAACTAGATTTGACAAGTCATTGTCACCGCATTAACGCCCAAACAAGTTACCTCCTACCAAAAGGTATGATAAGAACGCGCACCTGTGAAACTCAACTAAAACATCAAATAAACCATATTCACTTTTCTTCTTCAAATAATCCGTGAAAAACATCTAAGTGCAATAACATCATCCTGTCTTATGTAACTGTTGCCTCAGCCGGCGATCTACTTGTATTCCTCATCTGTATCGTTGCCTCACTTCGGCGATCTACGAACACCAAGGATACACTTGTCACATAATTGATTAAAAAGCCATTGCACCAAATATCTTCACAACGAGCCATAAAACAATAAGAATAAACTGAAATAAATTCAGTTCTGTCCGAGATCCAAAACTGTGTGTGTTTCTTCCCCTGTGTGTGTACTATGGAACCAATGTGTTCCAAATAGATATACTTCCCCTCACTTTGAGAAGCCCATGCTCTAGCAGTACCAACCAGCAGTATAAACTGTTCATTCTCCAAAGCTAGCAGTACTAACTGTTAAACGAACATTACTAATTCCGAAGACCAAGCAGTACTAACTGGTGAAGCCAGCAATACAAACTGCTACATATAAACCAATGAACAGTACTAACTGTTGTCGAGCAGTACTAACTGTTAGTCACAGCAGTACCAACTGCTACTTATGAATCAAGAGCAGTACGAATTCTAAAGGCCAGCCGTAGAAACTGTCAACCATCAGATATTGATCTGTTTCAACTCAGACCAATTTAATTCATCAATAATCGAACACTGTCTTGAACGAATGACAACAAGACACATCATCGACCAATGATAGTTCTTCCACCATTCAATTAAATGAATTGACTTAGCAGATGCGACAAGTCAAACTTGATATACCACCGACCCATTTTCACACATTGTAAAACTAAATACTCCGAAGGATAATAATCGATTGGTCAATCAGATTAAAATAATCATAGAAGCCCCACATATTCCATCTTCAACCGACCAATTAATATGTTGTACGAGATCACGAATAAATCACCCAATCATATCAGTACGAGAACAGCGAACAACAAATTAAATATACCACTGGACTTCACTGATTAATTAATTAATAGGAGAATAATGATTCACATCCACTTGCCATCAAATATACCACTCAAACTTATGTACGCCAAGCAGTATTAGGTAGATACAGATCTATAACAAGATAATAAATAAATCTGTTCATACCTTGTGAAAACTAATCCGTACCTTCACTGCTTCAAATCTGCTCCTTCTTTTCGACAGTAAAAATCTTGTAACATCCTAGATATCGAGAGCAACCTGTCTCTTATACCACTGATGCGCGTGATGTGTCGTTGCGGTTTAGCAGTTTTAATGCCTACTCAAGTTTTAAATTTATATTTAGCCGACTTATCAATAACACACACACTTAACGAGCAGTGTACCCGGTCAGTATGAATATAATGGTAAGTAGAGTGTCGATCACTAAGAGTGGAACGTATTATCTAGTTATTCTAATCAGTATTTTAATATATTAAGTTAGCTATACAATCTAATCTAACGCAAGGGGGTTCAGCCTGAGAGACTGGCACGATTTGGTTGCAATTAAATAATAAACTAAACCAATAGGCACGAATCAGCAAGTAGCACACACGTACACAGATAAATACTCGAGACAATAAGAGGGCTGTCCTTATGATAAGTAGTTTGTCACTTGTTTTATTGCTAGTGTTATATGAAGTGTATAGTTCGATGCAACGCACCGAGATTAAGTCCTTTCTCGTTGGTTCTAATCTTATCGGCGAGTAAACCCTTAATGATTACTTATGACTATCCTTTTTATCTTTCTCCTACTTTTTTACAGACCATAGAATACATAGGCATCTAATAAACAGGCGAGGGCAGAGGCATGGCGACCCGATCAACGCTCAGCTAGCCACAGAGGTTATCAATGCACTAATAAAAGTCACCAAAGACACTAACATATAAACTTTAATTGATGAGAAAGCAGTTTTAAGGGAGTGCAACCTTTCCGTTGTCACATTACAC
This sequence comes from Artemisia tridentata subsp. tridentata, assembly GCA_021014915.2. Lineage (NCBI taxonomy): Eukaryota > Viridiplantae > Streptophyta > Magnoliopsida > Asterales > Asteraceae > Artemisia > Artemisia tridentata. The sequence continues at coordinate 327,455,188 of CP139502.1, forward strand.
AAGCCACCAATCTTGATGAATTAAAGTTTACTAACACAATAAAACAAAACTACTTAATGAATTAAACACATGCAGCACCTTCTTACAGCTCTTGTATCTTTGATTTGAGTGTGTCTTGTGCTGCTGCCTTGACTGAATTCGTCCTTGGTTTCTGTCCTTCGGTATTATATATTGCCTTCGAAATTCGTCTGGTCTTGGGGTATTTATAGTTTCTGTCTGAGGGTAAGATGCGGCGCATCTAGTAAGTAGATGCGGCGCATGTACTTAACTTCGCGTGGGGTCCAAGATTATAATATTCAGGAATATTCGTACACCGCCAGAAGATGCGGCGTAACCCATTTATAGATGCGGCGCATGTCCTCTTGAATCTTGGATCGTATCTGGTGAGATCTTGATAGCGATGCGGCGCATGTCATGAGTGAGATGCGGCGCATCTGGAGCAGATTTGACTTGATCTTGTCCATTACAGTAGGCTCTTCACTTTATGCATGTTTTGCTCCATAATTAGTCCAAAATCGCCAAGTTTCACCAAATGCTTGTTTACAACTGAGAATTACAAAAGTAAACGATTAAGTATCGATCCTCATACATAATATAATAAAACAAGTCAATTTAATAGGATAAATGATAGTAATAAAATGTACTTATTTGAGTTCATCAAATATCCCCCCACTTGAACTTTACTTGTCCCCAAGTAAACCTTAGAATTAATCTTATGAAAATGTATCCTAAAAGATATTAGGATTTATTTTTATATTTAAGCATGTATTCATTTTGTCATAATCACACAACTAAACACTTAACGAATTAGAAGTTAAATAAAATATTTCGATAAAAGCAAATCTAATCGTTTAAACTGTCCAGTCGCGACGAATATTCTATCATAAGCTTGGCAAGTATACACATCTCCACCACTAAAGCCAAGGAATAACAAGTCTAAAGCGGTAAAAAGGGTTTTTAGGCTTAAAGGTTAATTATTCTTATTCTCTATCGATCTCAAATTCCAGAAAAGGCGACAAAATCACAAATACATGATCGAATCCACGAACACGATACTTGCAATTGCTCAAATCCTTAAATCGAATAGGCTAAAGATAGGTCCAAACTTCACCAATAATAATATATCAAAAAGGGCGACAAAATCATAAATACATAGCCGAATCCACGACCACGATACTTAACATTGCTCAAATCCCTAATCTCAATAAATCAAAGGTTTGGTTGGATAAAGAATAATATAGGGTATGGATAATATTTAGGATATAAATTGGTGTAAAATGAAAAATAAACAACACAAATAAATTAAAATCCTAAGTGTGGTTAATCACTATCCCAACCATCCCATGAATAAGACTCATATCATTGAATAACTCACGCTTTAACACTTGAAACACACGCTTTAGGTAGACACGAATTATACTCAACAAGATCTTAATCAAAGAACAAACCTTAGTTGACGTTCCCATAACTGCCAACTCCCATTCAATCCATAAATATAGTATAACAATTAGTGGTGATATCGACCACTTACATAACTTTACATCGTTGGTTTAAATCAAACATCCAACTTTCTTTTTATTTTTCTTTTCTATTTTTTCGATTTTTTTTTTTTTTTTTTTTTTTTTTTTTTTTTTTTTTTTTTTTTTTTTTTTTTTGAAACATAAACATAGATGTGTAAAATTTCACCACATCACCCTATTGATAATTCTGGATAATTTTTTTCATACTTTTCATAACTTCAGAAATAACGGTAATAGTGAAAGTAGTAAACACACAAAAAATAAACTTAAAGATATACAATATTTACTTTCACTCCAATTGCATTGTGCAATTTCCCGACCTAACCAAAGATAATGAATTATGCACGCGAACACAGGTAATGTAAGGAAACACACTTTGCCTATAGCAATTAACCAACCACGGATCTTAATCTACAGGGTAGGCTAAGGTGTAAGGTGTAACGAAACATTTTAAACATAGGTGTAAGAAACGAAAGGAATGGCTCTGAGTGTTTTTCTAGGGGTATCTTACTCTAAAAATGAGAGTAACAAAGGGTTTATACGGGGGTTAACTAACCAGTGTAGTTAGCTAATAACACATAACATATAAGGCCATTTGGGTGTAATCCTTGAATTTTACCAATTTAGACAAGTCATTCCAATTATATAAATAATACTTATTATGGTGGTCTCGAATAGTATACAAGCCAAGTTCTAAAGTTTACAAGTCACCGGCACACTCATAGATTTGTGAATTTTGAAAAATCACAATTTTTGAAAATAACGTCATGTGTGCAGCTATGCAACTTAGATTTAAACAAAAACATGCTAAAAAATTTTAAATTTTGATATATTAAGCACTTTTTAAGCATATTTTGAAAAGTTTAGGACAAGTAAGTGTTAAGTGTTCTAATTCTCCAATCCCCCCACTTAAGTTAAACAATGTCCTCGTTGTTTGTATAAAAGGTTAAAAACTGGAAAATAAAAGAATTAGAACAGAAAAAGTCCCCTGAGATTTGCTCGGTATGATCCTCTATTAGTGTATGAGCAAAAATCATCTTTCTTGTGGATTAGAACGTTTAATCTTCATATTTAATGTATCCACAGGAAATGCAGGAATCTATAATACCACCAATGCTTTAAAACACACCTAAGGTAAGAAAGGTTCAAACTTGCATAATACATTAGTAGTTAGGAAAAATAAAACATAAATAATAAAAATGAAAATCATCAGGTCAGTCGATGCGCCGTATCTTATGGAAGAAGATACACCGTATCGAGCCTGGAATAAATACGGATCAGAATAAAAGATGCGCCGCATCCTTAACCAGGGATGCGCCACATTAAAATAAGCTGATAAAAAGTTTTAAATTCGAAAATAAAAAATGCAGAGAAATAAAATTAGATATGACCATTGCAGGAGATGCGTCGCATCTCAGGATTGAGATGCGCCGTATCCTCGGCGGCCTGAAACAGAAATAAAACGAAATAAATGATAGGATGTGTCGCATCTGTTTCCCAGATGCGGCGCATGTGTTCACCAGCCAGCCTGCTAACAGTCTGGTGTAATATGACTCGTTCCACGGTTTGATCTCTCACGTCCTCTCGTACTCTCATGCTGAACTTAATGCCAGTCTTCATCAAATATAGCAAGAAACATAAACTGAAACACTAAATATATACATGAGAATAGTGATCAGTACAATCCAAAAAATAATAATAATATGTGGAACAATGTCAGTAAAATCAAGAGAGTAAGATCATGGGTGAGTGAGGTCGTCTGGATGGGTCCCGGAAGTGCTGGCTCCATCAGTCCTAGGTCGGACTCTGCGAGCATATGCACGTGTCACTCCCGCAACATGAGTACCATCTGAACGGGTGTGGGTGATACCCTGCTGCTCTAAAAGTCTGCTCACACCCGTAACCAGCCACTCTGAATCTCTCCTCATACCATCAACAATGCCTCTCAAGGCTCTCAACTCCCCCTCGACTGCCTCGACTCTCTGACTCAATGTGCGTACATGTACAGGTGGGGGCACTGGTGCCTGCGGCTCCTCCTGATGGGCTGGAGCAGCAGCCGGAGGTCCCTGAGGGCCTCCCTGCTCCGCCTCTGGTCCTGCAGCTCTGGCGGGCCCTAATGCTACCCAAACGTACTCTCCCATAGCCAGCTGGCATATCCCAAGTCTAACCAGATAATCCCTATCAATGACCGGGAGATGGGTCACCACAACCTCCAGCCCTGCTGGAATCTCCGCTCCAATGACTCCAAAATGGCGGGCTAGCCGAGAAACAAAATGCCCGCCAGTCATGTGGCTCCTCCGATCTCTCCCTGCAGCTGATCGGTGGAGGTAGTGTGCCAAAAAGTGGGGGATGTTCACCGACAACCCCTCATCCATGCTCCTAAGGAGGAAGAGGTCCAGAGTGGTCACCTTCTCAGGTGACTGACCCCTCCCAGCAATGGTAAGTGCAATCAGCCTGTGGCACAGCCTCCTCATCGGCTCTCTGATCAATGTGTAGGATGGGGTGGAAGTAGTGATATCACCCCCCGAAGATATCCTCTCCCAGTAATCACTGAATAATCCTCTGTCAGGGACCGCTCGCAAACTATCATCCCAATATCTGGTAAACCCATCTGACTCAAGCTCCTCAGCTGTATGCAAACCCATGGCCAGGATAAACTCCCTCATCGACATCTGCCTATGCACTCCTCCCAACCTGAACACCAGAGTGTCAGCTGTATCAATCTCCAAATCCGTCTCCCTGTAATGAATCGTGCTAAAGAACTCCAGCATGAGCTCTCTCACCAAGGGCTCGTCAATCCTGAATAGCCTCTCCCAAGCACTAGATCTGAACACCACCTCCTCATCATCTCCAGCAACAACCATCTCCATCCTATGCTGTAAACTCTCAGCAGCATGTCCATCCCCAATCAATCCTACATCATCAAAATCCAAAACCTGCACCCTGAATATCCTCCTAAAGTAAATCGAATCAAGCCTCTGTAAGTAATCCTCCAAGGTACCAGGGGTTAGACCCATATCCTCGAATCGTAACCACTGGTGTCTCTGTGCTACTTCTGGTAGTGCCATCTGAAATAAGTTTTCAAAGTTAGTAAGCATTCTGCAAGATAGGTAGATACGGCGCATCTGATTTAATCAATGCGGCGTATCTGCATGAAATATAAGAGATGCGGAGCAAAAGATAAGATACGGCGTATGGAGATGCGTCGTATCTAGATTAATCAATACGGCGTATCTAAAATTTTATTAATTTGGAAATAGTCGTTACGCCGCATCAATCAACCTAGATGCGCCGCATCTAAAAGCATATCAGTATAAATAAAGGAGATCAGGTAGGCTTATCAAGAATCCGTATCCGTGACGTAAACTATCACTAAATATCACAGTATCATATACTCCGTATATCAGTTCTAAAGGCTCCTTACATTCTAATAATCCAACTTCCCGCTAAATATTCAAAACCGAATTCATTTTCTCAAATTTTCGTTCAAATCAAACTAGCCTAGAAATTCGATTATTAACGCAAGTTAAGTATGGGGAAGATCATCTATTACTAGCTCTAATCATATCTATATCATTTAAGCACAAATCGAATTAATCACATAAACCCTAATTTTCGTATTAAACAAGATTAAATCGAAATTGAGTAATTACCTTAATTTGATGATTAGGAGAAAGATTCTAGATCGGATTAAAGGTGGATTTAAGAAGGATGATCGGAATTAGAGTATAACTTTTAGTGTGTGAAGTTCTTAACTGTGTGTGTTTATGCGGTAAAGATTTTAGATCCGGCGCATTCCCGTCGTATTTATAGGCAAAACGATGCGCCGTATTGAAAATTGGGATGCGCCGTATCTATTTAATTTCGTCTACTAGTCAATGAGTCCTAGATGGTCAGAGATACGGCGCTTTGGATAATTAGATCCGCCGTATCGCTATATTAGTGAACGAAATTTAGATGAGGAACGTACCTTGGCCTCCGCAACACGATTCTTTATACACCAAATTGGGGTAAAACGGTTACACCATATGATATAAATCCAAAATAAGAGCAATAGGTATAAACGTTTTATTAACAATTGTAATCTTATAGTTTAGAGGATAAGAATTTATTCCGAGGTTAGGAACAAATATCGTTTTTAAGCATACAAAATTAAGATTACAATTTTAATCAGACGTATAATATGGATAATAAAATTGAGATTATGATGTAGAGAACTTCCCTTTGGGTTGGTTGAATAATCGAAGAGGTTTCGTTTGATCACTACAGCTTGCTTCTCTTGGTTTGGTTCAGAATGTAATCTTTCATGGTGATGCTTGAGTCATCCTTTATCCTGAAAATCAACAACTTGCAAACGAGAGTAGCGGACCGATCAAAGTAAATATCAAAAATCAACTATATTTATCAAATTATAATCGTCGTATTAACAAAGGTTAATGCGCCGTATTTTCGTTACGTTTCAAAATATAAGATTTTTGATTCAGAAGATGCGCCGTATCGATAAAAATCGATACGCCGTATCTGTTTAATAATTCGAAAACTGTTTTTAATTAAAATAATAGATACGCCGTATCTGATAAATCAGATGCGTCGTATCGTTAACGTTTAGAAATTTTTTTTTATCAAAAACAGATACGCCGTATCTGCAAAAGCAGATGCGTCGTATTACTTTATCGCTTAGAAAAAATTTTCTTATTAAAAACAGATACGCCGTATCTTGGGGGAAAGATGCGTCGTATCGAATTAATTAAGCGCGTTGTATTTTATAAAAAAATTGAACGCAATACGCCGTATCTGAGGAATCAGATGCGCCGTATCGTTCGATTTAGCTCAGTACAACGATAGCAGAACACAAAAAATACGAAAAATTAAAAAACAAATAAAACACACAAAAATAAAAACAAATAAAAGCAAACAAATAACACACAAAAACAGAAAATATGCAAAATAATACAATGAATGCAAATTAATCTAATACACAACAAAATTAGCGGTTAGATAAAAAAAAATTAAAACCTAATTAAAATACTAATCAAATTAACAGATAATAACAATTCACTCCCCGGCAGCGGCGCCAAAAACTTGATGCGTGTGATGTGTCGTTGCGGTTTAGCAGTTTTAATGCCTACTCAAGTTTTAAATTTATATTTAGCCGACTTATCAATAACACACACACTTAACGAGCAGTGTACCCGGTCAGTATGAATATAATGGTAAGTAGAGTGTCGATCACTAAGAGTGGAACGTATTATCTAGTTATTCTAATCAGTATTTTAATATATTAAGTTAGCTATACAATCTAATCTAACGCAAGGGGGTTCAGCCTGAGAGACTGGCAATTAAATAATAAACTAAACCAATAGGCACGAATCAGCAAGTAGCACACACGTACACAGATAAATACTCGAGACAATAAGAGGGCTGTCCTTATGATAAGTAGTTTGTCACTTGTTTTATTGCTAGTGTTATATGAAGTGTATAGTTCGATGCAACGCACCGAGATTAAGTCCTTTCTCGTTGGTTCTAATCTTATCGGCGAGTAAACCCTTAATGATTACTTATGACTATCCTTTTTATCTTTCTCCTACTTTTCTACAGACCATAGAATACATAGGCATCTAATAAACAGGCGAGGGCAGAGGCATGGCGACCCGATCAACGCTCAGCTAGCCACAGAGGTTATCAATGCACTAATAAAAGTCACCAAAGACACTAACATATAAACTTTAATTGATGAGAAAGCAGTTTTAAGGGAGTGCAACCTTTCCGTTGTCACATTACACAAGCCACCAATCTTGATGAATTAAAGTTTACTAACACAATAAAACAAAACTACTTAATGAATTAAACACATGCAGCACCTTCTTACAGCTCTTGTATCTTCGATTTGAGTGTGTCTTGTGTTGCTGCCTTGACTGAATTCGTCCTTGGTTTCTGTCCTTCGGTCTTCGGTATTATATATTGCCTTCGAATTTCGTCTGGTCTTGGGGTATTTATAGTTTCTGTCTGAGGGCGAGATGCGGCGCATCTAAAGAGTAGATGCGGCGCATTGACTTAACTTCGCGTGGGGTCCAAGATTATAATATTCAGGAATATTCGTACACCGCCAGAAGATGCGGCGTAACCCATTTATAGATGCGGCGCATGTCCTCTTGAATCTTGGATCGTATCTGGTGAGATCTTGATAGCGATGCGGCGCATGTCATGAGTGAGATGCGGCGCATCTGGAGCAGATTTGACTTGATCTTGTCCATTACAGTAGGCTCTTCACTTTATGCATGTTTTGCTCCATAATTAGTCCAAAATCGCCAAGTTTCACCAAATGCTTGTTTTCAACTGAGAATTACAAAAGTAAACGATTAAGTATCGATCCTCATACATAATATAATAAAACAAGTCAATTTAATCGAGGTTTGTTAGACCTCATATCTAGGATAACAAAAATAATAATGAATAAAACTAGTTGTACGCAGCGGAATACCATAAACAAATCATTATCATTGCACAAGATTTGTCGAACGATTACAAACCCTAGGTGTCCATTAGAGGACTCGACACCTAGACACACACACACTTTTAGGTTACATTGAGGAAGACCTTAATGAAACGTATTCCCTGTATCTCTTTATATAATAGAGATACTAGGGTTATAAAGACAATTAAATAATACATAAGAAGTCCCTTATCTTTGTCTTCAATAGTTTCCTCCATCTTTCATCTTTCGTCCATATCAACTCTAAATATAATTCCAAACAGGGTTCCACCATTACCATCTCTCCATCTGCGTTGTCTTCATGTGATGCAGGTGATTCAAATTGTTCTTTGGATTGTTGATAGCGGCTGTTCCCGACATATGAATGGCAACATCGAGATTAGTCGTGTATATTATGTCGAAGGCCTTGGACACAACCATTTCTCAGTAGGGCAATTTTGTTATGGTGATTTAGAAGTTGCATTTAGGGAGAAAACTTGCTTCGTCATGATTTAGAAGTTGTATTTAGGGAGAAAACTTGCTTAGAAGTTCCATTTCTATGTCTGACATGACCGCTTCTTCTCCCATATGTTTACTCTCCAAAGTACATTCAAAAAAATTCTGGTTATGGCACAAACCACTGTCTCATTTGAATTTCAAGACCATGACAGAACTTGCTCGTCATAAACTAGTTGACGGTCTTCCAAGGTTTCGGTATGCAAAAGATCACCTATGTCCAGCAAGGGAAAAGTACTCGTGCTCATTTTCCTTCTAAAGTCGAACACAGTACTGATCATGTTCTTCAACTTCTCCATATGGATCTATGTGGCCCAATGCGTGTTCAAACAATCAACGGTAAATGCTACATATTGGTAATCATCGATGATTTTTCAAGATGGACTTGGGTATACTTTCTACGAACCAAAGATCAAGCTCCTTCGATGATCATCACCTTTCTCACTAAAATTCAGGTTCAGCTTCACAATATAGTTAGGAAAGTCAGAACAAACAATGGAACCGAATTCAAGAACCAAACTCTTCGTGAGTATTTTGAGAAAGTAGGAATTGAACATCAAACATCTATTGCCAGAAGTCCAGAACAGAATGGAGTTGTCGAAAGACGCAACAGGACGTTAGTGGAAGCTGCAAGGACGATGTTAATCAACGCTCAGTTACCTGATTACCTATGGGCTGAAGCTGTCTCCACTGCTTGTTACACACAAAACCGTTGTATGATCACCAAAAGGCATCACAAAACTCCATATGAGCTTGTTCACAACCGTAAACCGAACATAAATTACTTTCATGTATTTGGTGCTCATTGTTACCCAAATAATGATCATGATGATTTTCGAAAACTAAAAGCCAAAGCTGACATCGGTATCTTTATTGGATATTGTGAGAACTCTAAAGGTTTTCGTATCTGGAACCGTCGCACTATAGAAATTCAAGAGACAATACATGCTAATTTTGATGAGCTTACAGAAATGGCTTCTGAGCAAAACAGATTAGGACCCGTAACTAACCGTCTAAACTTTCCTGATCAATCACTTGCACCACTCTCCCTCAACCGTAAGGATTTGGAAACATTGTTTACTCCACTGTTCGATGATTCGTTTGCAAATCATGCACCAGATGTATCTACAAGTTCCGCAGCACAACCTGATCATATTTCAGTACCTGATACACCTGCTACAACAACAACTACAGTTGCTGCAGATGCACCTCCAACTGAATCACCATCAACAGAAGAACAAACCGCTTCCAATACTGAGAATGCAGCTGAAGATCTCCTACAACAAGAAGTACCCACACCTGCAAATTATGACGGAAATGCATTCTTTAAACCATTTGCTCCGGCTCCAACCGTTCCCGATATTGCTAAGTCATCAACGAGCAACTTGAATCCGTCTAATACGCACAATAATTTTCAAGATTACCCTTCAACCCACAAATGGAGAAGAGATCATCCTTTAGTGAATGTGATTGGTAATCCAGAAAATCCAGTCATGACACGGAAAAGACTTCACACAGATGGTGAAACATGCATTTATGCACTTACTGTCTGTCAAGAAGAACCAAAGAATATTAAAGAAGCCTTAACTTATGACAATTGGATTGAATCAATGCAAGAAGAACTTGATCAATTCAAATGACTAGAAGTTTGGGAATTGGTAGAAAGACCTGATGGAGTCTATGTTGTCGGACTTAAATGGATTTGGAAAAACAAACTAGATGCTAATGGAACAGTTATTCGTAACAAATCTCGTCTGGTTGCCAAAAGTTTCAGCCAAGAAGAAGGCATTGACTTTGAAGAATCCTTTGCACCAGTGGCTAGACTTGAAGTTGTCCGCATGTTTCTGGCATATGCCGCCCACAAGAACATCACTGTTTATCAAATGGACGTGAAGACTGCATTCCTGAATGGGCAACTCCGTGAAGAAGTGTATGTCACACAACCAGAGGGCTTCATCGATCCAGATCATCCAAACCATGTGTACAGACTCAAGAAAGCCCTCTATGGCCTTAAACAAGCCTCGAGGGCATGTTACGATAAACTGTCATCATTCTTAATAGCTAATCATTTTACCAAAGGATCTGTTGATCCTACACTGTTTATTCAAAAACACGGGGAGGACATCTTAATTGTTCAAATTTATGTTGATGATATCATTTTTGGTTAAACACATAAAAAGTACTCAAATGCTTTTGCTAAACTAATGAAACAAAATTTTGAGATGTCTATGATGGGTGAACTTATGTTTTTTTTAGGAATTCAAGTTCATCAATCCTCCCGTGGTATTTCTCTAAATCAGTCTAAATATGCTCTAGAGATTTTAAAGAAACATGGCATGACAAGTTGTGACACTTATAATACTCCTATGTCTGCATCATCTCCAAAGCTGGATGTTGATTTACATGGGACACCAATTGACCCTACCAAATACCGAAGTATGATTGAGTCACTCATGTATCTAATAGCCAGCCGACCAGATATTGTATTTACTGTATATCTATGCTCCCGCTATCAGTATCGACCTACTCAAAGACACCTCTCTGAGGTTAAACGAATCCTTCGATACGTAAAGGAAACCATTCATTTGGGGATCTAGTATCCAAAGGATTCTAGTTTTGAACTAATCGCTTTTTCAGATGCTGATCATGCAGGATGCTTAGATACACGTAAAAGTACGTCTGGAGGAGTGCAGTTTCTATAGGAGACAAACTTGTCTCATGGCAGTCAAAGAAGCAGGATTGTACCTCACTGTCCTCTACAGAATCAGAATATGTAGCCATGTCAGCATGGTTTGCTCAAGTCATCTGGATGTGATCACAGTTGATGGACTACGGTTACATCTTCAACAAGATTCCCATGTACTGCGACTCCAAGAGTGCCATTGCCATCTCATGTAACATGGTTCAACATTCGAAGTCCAAACATATCGCACTTCGATACCATTTCATCAAGGAGCATGTGGAACAGGGTACTATTGAATTATATTTTGTGGGAACTGAATACCAATTGGCAGACTTATTCACCAAAGCCTTGCCCCATGCAAGATTTGTGGAATTAGTTCACCAAATTAGTATGCGGTGTTTGACTCCAGAGGATTTAAACAACTTTCTTAAACACAATTAAGAAAGTCAAACAACCAAACTATCTTTATAAATATTTTATCAAAATCACAAAAAGAGTTTCTATTATTCATTTAAAAAAAAAGAATTTTTCACCTCTTTTTCAGTGTGCAAGATTCAAAACGAATCAAAATATGTTCTTGCAATTCAAAATTAATCAATTTTTTAAATCACGAACATATTTTGAGGGAGAGAATTTTTTATAATTTTTGCACACTTTTATCAAAATCTTCATCATTTATTAATATCTTCATCGTGCAACATTTTTGTGTTCTCTTGAACTAAAATCTTGAAAAAAATTTAAAAGTGTTTGTTAGTTCAAGGGAGAGAAATGTAAATTACACAAGTTTACAAACAATTGGACCAAGATTGAAACAACAACAAACCTCAAGGGCTGTTGTTGTCGATTGTCAAAAGTTTACCACATAAGGACTTTGTTTGAATCTGAAAACGGGTTAAGGGACTGAAAGTGACAAATTTTCAAACTTTGGCCTATATAAGCCCCAACTAAGATTTTTTAAATCACAAAAACGTATAAAGTTAACTAGATTACCGCCAATTTTTCACCACATTCATCCAATTTTTTTTGATTTTCTTCAAACTCTCGATTGTAAGTGTTATATACATTCAGTTATGCTTATTAATCACTCGCTCAAATTTTCATACCATTTTTATGGCTTAATTGTTCATACGTGAAATTAGGGTTTATGGTGTCGAATTGGGCATTTCTTGTATGTTACCTTATAATCTAATTAAGTTAGTTATATAGCTTAACATCATGTCTAGGAGTGTTTTACAACTGCTTAATTGTGTTGCATAACATCAGTGAATGAAATTTGAGAATTTTAGGGTATATGTAGTCGTATTGTTGGCTGGTACCAAATGGTGAAGTGTATACGTGTTTTGAATTGATGGTTTTGCTTGTATATGTTCCTAAATAATGCGCCTAAAGTATTATAGCTTAAATCAAACACAAGGTCTTAGTTGAAGAATTGCATAAAGAAATCAACTGTGGTGACAAATGTGCATGATTATCTGGATTTCTGGGTGCTAGGATATGTTTAGAATATGATTAGGAAGATGTTTGATGTTTACTTGATGTCTTGAACAGTCTTAATAAGAATTTGGGAAAGTATGAATGTCTTCGAGTAAGCATGAAATCCTTCAACTAAGGATGAAGGTCTTCGAGTAAGGAGATTAAGGTTGCCTACTTAGAAAATTTTTGTGAAATCCTTCGAGTAACAGGTCAAATCCTTCTACATAGAAATATTTTATAAAATTCTTCGAGTAAGCAAATATCTCTTCTACTTAGAAAAGTTTTGTAAAAATTCTTCAAGTAAGGATTATTTCCTTAACTCTTCGAGTAAAGAAATATCCTTCAACTAAGAAATTTTATTAAACTCTTCGAGTAAGACATAATTCTTCGAGTAAAGGAAATTTTTATTGAATTCCTCGAGTAAGTCACCATTCTTCGAGTAAGCAATTTTTTATCAGATTCTTCGACTAAGTGTGCTATTTCTTCAAATAAGAATGTTATCATGTTTCTCCGAGTTAGGAGGGTTTCAAAATTTCCGAGTAAGGAAAATGGTTATCTCCAAGTAAGGGATGTTATTTTCAAATATTTTCCAAATCCTTCGAGTAAGGATTATTTTTAATACTGTCTTCGAGTAACCAAAATTCCTTCGAGTAAGCCATGTTTTTTCAGGCTTAGTGAAATTTTTCTAAGTATAGAATTGAGTTAAGATGGAAAAATGTGTTTGCTCCAATATGGTTGTTTGCTACCTATGTTCATACTATTCATGATCATCTTACATGTCTCTCTATATGGTGCATCATATCAGTTAGGCACAGATCATGTAATAAGTGACTTACACTAACATATATATACAATTTCCATTGTGTGTCTTTGTTGGTGTTTGTACTACTCAGGTTCAAAATGTCTCAAACATCCATAGCAAGGAATGATTTGATACCAGAAGGTGATGAACGTAAGATTGGAGAATCCAAGTCCAGAGTTGACTTGGAGAAATTGCCATGCCATCCTTCCTGTCAGATTATGGTTGAAATCCTATAGAGGCATTTCTGCAGACATGTTCGAACTAAATCAGCTACAGTTCCAAAAGTCTAACTCAACCAGTTCTGGCACACTTTGATGATCAGTCGAGACTCAAAGACCATGACAGTCACCTTGGACAAGAAACAAATCAAGTTCGATGTTCATCTTCTTCGCACCGTTCTTGGACTTCCTCCAACTGTATTTGGCAAACACACAAAATTTCAAGAAGATCATACTTTTGAACGTTTAGTCAGGTCTTTAAAACATCTTGGCTATGACGAATCGTTTGAAGAACTCTCTTAACATTCAAAGGTGGATAGAAAATAAATTCCTCAACCTTGGTTAACCATGTACACTATCTTGAGCTACTGTCTAACGGGAAAGGAGACTGGTCACGAGCATCCTAGGCTTGAACATCTTCTGTTCTTCTGGAGAGTTATCAACCTTTACCATATGGATTATGCCATGTACATCTGGACGAACATGATCTATCAAGCTCGCTAGTTTGAACAAAAGAAGGGATACAAGATTCCTTTCCCACGCTTCACCAAACTTCTGATAGTTCACTTCATGTAAAGAGAACAAGAAATTGATAAACGTCCAAATGAAAAGGCTCACATAATTCAAATGGACCATGTTCTTTCTAGAGTGAGAATTCATACCACCAACACCACCAAACAAGGTCTTCGAATTCCAGATGCATTAATAACCGAGGCGGTGAAGGCTACAGAAGCATATGAAAGGTATGACGAAGCTGAGAAGGAAGGTACAGTTGGAATAACCCTTCAACCACCTAAGACTCAAGAAGAGGAGGTTGAACAAATCAAGAGAGCCATACAAGAAAACAAGGCAAAGTATCTGGCTGATATTGAGAAACTTGAGAAAAGGAAGAAAGGTGAAGGATCAGCATCGAAGGTTAGTGATGAAGAAACCTTGTCTCAGTCCGACGATGACACAGAAGCCTCATTGTCAAAGTCAGCAAGTGTCTCTATGAATGAATCTGAGGGTGAATCTGAAGAATCAGAACAACTCATTCACACACCCTCAGAATCTGAATCGGATGAAGATAAGAACAAAGATGTAGAAGATAAAGACGGTGAAAGTGATGATAAGGATGAAGAAGATGAAAGCAATGATGACAAAGACGATGAAAGTGATGAGGATGATGATGATCAAGATCAAGACCGTATACCTACTACACCTGTTATTCAATCATCTGTGGATCAAACTTCCAAAACCAAGCCTCCATCACCATTACCCACACCCCAACAACTAGATAGCAGTGAACTCCAGGCTATCAAAGAACAGCTCAGCACGTTACAAGCTTAAGTGACGACGCAGCAAATTGACATCAATGAGTTCAAGACATATAATATTTCTCTAGCAATGGATGACTATCTTAACCAGAATTTACCTGAAAAGATCGGCAGACATCTTCAGGAGACGCTTCAAACTCTTCTGAAGGAATACTTCAAAAGGAAGCTTGATGGAATTGTAGCACATCACATTCAATCAACACCGCTAACAATCCAAACAAAACCATCCAATCCTTCCGCTGGAGATCTTAAAGGACAATTGCTAGAGGCTATCATCAATGATCCGGAAGAGGAAGATCTTCGCAACGCTTTAATCAAATCTATGAAGAAAGCAGAAAAGAAAGATGAGTCGTGCAAGAAGGTCAAGCCTAGCAAACATCATCATGATGATCATGAGAAAGACGACCAAGCGAAGCCAAGCGAGAAACGTACGAAAATGACTAGACCTACTGCTACACTACCATCATCTAATGTTTAGCAAACAGGCGAAGATGAACTTGTGCCTCAAAAGACTGGAACCATTGATGAAGCTGAACCTCATGATGATTTCACCATTAATCAAGCTGAAGTTGAAGTTGTTCCTCTTAAAGCTGCAGTTGTTCCTTCACCAACTGCTGATGCACCTCTCAAACCCGTTCCTGAATGGGTTAACCCTGATGGTGAAAAGTATGAATGGTTTGAAGACAAGGTGGATGCTTAGCTAGACATTCCAGAAGATGAAGTTCCTGTAGAAGGCTCAGTTGTGGACTTCACTAAGAAACTAAAGAAAGTGATGAAGATCCAGAAGCTACAACTGTCCGATATTGTCAAAACACGCAAAGCAGGTTTCTCTTAGTACAAGAATTCAACGACATCTCAACTGGAATTTGAATATAACCTGGAACAAGTCGCACGAGCTTTATCTGAGAATGTTAACTGGGATGATGCAAGATCTTCACATCAAACCGACACCTTTCAATTTCGTGACTAATCACAACCCTTACCTCTCATCGGTCATGCCCATAATCCCAAGATACCCAAAGCTTACTTCTTCAACGATGACTTGGAGTATCTGATTTATGGGAATACGAATCCAGAAAAGTGTTATGCTACCTCTCTTACAAAGTTCAAGGCAGCCAACTATGTGCACGAAGGTTTAGAAGAACATATCGGGGACTTATTCATCAACTCGATTGCAGAATACAATGATGAAGCTGTTCTGGGAATCTTCCACTAGCCTGACATGAGAAAATGGTTCTACAAATGGAAACTTAAGTTTACCTCAAAACATAAGGTGTACTACAAAAGTAAGATTCTTTCCATTAAGAGTGTTGAGACAGAGTCGAAGTATGGATATAATTTTCTGACCAAGATCACGGTTTGACGACAAGACGACAAGGAGTACACATTCAACAAAGCCGATTATCCTTATTTGAATCTAAACGACATTGAAGATATGTGCCTATTCAAGATTCAAGGGAAACTCGAGCATCTCCCTGGTAGCCTTCAATACTACATCATCAACTCTCTACATCTCTACATCCGAAGTATAGTGATCAAGACAAGAGTCAAAGATGTTCATCTTGGTGTTGAAAGTTACCAGAAGCAGTTGAATCTAATCAAACCTGATCTTCGACCTCCGGGTATAGCAGAAATGAAGCCATATTCCTTTAGCAACAGACCATTTAGGGTAGTGTACGTGAGATCTGGAAGACCAAAGTTCATGGGCTATCAAGATATTCACAAGTTTAGCGATGAAACTTTGATACAAGTTAGGGCTGAACTTGATCACATTCTGGAAAATCACACACAAGGAAGGAAGCAGGGTTGGCTGAGGCACATGACTTGGAGAAGGAACGATGTGAAGTAAGCGGTCAAGTTCTTGGCACGAATTGACCACAGGCTAAAGCATCGGGTTCAGATGAGAAGGCTAGAGAGTTATATGGGTGGACGAGCTAGAGATCCGAATATTCTCACATTCCGCCGTCTAGAGTAAAACACTTGTATCATTGTCAATTATTTGTGATCATTCATAAATTGTTTAAATATGACTATGGCTTGTGCACAGATAACAGTACACAACCCATACTTGT
Source organism: Artemisia tridentata subsp. tridentata (assembly GCA_021014915.2). Taxonomy (NCBI): domain Eukaryota; kingdom Viridiplantae; phylum Streptophyta; class Magnoliopsida; order Asterales; family Asteraceae; genus Artemisia; species Artemisia tridentata. The sequence goes on from CP139502.1 coordinate 327,472,260, forward strand.
AAAGAAAGGACCCTGAGGTACGCTTCAGTGCCTCAATCCTAAGATAAGGAGCGAAAGCTTCTTACTTTTGAGTAGAATTAATCAGAATTTTTTATAAGTTTTTCAAAATTCTGTTCAAAAGAACAAGTATTCCCTTGTTAAGGGGGAGTACTTGAAACAAAATCTTTGTTCAAACACAAAAGTTCTTGTTGAAATTCTTCCCGTAAACCTCAAAAAGCATATTTTAATCAAAAGTTTTCCAAAAACAACATGAATATGTTATTTTTGAGGGGGAGAATAAGTATGTGATTAAAATATGGTAACTAAAAGAATGAAATCTCGCATGAGCTCGACTTAGATTTCACCCAAGAATTCACGAATATCAAAATGTCATTAATCGAAAGGACATGTCCTGGACGGGTAATAATTTCAAGCTGGTTTATCCAGTGTTGTAAACGTGTCTTGCAAAGGACTTGTCTGAGTAAAGTGTACCGATTTTGAGAGATTTTTTTGGATATGACCTGGATGAGTAATAATTTCAAGCTAGTTTATCTAGTGATGTAAACATGTCTCGCAACGGTCATATTCACTGAAAATCAATCAATTCAAAAAGTGCTAACTCCACCTGACATGTGCAAATTTACGTTAAATACTTATGAGCACATGTGACGGGGGAGTATTTCTAAAAATGCAAAACTCTCAAAGTGTTAACAATATATGTTTTACAATCATAAACACTTTGAGAGATTTTCAAATGATTGGTTTATGGCAACATAGGATAGTCATGGAGATATAAGGTGACTAAGTATAGGAATTACGTCCTATGATCCGCCAGAGCCGAAGGGATCTACCCATGGACAATACCAATAGTTTAGAACTAGATAGTCCTTAGGTATGATTGAAAAAAGGAGTAAACAAATGAAAGGAGAAAGAAGGGGTTGAAGAATTAAAAAGAAAAGTAAATGAAAGGGCGAAAAGAAATAGCCCTCCATATGTTTAACCTTAGGGCAGAAACCGGGTTCAATTCATATGCTACTGTTTGTTACTACGGTGACACCGGTATTGAAGACTAAGCCGTCATGGACCTAGTGACGCACTGCACAAAATATTCTAGCCACTCAAGTGTCTTTGAGTCACTTGTTTCATTTCACACAGAGAGCCCTTCATTATCTATCGACCTCTCATTCTGAGATGAGTTGATATTGAAAAGGAGGCACTATGCTCCATGCCTCCGACGACTAAAACCAATAAGCACTAAATCGAGTCTAGAGACGCGAGATACAACAAAAGATCTCTTAGGAACACTTAACATTTCTACACTGGTATTTCAACATTATGGATACCAGTTGTAAATTACAAGAGACCTACGCAGATCTTAGTAATCTGCCAAGAGCACTCATGAGGGAACTCACAATTGTGATTCTCAGTAATTGAGTGGAAATTCCTGCCAGGGTCAACATCAAACAGCCCTGACAGCAGGTCACTTCGTTAATCCCTTGTGGATTACGCTTAGTGTTCGAAGTGGATCCAAACGGTCTACATTCATGGAGCGATACTTCGGTATGCTTCAGCGACTCACCTGAATCGTTGATACACTTCGGTGTATATGAATTAGCTCTCTTGGGAGCATCCGGTTCAGGAATGGCCTTGGTATGGATTAGAGAAAGTCTTCACACTATGTTGTTGACGATCTCGATGTCCGAACCTGTAAGTGCCGGATGATTTGTTGCTAACTGTTTATTTGCAGGTAATCATGGAGACCAGGAGTTCCACCACTACGATTTCCATCATGCTCATGCTAACATCACAAAAGAAATTCTCACAAAGATCAAAGCAAAGTAAAATTTCAAAAGTCAAAGATTGAAGTTGAAGAAGTGAGAATTACTTGAAGTATGAAGATCAAAAGTTAAAAGAAGTATGAGCATGGTGGAAAAGACGTAAATATAGCGTGATTAAAGAACGTTGGTGGAAGGCAGATGATGACATTACCATATCACACAAAACAAGAACAAAGAACAAAGATGCAAATGACGTCGAAGCTAATGAAGCAAAAAAGACGTCAAGCAACCTTGATGACCAATACTTAGGGGGAGTTTGTTGGGAACACATTTCATATTATCAAGTATCGGTCATATTTTATGTAATAGGTTGCTTTATTATTTTGGCCATTATGTTAGTTATTAAGGCTCGACCTATGTAGAAGGCCCATGGGCCGTGGCTTTTTATTTATCATTTCTATTAGGGCAATGCCCTTACATATGTAAACACTATAAATACCCTCTCCCTTGAAGTGAGAGGGTGGTTGGTTCATGTTAATCATAATTTCATTATTCATACTCATGTTCCTTCCATTCTTTCTCTCTCTAACTTTCTCTCTCTAGATCTAGTAGCTTGTGTGATTAAATTTGTGACCTAACAGGTCCCCTCTTAATCCTTTTGTCAACCCCTAGACCTATGCAAGACTTAACTAATATTTCCTATTCCCTTTGCCCATATATACTGTCGTATATACACACACTCTTCAATCCACATTTAATTTACAATCTCACTAAGGTCACTAGCAAATCTAAGTGTTAGCCTTGGAAGTTTTGGGTTGCAACTTGGGTCGTATAATATTGGGTTAAGAAGTAGCATTTGGTTTCCTTTCTAGTTAGACACCACACTCACTCTCACACTCGCTGTAAGCTTCCTACTTTTCTCAACTTGTATATCATTTCCTTTTTTTTTTTTGAACTTTAATCATTTTTACTATGAATATCTATGTCATTGTATTAAGTTATGGAAAAACTAAAAGATGAGGCTTGATTCAAAATTCATTCGATGTACATATATTTACACTGTCAACTACATGCACACATATACACACGTTCGTGTTTACATGCAAACATTTTGAAAATGGTTTTGTTGGGTATAAAGCTTGTGTGGTAATCTTTCAAACTCGCTTAATACACATAAGCTTAAAGAATAAGCATTTGCTTATTAGTTTGTAGTCGACACATATGTGGCTCATTTTGAGCTTTCGAACTTAAAACAACGTATGAAAACGTAAAAGAAACGTAAAAGTAAAGTTTTGGCTCTCGTGGACTTGTACATACTTGACTAATATTGCTTATTGTGAAGTTTAGTAGCTTATTTTTGAAACTTAGTAGCTTATTATCTTATCGGTCTAAAACCGTAAAAGCATTTCAAACACATAACGGGCCATAAGGCCCAACGTGAAACTCAAGTGCTTATTAATAAGCTAAGCACATGAAAAGTTTATCTTTATAACTTATTTTGACTTAAATACGAGCTCATAAAGACTTGTTTATCTACCGGTTTAAAGATTTTGGTTTGTTTGGAATTGGAGTCGCGAAGCTCTAAATAAGTCAAGACTTATCTTGGTGCTTATTTTGGTCTCCAAGATTTATCACCCAACTGCTTATTGAAGGTTTTCAAATCAGTTTGGATATGAAGAAGAAACACAAAAGATATATATACTAAACTCATGCAAACAAAACATATGCTCAGTAAACAATGAGTAAATATTTACAAAGTGAAATACGACTATTTGACCATAAATACAGTAGAGATACAAGGCTAAACCAAAAAGAGCCTTTGGCTCAGTTGGTGTATCACTCAGCTCCTTGGCAAACCACCCGGGTTTGAACCTGGGCTGGACTCTTTTGTGGATTTTATATTTTTGAAAGTAAAACTAGAATTTATATTTTTGAAACTAAAACTAATATTTTCAACAGACTAAAAACGAGATATAAGAACCGCAGTTGAGACATTTAATTGAATAAGGGCTTTGGCCCACCGGGTAACACGACGGTTGTTAAATGAGAGGTCCCGAGTTCGAATCCCGTAGGTGACATTTTTGATATTTTTTTATTTAACATTTTAACTACTATTTTTAGACCCAATCTAATACATTTTTATAACCATTAGTAAAAATGTAAAAACTTATATTTTTCAACATATTTTTCTAATATTTTTCGTCAAACTAATTTACTTAGTATTATTACTAAAACCCAACTAAAAGACTAAATTCAAAATAACCATAAAATATTTATAACAAAAATGAATATAAATATTTTCTAACTTATCATCCACTAACTAAATATATATAAATACATTTATATATATACCATATCCCGTAAACATTATTAATATAAATACTTAACGAAAAGTGTTTATTAATATCAACGATTATTTTTCACAAACACTTGCTGTGAATACTTTCCGTACTAAGTCTTTCGGTTATTCTCGAACTGGAGACTTATCCATCTTGAATAATTTTACGTACTCATAATTGTACATTTATCTAAGAGCCAATATTTACAAACACTTCAAAATGATTTAATAGTAAACTCTGCCACACAAGCAACATTAAACACAACCACTTGCAAAAACTTAAATTTATTTAAACACTTTGAGTCATGAGTACACAAAACTGTAAACTAAGAATTGCCATACTAATTTAGGTCGCGTGTCGGTGCCACACACCGTTGCTACTTGACTATTCATTTTAGAGGACCTAATTCTGAGGTGAGTTCGTAGCCCCACTTTTAACTCATATTTGCTTTGCAAACTTGGGGTGAGAAACATGCTTGTTTTAATAGACCATTTATACAATGCTTTTATTTGAAAAACTATTACGTGTTAGCCTAAGTACTGTATCCCAAATTCATTGCCCATACTCATGTACCGTTAGTTCCCGCTAGAAAGCACGAGTGATATAAATAGATCTATTGAGGGTGACACCTCCATCCGTTTTGTAGAGCCAACTGTCCAAATAAGACAAATGGATGTATACCATGTCAAATTACAAGTATCAGGGGATAGAACACTTGCCGGGCCTTATTATTATTACATGAACTCATTTCATGCACACTGTCGTAGCTTCGGTAACATGGAACTTAGCGCAGCGTTGTAGACTTTCGTATAACATTATGCACATTATAATGTTAGCTTGTAAACTTATTGGTCCAACCTTACAGATTTACGTAAACCTATGAACTCACCAGCTTTTTACTGACTTTTTAGCATGCTTTTCTCAGGTGTTTAATTGCTTAATATATGATGATGCAAGGCTTGGCAGGGGCATAGGCACACTTTTGGAGTGTACACATAACACTCATGACCAATGTTTTGTAATATGGGACTACTTGAAACTATTATGGGCCTTGTTTTCCGCATTCATAACTATGTAAAACTTATGTTTTGATTTATGAAACCTTTAAAACGGATTTGATAATCCGTTCTCTATTACTTGTGTTGTGATCCCAATAAGTAGCACCCCGATATCTCTTCCGCTGCATTCAGATTTGGGGGTGTTACAGATTGGTATCAGAGCCTAGGTTATAGAGAATTAGGTACACATAAAACCTAGACTATAACCGCTTTTTACAAAAACTTGAACCTGTGACCGCCATATGCCTGCCTGCCTTACTTGCCACTTTACTTGCTACCTTACTTATTGTTCCAGCAAGCTTAGCCATATACTTACATGCTATTTTGATGGCACACACTTACGTGCTATTTTGATAACACATGCTTACGTGTTATTTTGCATATACATATGTGCTTATTTGATGGCTTATACTTTCTAGCCTTATATTTTATACTATAAGTATCTTCTATATACTTACACACACGTATACCGTCTTTGTCACAGACTATGCTTTCCCTTATGAAATCTTATTATTCAACTCCGAGTTTAAACACTGGCCACGTTCTACATGAACTATCATTCGACTCTAAGTTTGAACACTCGTTTTATTCCATTGAAACACTTATATTACTATTATATGGGAACTCACCCATTTATCTGAACGCGACTTTAATCTATGACTCTATAACATGTCTCCTCAAAATGTTATTCTTATAACCTATCTTCGCATGACTCACTCTCCTTTACTTATTTTGAAGAAACATGTCACCCGAGAGGCAAGACCTAAACTTTGCAGCCATGGAACAACTCATAGCCAAGTTATACCGATTGGTATCAGAGCCTAGGTTTTAGAGAATTAGGTACACATAAAACCTAGACTATAACCGCTTTTTACAAAAACTTGAACCTATGACCGCCATATGCCTGCCTGCCTTACTTGCCACTTTACTTGCTACCTTACTTATTGTTCCAGCAAGCTTAGCCATATACTTACATGCTATTTTGATGGCACACACTTACGTGCTATTTTGATAACACATGCTTACGTGTTCTTTTGCATATACATATGTGCTTATTTGATGGCTTATACTTTCTAGCCTTATATTTTATACTATAAGTATCTTCTATATACTTACACACACGTATACCGTTTTTGTCACAGACAATGCTTTCCCTTATGAAATCTTATTATTCAACTCCGAGTTTAAACACTAGCCACGTTCTACATGAACTATCATTCGACTCTAAGTTTGAACACTCGTTTTATTCCATTGAAACACTTATATTACTATTATATGGGAACTCACCCATTTATCTGAACGCGACTTTAATCTATCACTCTATAACATGTCTCCTCAAAATGTTATTCTTATAACCTATCTTCACATGACTCACTCTCCTTTACTTATTTTGAAGAAACATGTCACCCGAGACGCAAGACCTAAACTTTGCAGCCATGGAACAACTCATAGCCAAGCTATATATTTTATTTTTAGAGGTTTATATACATAAATGGGTTCACGGGTTGATCTTTTTAAAACTTGCTCAACCCAAACACGACCCGTTTATTAAACGAGTTAGATGGGTTGACCTGTTTTTGACCCAAACCTGTTTATCCTCAATCCAAACCTGTTTAACTTCCGATCACAGAAGCTTGCCATGTGAAGTGGTTAAGCGTATCTTCCGATACATTAAAGGCACTATGCACTTAGGATTATGGTATGCTAAGGGGACCGGCATAGAAACCATAGTATATGCCGACTCTGATCATGCGGGAGATTATGTGGATCGAAAAATTACTAGTGGCATTTGTACCTTCATGGGTTGTTGCTTAACTTCTTGGTTCTCCAGGAAACAAACGGCACTAGCTATCTCCACAACCGAAGCCGAATATGTAAGCGCTGGAAAGGCATGTCAACAAGCACTATGGATAAAACAAGCTCTCATAGACTATGGCATCACACTTGATGATATCCCGATCATGTGTGGCAATAAAGGAGCCATTGATTTAAGTAAGAACCCCGTGCAACATTCTCGCATAAAGCACATAGAAATTCGTCACCACTTTCTTAGGGATAATGTACAAAAGGGAAATATCTCCATCGAAAAGGTTCCAACGAAAGAAAACATTGTTGATATCCTCACCAAACCTCTCAAACGAGAACCTTTCTTCTATCTTCATCTAGGATTAGGAATGATGGAGCACATCTCTTCTTCTTTGATTCCATAAGTCTCTTTCTTCTTTTCTGAGTCTAGGATTCTTTTGCGCACAAAATAAAATTGGGAAATTCTTTCTTTAAAACCTTACTTATCTTAAAAACAATCCTTGCATGATTAAAACCAACTCTAAATTTATTTTGTGCATAAAAAACCCCAATTCATTCTTTTCAAAAACTTCTCACGTTTAGGAAAATCATCTTTCTCGCAATGTTAATACAATTCAAAAATGATTTTCTCATGCATGCATAATGCACTCAAAATCCCTGATCAGATCATGTAACTAATATATAATCCGACATGGAAAACGAGTAAGATTGAACTAAGGAGACTTTGGATTATCTCTTAGGTTTTCTTTTGTCTAGAGTTGAGATAATCACATCTCCACATGTGTTTCATGTAGGCACACACTAGGAATACCTTCTTCCGAAGGAATTTCCATCTTGCTAGTGGTGGTCCCTTATCTCCAGACGGTCCCCAATTTAAAAAGGACCGTCTCCCTATATACGGGACTGTCCAGCGTGTCTTTTCTGTCGTTATTGTGACAAATGGTAATTTTTCATACTATTATTTTAATATAATAATATTGGTTTTTATCAGAAAATGCACATTATATATTTTCTGACACTTATTGACAATTAAATTTTAAAAATGAGAAGTTATCTCATTTTCCCTGAAAATGACCCCGCACGTGTACCGACACCCGATTAGTTATGGCAATAATTTATTTAACTCATGTTCGAGTCCATAAAATGTTTTTATAATACTTGTATAAAAACGCTCTCAAAAATATATTTTATACATTTTTACTTGTAAGTGTCAAACCGGGACACCGCGACTCACATTGAAACGCAAACGGGATAAGTAAAACATTACAGGAATTCATGTTTTAACTTCTCACTCTTTTTTAACTTTTGTGTGTCGCAATTTCGGCAACCAAACACAACAAACATCATACGTATACATATTTTTGTGTATGAAAACTCAACACAAATGCTACCATGAGTCAAGTAAGCAAAATAATGCAAAGAAATCCTAACCACTCCTCTAATATACATGTGTGTGTGTACTTGGCTAGTTACTTTTCACCCTCTTTCTGACCATGCTCGATCGATTATCCATCCCCACAAGCCACCATTTTGCTTCTTTTCCTCCTCAAACCACCTCAAGTCCATGGTTTTGTGAGTTTGATAATACAACAAGGACAACCAAGACCATGCTTCTTCCCATCTCCTTGCTCCTACTATTTGAAGGTTCACCAAACAAACTACCCTTTGCTTAGTTATCTAGACTTAGTACAAGTCTCATTTAATGTTGTAAACCTAACAAGCAACCTCTTTACTTCCTTTCCCCATAAATCGGTAGAAACAAGGAAGGTTAGGGGCCCTGTTTGGAACACATTTCATATTATCAAGTATCGGTCATATTTTATGTAATAGGTTGCTTTATTATTTAGGCCTTTATGTTAGTTATTAAGGTTCGGCCTATGTAGAAGGCCCATGGGCCGTGGCCTTTTATTTATCATTTCTATTAGGGCCACGCCCATACATATGTAAACACTATAAATACCCCCTCCCTTGAAGGGAGAGGGTGGTTGGTTCATGTTAATCACAATTTCATTATTCATACTCATGTTCCTTTCATTCTTTCTCTCTCTAACTTTCTCTCTCTAGATCTAGTAGTTTGTGTGGTTAGATTTGTGACCTAACAAGTGGTATCAATCGCCAAGGGATCCATTAGGTTTTTTTAGATTAGATTTGGTAGAAAATTTTAAGTTTTACACGTTCTGTCCTTCGGGTAAGAAGGTATCCTTTGAGTAACTAGTTGAAGTTCTTCGAGTTAGAAGACATCCTTCAACTTAGTCCTTCGAGTAAGACTAAGTTCTTCTAGTAAGAGTTGAAGTTCTTCGAGTTAGAAGAGTTCCTTCAACTTAGTCTTCTAGTAAGCATTAGTTCTTCGAGTTAGAAGTGAATCCTTCGAGTTAGACCATCCTTCGAGTTAGAAGATTATTTTTTAAGTTCTGTTTATACTTTCCGAGTTAGGAAATCAGAACTTCTTCATTTATAATTCTTCTACTAAGGGATTATATACTTGGTGAAATCTCATTCTTCGAGCAAGGAAGCTTCGCGTAAGAACTATATTCTTCGAGCAATCACTTTTCGAGTAAGAAATACTGAGTAACCACTGAATTCTTCGAGTAAGTGTTGCAACTGCACTCTTCGAATAACTAAAGCTTCGAGTACGGACTATTTCTTCGAGTAACCATTTCTTCTAGTAAGGACTCAATTTTTCAACTAAGGATTTTTCTTCAAATCTTCTACATAGAGATCTAAACTACAACAACAACCTTCGTTATCCTAAAAGATCCATCATCCACAAGTTACTTCTTCAAGATGTCTCAACCATCGAACTACAATTACTTCTACAATCAACAGCAGCAGTATCGTCAGCGACAATCGTATCCTCAACAACCACAGTATCCGCAACAAAAAATCCTCATGCAACAACATCAATTTCTCCCACAACAACAACCGATGTAGTCCAACCCACTTCCAGCAAAACAACCATACTGTTATGATCAGATGTGTGAAGCAATAAGTAGTCAACAATCAAGACACGAGGCTGGGTCATTAGACACACCTCCTATGCTGACCCCGAGTAACTATGTGCAATGGGCAAGTCGATTTTTATGGTTCATCAAACTCAAGAAACCGCATGGAAAATACATGAAAAAGGTTATCATTCAAGGGCCATTTCAAGTGCCAACGACAACGGATCCTAGAGATCCAGATGCCATTCCTCCAAGAGAAGCGATTGTGACCCCTATTCATGATGCTCAGCTTACAGCAGAACAAGTACTTCATAAAGAAGCCAATGAACTTGCAATGTCTTACATCCATCAAGGAATTCCTAATCCAATCTTCAGAAGTATTGATGCACAGAATGCTAAGGACATGTGGGAACACGTTCATCTCCTCATGGAAGGCACTGAATTGAACCAAGATATGGAATCAAAACTCTATCTAGAATACACAATGTTCATGATTGAATCCCATAGGTTCACCAACATCATAAACGACTTGGACAGACACAACATTATTCTACCCAGGATTGCAGCAAACACAAAGTTCCTCAGTTGTCTTGGTCCTGACTGGCAGAAATATGTGACCTTTGTTCGTCAAGCAAAGAATCTACACAACGCATCTTATGGGTTGTTGTATGATTATTTAAAGCATCATCAGTCAAAAGTTGATAAAGATAGAGCTGCTTGTGGTAGTTATTCACCGTCAACAACTCCAAACTAATTGAAAGAAAGCTCAATCTCATTTTGCTCCACAGTCAAACCAGGCGTTTGTCCAACAACAACATCACTTGGCTTATCCTCAACAAACCTCATCGAATCAAATCATTCCAAATGAATCAACACCGCATTCTATTGATAATCAACTGGTTCCTTATGACAACACGAATACCATGCTTTAATCCAATGCCAACAATGATGAAGATGATGCGTTTAATTCATTGAATGAAGGATTTACATTAATTGCTCGAGCTTTCAGCAAGTTCTCCAACAAATCCAACAACCGTCTTCGTACTTCATCCAACACTCGAAATGAAGCAGTTTCCAAGATGGAAGAGTTAAGATTCAGAACCGAGCTTATGAAAGAAATGGATCGGGTGGTTAAATGGGAAACTTAGGAACATGGCAAAGGTTTAATGCCGCAGGTGACAGTCGGAACAATGCTGGTACTACACAGAGAAGGGCTGAGATTGTTGAACCCGAGAATCAAGGGATTGGAAATACAATAGTCAGATGCTACAACTGTAATGGAAAGGGTCATTTGGCTAGTGCATGCCCCAAACCGAGAACAAGAGGCCGTGAGTATCACGAACAAGCACTACTTCTTGCTCTTAAAGATGAATCGGGGGGCACTCTTACTGAAAAGGAGAACAACTTCATGGCTAATGCATGCTCTGATGATGATATGGAAGACTTGGAAGCTAATGCAGCCGTGATGTTGATGGCCAACATGCAGGAAATGCACATGAGTGAAACAGGCCCAATATATGATACTGACGGCTTGTCTCAGGTACCTGATTCAACATGTCTAATACATGAAATAGTATCACCATCTGGATCCGCATCAGTCGAAGAGCAAATTGTTCAAACTGCTTCATTATTATCTCCTCAAGAAGATGATCAAATGAACATAGTGGTTACATTTGATGAATATCAAATTAACACAGTTGTTACCTTCGATGATCCACTTGATGATGATAATAATGATCAAATTGAACAAGATGATCTTTTGCTTGGTCCAGATCCAGAACTCATGACCTTGCTTTTGACCACCTAAACACAGTTGGACACACAGAAATCTCAGAATGATAAATGCAATGAGATAAATAGAAATTTAAAAGCAAAAGTTGCATTATTGACTAAGGATCTTGAGTGCTATAAAATACAACTTAATAGTTATGAAACAAAAGAAAAACGCGAAAACAGTTTTGAAGTTGCATTCCAAAAATCTTATGTAAAAGAACAAGAGTTAGAACATCAGATACGAGAATTAACTGTTTCCAAAAATGGCTTGATTTCTCAAATGGAACAAGGAAAAATAGCTTTCAAACAACAGGTTGAACACCTACACTCTGAACTTTCAAAAACAAAAACAGAGTTGTCAACTTGTCAAGATAGTTTTTCTGAACACAAACAAGTATCTAGGAAATAGATTGATTCTTATCTTGAGGAAATTGTAGAATTGGAATGTAAACTCAAAGAGTTTCAAAAGGTTGTTTATAAAACTGGTGAGTTGGTAACAACAATTCAGAAGTTTACTCTAAAGCGAAATCCCCAAGGATATGGCTTTGCTATTGGGGATGACAAACCACGTTTTCTAAATAAAGCACTCAAGGAAAATCCAAAGTTATATAGTGCAGAACATCTTTTTGATGACTCTATTATGCGTGTTGTTGTACATAATTGTGAAGAAGAAATGGAACAGGAAGAAGAGAGTTGATCTAAAATGAGCAATGTCAAGTTTAATAAACCATTTCATTACTCAAAAGTACCTCATATTACCGACACCTTCGTTCCTCAACAAGATAAAACAGAACAATCATGGTTTCCAATGCAAATCATAGAATCTTCTTCTGAGGTTGCTCATGTTAACCCAGTAGCACAAGTAAATGGTCCTTTACCAAATTCGGGTGTAATTGCATAGTTACCAAAACAATGTCTTGTTCTTAGATATTTTAATACATTTATGGAAGACATAAAATTTTTGGAACAAGCAATTGAACGTAATTCTGAGATAAAAGTTTCTACTTTTCTTTCCCCCTATGAAAAAGAAAAGGGAGAAATTTTTCAAAAATTTTTTTTTCCACAGGTTCAACATCTACGTCTTTGTACTACACACTGGGAACAGGAACTTCAATCAGAGGTAACAACCATGATGAACACATTCAATGAAACTGAAAATGCAATCCTAAACCAAAAAAGTCAAAACAAAGTTTTACAAAAAGCAGATCGACTCTTGGAAGATGTTCTCTGTTCTGATATTATCTCTGTGTTCATGAATTCCATTTATGTATCTTGCAATGCAATGCTTGTTGATGATCATTTTACTGATACTGAAATGTTGAGACTTGAAGTTGAGAATTTAAAAAGAGAAAATGAGAGAATAAACAAAGTCAATGATGATGTGCAAAACAAACTTTCAAAAGAGATTTTTGAACTCAATCAAAAGTTGCAATGGTGTCAAACTCAAAGTCTGGATTTTGAATTAAAGTTGCAAAATCAAAAAGAAACAATGTCCCTTCAAAACAGTCATGCTTCAAAAGTTAAGAATCTTGAAAAGGAAAATGCTGTTTTAAAAGGTCAAATTTTCGAATATGAAAAGGACATTGATGAAGTTTGTCAAAATCGGAATGACACTGTTCACTTAAATCGAGAATTGGTTTCAAAAATTCAACAACAGAATCACATCATCATTGAACTCAAGGAGAAAATTAAATTACTTGAAAAAGGGAAGTTCGTTCACACAAATGTGATTGCACCAAGAATGTATAAAGTGGATAAAACACCTAGGAAAGCATCACCTCAAACTACTAATTAGAATGCTTCGACTTCTACAGGAATAGTCACCCCTCATAACGTTAGCAGATCCGAGCCTAAAAGAAACAAAAAGAAGACTAGTATCTGGCAACGTAAGATCGACACACTAAAAGATCAAGAAGTAGAAGAATACCTTAGGAGTTTGAATAAAAAGCATGTTGTGTCTGATGTAGAATCAAACTTAAAAACTTGTATTTCTAATCGTGATGTAACAAATGCTAATACTTTATGTTCTGAATGTTTTGAATATTGATGCTTCTTGTGTTTTTTGTCGAACAAGTATGTTATCTGGTGATCATAAAAAGTGTGTTGCAAAGCCTCTTTTGTCTCGTAATCAGAAACGTACATATGGCATTTCCTCTAGGTACACTATTGTTTCTAAGTCTATATTAGGAAAACAGCAAAGTATAGTTTCTAAGAATGTCGTAGAAAAGACCATAGTTGCAAACAAAACAATACAATCACCTAGTGCATTTAGTAAGAAGAAAGCTGAATCTAGTTGGACATGGAAACGTTGGTTACAAAAGAAATCTAGTTTTACTTGATTACCTAAAATGCTTAATAATTGTGCTACTAACCCAACGGGTTCCACCATTACCATCTCTCCATCTGCGTTGTCTTCATGTGATGCAGGCGATTCAAATTGTTCTTTGGATTGTTGATAGCGGCTGTTCCCGACATATGAATGGAAACATCGAGATTAGCCGTGTATATTATGTCGAAGGCCTTGGACACAACCTTTTCTCGGTAGGGCAATTTTGTGATGGTGATTTAGAAGTTGCATTTAGGGAGAAAACTTGCTTCGTTCGTGATTTAGAAGTTGAATTTAGGGAGAAAACTTGCTTAGAAGTTCCATTTCTATGTCTGACATGACCGCTTCTTCTCCCATATGTTTACTCTCCAAAGTACATTCAAAAAAATTCTGGTTATGGCACAAACCACTGTCTCATTTGAATTTCAAGACCATGACAGAACTTGCTCGTCATAAACTAGTTGACGGTCTTCCAAGGTTTCGGTGTGCAAAAGATCACCTATGTCCAGCATGTGAACAAGGGAAAAGTACTCGTGCTCATTTTCCTCTGATCATGTTCTTCAACTTCTCCATATGGATCTGTGTGGCCCAATGCGTGTTCAAACAATCAACGGTAAATGCTACATATTGGTAATCATCGATGATTTTTCAAGATGGACTTGGGTATACTTGATGCGTGGTTTTGCAACCTTACAACAGGTTTTACCTCTCGAGGGATCTCAAGAGGCTTACAACCCCACCAGGCAGTGTACCTGACCGATGTAGTATAGTGTAGTGGTAAGTACGGGGGATTGATCGTTCTCAACAGGGAATAGTGTTCGTTAGGTATGAAAAACTACTCTAATAGGTCTAAGGGTGAGGGAAGATTCTTTTTTATGTTTTTATATTTTTTTATGAAAGCAAGTAAAATCTCGGGTTTGAAAGATTGGGCGGAATTAGTTGCTAATCAACTAACCCAAATAACTACGAATGCAAATAAAATAAAATAACAGAAAATGAAAAGGTGGTGAAAACTTATATGGAGAGGAATGTGTTTACTTAGATTTCCTTACTCCCTAGCTATCTTTTACCGGTTAATTAGTGTGCATTAATCGCGTGGATGACGGGTGTATTCCTTAATACCAATCGTGGGGTGGCGTACGTACTTCCCCAACTCTACAAGCTCCTACTTCACTCCTATGTCGAGCCGGCTAGGAAGCTCCTAACATGGGATCACTAGAATTCGCTTGTGCATTAAATACAACCATAAAAACCTTAGTACGCATTGGTTCATGTTTCTTAAGACGTTCAAGCAAGTTACCAAATAGGAAGTTAGCCAGTTTTCTTAAGCCTAACATAGATGAACAATCATCCAATACAACTAATAACACACTAATAACCAATAGTCAATAGCTAGGTTTCATTAGATCTAAGCAAACACAAGATAAATCTAGCCTAGCATGTTAAACAAAAGACAAGAACAAGATAGAATCAAACAACACATAGACATATTGAATGATTAATTGATAACTTATCTTCAATGTAACATGGAAGATCTCAAGGCAAAAAGCCTTGAAAGAGCTGCCCAATTCGTCTTAGGGTTTTCACACACAAAATTCCTTAATAAGTTCCACACTAATGACAAAAAATTAGAAAACTATATATAGACTTTCAGATCTGACGGCGTCACGTTATGGAGTGTGACGCCGTCACCTCGCCGCTTTTAGGGTTCCCGGATGACCTTCTTGACGCCGTCCCTCTTTAGCTCTCCAAAATCCGTTCTGGCTTATCAAGGCTTGACGCCGTCAGACTTAGGGGTGACGCCGTCCCTTTTTAATTTATACCGTGACGACCTTGATCAGATTAAAGCGTGACGCCGTCAGAATTCCCATGCAAATTTCTCTGGCTTATCATGAGTAAATTTCACATCCACCACTTTTGCCAAGCCATGACGCCGTCAAGAGGTAATCCTGATGCCGTCAAAGGTAACTTCCAGCATAATTTTAAGACTTTGCCGTTTTCTTCACTTTTATGCTCCAAAAACGTCCAAAATGCCTCCTTTTCCAGATTTCTCCTCAAAAGTACCTAAAATGACAAAAGGAACGATTTAGGGCAATATTTGATCAAATAAATACGATTTAGGGCTTAAATGACCCCTTAAAAGCGGTACACTTTTCGCTTCATCAAATACCCTTACACTTGAGATTTGCTTGTCCTCAAGCAAATGCGCTTTTCTTCTAATCAAAATACAAGTTAGGGGTCATTTAACACTAATATAAAATTAATTGCAACAAATAGTCGTTCCACTTTAATCAAAATAAGCACGGAGATTATAACCTAGCACCTCACAAGTAGTGTTTAGATACTCACATCTCTCAAGTGTCATCAAAATAAATCTCATAAATGAAAACGGATAATATCTCTCACTACCTGTCATAGCAAATAGATTACCATAGGCTTGGGAAAGGATCGAAAACCTCCTCCACTAGGCGTAAGCACCTAAGATAAACTATCAAAGAGGGCTTTTAAACGGGTTATAACGTTAGGTGTAGGGATATGATAAACACGGATTTGTTGGATAAGGGATACTTTACTGGTGGCGAGTTAAAGATCTTGATCAATTACATGAACTATACAATGTTGCTAAGCCAAGACTCGACTCAATTTAAGCTAATGAAAGAAAATAACAAAAACATAAAATAAACATAAAATAAACATAAAATGAAACGGGATGGTAGTCCGTATGTTTTTTCTATTTTTCTTTTTCTCATTTTTTTGTATTTTTCTTGATTTTTTCGATTTTTTTTTTTATACCTTCTTGCCCTACCATCCAAAATAATACATCATAGGGGCGTTGCATTCCCCTTACACTTGAATTTTTACATAACTTTACAAATAACTATTCTAATGACTCGAATTAAGATAATCAAAACACTTGGAGTACTTTTAAAATATTTAGCACATATGGGGGTAATAAATGATGTTCTTCCCCATTACTCCATTACACTAGTACTTTACCCATGAGTCCCAATCGTCCCAAAACAATATGTACAAGGATATGACTCGACTTAGCAACCATGTAATCAATTAGATAATTAACTAAGGGTTTAAACAAATGTTGTCACAATAATGCACTAAAAATGAGTGCATACAAGGTGGGCTAAGGCGATTTGGGTGTACATTTTAGTGGGGTGTAAACAAATTCTTCCTTTAAGTAAAATGCTTAAAGTTAGAAACGAAAAGATAGGCTCTGAGGGGTGTACTAGGGGTATCGTGTACTAAAAATGAGTACAACGCAAAGGGTGTGGGAGAATTACTTGACCAATGTAGCCGATGTAATTATAACAAAAACACAGGTGTAAAACAATGGGTTAATCCTAATGCCTCTTATCATGTAGTAAATCTAACTACACGAATGTAGTCTCACTTGTGGCCTCGGAATGGTCCTAACGCAAGTTCTAGAATCTAAGTGCTACCGGTACACACATCATAGCATAAATGCTTTTCCTACCAATTCTAGGGGCGAACCTCACATATTTGGGGGTGGAAAATTTTTTAGTGGTACGGTTTTTGTGCTAGTCATATAACTCCTATCCGTGAG
Source organism: Artemisia tridentata subsp. tridentata (assembly GCA_021014915.2). Lineage (NCBI taxonomy): Eukaryota > Viridiplantae > Streptophyta > Magnoliopsida > Asterales > Asteraceae > Artemisia > Artemisia tridentata. Next base: position 327,489,841 of record CP139502.1, read on the forward strand.
ACGCTCATTAAGATCAAAGTTTCACTCCTATATGTTGTAAAAAAATTTAAATTTGGCACTAAAATTACCTTAACAAGTATTTCTCTCAGTTTTATTACACATCTACTATTAAACAAACAAAAATCAAGCGTAATAGCATTCTCTAATCGTACTTTTACCCCCCCTTACACTTAAGATGAACATTGTCCCCAATGTTCAAATAACAAGATGTAAAAGCATAAAGTAAAAGAATGAAATCAAATACTCCCCTGATTCGCTCGGTGGATAATGAAATAACACGGTTAAATCTTCTTCCAAGAGAATGTTGAAGCTCCATGACTAATGCATCGCCAAAAGCTTGATCCAAAACATTTCCTTGTCCAAAATAACCTGTTAAACCTGAGAAAACAAACACGAAAACCTGCATAACATCGGCGGGATAAACTCTATATATAAGGATATAATGCTTGTGGAATGATAATTTTGCAGATTCCTGGAGATTATAAGTTAGAGATTTAATAAAAACTTTTTATGAAAACAAAACTTTCAAAAATTTTCAGAAAATTAAACCTGACGCCGTCAGGTTGTAAAGCCTGACGCCGTCAGAAATGATCTGACAGAATTCTCATGTTACGTTTCCGGAAAATTTTTGGAAAAACCTATACCTTACTTCCTGGAATTCCTGCAAAACATCATTATGACTCGATACAAGCATTTGACTCAAACAAATACTAATATGTATGTTCATTTATTATTATTATGATTCATGTTTATTTGTTCTAATAAACCGATTTGGATTTCCCTTACACTTAACTTTTGCAAAATACCTTTATATGTAGTTAAGACGAAGTTAAAAACAAGATAAAGCATTTTCACAATTTAGTTTTGAACATGAATCAATAATAATAAAAATTAAACATACATACGGAAGCAAATAAAATCAAACAAACAAATAAATAAACACACAAAGCAAATAAAGCTTGGATTGCCTCCCAAGAAGCGCTTGTTTTTGTTCGAGTCATGATGCGCGTGATGTGTCGTTGCGGTTTAGCAGTTTTAATGCCTATTCAAGTTTTAAATTTATATTTAGCCGACTTATCAATAACACACACACTTAACGAGCAGTGTACCCGGTCAGTATGAAGATAATGGTAAGTAGAGTGTCGATCACTAAGAGTGGAACGTATAATCTCGTTAATCTAATCAGTATTTTAATATCCTAACGCAAGGGGGTTTCAGCCTGAGAGACTGGCACAGTTTTGTTTGCAATTAAATAATAAAATAAACAAATAGGCACGAATCAGCAAGTAGCACACACGTACACAGATAGATACTTGAGACAATAAGAGGGCTGTCCTTATGATTAAGTAGATTGTCACTTGTTTTATTGATAGCTTTATATGAAGTGTATGTAATTAACCCTTTCTCGTTGGTCCTATTCTCATCGGCGAGTAAACCCTTAATGACGACTTATGTCTAAAAGTTATTCCTAAGTGATCAATTTAGAAACAACCGTGGGAGCCACACCTTGTCCCGCAGTCGGGTGCCCGCAAGCCACTAATAAACACAGAGGTGGTCAATGCACTAATAAGTAGTAACCAAAGACATCAACATATAAACTTTAATTGATGGGAAAGCAAGTATTAAAGGGAGTGCAATCTTTCCGTTGTCACATTACACAAGCCACCAATCCTGATGAATTAAAGTTTGCTAAAACAATAAAACAAAACTACTTAATGAATTAAATACATGCAGCACCTTCTTACAGCTCTTGTATCTTCGATTTGGGTGTGTCTTGTGCTGCCTTCTTGACTGAATTCGTCCTTCTCTTCTGTTTGGTCTTTAGGTTTTCGAACTTCCGAATCTTTTCAACTCTTTTTGTGTCTGGTCTACGGGGTATTTATAGTTTGTGTCTGAGGGAAGATGCGGCGCATCTACTTAAGTAGATGCGGCGCATGTACTTAACTTCGCGTGGGGTCCAAGATTATAATATTCAGGAATATTCGTACACCGCCAGAAGATGCGGCGTAACTCTTTATTAGATGCGGCGCATGTCCTCTTGTATCTTGGATCGTATCTGGTGATATCTCGATAGAGATGCGGCGCATGTTGATAGTGAGATGCGGCGCATCTGGAGCAGAATTGACTTGATCTTGTCCATGTCAGTAGACTTCCACTTTATGTACGTTTTGCTCCATTATTAGTCCAAAATCGCCAAGTTTCACCAAATGCTTGTTTTTACCTGAGAATTACAAAAGTAAACGATTAAGTATCAATCCTCATACATAATATAGTAAAACAAGTCAAATTAATAGGATAAATGATAGTAATAAAATGTACTTATTTGAGTTCATCAAATATCCCCCCACTTGAACTTTACTTGTCCCCAAGTAAACCTTAGATTAAATCTCATGAAAATGTATCCTAAAAGATGTTAGGATTTATTTTTATATTTAAGCATGTATTCGTTTATTTCATAATCGCACAACTAAACACTTAACGAATTAGAAGTAAAATAAAATAAGTCGATAAAAGCAAATCTAATCGTTTAACTGTCCAGTCGCGACGAATATTCTATCATAGGCTTGGCAAGTATACACATCTCCACCACTAAAGCTAAGGAATAACAAGTCTAAAGCGGTAAAAAGGGTTTTTAGGCTTAAGGGTTAATTATTCTTATTTCACTATCGATCTCAAATTCCAGAAAAGGCGACAAAATCACAAATACATGATCGAATCCACGAACACGATACTTGCAATTGCTCAAATCCTTAACTCGAATAGGCTAAAGATAGGTCCAAACTTTACCAATAATAATATATCAAAAAGGGCGACAAAATCATAAATACATAGCCGAATCCACGACTACGATACTTAAGATTGCTCAAATCCCTAATCTCAATAAATCAAAGGTTTGGTTGGATAAAGAACAATACAGGGTATGGATAACATTTAGGATATAAATTGGTGTAAAAATAAAAATAAACAAAACAAATAAATTAAAATCCTAAGTGTGGTTAATCACTATCCCAACCATCCCATGAATAAGACTCATATCATTGAATAACTCACGCTTTAACACTTGAAACACACGCTTTAGGTAGACACGAATTATACTCAACAAAACCTTAATCAAAGAATAATCCTTAATTGGCATTCCCATAACTGCCAATTCCCATTCAATCCATAGATATAATACAACAAATAGTGGCCATATGAACCACTTACATAACTCTACATTGTTGGCTTAAAATAAACATCCAACTCTTTTTTCTTTCTTTTTCTTTTCTCATTTTTTCGATTTTTTTTTTTTTTTTTTTTTTTTTTTTTTTTTTTTTTTTTTTTTTTTTTTTTTTTAACTTGAAACATAAACATAGATGTGTAAAATTTCACCACATCACTATAACTTTCTTTCCGGATAATTTTTCCATACTTTTCATAACTTCAGAAATAATGGTAAATAGTGAAAGTAGTAAACACACGAAAAATAAACTCTAAAATATACAATATTTACTTTCACTCCAATTGCATTGTGCAATTTCCCGACCTAACCATATATAATGAATTACGCACGCGAACACAGGTAATGTAAGGAAACACACTCTGCCTATAGCAATTAACCAACCACGGATTCTAATCTACAGGGTAGGCTAAGGTTTAAGGTGTAACGAAACATTTTAAACATAGGTGTAAGAAACGAAAGGAATGGCTCTGAGTGTTTTTCTAGGGGTATCTTACTCTAAAAGTGAGAGTAACAAAAGGTTTTATACGGGGGTTAACTAACCAGTGTAGTTAGCTAATAACACATAACATATAATAGGCTATTTTGGGTGTAATCCTAGAATTTTACCAATTTAGACAAGTCATTCCAATTAAATAAATAATACTCATTATGGTGGTCTCGAATAGTATACAAGCCAAGTTCTAAAGTTTACAAGTCACCTGCACACTCATAGATTTGTGAATTTTGGAAAATCACAATTTTTTGAAAATAATGTCATGTGTGCAGTTATGCAACTTAGATCTTAAACAAAAACATGCTAAAAATTTTTAAGTTTGATATATTAAGCACATTTTAAGCATAATTTTTGAAAAAGTTTAGGACAAGTAAGTGTTAAGTGTTCTAATTCTCCTATCCCCCCACTTAAGTTAAACAACGTCCTCGTTGTTTGTATAAAAGGTTAAAAACTGGAAATAAAAGAATTAGAACGGAAAAACTCCCCTGAGATTTGCTCGGTATGATCCTCCATTAGTATATGAGCAAAAATCATCTTTCTTGTGGATTAGAACGTTAAAGCTTCATGCTTGATGTATCCACAGGAAATTCAGGAAACTATAATACCACCAACACTTTAAAACACACCTAAGATAAGAAAGGTTCAACTTGCATAATACATTAGTAGTTAGGTAAAAATAAAACTTAAAAATTAAAACTGAAAATCATCAGGTCAGTCGATGCGCCGTATCCTATTGAAGAAGATACGCCGTATCGAGCCTGGAATAAATACGGATCAGAATAAAGATGCGCCGCATCCTTAACCAGGGATGCGCCGCATTAAAATAACTGATAAAAAGTTTTAAAGTCGAAAATAAAAATGCAGAAAAATAAAATAAGATATGACCATTGCAGGAGATGCGTCGCATCTCAGGATTGAGATGCGCCGTATCTTCGTGCGGCCTGGACTGACTCGACACAGAAAACAGAATAATAAAGGATAAATCCGGGTTGTCTCCCGGTCAGCACTTGTCTTTATTCCAGAGTCTTCAAGTTAGACTCACGTTCAGCTCCTTAGTATCGATCATTGAAGGAGTCGGAAACATCACGCTCCTTCATCCCCAATTTAGTAATATTGAACACTCCTTGCTCGTCCTTAATTTCCACGCCGTTTTTCTTTAATATCTGTATAAACAAAGTCCTGTCCCTTTCGGGCAGAGATGACAAAATGATAGACGGGAAATTCTTATTATCATACAGGCACAAATAAGCAAGGTGGGGTGGTAGTTCAATAAACATATCATGATTCAAATTCGTTTTCTCAACTATTCTCCTACGTTTATTAATTACTACACAATCATACCACTCATCATCAGAATCACTAACAATATCGCGTCTAAGTTCGGTAGGTACATTAAGGTCAATGAATTCCTCAAAGTCTTCATGATTAGGATTAGTTGAGTTGTTTTGAATCAATGTTTCTCCCATAAGTCTAGCTTCAAGATCGAGGTCCATACGCTCTCTTAATCCTAGCATATAAACACTTCTAATAATGCTTTTAACCGGATCTTGGCACTTGTAGACTAGTTTATTATTCCCTACCCTTAATGAAATTTTTCTCTTAAACACATCAATCTTAGCATGGGCAGTAGACAAGAAAGGTCTTCCGAGGATTAAAGGAATCTTAACATCCTCGGGCATGTCTAGTATAACAAAGTCTACGGGAAAAATAAATTGCTCAATCTTAACTAGCACATTATTAGCAATCCCTTCAGGTCGTTTTACTGTTTTATCAGCCAATTCAATAAGTAATTTAGTTGGTGCTAATTTTCCTAGTCCTAGGGTAGCGAATGTCTTAAGAGGCATAACACTAACACTAGCTCCTAAGTCAGCCAACACATTATTGAAAGATATATTATTAATAGAACAAGGTAGAGTAAAACTTCCTGGGTCTCTTTCTTTATGAGGCAAGGCATTTGAATCGGTTGCAGGGCTCTCTTCTTTCATGGTTGCCTTGATTTCCTCTTCAATTTTTGTCTTTTCTTTTAGTAGTCTCCTTAAGCTGATCGAAGAATTAAAGAAAAATTTGGGTCTTGCACCATCATCACCATTCATCGATCTTCTAGGTATATTAGGAGTGACTTCTTCAGTAGTGCTTATGGCCTTGACATGATCCCTTGGGTTGGTTTCAGTTGAGCTCGGTAAACTTCCATATCCCCTTTCTTGAAGAACTTTGCTCATTTGACCAATTTGTTGTTCCAATGCTTTGATCGAAGCTCCTTGATTTCTTGTAGTAGTGTCCGTTGAAGCTCGAATTTCCTTGATCATAGCAGTATTCTCTTCATGTCTTTTAGCAGCATCGGCCATAATTTGCTTTAAAGTATCATCTAAAGTCTGCCTCCTCTCTTGATAAGCGGGATTGAAGTTGTTCTTTTGATAGAATCCCGGACTAGCTTCCCTAAATCTTGCTGAAGGTCGGAATGGTTGTCCAAATTGGGTGTAATAAGCTTCTTCAAACGTCTCACTTTCATTCTTGCTCGGGCAATCCTTAGTGTAGTGAGGTCCTTCACACTTTTCACATCCAACTTGGGCAGCATATGCTCTTTCATCGCGCTTCTTCATTTCTCTACTGATTTTATCCAATTGAGCTTGAATAGCAGCAATCCCGTCAAAATTAGTGCTGCTCTTAGATCTAGTAGAGGTCCCATCGTGCCATTTCTGAGAATGATCAGCAGCTTCTTGGATCGCTTTCCTAGCATTAGTTGCACTCATCTGAGGTACAGCTCCCTTAGCATCCAAAATCTGTCTTGTAGGCACGTCCAATCCCTGATAAAACAATATTATTTCCTGCATAGGGGTTAGATAGTGTTGAGGACATTTTATCAATAAATCTTTAAATCGTTCCCAAGCTTGATAAAGAGTTTCATCAGGCTCTTGCTTGAAACTATTGATAGCCTCCATCTTCTTAGCAGTCTTAGCAGGTGGACAATATCTCTTCAGGAATTTGCTCTTCAAACCTTCCCACGTAGTGATTGAACTAGCAGGTTCATTCCTTAGCCACTTGTTAGCAGCTCCTTTTAGTGAGATTGGGAAGATTCTTAGCATGAGTTGATCGGTATTGACACTTTCTGTAGTAAACAAATCTGCAATCTCCAGGACTTTTTCAACATGCTCATTAGCATCCTCTTGTTCCGTCCCACTGAAAGCATTCTCTCTTAGTTCTTTGAGAAATTGTCCCTTCAACTCAAATTTTGACTTGTCATCAAACTTAGGTCTAGTAACTCCTGAAGTGTAATCAGCACGGGTATTGTTCATGTATTCCTCCATAGTAGTGTTTTCGCCCATTGTTTCTGTTTCAACTTCCTCTTTCTCTTCAGAAAAATAATCAAGCTCGAGTGAACTTGAAAGATCAAAGCTTCTTGTGTTGAAAAGCCTTTTAAGCGAATGTAGGGCTCGTTCAGGATCTTCGAAAGGTTGAATCAAGTTCTTCGTAGAACTCCTGGTCATGCACTTCCTGAAATCAACACAAAAATATCAGTAGGGTATGCTCGAGAAAGTAGTATATCAGATAATTAATAACGAAAACGGAATACGAAAAATTAAAGTTACTGATATCTGCAGACGATGCGCCGTATCCAAAGAGTTGGATACGCCGTATCTTATAATCGTTAAAATTGAATCAGACTTTTATTCAGAAAATAGATACGCCGCTTAGAATTTATGAATGCGCCGTATCGAATTAATCAATCAAAAATCAATTTATCTAATTAAAATTAAATGCGTCGTATCAACGAAAGTTAATGCGCCGTATTTTCGTTACGTTTAAAAATAAAAGATTTTTGATTCAGTAAGATGCGCCGTATCGACGGAAATCGATACGCCGTATTTGTTTAATAATTCGCAAACTGTTTTTAATTAAAATAATAGATACGCCGTATCTTCAAAAGAAGATGCGTCGTATGGCGTTAACGTTTTAGAAAAGTTTTTATCAAAACAGATACGCCGTATCTACAAAAGCAGATGCGTCGTATTACTTTATCGCTTAGAAAAATTTTCTTATTAAAAACAGATACGCCGTATCTTGGGGAAAAGATGCGTCGTATCGAATTAATTAAACGCGTTGTATTAAAAAAATTAAACGCAATACGCCGTATCTGAGAGATCAGATGCGCCGTATCGTTTGATTTAGCACAGTACAACGATAGCAGAACAGAAAAATACGAAAAATAAAAATAAAAATTAAACACACCAAACAAAAATAAAACACACAAAAATAAAAACAAAAGCAAACAAATAACACACAATACAACAAATATGCAAAATAGTACAATGATGCAATTAATCTAATAAAAAGAAAAACCTAATTAAAATACTAATCAAATTAACAGAAAATAACAATTCACTCCCCGGCAACGGCGCCAAAAACTTGATGCGCGTGATGTGTCGTTGCGGTTTAGCAGTTTTAATGCCTATTCAAGTTTTAAATTTATATTTAGCCGACTTATCAATAACACACACACTTAACGAGCAGTGTACCCGGTCAGTATGAAGATAATGGTAAGTAGAGTGTCGATCACTAAGAGTGGAACGTATAATCTCGTTAATCTAATCAGTATTTTAATATCCTAACGCAAGGGGGTTTCAGCCTGAGAGACTGGCACAGTTTTGTTTGCAATTAAATAATAAAATAAACAAATAGGCACGAATCAGCAAGTAGCACACACGTACACAGATAGATACTTGAGACAATAAGAGGGCTGTCCTTATGATTAAGTAGATTGTCACTTGTTTTATTGATAGCTTTATATGAAGTGTATGTAATTAACCCTTTCTCGTTGGTCCTATTCTCATCGGCGAGTAAACCCTTAATGACGACTTATGTCTAAAAGTTATTCCTAAGTGATCAATTTAGAAACAACCGTGGGAGCCACACCTTGTCCCGCAGTCGGGTGCCCGCAAGCCACTAATAAACACAGAGGTGGTCAATGCACTAATAAGTAGTAACCAAAGACATCAACATATAAACTTTAATTGATGGGAAAGCAAGTATTAAAGGGAGTGCAATCTTTCCGTTGTCACATTACACAAGCCACCAATCCTGATGAATTAAAGTTTGCTAAAACAATAAAACAAAACTACTTAATGAATTAAATACATGCAGCACCTTCTTACAGCTCTTGTATCTTCGATTTGGGTGTGTCTTGTGCTGCCTTCTTGACTGAATTCGTCCTTCTCTTCTGTTTGGTCTTTAGGTTTTCGAACTTCCGAATCTTTTCAACTCTTTTTGTGTCTGGTCTACGGGGTATTTATAGTTTGTGTCTGAGGGAAGATGCGGCGCATCTACTTAAGTAGATGCGGCGCATGTACTTAACTTCGCGTGGGGTCCAAGATTATAATATTCAGGAATATTCGTACACCGCCAGAAGATGCGGCGTAACTCTTTATTAGATGCGGCGCATGTCCTCTTGTATCTTGGATCGTATCTGGTGATATCTCGATAGAGATGCGGCGCATGTTGATAGTGAGATGCGGCGCATCTGGAGCAGAATTGACTTGATCTTGTCCATGTCAGTAGACTTCCACTTTATGTACGTTTTGCTCCATTATTAGTCCAAAATCGCCAAGTTTCACCAAATGCTTGTTTTTACCTGAGAATTACAAAAGTAAACGATTAAGTATCAATCCTCATACATAATATAGTAAAACAAGTCAAATTAATAGGATAAATGATAGTAATAAAATGTACTTATTTGAGTTCATCAAGTCACGAGCCTGACTCTACCCTTATTTAACGGATAAAGGAGAGGTTTTTCCTACACTTAGGATTAAGTGCGGGTGATAGTAGCGATACACACCATCTTGGTGGAAGTATGCCGCGTGAGGAAAGAGTGGTGGATGAATTATATACTCAAAGGGGTGTGCTCCTTTCATCATAACCTTACCTAGTTCACTTTGGTCAATGGGTGAATTAAAGTTTTCTCCTAAAAAGGGATCATCTTCTATCAACTTCGAGAGATTCCTAGTTGGGAATCCATCTTGACCTAATAAACCCGGTTTAAACCCATAATGTTTCTTGTGATCAATCATGAATGGGTAATGTAAGTATGAAAGGTCATTTTTCACTCCTATATTGTCTTCCTCACTACAAGGCTTAATGTCTACTACCTTAAACTTAAGACTACCCGGACTATATGTTTTGATGGGTGGATCGGGACCTAATTCAATTCCTAAATTTTCGTCCAAGGATGGAAGATTAGGTAACGGTTTTGGTTGAGGCTCCGGCTCATCAAAATTAGGAACTTCCATAGGACTAAAAGAAAGGTTATGATCACTAAAAGCATTCAAACCTATTTCTTCTAGTTGTGTTTGGTCCAAGGGCTCTACCTCTATTGGGGTTCCTATAGTCTCCTCAACTTCTTCCGGGTAAGTCACGGGCGGTGTGTGTGCCTCAAATGATGGTAGGACTTGTGGGGTACTTGGTGGGCTTATGTTACTTACCTCATCATTCCTTATGTCAAGATCACCTATATCCTCATCATGTGTTTTAGTAGAATCTAACCCAAACATGTTTTTAAGTATCTCAAATCCTTCTCTAGCCATTTCAAGTTCTAAGTCCGATTCATAAGAATCTTCCCCGATAACTTGATTGCTATGTTCAATTTGCCTAAAGGATTCATCATGTGTTCCTTGAGATTCAAAGTCATTGATCATAAAACCTAGGTCTTTTTGCTCAATATGCTCATGTTCGGCTAAATCCTCCTCAATTGTTTCCTCAAGTTGTGATGTATACGAACCCATTAATTTATTAAACTTATGGTTCACGGTTAGGAGGCTTTCCTCAAATTTTTTCCAAAGGGTCTTATTAAAAGGAGTTGATCCTAACAATGATTGTTTAATAGAAGCCACACATGCACATAATTCATCAAACCTATCAAACTTTACACCCATCTCCTCTTGTATATATCTAAGATCACTTAAAAATTCATTGGAACAACAGGAAGCAAATCTATCCGTGTAAAGTAATTGTTCCTCTATTGTTAATGATCTAAATGGAATTTCATCTGCCATGGTGACAAATGAAAATGGTTTTACAAACAAAGGGCTCAAAGAAAAAGATAGACTAAAGAAATCTATATAAAAGAAAATAAAAATCTCACTAGAAAGGAATCTAGTGAGTAGACCTAATAAAATAAAAATTCAACCTAAACAATAACTATTCCCCGGCAACGGCGCCAAAAACTTGATGCGTGGTTTTGCAACCTTACAACAGGTTTTACCTCTCGAGGGATCTCAAGAGGCTTACAACCCCACCAGGCAGTGTACCTGACCGATGTAGTATAGTGTAGTGGTAAGTACGGGGGATTGATCGTTCTCCACAGGGAATAGTGTTCGTTAGGTATGAAAAACTACTCTAATAGGTCTAAGGGTGAGGGAAGATTCTTTTTTATGTTTTTATATTTTTTTATGAAAGCAAGTAAAATCTCGGGTTTGAAAGATTGGGCGGAATTAGTTGCTAATCAACTAACCCAAATAACTACGAATGCAAATAAAATAAAATAACAGAAAATGAAAAGGTGGTGAAAACTTATATGGAGAGGAATGTGTTTACTTAGATTTCCTTACTCCCTAGCTATCTTTTACCGGTTAATTAGTGTGCATTAATCGCGTGGATGACGGGTGTATTCCTTAATACCAATCATGGGGTGGCGTACGTACTTCCCCAACTCTACAAGCTCCTACTTCACTCCTATGTCGAGCCGGCTAGGAAGCTCCTAACATGGGATCACTAGAATTCGCTTGTGCATTAAATACAACCATAAAAACCTTAATACGCATTGGTTCATGTTTCTTAAGACGTTCAAGCAAGTTACCGAATAGGAAGTTAGCCAGTTTTCTTAAGCCTAACATAGATGAACAATCATCCAATACAACTAATAACACACTAATAACCAATAATCAATAGCTAGGTTTCATTAGATCTAAGCAAACACAAGATAAATCTAGCCTAGCATGTTAAACAAAAGACAAGAACAAGATAGAATCAAACAACACATAGACATATTGAATGATTAATTGATAACTTATCTTCAATGTAACATGGAAGATCTCAAGGCAAAAAGCCTTGAAAGAGCTGCCCAATTCGTCTTAGGGTTTTCACACACAAAATTCCTCAATAAGTTCCACACTAATGACAAAAAATTAGAAAACTATATATAGACTTTCAGATCTGACGGCGCCACGTTATGGAGTGTGACGCCGTCACCTCGCCGCTTTTAGGGTTCCCGGATGACCTTCTTGACGCCGTCCCTCTTTAGCTCTCCAAAATCCGTTCTAGCTTATCAAGGCTTGACGCCGTCAGACTTAGGGGTGACGCCGTCCCTCTTTAATTTATACCGTGACGACCTTGATCAGATTAAAGCGTGACGCCGTCAGAATTCCCATGCAAATTTCTCTGGCTTATCATGAGTAAATTTCACATCCACCACTTTTGCCAAGCCATGACGCTGTCAAGAGGTAATCCTGACACCGTCAAAGGTAACTTCCAGCATAATTTTAAGACTTTGCCGTTTTCTTCACTTTTATGCTCCAAAAACGTCCAAAATGCCTCCTTTTCCAGATTTCTCCTCAAAAGTACCTAAAATGACAAAAGGAACGATTTAGGGCAATATTTGATCAAATAAATACGATTTAGGGCTTAAATGACCCCTTAAAAGCGGTACACTTTTCGCTTCATCAGGTATACTTTCTACGAACCAAAGATCAAGCTCCTTCGATGATCATCACCTTTCTCACTAAAATTCAGGATCAGCTTCACAATATAGTTAGAAAAGTCAGAACAAACAATGGAACCGAATTCAAGAACCAAACTCTTCGTGAGTATTTTGAGAAAGTAGGAATTGAACATCAAACATCTATTGCCAGAAGTCCAGAACAGAATGGAGTTGTCGAAAGACGCAACAGGACGTTAGTAGAAGCTGCAAGGACGATGTTAATCAACGCTCAATTACCTGATTACCTATGGGCTGAAGCTGTCTCCACTGCTTGTTACACACAAAATCGTTGTATGATCACCAAAAGGCATCACAAAACTCCATATGAGCTTGTTCACAACCGTAAACCGAACATAAATTACTTTCATGTATTTGGTGCTCATTGTTACCCAAATAATGATCATGATGATTTTCGAAAACTAAAAGCCAAAGCTGACATCGGTATCTTTATTGGATATTGTGAGAACTCTAAAGGTTTTCGTATCTGGAACCGTCGCACTATAGAAATTCAAGAGACAATAAATGCTAATTTTGATGAGCTTACAGAAATGGCTTCTGAGCAAAACAGATTAGGACCCGTAACTAACCGTCTAAACTTTCCTGATCAATCACTTGCACCACTCTCCCTCAACCGTAAGGATTTGGAAACATTGTTTGCTCCAGTGTTCGATGATTCGTTTAAAAATCGAGCACCAGATGTATCTACAAGTTCCGCAGCACAACCTGATCATATTTCAGTACCTGATACACCTGCTACAACAACAACTACAGTTGCTGCAGATGCACCTCCAACTGAATCACCATCAACAGAAGAATAAACCGCTTCCAATACTGAGAATGCAGCTGAAGATCTCCTACAACAAGAAGTACCCACACCTGCAAATTATGAAGGAAATGCATTCTTTAAACCATTTGCTCCGGCTCCAACCGTTCCTGATATTGCTAAGTCGTCAACGAGCAACTTGGATCCGTCTAATACGCACAATAATTTTCAAGATTACCCTTCAACCCACAAATGGAGAAGAGATCATCCTTTAGTGAATGTGATTGGTAATCCAGAAAATCCAGTCATGACACGGAAAAGACTTCACACAGATGGTGAAACATGCATTTATGCACTTACCGTCTGTCAAGCAGAACCAAAGAATATTAAAGAAGCCTTAACTTATGACAATTGGATTGAATCAATGCAAGAAGAACTTGATCAATTCAAATGACTAGAAGTTTGGGAATTGGTAGAAAGACCTGATGGAGTCTACGTTGTCGGACATAAATGGATTTGGAAAAACAAACTAGATGCTGATGGAACAGTTATTCGTAACAAATCTCGTCTGGTTGCCAAAGGTTTCAGCCAAGAAGAAGGCATTGACTTTGAAGAATCCTTTGCACCAGTGGCTAGACTTGAAGTTGTCCGCATGTTTCTGGCGTATGCTGCTCACAAGAACATCACTGTTTATCAAATGGACGTGAAGACTGCATTCCTGAATGGGCAACTCCGTGAAGAAGTGTATGTCACACAACCAGAGGGCTTCATCGATCCAGATCATCCAAACCATGTGTACAGACTCAAGAAAGTCCTCTATGGCCTTAAACAAGCCCCAAGGGCATGTTACGATAAACTGTCATCATTCTTAATAGCTAATCATTTTACCAAAGGATCTGTCGATCCTACACTGTTTATTCAAAAACACAGGGAGGACATCTTAATTGTTCAAATTTATGTTGATGATATCATTTTTGGTTCAACACATAAAAAGTACTCAAATGCTTTTGCTAAACTAATGAAACAAAATTTTGAGATGTCTATGATGGGTAAACTTACGTTTTTCTTAGGAATTCAAGTTCATCAATCTCCCCATGGTATTTTTCTAAATCAGTCTAAATATGCTCTAGAGATTTTAAAGAAACATGGCATGACAAGTTGTGACACTTATAATACTCATATGTCTGCATCATCTCCAAAGCTGGATGCTGATTTACATGGGAAACCAATTGACCCTACCAAATACCGAAGTATGATTGGGTCACTCATGTATCTAATAGCCAGCCGACCAGATATTGTATTTGCTGTATATTTATGCTCCCGCTATCAGTATCGACCTACTCAAAGACACCTCTCTGAGGTTAAACGAATCCTTCGATACGTAAAGGGAACCATTCATTTGGGGATCTAGTATCCAAAGGATTCTAGTTTTGAACTAATCACTTTTTCAGATGCTGATCATGCAGGACGCTTAGATACACGTAAAAGTATGTCTGGAGGAGTGCAGTTTCTAGGATACAAACTTGTCTCATGGCAGTCAAAGAAGCAGGATTGTACCTCACTGTCCTCTACAGAATTAGAATATGTAGCCATGTCAACATACTGTGCTCAAGTCATCTGGATGCGATCACAGTTGATGGACTACGGTTACATCTTCAACAAGATTCCCATGTACTGCGACTCCAAGAGTGCCATTGCCATCTCATGTAACATGGTTCAACATTCGAAGTCCAAACATATCGCACTTCGATACCATTTCATCAAGGAGCATGTGGAACAGGGTACTACTGAATTATATTTTGTGGGAACTGAATACCAATTGGCAGACTTATTCACCAAAGCCTTGCCCCATGCAAGATTTGTGGAATTAGTTCACCAAATTAGTATGCGGTGTTTGACTCCAGAGGATTTAAACAACTTTCTTAAACACAATTAAGAAAGTCGAACAACCAAACTATCTTTATAAATATTTTATCAAAATCACAAAAAGAGTTTCTATTATTCATTTTATAAAAAAAAAAAAAAAAAAAAAAACAATTTTTCACCTCTTTTTCAGTGTGCAAGATTCAAAACGAATCAAAATATGTTCTTGCAATTCAAAATTAATCAATTTTTTAAATCACGAACATATTTTGAGGGAGAGAATTTTTTATAATTTTTGAACACTTTTATCAAAATCTTAATCATTTATTAATATCTTCATCGTGCAACATTTTTGTGTTCTCTTGAACTAAAATCTTGAAAAAAATTTAAAAGTGTTTGTTAGTTCAAGGGAGAGAAATGTAAATTACACAAGTTTACAAACAATTGGACCAGGATTGAAACAACAACAAACCTCAAGGGCTGTTGTTGTCGATTGTCAAAAGTTTACCACATAAGGACTTTGTTTGAATCTGAAAACGGGTTAAGGGACTGAAAGTTACAAATTATCAAACTTTGGCCTATATAAGCCCCAACTAAGATTTTTTAAATCACAAAAACATATAACGTTAACTAGATTACCGCCAATTTTTCACAACATTCATCCAAGTTTTTTTTATTTTCTTCAAACTCTCGATTGTAAGTGTTATATACATTCAGTTATGCTTATTAATCACTCGCTCAAATTTTCATACCATTTTTATGGCTTAATTGTTCATACGTGAAATTAGGGTTTATGGTGTCGAATTGGGCATTTCTTGTATGTTACCTTATAATCTAATTAAGTTAGTTGTATAGCTTAACATCATGTCTAGGAGTGTTTTACAACTGCTTAATTGTGTTGCAAAACATCAGTGAATGAAATTTGAGAATTTTAGGGTATATGTATTCGTATAGTTGGCTGGTACCAAATGGTGAAGATTATACGTGTTTTGAGTTGATGGTTTTGCTTGTATATGTTCCTAAATAATGCGCCTAAAGTATTATAGCTTAAATCAAACACAAGGTCTTAGTTAAAGAATTGCATAAAGAAATCAACTGTGGTGACAAATGTGCATGATTATCTGGATTTCTGGGTGCTAGGATTTGTTTAGAATATGATTAGGAAGATGTTTGATGTTTACTTGATGTCTTGAACTGTCTTAATAAGAATTTGGGAAAGTATGAATGTCTTCGAGTAAGCATGAAATCCTTCAACTAAGGATGAAGGTCTTCGAGTAAGGAGATTAAAGTTGCCTACTTAGAAAATTTTTGTGAAATCCTTCGAGTAACAGGTCAAATCCTTCTACTTAGAAATATTTTATAAAATTCTTCGAGTAAGCAAATATCACTTCTACTTAGAAAAGTTTTGTAAAAATTCTTCAAGTAAGGACTATTTCCTTCACTCTTCGAGTAAGGAAATATCCTTCAACTAAGAAATTTTATTAAACTCTTCGAGTAAGACATAATTCTTCGAGTAAAGGAAATTTTTATTGAATTCCTCGAGTAAGCCACCATTCTTCGAGTAAGCAATTTTTTATCAGATTCTTCGACTAAGTGTGCTATTTCTTCAAGTAAGAATGTTATCATGTTTCTCCGAGTTAGGAGGGTTTCAAAATTTCCGAGTAAGGAAAATGGTTATCTCCAAGTAAGGGATGTTATTTTCAAATATTTTCCAAATCCTTCGAGTAAGGATTATTTTTAATACTGTCTTCGAGTAACCAAAATTCCTTCGAGTAAGCCATGTTTTTTCAGACTTAGTGAAATTTTTCTAAGTATAGAATTGGGTTAAGATGGAAAATGTGTTTGCTTACTATGTTCATACTATTCATGATCATCTTACATGTCTCTCTATATGGTGCATCATATCGGTTAGGCACAGATCATGTAATAAGTGACTTACACTAACATATATATACAATTTCCATTGTGTGTCTTTGTTGGTGTTTGTACTACTTAGGTTCAAAATGTCTCAAACATCCATAGCAAGGAATGATTTGATACCAGAAGGTGATGAACGTAAGATTGGAGAATCCAAGTCCAGAGTTGACTTGGAGAAATTGCCATGCCATCCTTCATGTCAGATTATGGTTGAAATCCTGTAGAGGCATTTCTGCAGACATGTTCTAACTAAATCAGCTACATTTCCAAAAGTCTACCTCAACCAGTTCTGGCACACTTTGATGATCAGTCGAGACTCAAAGACCATGGCAGTCACCTTGGAAAAGAAACAAATCAAGTTCGATGTTCATCTTCTTCGCACCGTTCTTGGACTTCCTCCAACTGTATTTGGCAAACACACAAAATTTCAAGAAGATCCTACTTTTGAACGTTTAGTCAGGTCTTTAAAACATCTTGGCTATGACGACTCGTTTGAAGAACTCTCTTCACATTCAAATATGGATAGAAAACACATTCCTTAACCTTGGTTAACCATGTACACCATCTTGAGCTACTGCCTTACGGGGAAGGAGACTGGTCACGAGCATCCTAGGCTTGAACATCTTCAGTTCTTCTGGAGAGTTATCAAGCTTTACCATATGGATTATGCCAAGTACATCTGGACGGACATGATCTATCAAGCTCGCTAGTTTGAACAAAAGAAGGGATACAAGATTCCTTTCCCACGCTTCACCAAACTTCTGATAGTTCACTTCATGCAAAGAGAACAAGAAATTGATAAACGTCCAAATGAAAAGGCTAACATAATTCAAATGGACCATGTTCTTTCTAGAGTGAGAATTCATACCACCAACACCACCAAACAAGGTCTTCGAATTCTAGACGCATTAATAACCGAGGCGGTGAAGGCTACAGAAGCATATGAAAGGTATGACGAAGCTGAGAAGGCTGGTACAGTTGGAATAACTGTGAAGAGTACAGCTGGAACAAGAGGTAGAGGAAGAGGAAGAGGAATCAACGCAGGATCAACAAGAACAAAGAAAATCACCCGAGCTACAAAGAGGAAACCAATGCTCAGGGATGAAACTACTAAGGAAAAAGAAGAAGAGGAACAGAGCCTAAGGGAAGAAAGAAGAAAAAGAATTATGCAGATAAAGATGGAAATGCATGATGAAGGACTGGGAAAAGGTAAAGGAAAATCCATACAAATTTAAAAAAAACCTGATGAAACCCTTCAACCACCTAAGACTCAAGAAGAGGAGGTTGAACAACTCAAGAGAGCCTTACAAGAAAACAAGGCAAAATATCTGGCAGATATTGAGAAAGTTGAGAAAAGGAAGAAAGGTGAAGGATCAGCATCGAAGGTTAGTGATGAAGAAACCTTGTCTCAGTCCGACGATGAGACAGAAGCCACATTGTCAAATTCAGCGAGTGTCTCTATGAATGAATCTGAGGGTAAATCTGAAGAATCAGAACAACTCATTCACACACCCTCAGAATATGAATCTGATGAAGATAAGAACAAAGATGTAGAAGATAAAGACGGTGAAAGTGATGATAAGGATGAAGAAGATGAAAGCAATGATGACAAAGACGATTAAAGTGATGAGGATGATGATGACCAAGATGATGATGATCAAGATCAAGACCGTATACCTACTACACCAGTTATTCAATCATCTGTGGATCAAACTTCCAAAACCAAGCCTCCATCACCATTACCCACACCCCAACAACCAGATAGCAGTGAACTCCAGGCTATCAAAGAAAAGCTCAGCACGTTACAAGCTTAAGTGACAACGCAGCAAATTGACATCAATGAGTTCAAGACATATAATATTTCTTTAGCAATGGAAGACTATCTTAACCAGAATTTCCCTGAAAAGATCGGCAGACATCTTCAGGAGACGCTTCAAACTCTTCTGAAGGAATACTTCAAAAGGAAGCTTGATGGAAATGTAGCACACCACATTCAATCAACACTGCTAACAATCCAAACAAAACCATCCAAGCCTTCCGCTGGAGATCTTAAAGGACAATTGCTAGAGGCTATCATCAATGATCCGGAAGAGGAAGATCTTCGCAACGCTTTAATCAAATCTATGAAGAAAGCAGAAAAGAAAGATGAGTCGTGCAAGAAGGTCAAGCCTAGCAAACATCATCATGATGATCATGACAAAGACAACCAAGCGAAGCCAAGCGAGAAACGTACGAAAATGACTAGACCTACTGCTACACTACCATCATCTAATGTTTAGCAAACAGGCGAAGAAGAACTTGTGCCTTAAGAGACTGGAACCATTGATGAAGCTGAACCTCATGATGATTTCACCATTAATCAAGCTGAAGTTGAAGTTGTTCCTCATAAAGCTGCAGTTGTTCCTGCACCAACTGCTGATGCACCTCTCAAACCCGTTCCTGAATGGGTTAACCCTGATGGTGAAAAGTATGAATGGTTTGAAGACATGGTGGATGCTTAGCCAGACATTCCAGAAGATGAAGTTCCTGTAGAAGGCTCAGTTGTGGACTTCACTAAGAAACTAAAGAAAGTGATGAAGATCCAGAAGCTACAACTGTCCGATATTGTCAAAACACGCAAAGCAGGTTTCTCTTAGTACAAGAATTCAACGACATCTCAACTGGAATTTGAATATAACCTGGAACAAGTCGCACGAGCTTTATCTGAGAACGTTAACTGGGATGATGCAAGATCTTCACATCAAACCGACACCTTTCAATTTCGTGACTAATCACAACCCTTACCTCTCATCGGTCATGCCCATAATCCCAAGATACCCAAAGCTTACTTCTTCAACGATGACTTGGAGTATCTGATTTATGGGAATACGAATCCAGAAAAGTGTTATGCTACCTCTCTTACAAAGTTCAAGGCAGCCAACTATGTGCACGAAGGTTTAGAAGAACATATCGGGGACTTATTCATCAACTCGATTGCAGAATACAATGATGAAGCTGTTCTGGGAATCTTCCACTAGCCTGACATGAGAAAATGGTTCTACAAATGGAAACTTAAGTTTACCTCAAAACATAAGGTGTACTACAAAAGTAAGATTCTTTCCATTAAGAGTGTTGAGACAGAGTCGAAGTATGGATATAATTTTCTGATCAAGATCACGGTTCGATGACAAGACGACAAGGAGTACACATTCAACAAATCCGATTATCCATATTTGAATCTAAACGACATTGAAGATATGTGCCTGTTCAAGATTCAAGGGAAACTCGAGCATCTCCCTGGTAGCCTTCAATACTACATCATCAACTCTCTACTTTTCTACATCCGAAGTATAGTGATCAAGACAAGAGTCAAAGATGTTCATCTTGGTGTTGAAAGTTACCAGAAGCAGTTGAATCTAATCAAACCTGATCTTCGACCTCCGGGTATAGCAGAAATGAAGCCATATTCCTTTAGCAACAGACCATTTAGGGTAGTGTACGTGAGATCTCGAAGACCAAAGTTCATGGGCTATCAAGATATTCACAAGTTTTGCGATGAAACTTTGATACAAGTTAGGGCTGAACTTGATCACATTCTGGAAAATCACACACAAGGAAGGAAGCAGGGTTGGCTGAGGCACATGAATTGGAGAGGGAACGATGTGAAGTAAGCGGTCAAGTACTTAGCACGAATTAACCACTGGCTAAAGCATCGGGTTCAGATGAGAAGGCTGGAGAGTTATATGGGTGGACGAGCTAGAGATCCGAATATTCTCACATTCCGCCGTCCAGAGTAAAACACTTGTATCATTGTCAATTATTTGTGATCATTCATAAATTGTTTAAATATGACTATGGCTTGTGCACAAATAACAGTGCACAACCCATACTTGTAAAGAAAGGACCCTGAGGTACGCTTCAGTGCCTCAATCCTAAGATAAGGAGCGAAAACTTCTTACTTTTGAGTAGAATTAATCAGAATTTTTTATAAGTTTTTCAAAAATTCTGTTCAAAAGAACAAGTATTCCCTTGTTAAGGGGGAGTACTTGAAACAAAATCTTTGTTCAAACACAAAAGTTCTTGTTGAAATTCTTCCCGTAAACCTCAAAAAGAATATTTTAATCAAAAGTATTCCAAAAAAAACATGAATATGCTATTTTTAAGGGGGAGAATAGGTATGTGATTAAAATATGGTAACTAAAAGAATGAAATCTCGCATGAGCTCGACTCAGATTTCACCCAAGAATTGACGAATATCAAATGTCATTAATCGAAAGGACATGTCCTGGACGGGTAATAATTTCAAGCTGGTTTATCCAGTGTTGTAAACGTATCTTGCAAAGGACTTGTCTAAGTAAAGTGTACCGATTTCGAGAGATTTTTTTTGGATATGACCTGGACGGGTAATAATTTCAAGCTAGTTTATCTAGTGATGTAAACATGTCTCGCAACAGTCATATTCACTGAAAATCAATCAATTCAAAAGGTGCTAACTCCAACTGACATGTGCAAATTTACGTTAAATACTTATGAGCACATGTGAAAGGGGAGTATTTCTGAAAATGCAAAACTCTCAAAGTGTTAACAATATATGTTTTACAATCATAAACACTTTGAGAGATTTTCAAATGATTGGTTTATGGCAACATAGGATAGTCATGGAGATATAAGGTGACTAAGTATAGGAATTACGTCCTATGATCCACCAGAGCCGAAGGGATCTACCCATGGACAATACCAATAGTTTAGAACTAGAAAGTCCTTAGGTATGATTGAAAAAAGGAGTAAACAAATGAAAGGAGAAAGAAGGGGTTGAAGAATTAAAAAGAAAAGTAAATGAAAGGGTGAATAGAAATAGCCCTCCATATGTTCAACCTTAGGGCAGAAACCGGGTTCAATTCATATGCTACTGGTTGTTACTACGGTGACACCGGTATTGAAGACTAAGCCGTCATGGACCCAGTGACGCACTGCACAAAACCTTCTAGCCACTCAAGTGTCTTTGAAACACTTGTTTCATTTCACACAGAGAGCCCTTCATTATCTATCGACCTCTCATTCTGAGATGAGTTGATATTGAAAAGGAGGCACTATGCTTCATGCCTCCGACGACTAAAACCAATAAGCACTAAATCGAGTCTAGAGATGCGAGATACAACAAAAGATCTCTTAGGAACACTTAACATTTCTACACTGGTAGTTCAACATCACGGATACCAGTTGTAAATTACAAGAGTCCTACGCAGATCTTAGTAATCTGCCAAGAGCACTCATGAGGGAACTCACAATTGTGATTCTCAGTGATTGAGTGGAAATTCCTGCCAGGGTCAACATCAAACAACCCTGATAGCAGGTCGCTTCGTTAATCCCTTGTGGATTACGCTTAGTGTTCGAAGTGGTTCCAAACGGTCTACATTCATGGAGCGATACTTCGGTATGCTTCAGCGACTCACCTGAATCGTTGATACACTTCGGTGTATCTGAGTTAGCTCTCTTGGGAGCATCCGGTTCAGGAATGGCCTTGGCATGGATTAGAGAAAGTCTTCACACTATGTTGTTGACGATCTTGAAGTCCAAACCTGTAAGTGCCGAATGATTTGTTGCTAACTGTTTATTTGCAGGTAATCATGGAGACCAGGAGTTCCACCACTACCATTTCCATTATGCTCATGCTAACATCACAAAGGAAATTCTTACAAAGATCAAAGCAAAGTAAAAGTTCAAAAGTCAAAGATTGAAGCTAAAGAAGTGAGAACTACTTGAAGTATGAAGATCAAAAGTTAAAAGAAGTATGAGCATGGTGGAAAAGACGTAAATATAGCGTGATTAAAGAACGTTGATGGAAGGCAGATGATGACATTACCATATCACATAAAACAAGAACAAAGAACAAAGATGCAAATGACGTCAAAGCCAATGAAGCAAAAAAGACGTCAAGCAACCTTGATGACCAATACTTAGGGGGAGATTGTTGGGAACACATTTCATATTATCAAGTATCGGTCATATTTTATGTAATAGGTTGCTTTATTATTTAGGCCATTATGTTAGTTATTAAGGCTCGGCCTATGTAGACGGCCTATGGGCCGTGGCCTTTTATTTATCATTTCTATTAGGGCAACGCCCTTACATATGTAAACACTATAAATACCCTCTCCCTTGAAGGGAGAGGGTGGTTGGTTCATGTTAATCATAATTTCATTATTCATACTCATGTTCCTTCCATTCTTTCTCTCTCTAACTTTCTCTCTCTAGATCTAGTAGCTTGTGTGATTAGATTTGTGACCTAACAGGTCCCCTCTTAATCCTTTTGTCAACCCCTAGACCTATGCAAGACTTAACTAATATTTCCTATTCTCTTTGCCCATATATACTGCCGTATATACACACACTCTTCAATCCTCATTTAACTTACAATCTCAATAAGGTCACTAGCAAATCTAAGTGTTAGCCTTGGAAGTTTTGGGTTGCAACTTGGGTCGTATAATATTGGGTTAAGAAGTAGCATTTGGTTTCCTTTCTTGTTAGACACCATACTCACTCTCACACTCGCTGTAAGCTTCCAACTTTTCTCAACTTGTATATCATTTCCCTTTTTTTTTGAACTTTAATCATTTTTACTATGAATATGTATGTCATTGTATTAAGTTATGGAAAAACTAAAAGATGAGGCTTGATTCAAAATTTATTCGTTATACATATATGTACACTGTCAACCACATGCACACATATACACACGTTCGTGTTTACATGCAAACATTTTTAAAATGGAAGTTATGGAAAAACTAAAAGATGAGGCTTGATTCAAAATTTATTCGTTATACATATATGTACACTGTCAACCACATGCACACATATACACACGTTCGTGTTTACATGCAAACATTTTTAAAATGGTTTTGTTGGGTATAAAGCTTGTGTGGTAATCTTTCAAACTCGCTTAATACACATAAGCTTAAAGAATAAGCATGTGCTTATTAGTTTGTAGTCGACACATATGTGACTCATTTTGAGCTTTCGAACTTAAAACAACTTATGAAAACGTAAAAGAAACGTAAAAGTAAAGTTTTGGCTCTCGTGGACTTGTACATACTCGACTAATATTGCTTATTGTGACGTTTAGTAGCTTATTTTCTAAACTTAGTAGCTTATTATCTTATCGGTCTAAAACCGTAAAAGCATTTCAAACACATAACGGGCCATAAGGCCCAACGCGAAACTCAAGTGCTTATTAATAAGCTAAGCACATGAAAAGTTTACCTTTATAATTTTTTTGACTTAAATACGAGCTCATAAAGACTTGTTTATCTACCGGTTTAAAGATTTTGGTTTGTTTGGAATTGGAGTCGCGAAGCTCTAAATAAGTCAAGACTTATCTTGGTGCTTATTTTGGTCTCCATGATTTATAACCCAACTGCTTATTGAAGATTTTCAAATCAGTTTGGATATGAAGAAGAAACAAAAAAGATATATATATACTAAACTCATGCAAACAAAACATATGCTCAGTAAACAATGAGTAAATATTTACAAAGTGAAATACGACTATTTGACCATAAATACAGTAGAGATACAGGACTAAACCAAAAAGAGGCTTTGGCTCAGTTGGTTGTATCACTCAGCTCCTAGGCAAACCACCCGGGTTCGAACCTGGGCTGGACTCTTTTGGGGATTTTATATTTTGGAAAGTAAAACTAGAATTTATATTTTTGAAACTAAAACTAATATTTTCAACAGACTAAAAACGAGATATAAGAACCACAGTTGAAACATTTAACTGAATAAGGGCTTTGGCCCACCGGGTAACACGACGGTTGTTAAATGAGAGGTCCCGAGTTCGAATCCCGTAGGTGACACTTTTGATATTTTTTTATTTAACATTTTAACTACTATTTTTAGACCCAATCTAATACATTTTATAAACCATTAGTAAAAATGTAAAAACTTATATTTTTCAACATATTTTTCTAATATTTTTTGTCAAACTAATATATTTAGTATTATTACTAATACCCAACTAAAAGACAAAATTCAAAATAACCATAAAATATTTATAACAAAAATGAATATAAATATTTTCTAACTTATCATCCACTAACTAAATATATATAAATACATTTATATATATACCGTATCCCGTAAACATTATTAATATAAATACTTAACGAAAAGTGTTTATTAATATCAACGATTATTTTTCACAAACACTTGCTGTGAATACTTTCCGTACTAAGTCTTTCGGTTATTCTCGAACCGGAGACTTATCCATCTTGAATAATTTTACGTACTCATAATTGTACATTTATCCAAGAGCCAATACTTACAAACACTTCGAAATGATTTAATAGCAAACTCTGCCACACAAGCAACATTAAACACAACCACTTGCAAGAACTTAAATTTATTTAAACACTTTGAGCCACGAGTACACAAAACTGTAAACTAACAATTGCCATACTAATTTAGGTTGCGTGTCGGTGCCACACACCGTTGCTACTTGACTATTCATTTTAGAGGACTTAATTCTGAGGTGAGTTCGTAGCCCCACTTTTAACTCATATTTGCTTTGCAAACTTGGGGTGAGAAACATGCTTGTTTTAATAGACCATTTATACAATGCTTTTATTTGAAAAACTATTACGTGTTAGCCTAAGTACTATATCCCAAATTCATTACCCATACTCATGTACCGTTAGTTCCCGCTAGGAAGCACGAGTGATATAAATAGATCTATTGAGGGTGACACCTCCATCCATTTTGTAGAGCCAACTGTCCAAATAAGACAAACGGATGTATACCATGTCGAATTACAAGTATCAGGGGATAGAACACTTGCCGGGCCTTATTATTATTACATGAACTCATTTCATGCACACTGTCGTAGCTTCGGTAACATGGAACTTAGCGCAGCGTAGTAGACTTTCGTATAACATTATGCACATTATAATGTTAGCTTGTAAACTTATTGGTCCAACCTTACAGATTTACGTAAACCTATGAACTCACCAGCTTTTTACTGACTTTTTAGCATGCTTTTCTCAGGTGTTTAATTGCTTAATATATGATGATGCAAGGCTTGGCAGGGGCATAGGCACACTTTTGGAGTGTACACATAACACTCATGACCAATGTTTTGTAATATGGGACTACTTGAAACTATTATGGGCCTTGTTTTCTGCATTCATAACTATGTAAAACTTATGTTTTGATTTATGAAACCTTTAAAACGGATTTGATAATCTGTTCTCTATTACTTGTGTTGTGATCCCAATAAGTAGCACCCCGATATCTCTTCCGCTGCATTCAGATTTGGGGGTGTTACAGATTGGTATCAGAGCCTAGGTTATAGAGAATTAGGTACACATAAAACCTAGACTATAACCGCTTTTTACAAAAACTTGAACCTGTGACCGCCATATGCCTGCCTGCCTTACTTGCCACTTTACTTGCTACCTTACTTATTGTTCCAGCAAGCTTAGCCATATACTTACATGCTATTTTGATGGCACACACTTACGTGCTATTTTGATAACACATGCTTACGTGTTATTTTGCATATACATATGTGCTTATTTGATGGCTTATACTTTCTAGCCTTATATTTTATACTATAAGTATCTTCTATATACTTACACACACGTATACCGTCTTTGTCACAGACTATGCTTTCCCTTATGAAATCTTATTATTCAACTCCGAGTTTAAACACTGGCCACATTCTACATGAACTATCATTCGACTCTGAGTTTGAACACTCGTTTTATTCCATTGAAACACTTATATTACTATTATATGGGAACTCACCCATTTATCTGAACGCGACTTTAATCTATCACTCTATAACATGTCTCCTCAAAATATTATTCTTATAACCTATCTTCACATGACTCACTCTCCTTTACTTATTTTGAAGAAACATGTCACCCGAGAGGCAAGACCTAAACTCTGTAGCCATGGAACAACTCATAGCCCATCGAGTTGTAGAGGTTATTAAGGCCTACAAGGCGGGAATCCACATGGCTTACGATTTGATGGATCAGAAATACATTAGAAAACTAAGAGCATTAACAACAAAAGGAAGTGGGAGGACAGCTTAAAGTCCAACCACCTACCAAACAAGCGACAAGAGGTCGCCAAGGTTTATTATGGTGGACCGAGTGACCAAAAGGTCTAAGCTGGCAAAGCACCACTGTGCTATCGTTGTAAGCTCCATCACGACGGGCCATGCACCGTGAAATACAAAAATTGTCGGAAGGTCGGACATATGACCAAGAGCTGCAGAACCCCCCATTCTTGCTACTGCTCAGAGAGCACAAACGGCTAGTCAGAAAGCTCCTACCACAAACAACAAAGCCTCCATTACCTGCTTCGGTTGTGGGAAGAAAGGGCACTATAAGAATGAGTGCCGAAAGAAGAATAGCTCACCAAGACTCGAACGTTAAAAGCGGAGGATGAGCATTGCCTACTTTGCAGAGTCAGACCTAAGGTTAGATTCTCTTAAGTTGTATCCCTGTGAGATTACATTAGTACTTTCCTAAGAACCTTGTAGTGTTGTATGGATTTAGTGTACTTCCATATGAAGTTGTCAACTTTATTTGACTCATGACTATCTGCAATCAACTAGATGTATCAACTGTCGCCCGTTGCACTCCATATTTTACCACTTAAACTATTGTGGTCACCATTTTACAAACTATTTTATTACTTTGTAATAAACCGAATTGATACCTTATTACAAACGGTTCACTAGCGTCTTGTAAAACAATATAACAATTATCCCACAAGTCCTAGTATGGTCTTATGAACTATTTTGTTCCTCTGCGAACTACTTTACCCACTATCTTATAAAACAATAAACTGTGTTGTTATTACTCTATAAACTATTTCGCAATTACCTTACAAACCATTTTTCTGCCATCCTACGAACTGTTTTGATACTATATCACAAACCAAATTGAGACTTTACTACTATCTTACAAATAATAAATTGTTTCCTATTGTCCTATAAACTGTTTTGCAAAATCATTTGGCAAACTATTCTGCTATCACCCGTGACCTATTTTTGCTCCTTTGCAAACAATTTTGGCTACTATCTCATAAACAGAATAACCGATATGTCTTCAAACTAAACCCAGCATTGCATCATTGGACCTTGATTATACAAAGCCTGATCACCTATGTACAATCCAGGTAGGACCATACTATGCTAAGAATAGCTGCCTTAAATTTTTATAAAAGGTCAAGTCTTATTTCCATTTTTCAAGAACTCGCGTGTGTGAGTACATAAAAGTAGTGCAACCTATGGGCATTCGCACTAGTAAACACCGTAACCAAGTAGACTTTTACACAACCTTACCACATAAATTCTGCTTTACTTCACATCACCTTCTAATCTGAGAAGACAAGCTGCACCACTAGCCATCATAAGGCAGATCATCAACAAACGTAGCCACCAGCAACGATATCACTAATGATTACAACCTTAAGACTACTTACGGAAACCAACCTCATAAAATCACATTTTCTCTTATCTTTTGCGATTCTGAGAGATCTTATCATCGGATAAACAACCTCTAAATTCGATAGCTGTCGAATTACTCATAACCTCGCGTGTAACCGAAACATACTCTCACTTCAAGGCATCTGTGTCAATCGTTACGACGATTACATCCAGTTTCTTAATCGAAATCATACCTTCTACGTTGGATACTAAGTACACTACTGAGGCAACCAACTGATTGCTAGTAGCAAATCAACACCATACTCTGATGGTCCCTATTTAGATTGTAACACACGATACTAACTACTAATATAACCACGTACAACTAATCTATGAAACGTATAAGCTATCACTAGATATTAGAGATATAAGATGAAGAGAATAAGAGAAGAGAATAGATGATTATATTTATACGAAATACTATCAAAGCTTCGGCACTAATGAACATAAACCAACACTAGAAATGTTGCCCCATGCTTTCTATTTATAGGCATCTCACTAGGGCAACATACACAAAATGTTTCTAGAAGTAATTAGGATAAAAAAGGCCGGCCCATGGGTTCCTAATGGACTGTGGCCTATAACAAACTATATAACCCATATTTGAGCAACATATTAAACGTATATGACAAAGACTTGTAATTATATAAAACGTGTTCCTAACAATCTCCCCCTAAGTCTTGGTCATCTTTGTTGCTCGACGTCATCTTTGCTTCTTTGTCTTTTGACGTCTCATAATCTTTGTTCTTTGTTCTTGACGTGAAATGAAATGGCATGGTAATGATCTGCCGTCCTCTAATGGTCTTTTCGTCGTTTCCATCATGCTCATATGA
This sequence comes from Artemisia tridentata subsp. tridentata, assembly GCA_021014915.2. Lineage (NCBI taxonomy): Eukaryota > Viridiplantae > Streptophyta > Magnoliopsida > Asterales > Asteraceae > Artemisia > Artemisia tridentata. The sequence continues at coordinate 327,519,161 of CP139502.1, forward strand.
TCTTTAACTTTTGTTCTTCATATATCATGTAGTTCTCTCTTCATAAGCTTGATTTTGACTTGTGAAAGGTTAACGTGCTTGATTTTTGACTTTTCTTTAATTTCTTTGAACTTTTGCTATTTCTTTAGTCATTGAGAGAACTCTGCTTCAGCATATGAGCATGATGGAATCTTGATGGTGGTGGAACTCCTGGTCTCCATGAGTCATTGCTGCAGGTAAACAGTTAGCAATAAATCAACCGGTACTTACGGATTTGGACTTCGAGATCGTCAACAGCATAGTGTGAATACTTTCTCTAATCCTAACCCAGGCCATTCTGAATCGGATACCCCTGAAAGGGTTTACACAGACACACCGAAGTGCACCTACGATTCAGTGAGTCGCTGGAGATCACCCCACGACTGTAGACCATTTTGGAGCAAGCACTAAGCGTAATCCACAAGGGATTACCGAAGTGACCTGCTGTCAGGGCTGTTTGATGTTGACCCTGGTAGGATTTTCATTCAATCACTGAGAATCATAGATGTGCATTCTCTCAAGAATGTTCTTTGCAGATTGCTAAGATCTGCATAGGACTCTTCTTAATTTTACAACTGATGTCCATAATGTAGAACAACAATGTAATACTAAGTGTTCCTAAGAGATCTTTGATGAATCTCATGGCTCTAGACTCGATTAGTGCTCATTTGTTTGGTCATCGAAGGCATGGAGCAGATTGCCTCCTTTTCAATATCAACACATCTCTTAGTGAGAGGTCGATAGATAATGAAGGGTTCTCCGTGTTAAATGAAATACATGCCTTTTGAGAGACACCTGAGTGGCTAGAAGGTTTAGTGAAGTGAGTCACTGGGTCCATGACGACTTTTATCTTCAATACCGGTGATGCCCAATCAACCAGTAGATTATGTATTGAACCCGGTGTCTGCCCTAAGGTTGAATAAATGGAGGGCTATTTCTTTTCATCCTTTTCTTTACTTTTTCTTTTTAATTCTTCAACCCCTTCTTTCTCCTTTCATTTCATTTCTCCTTTTGTAATCATACCTAGGACTTTCTAGTTCTAAACTATTGGTATTCGTCCTTGGGTAGATCCCTCCGGCTCTGGCGGATCATAGGACGGTTTCCTAAACCCTAGTCACCTTATAACTCCATGACTATCCTATGTTGCCACAACCAATACGGTACATTCTACTCAGACTAGTCCTTTGCGAGACACGCTTACATCACTGGATAACCAGCTTGAAATTATTACCCGTCCAGGACTAATCCTTTCGATTACTGACATTTGATTTACCGTCAATTCATAGGTAAGTCTTCTTGAGATCTTACATCTCGAATTGGTACGTGCTACTCAGACACATCCTTTGCGAGAGACGTTTACATCACTGAAAAAATTCAGCTTGAAATTATTACCCGTCCAGGACATGTCTTTTCGATTACTGACTGGTGATATTCGTCAATTCGAGGGTTAATCTGAGTCAAGCACTCGTGAGATTCCAACCTTTTGTTACCATATTTTAATCATATCTTTATTCTCCCCCTCAAAAATAGCATACTCATGTTGTTTTTGGTAAACTTTTGATTAAAATATGCACTTTTTGAGGTTTACGGGAAGAATTTCAAGAACATTTGTATCACAAAGATTATGTTTCAAATACTCCCCCTCAACAAGGGCATACTTGTCCTTATGAGAAGAATCTGAAAAACTTAGAAAATTCTGGTTTAATTCTACTCATAAGTAAGAAGCTTTCGCTCCTTTGATTAGGATTGAGGCACTGAAGCATACCTCAGGGTCTTTTCTTTACAGGAACGGGTTGTGTACTGTTGTGTGTGCTCAAGCCATTGTTTAACAATCATATATGCAAGAATAAAGAATATTAAGAATAAACCAAATTCTTACATCATCCTCCTCTTCCAAATGTAGTGTAGACTGGATCCGATCTTTGGAAAGTTCCGACCGGGAAGGAAGGACGTCCTCCAACATAGCTTTCGAATCTTCTCATCTGGTCTCTTATGAATAGCCTTCTCTCAATCCTCCAAATGAACTGTCGAATCTGTCTCAGCTGATCACTATTCCATCTCTTTGTCTTCAGCAACTCTTGATCACGAACTCGAATAACCAACCCATCACGAAATTTCTTCAGTGTTTGGTCGCAGAACTTATGAATCTCCTTATACGCCATGAAGCAGTTAATCGTCAGATCGCTCTTATAAACGAATCCAAAGGTTGGCTCCTTCTTGAAGGTGTATTAAGCTTTATTGTTGATTCCAGAAAGAAATAGTTCAGGTACAGTTAGGTTCAACTTCTTTTGGTAGCTCTCGACCCCTAGCTGAAGATCTTCTACCTGTTCTTTTATGATCTTCCTTCTGATAAAATGACAGATAGAAGTACTGAAGGCATATTAAAGATCAGTTGTAAGATGTTACAGCTTCCCTTGTACTTTTATCAGGTACATATCTTCAATGTCAGTAAGACTTAAGTCTGGGAAATCTGCTTCAGAGAACGAGTAGATTTGTCCGTCGTGTCTTCTAACTGTGATCTCGGATAGAAAGGTGTAATCATACTTCTTCTCCCCTTGACACTTACCACGGCAACAATCCTGAGGTCACTTCATACTGAATCCGGAGACTTCTTGGTTAACTTACTTTTGTACCACGTCTTCCTTTTCTCGAACCAGTGGTAAATACCTAGTTCTGCATCGTGGTCATACTGCACTTTTTGTGAAATGAAGAGATGAGTTGCAGTTTGCTCGATTGCAGGTTGAGTGTAATGTGCTGCCAGTATCAAAGTTAGAGAAGTTGCATATTTTGGTTGACACTTAGCTCCTTGCGTTAGTAATTCCAGATCGTTGTTGAGGAAAAATTGGTAAGGGATGACGGGTTGATCTCGAACTCTTATCACCGGTAATGGTTTTGTCCAGTCTGTGATGTGTGGTTGGTTTTTACTGTCGGTGCTATCGGACACAAACACATCTGGATTAGTCCAGTCGAATTCACTCGACATTGCTCGGGCAATGTTTTTGAGGTGATACTCGAGCTCGGCTGCACTTGTTGAGTTGTCTTTCAGAAGATTGAAGGCATCATTTTTGATTCGACGAAGTTCACTCTTAGTCATCTTCTTGACCTTTTGAGTACGTTTGAGTTGTTGAGTGAACTCAAATGTACTGTCTTCCATTTTAGAATCTTCGTCTGTTTGTGTTTGAGCACTTACCAGCTGATCAAAGAACTCATTCCCAGGTGTATCATCATCATCTAGCTACGAGACTACGTTCGTATTTTTAGAAGATTTCTTGCTTGTTGTAGCCTTGGTCTTAGGTGGTGACTGAGGTTGATCATATTCCTGTTGAAATTCCATGTCCTCTACGGTAAAATGCTCAAAATGATGCTCTGTTTCTGTGGGACCAGACTCCGGAGCCTTTGTTGGTTGAGATGTAGTTGTGGTTGACGGTCTGACTGGTGCTGTAAACTATGGACCTGAACCGCCTGCACCCTTGTGCTTCTTCGATTGGGTGTCAGGGTCTTTGTCTCCATTTTCGCGTGTACGTTTATCCTTATCGGCCGCAACCTTGCAAGATTCCATATTAGCCTTAATAGCCTCCCAGAGAGCTATTTCTTCAGTTGTAGGTGAGATAATTGCAATGAGTTTGGTGAGGAGTGCTAGTTGAAGTTCTTCGGTTGAATAGTCCATCAGATCCTTTGGTTGAGTTGCAGGGGCAGGAAGATTTGAAGCAGCGATGTTCTTGACTTTTTCAGTGATGTTGGTGTCGACATACTCCTCAATCTTCTCCACAAGCTCTGGCATGTATTGCTTGACATATTTCTTCGTGTTGGCCTTAGCTTCCTTGAGCAGTCTTACTTTAACATCATCATCAAGAAATTAATCCATTTGTTTCTTTGTATTCTGCAGCTCTTCCACTTGCTTAGACAGACCTTTGACCATATTCTGCAACTCGGTTACTTGGTCACATAGTTTGCTATCTTTCTTTGCTTGTGCTAGTTTTGCTGCCTTTTTCAACTTCTTTGCTGTAGGAGAGATGATTTCAACCCTTGTTACCCTAGCAATCTTCTTAATATTCTTGCCTTTGATGATTTTCTTAAGTGTTTCTGTTGGATCGATATACTCTGACCAAACTAACCTTGTAGCTTGTCTACGGTTTAACAACTTTGAATGAATTCAAAACTATTAATAGTGAAACACTGATATACTTTGCTAAGTATGCGGAATCTACTTCAACAAAGCTAAGAAGAATTAATAAACGACTTTGAATATTATTAAAACCTTGAACCTGCTTTCTTACACAGATTCACTAACAAACTCTAAACTCTAATACTTCTAATAATCGTATATCTCTAATCGCATATACTTGTCTCTCTAAAACACATATATTTCTAACGCCAACCTAGGGATCCTTTTATAGGCACAAGGAAAACCCTAGTCGGTTTACAATACTTGAATGACAAGTAATTCTAATTATAACTCTAATCTAATACGAACTTTCTAGAATTACACATTAGTCCTTAAACTATTTGCATAGCAGTCCTTTAACGAGCAGTAGTACTTTAATTGAACAGCAGTACTTTGACTTGAGTAGCAGTACTTTGACTTTTATATCCCAACAATCCTCCCCTAACTTGAATTCTACTTGCTTGATTTCAAGTTTCTTTGTATGTCTTTAACTTCAACACTTTATCTTCAAGGAAAGGTTGTTTCTTTAAAATCTGACTCGTTGTTTTGTCATCATCAATGCAAACAGTATCTTCAATCTTCATCAGCAACAATTCTTTTCAGCATCAGATCTTTTCAGCAACTCAGCATCATATTGGCAATATGTACATCAGATCTTAAAAGTTTCATACTATTCTCATCACTTCCAGGTGTGTTAACTCCTGTGAGAGGTGAATCATTGAAAACTTAATGGATTTTGATGTCTCTTTACCAAAGCCATTAACTCTGGAGTAGCCAATGTTTAGATTTAGGAAAAACCATGGTACATTGATAACCATATGATTTTTAGCAAATCATCAGCTATCAACGGATTTGAGTAGTCTTTACCAAATAGCCGTTTGCTTTTGGACTAGCTAGTTCTTTTAGTACAATCACTACCATGGTGAACTAATTACCATATAATGGTTTTCCACAGCCTTTACCACAAAGCCATTATCTTGTGGGCTAGCCAACTCTTCACTAATATAGATATGGTGAGTTGAAAACCATACAATTTTTAGTAAATTGCCAACTAAAAACGGATTTGATAATCACATCAGAGCCGTACCCTCATGATGAGTCAAACTCTTTCTTGTTTATTAAACATGGTGAGTTGATTACCATTTGTTGTGTAGTACAAGTACTAACACCATGCTGTTGCTTTCAAAACCATTTGTTGCTGTTTAATCTTTGTGCTTCAAAATGTTTTTGCACTTATCAAAAATTACTGATTTTATCAAAAGACTTTACTGGTTTTATGCTGCAAGCAGTACTTTGAGAAAGTACTGTCTGACCAGCAGTACTTTGAAGAAAGTACTTTATTTTTCAAAAGATTTATATAATAATGAAACCATACCAGTAGTTATGCATTAATCTTCAAATTCAGTAGTCCACTTGATGAATAATTTTATGACCATCAATGCTACTTCATCCTCTTGTTCCACTTCCATTCCATGCTCTAGCATCCTGATCATCAGATCTCTTGTGAGTGGATATCTCTGTTCTGCTAGCATATGAATCATAGTGCCATCTTCTAACTCCAAAACATGTATCCCAACTGATTCAAAGAATCTCCATTTGTTAATCTCCCAGTTGTCTTGATTTTCCCACAAAGCACTGTCCTTAGACTCCTCTGTCTCCCAGATTGTTGTGAGATCTCCTAACAATATCAAACCTACTCCTTGTGGTGGAATATGCTCAAAATAAGTTTGCACTTGGAGATATAACTGAAGCATATCATCTCTATCAATCAGATGTAGTATATCCCATAATGAATTAAACACTCTAAAACTTCCATCTTGTCTATGAAAGATCAGATAATCTCCTTCTTTAGATTCTACAACTGAAAAGGTAGATATCTTGGACTTCTTATCAGTATCTTCTTTCAATTTTGGATTCTCAAAGTCAACAACTCTAAGATAATTTCTGAGCTCATCAACTGTGTTTGTTCTCAATTCAACAGCTTCCTTGAACTTCTTTGATGGCTGTTCATCAGTGATTCTTTTCCTCTTTGAGCTTCTTGTAGCAGCTCTTTCCTTTCTTTTATCTTCAAGCTCCTTATCTTCAAAAGAAATAATGCTTGCAAGATCTTTTTGAATAGCTTCTCTAACAGCATCATACAGATCCTTCATCTCTGTATATGTCAATCTAACTAAACCTGTATATCCTTGACCTTTCAGATAAGCCATCATATCATTCCTTTCTCTAGCTTTACTAATTGGCCTTTTTAATTGAACACTCTTCCTTGATTCTTCAGCATCTATCTCTGCATCTATCTCTGCTTGCAATATTCTAGCTGCTTCCTCATTTTTGGCAACCTGAATTTGTCTTAACTGTGCCAATGTCATCTTCTTCTTCTTCTTTTCTATCAAGATCCCTTTGCCTTTATCTTTTGGATCTATCTCTTGTGCAGGTTGAGAAGAAGTATTATGTTGTTGTTCAACCTCATGAATACTGATGCCTCTTTGACTTGACATATTAAGCATAATGTCAGCAATTGTTTCATCATCACTGTTAGTATGAGCTATAACATCTTCTTCCTGAGCTGGTTTAGAAGGGCCTACTTCCTCTTGAACTTGAATTGAAGGACCAATATCTTCTTCAAAATCTAAGGTTCTAGGTGTAATAGTGAATTGCCTCTCAGTACCTTGTTGAGCAGTACTTTCTTGAGCAGTACTTTCAGCTTCAGCTCCTTCCAAGTTTATTTCCTCAGTATCACCACTTCTTCCATAAATCCAGCATCTTGTTCAAAATCTTGTTCAAAACCAGCATCATCTTCATTCAAATTCTCTAAATTCCTCCCCATTTGGAATGAAGATTGCTTCTTAGACTTTTTCTTCTTTGACTTAGAAATCTTCGTAGGTATCTTACCACTCTGCTTCTGAGACTTTACCCATAATCTATGGTGTTGAACTAGTGGCCAAACATACCTTTTCAATCTTTGAAACTTAGTCTTTAATTTTGCTATCTTAGCAGCTTGAGCCTCACTCTCCTTTTTCAGCCTCTTTAACTCCCTTGTTAAAGCATAATTGTCCAATTCTGCCTCTTCTTCTTCAAATTGCTTAGACATATTTGTGGAAGAATAATCAGTAGGAGATGGTGGTTGATTCAAACCTTGGTCTGACTCCTCATGAGTAGGAATGTCCATAGGAGCAGTATCTTCCCTAGTAGCAGAATGTGGAGAAGCAGTATGTTGAGAAGCAGTAGGTTGAGGAATACTAGCTTCTCTTGAAGATGAAGACTCTTGGCTTGCCGATTCAGAATGTGCTTCTTGCTCTTGCTCTTGCTCTTGCTCTTGCTCTGCATCTCTAACAACTTGTGCAACTCCCAATATATGAGCAGTCAAAGGTGTGTTGGTTCCAGAAAACTTGGCACTTTGTTTAGAGAGAAAAGTAAACACCTTTGATGGAAGTTTGACAGTGGGTATGAAACTTTGAGGTTTAGGGACATCCTCAAGTTGATTGTTCAAGAATAACTGAACAAACCTTGGATACATCAAAAATGGTGATCCATGAGCAATATGTGTAAGCATACCATCCAGAATGAGTCTTGAAAAATTGAATCTTCGATCGGTAGCCAAACCCACTAATGCAGATGCAATATTTTGACCAAATTGATCAAAAGAAGTACTCTTGGGACTCAAACAATGAAGTAGAACGTGAATGAGGTACTTCCAATGAGAACAAAACAAAGGCTTTTGAAAAGTAAGTTTCGTTAGATCGCCTTCATAACCTATATCATTTAGAGTGTCCCAAAGCACTTGTTTTTCAAAACGAACAGCCCCCCCTTCATCATTAAACATCAACACATCCCTAATCGTGGCCTCAGAAATCCTAATAGCTCGTCCAGCAACCGTAGCCCTAATCAACGAATCATCTTCAATCGTTGCAGTATCCCAAAATTCTTGCATCCAGGGACCAATAACATCAGGGTCAACTAAAATAGAGTAGTTGATGGAAGACCCAGTTAAGAGATCAATGATTGCATGAAAATCAATATTATCCCTTGTCTTGTCTAAATTAGCGATCATATTGTGTTTGCTAACAGTAAGGCGATTAGCCATGATGAGTGGTAGAGAAGAATTCGCTTTGAGTATGTGTTTTGATGAAAAGATTGTGGTGTAAAAGCGAATGAGGGATCTTAAGTACGGTAAGAGGCGGGGAAATAGGAGTGAGTTTCTTTAAATAGGATGAAAATAAATCAAACTCATAATAATAAAGTTACCGTTTGGATTAACTTATTATCTCCGCCGTAAGGAATTAATTAACCGTAGCCCCACAAATTTTTGACCGTTGGAATAGTACGTCCACGTAAGCAGTACGTTGAAGCAGTACGTTGCTGAAGCAGTACTTTAGGCAATAAAGCAGTACGTTCCATCTTGTTATCCACAATCAATATACCAACTAAAACCAAGAACTTGTAAATAATTCATGATTAAGTTCTAACTAACAGCTTATGTTGCCTCCCCTCAAATACAACATATAGGCTAAACTAAACTACTAAAACCAATACTTTCAATAAGAACTAATAGAAAGTATACTAACTAATACTAAAGCCTCCCTTCAAATGTAGCCTAGTAGTTGATCATCCCAATGCTCACAACTAAGTGGTTGAATCTTGAAACATCAAATCCCTTAGTGAGTAGATCAGCTACATTATCATCTGTGTGAACCTTAACCACATTGATAAGCCTGTGCTCATAACAATCCCGAATAAAGTGATGCCTAATCTGAATATGCTTGGTCTTGGAGTGATAAACTGGATTCTTCACAATGCAGATGGTACTCTCATTATCAATGTTGATAGGAGTATTTTTGAAATTGAATCCATAATCCAAGAGTTGATTTTGCATCCACAAAACTTGTCCACAACAGCTTGCAGCAGCCACATATTCTGCTTCAGTAGAGGAGGTTGCAGCAATGGTTTGCTTCTTACATTGCCAGGAGACTAATCTTCTTCCAAGATATTGACACCCTCCTGAGGTTGATCTTCTATCATAGTTATCCCCTGCATAGTCACTATCTGAGAAGGATTCCAAGTGAAAAGGTGACTCCTTAGGATACCATAATCCTAACTTTGGTTGATGCTTGAGATATCTAAAAATCCTCTTGACTGCATACATATGGGAAACCTTTGGTGTAACCTGAAATCTTGCACATAAGCAAACAACAAACATGATGTCAGGTCTTGATGCAGTTAAGTACATAAGACAACCAATCATAGATCTGTAAAGCTTGACATCCACAGCTTGTCCATCTTCATCCTTGCCTAAGGGTTTATTTTTATCAATGGGTGTGGTGGCAGGCCTGAGATTTGGAAGGTCAAATCTTTTAAGTATGTCGGCAACATACTTTTCTTGGTTAATGAAGATTCCATCTCTTGTTTGTCTAACTTGAAGACCCAAAAAGAAAGTTAATTCTCCCATAGAACTCATTTGAAACTCCTTCTGCATAAGATCTTCAAATTCTTTCACCATAGACTTCTTTGTAGCCCCAAATATAATATCATCCACATATACTTGGACTAACATAATGTCTTTCTTATCCCTCTTGATAAACAAAGTCTTATCAATTGCTCCTCTCCTATAACCATGTTGTAATAGAAAGTTTGAGAGTCTCTCATACCAAGCTCTGGGAGCCTGATGAAGGCCATACAGTGCCTTGATCACTTTGTAGACTTTGTTTGGATGAGCAGGATCTTCAAAACCAGGAGGTTGTTTAACATAAACTTCCTCAAAAATTGTGCCATAAAGAAAAGCACTTTTCACATCCATTTGGTAGACAGGAAATCCCATGTATGATGCAAAGGCAAGAAATAACCTTATTGCCTCTATCCTTGCAACAGGAGCAAACACTTCATCATAATCCACTCCTTCTTCTTGGCGATATCCTTGTGCAACCAATCTTGCTTTATTTTTGATAACATTCCCTCTTTCATCTCTTTTGATTCTGAAAACCCATCTTGTACCAATGACTCTTTTGCCATCTGGTAAATCATATAATACCCAGACTTCTTGAAGCTTGAATTGTAGAAGCTCCTCTTGCATGGCTTCAACCCAACTTTCATCAGCTAAAGCTTGAGCTACCTTCTTGGGTTCTTCTTGAGATAGAAAGCAAGCAAACAGGCATGTTTGGTGATCCTTGTGATTCATCCTGTTTTGTTTGTAAACAAAGCTAAGTAAAGCAGTATGTTGCTTAGAAAGTCCTTTAACTTTGTTCCTTGTAACCACTCCGGAAGAGGGTGATCCAATAATGTTACTTTGAGGATGAGCTTTATGAACTCTCAATGTAGGAGTTGGTGGTACTGGAAGATCAGACTCCAGGTTAGTAAAATCAATGCCTTCATTGGAGAAAATACCTTCTGGATTAAACTCATCATCAACTTCTTCTAATCCAGGAATGTTAGCATTAACTAAATCATCATTATCAATATTGGAATCATCAGCATTGTTCCAATTTGATTGTTCTAATACACTAGAAGTACTGCCAAAAGGATCAGCAGTACTTTGATCTAAAGTACTGTGGGCAGTATCTTGAAATTTACCCTGTTTCTTTGCAGCCTCATAAGCCTTCCTTTTTTCATCTTCATAGGATTGGGCTATATTTTCTTGAAAAAGCATCCTATTAAGTTCATCTTGTATGGCTTGATCTTCATCAGATACTGTATGAGTTGGCTGAGCAGTACTTTGTTCCTCATCAGGAACTTCAGGTTCTTTGTCAGGAACATCTTCTGGTGTAACATTGACTCCATGAACAATGTACTGTGAATCATCTTCTTTGGAATTAGCCTGATTCTCTTCTCTAACAGGAACATAATTCATAGATGGTGTGAACTTGAGATCAAGATCAAACATCCAATCAGGACCTTTACCTTTCTGAGTTTCCTTATCTTCCAAAAATTCAACATGAAGACAATCTTGTACCTTTTTGGTATTCCTTTTATAAAACTCTAAATCCTTTGCTATTTGTACAATAGCCTAATAAATATCCTTCATCTGACTTACCATCAAATTTTCCCAGAGAGTCAATGGTATTTAGAATAGTCAGAGAGCAGCCAAAAGGTTTTAGAAAACGAATGTTTGGTTTCTTTCTCATGAGTAACTCATAAGGTGTCTTCATTTGAGGTTTAGTTACTGAAACTCTATTCAACACATAGCAAGCAGTACTTATGGCTTCAGCCCAAAAGAGAATAGGTAATTGGGAATCTGCAAGCATTGTTCTAGCTGCTTCTATCAAGGTCCTGTTCTTTCTTTCTGCAACACCATTCTGCTGTGGTGTTCTAGCAATGCTAAACTCTCTCTTGATCCCTTTCTTGGCACAGAATTCATCCATATGTTTGTTCTTGAATTCTGTTCCATTGTCACATCTAATACCTCTTACTTTGAGTCTTAATTGATTTTCCAGGGCTACTATCAGATCATGGATAGCATCAAAGGTTTCATCTTTGAATCCCAAGAAAAAGACCCAACTAAATCTGCTACAATCATCTGTCACTACCAAGCAGTACTTCTTCTTGTTTAAACTTTCTACTGAAACTGGTCCAAACAGATCCATGTGTAGCAACTCCAAAGGTTCTCTAATATCTCTTTCCCCAAGCTTCTTACATGAAGCTTTATGTTGTTTACCCTTCTTGCAAGCCAAACATGAATGATCAGCCTTGAATGTTTTGGAAGGTAAACCTTTAACTAAATTTCCTTTGACCAGCTTGTTGATGTTCTTAAAATTAACATGACCTAGTCTTCTGTGCCACAGATGTGCTTCTTCCAATGATGCCTTTGCTACTAAACATGTTGCTCTTCCAGCAGAATTGAGACTCTTTAAGTCTAAACTGTATACATCATTGGTTCTTGGTACTCTCAATGTCACCAAGTGATCATCAACAAATTTGAACTCAGGGGAGAGAATGAGACATTCTGTATCAGTGAACAGAATTGGGTACTTCTTGTCACAAATTTGAGATACTGACAATAGGTTGAACTTGAGCTCCTTTACATATCTAACATTCTCAAAATCAATACATCCAGCCTTGATTGTTCCTTCACATATCTAACATTCTCAAAATCAATACATCCAGCCTTAATTGTTCCTTTGCCAGTGATTCTTCCTCCATCAGGATCATTACCAAATGCAACTCTTCCTCCATAATATGCCTTAAAGTCTGACAGGATCTCCTTGTCCCCTGTCATGCTGCCAGAGCAACCACTATCAACAATAATATGATCTTTAAGCTCCTCCTCTGGGTTGCCCTGCACATTAAAGAAAAGGGTTAGTTTCTTTTAGGAACCCAAGCCATTACTGACTTGTGTTCCCCTTGTGGAGTGACATACTTGAATTCCTTCAGTATGTAATCTCCACTGGTTTTAAAGGCATGGTCAATGATTATTTGAGTTGGTCCCATGTCCTGTGTTGTAATATCAACAACACTCCCTGTTTCACCCTTATCTGATGAAAGTACTTCTTGTTCCCCATCAGTACTTTCTTTCTTAACCCAATTTCGTTTGACCTTAGGTTTCTCTGATTTAGGTACTTTGCTTGAGGTGTAAGACCTTTTATATGAATTGAATCTCTTAGGTCTTCTAGGTGAAAAAGTGTTAGCAGTACCATAAGTGGGTGAAAACTTATCAGTCCTTTGAGAAGGTACTTCTTGGGACTTATCAGAGTGTGAAGGTACTGGTGATTTGGAGAACATTCTTTTCTGGTGAGGGTACCTATAGTCTTTTGAGAAGTTACTATGGTTAACCCTATTTGAGTGATTCCAAACTGGTGTAGTCTCTCTTGGCTTATGGGTGGTAGATCTATTCTTTGGAAACTGACTTAAGTATTCTGAGTGTAAGTCACAGTGCTTAATCAAGTGATCAGGACTATAGCATACATAACATAACTTTCTTTCCATATTCCCAAATCCTCTTCTATGATTAAAAGATTTCCTGTAGTAAGCAGTATTTTGAAAAGTTTCTCTTGGAGGTACTGCTGAATGTCCAGCAGTACTTTGAAAAGTTTTTGGAGGTACTGCTTGTTTTTGAAAAGCTGTAGAAAACTTTTGATCATTACCCTTTTGAAAATCATTCTTAGGTTTCTCAGAATTAATTCTACCATTAAGCTTCTTCCTAAACTCTAGGTTGTCTACACCATAACGAGAAACATCAGTCCTAAGAGGTTGAAACTGACCAGTGGGTGGAGGAACTGAGTGGTACTCCTTATCTTTATTAAACTCAGGAGGTGATTCACTAATTGGTTCCTCATTCCTAGATGTGTTTTCTTCTGAGCTTGTGAGATCATAATCACTAGGTGCAATCTTTTCCTTAGCACTAGGTGGGGTCTCTTCCTTATCACTAGGTGTGGTCTCATCTGAACTACTATCTTCACCATAACCTAGTCCAGCTCTACTGTTTAAGACTCTTTGTTTTTCAACAAATTGAACATGTGATAGACCAGCCTGTTTAATACTACCAAGTTTTTCTAACAAAGTATCTCTTTCCTTAGTAATCTTTTCTAATTCAGAAACCTTACATCCTAACTTCCATTCACTTAATTTCAATTGGTAATCTTGTTGCTCATATTTTTCTGCCCAAGCCATTTCATTATTTTCATGTGTTAATATTTTGGCTTCCAGTGATTCTAAAGTTAATTGATAACCAGCTACCTCAGACCTAGCTGTTCTACAATTATCTCTTTCAGTCACATATTCTTTAAGCAACTTTTGATAAACATCATGACACTTAGAGCATACCTCAGAGATATTGGATGAACTTGTTGAAGTGGCTACCATAGCAATCTGAACTGGTTCATCTTCATCCTCCATGCTCCAGTCAAAGCTTCCAAGACCATCTCTTGATTCCAAAGCAGCATATCCAGGTTCCTCATCAAAAGATGTGCCCCAATCAAACTCTTCCATTGCAACCATAGAATAGGTTACAGGTTCATCATCAAATTCAGCACTCCAGTCAATCTCTGCTAAATTTTCTTGAGCCACCAAAGCTTTTGGTTGTGATTCAGTAATAGGAACCTCCTTTCTTTCAACCTTGGGTTGTTCAATCATCCTGTTTGCCTGATATTTTGCAAACTCGCATTCCCTTGCAAAGTGTCCAAGCTTTTGACAATTGAAACATTCAATTTTGGATTTGTCAAAAGTTATACCTTGTTTGGCTTTGAAATCAATTCCCCTTCCTGTTTTGTTCATGAACTTCTTGATCCTAGCAGTGATCATAGCTACTTGCCATCTTATGTCAATCTCCTCTAAAGCATCTTCTTCAATCTGCAACAAGTCTTCTTGATATGTAACAGGTAAAGTGGCTTGTTGTGCAAAGAAGGAACATACAATTTCATCAGAATTGGTGTTGTTTGTTGGTGATGGGTTGGGGGTAGTTGTGGTTGTGCAAACATGCTGTGAATCACCAACAGTACTTTGAGAAGGATAAGCAGTACTTTTAGTGGAAGTACTGCTTCTGTTTTCAGAAGATACAAAAGCTATGTTGTGAGTTTTCTGAGAACTGTGACCATTCATATCTTGCTCGTACACTTTCAAATTGTTATAGAGATCATCAAAGTCCATAGACTCCAATCCAGGTTGTCCTCTAATCATAGTAGCAACCACATGCCAGACAGATGGCAAACTCCTTAAGAACTTCAAATTTGCATCTTCAACAGATACCTCTGCTCCATACAGTTCTAGCATACTAAGTAGATTTTGGAATCTGTCATAGGCAGCATCAAGACTTTCTCTTTCACCAACAGTGAAGGTTTCAAACTGCTGCTTCAATAAGTTTCTATGCATCTTCTTTGAAGCATCATTGCCTCCAAATCTTGTCTTGATCGCAGCCCATAATTGTTTTGCATCCTTAGCATCATGGAACTTTAGTAGGTGACCATCAGGAATAGCAGACAGCAGTATGTTGAGAGCCTTATCTTGATTTCTCTTTGTAGCTGCTGGTAAGGTTGGTTGAGGTGGTTTGGGTTGTCCTTCAACTTGTAGAGGTTCATCAAGAACAACATTACCATTGACAATTACATCCCATAAAGCATGATCAGTAATAGCTAGGTACTGCCTCATCTTCATACTCCAGAGATCATATTCTCCCTTCTTGATGATAGGAATTCTGAGTGAGGTGATGGATGGAATAGGTGCAGCTTCAGTCGACATTGTTGAGGGTTTGTTGATGAATCGGTTTTAAGGGTTTCTTCTTAATCAGAGTCTCCACACAAGCTCTGATACCACTTGTTGGAGCGATATACTCTGACCAAACTAACTTGTAGCTTGTCTACGGTTTAACAACTTTGAATGAATTCAAAACTATTAATAATGAAACACTGATATACTTTGTTAAGTATGCGGAATCTACTTCAACAAAGCTAAGAAGAATTAATAAACGACTTTGAATATTATTAAAACCTTGAACCTGCTTTCTTACAAGTGGTATCAGAGCTTGTGTGGAGACTCTGATTAAGAAGAAACTCTTAAAACCGATTTATCAACAAACCCTCAACAATGTCGACTGAAGCTGCACCTATTCCATCCATCACCTCACTCAGAATTCCTATCATCAAGAAGGGAGAATATGATCTCTGGAGTATGAAGATGAGGCAGTACCTTGCTATTACTGATCATGCTTTATGGGATGTAATTGTCAATGGTAATGTTGTTCTTGATGAACCTCTACAAGTTGAAGGACAACCCAAACCACCTCAACCAACCTTACCAGCAGCTACAAAGAGAAATCAAGATAAGGCTCTCAACATACTGCTGTCTGCTATTCCTGATGGTCACCTACTAAAGTTCCATGATGCTAAGGATGCAAAACAATTATGGGCTGCGATCAAGACAAGATTTGGAGGCAATGATGCTTCAAAGAAGATGCATAGAAACTTATTGAAGCAGCAGTTTGAAACCTTCACTGTTGGTGAAAGAGAAAGTCTTGATGCTGCCTATGACAGATTCCAAAATCTACTTAGTATGCTAGAACTGTATGGAGCAGAGGTATCTGTTGAAGATGCAAATTTGAAGTTCTTAAGGAGTTTGCCATCTGTCTGGCATGTGGTTGCTACTATGATTAGAGGACAACCTGGATTGGAGTCTATGGACTTTGATGATCTCTATAACAATCTGAAAGTGTACGAAATATAATTCCCAACAATCTTCCCCTAGTTGATATGACAAAACCAACAATATGAAAGATGATCTTCAAGCTGCAAATAATCCTTCTTCCCCTTTTTGTCAACATCAAATAGGGGTCTTCAATGCAACTTGAATCAAACGCTTCCCCTTAAGTCATGCCATGCCACTCTAACATCTCTTCCTTTTTTTTTTTTTTTATCAACAAATAGAGAACGCAGACAAAACTTCCGCTTGAGTGGTGCATGTAGATGGTTAAACATTTAATCAATAAGCTTCCCCTGAAACTAATATGTTTACCATCTCTTGAATCTTCAATTCTGTAGGCTCCTTGTAATGATTACTGATGAAGAAAACCAAATATAACGAACTTGATGAAGAAGTTGAATTTCCCAAACTTACGTCTTATATCTTGCACTATCCACGTGACTCCAAACTTATCTTAGAAGTAGGCTACTAGGACCTCTTGATAAATCCTTAACTAATATGAGACACTGAGCACTACAATGTAACTCCTTAAAGTGATAGCAAATGTGTGTATTCAGCACCCTAAGTTTATAGATCACACATCCTTGCTAGATTCATCAAGTCTTTGTCATCGCAATAACACTCAAACATAAAAACGCGCACCTGTGAAACTCAACTACAACATCAAACAAGTAATATTCACTCTTCTTTTTCAAATAATCACCAAAACAGGCCATAAAATAAACCATTCTGTCCGTGATCCAAAACTGTGTGTGTTTCTTCCCCTGTGTGTGTAATCTAACAAACTGCTCATAATTAGCCGAGAGCCAAAGTAGAACCAATCTCATAAAAACCCATCTCGGCTTCCCCTCACTGCTCGTAAATCATGCATTGTCTCCATAAATCATCTAAACGCAGCAGTAGTTTAAACATACTCGTAGCAGCAGAGTCAAAATTCAACGACAGTACTTTCATAAAGCTAGCAGTACTTTCAAAGAATATGAACAGTACTTTGAACGAATAGCAGTACTTTCAGACGAACAGCAGTACTTGTAATATAAGAGCAGCACGTTGAAACATAGCAGTACGTTGAAGCATAGCAGCAGCAGTACTTTCAATCCGAGAGCAGTACGTTAAAGCAGTATGTTGTAATAGCAGTAGAATCTTACTTGTTCCATTAACCATAAAACGAATCTTCATGAATTGATAACACAATAAAAGTGATCCACTGACCCCACAAACTATGCGTCCCATACATGCGACAAACGATTCATTAATTCGCAACAACCCTTTTTCTTCGAATCTGCTCTAACCTGCTACCGACTGACTTTGACCGTCCCATGTAATATTTAATTCGTACAAGATCTATGTAATAGATGGATTAAAATAATTAAACTCACCTTATCACCGACCCACTCAAAGTCTCAACCAATCAAATTTCGAATTGATAAACAGAATTTGCCTTTTATCGTACGATACGTATTAAATTCGAATCAAAAAGACGACAAACCTTATTAATGATGTATTGCTCCTATCATCAACCTTGTACCGACCAATTAATATTTATTTAATATGAAGACTACAAATTGTACGAGACTTTATTAATTCTTGCCCAGTAAGATCATGTCGCCACAGCAGATCGATACAAAAAAAATAATAATAATAAATCCATCGTACCTTCATAAAATTGGTTTTCTTCGACTGTAAACCTTGTAAATCCCTAGGTAACGAGCTCCCCAAGCTCTGATACCAATTGTGTAGATCGTTTTGAGCCTCTAGGGTTAAACAATAATAAAGAACACAATCATGCACAGCGGAATAAGTAAAACATCTTTATTATTGAACAAGGTTTTTACTTCATAATCTCTACTAACACTAATATAATTAACATGTTCTACCTTGATCAAGTAGAACATGTTATCTAAACTAAAACACTAATAAACCCTAGGCGTCTATTGTAGGAACTTGACGCCTAGACACACACACACCTCTAATCGACTACATCTTGTAGTTTGTGCACTCTTAAACTAATGACCCATGTCCTCTTTATATACTAGAGGGATTAGGGTTTACATAAAAGACATTCCTAATACAATAAGGAAAGTAAATATTCTTCTAAGAATCTTCTAAAATCTCCATCTTTTTGTAACTTTCCTTCTTGTCACTTTAAGTCCTTCATCTTTGTCTTCATCCTTCATCTTTCATATTTTGTCAATATCAACTCAAAATATAATTCCCAACAGTTTCTTCGGTTGTTGCTATTCTTTTGTTTGGTGATGGTTGGGGTGGTGGTGAGGGATGAGATGATGGTTCGGGAAGAGTTTGAGACTTTGGTGGAGAGGCAGGAGGAGTTGGAACCTTAGGTGGTGAGTGGGGAGGAGTTTGTTCATTTGGCGGAGAGACAGGAGGTGAGGGTTCCTTTGGAGGTGAGGTAGGTGGTGTAGGAACCTTAGGCTGTGATTCTTGTTGAGGCTCGTAAGGAGTGAGTGTTAGACGAAGTGGAGTTACTGGTGGTGTTGAGATGTATTAGTCAACATCTTTCTCCGCCTCTTCTTTCTCCTTCTTTTACCTTTCTGCTTCCTTTCTCTTTTCTTCGTCTGCCTTGTATTCAGCTTCAAGTACGTTGGCAGCTTCTGTGGTTTCCTCCCCTATTGGCTGCTCCTCCTCTTCTGAATCAGTCCAGTTAATGGGCTCATCATTATATTGCTCCTGATCACCTTCTTCCATTGTGTCATCCTTTGTTTCCTCTTCTATTGTCTTATCCTTGTCTTTGTCGGGTTGATTAACCGAATTAGGTGGTGGAGGGATGTCTTCATTATGTGACTCAGGCCTATCGGGTTGAATAACCAAATTGGGCTGAGGAGTGGTTGTAGCAACTCCAGACCCTCCGGGTTGATTAACCGGATCAGTGTGGGTTGGAGTTACTTCTTTTACTGTTCCGGATCCTCCAGCTCCTTTTTGCAATTCCATTTTTCTTTGTTCTTCAACTCTTAAATACGCTCTTCTGGCTTCATCCTCTTTGCGAGTCTTTTTACTTGCTTCCATTGCTGCTAAAGTAGCTAAATCTTCGTCCATGTAAACAGTTTCTTCTTCTTCAGATTCAGTTACCTCTGAGTCAGATTCCTTTTCAGCTAGAATCCTACCTTCTTCTTGTTCTGGCTTTAGAATATGAACTTTGATTCTCCTTTTGATGGTTTTGGGAGCAGAAGGTTTAGGAATATGCTTAGATGCACTTGAAGCACTCCCAGTTTTGCTGCTTCATTTAGAACGAGTCTTAGAAGAACCCGTCTCTTTACTAAGCTTAGAAAACCCTACTCGACCTTTGTTGTAAGCATTATCATAGTCTTTGAACGCTTGGGTCTTCTTCACTGAGTTTGTTAACAGCTCTTCTGGTAGTCTTAACACTTGTTTGTAAGAGCCATCTTTGGGAAAATAGACTAAATTGACAGTCTTATACATTTTAAACAAGTGCAATTCTTTGTCATCGGGTCGTGGGAAGATGTCGGTGTTTTCGTCAAGCAGAAGACTTATGAGCATTTTGGTGTATCGGACAAATGGGATTTTAGTTAACGGTTTTCGGTAGAGACTTTGGATTTGATATACAAGGTCTTCCTATATGAGTTGTGCATAATCAACCTTTTTCTAATTGACTATGCCCCATAAAATTTGAAGGTGTGGCAAACGTAGGTGCTCATGACCACTGTCCCTCCCTGAGACTGATCGAACCAATATGTAATATATGGTCCTTCAGGGTTGTGGGATGAATTTGGCGTTGACTTTAGAGATTTTGGTCAGTGGTACATCTGGTTGTACATCATATCCAATGTCGACGAGGAATTTAAGGACTTCGGTTTCGGTTGGTGTGGGCCAATATCTGTTAGCAGGTTCTGGTGGACCGGGTAAGGTCAGGGGTTTACGAAGGTGTTGTGGGGTGACTTTAATTTTCTTACGATCTAATGTGCATGTGAAGTATCGTTCATCTAAATCTGGCTCTATGGTTTCCCACATCTGGTGAATATAGAATTCCGAAATGCTGTCAGAATGTTCCAATAAGCACTTGCACTTGTGTCGTTTGAGTATCTCAATAGCAATTTGGCAACTTGGTTCAGCACACTTTATGTCTTCAAAGTCAACCCTTGCGTTGTTGTTGCCATACTTTGCTTTATAACCTCTTGGGAAGATTTCTGCCTTTGTGAGCATGGGAAGTGGTTGTTGTTGTGGTACAGTCATTTTGAGATAACTGAAACATCATTCAAACACAAAATTGTAGGATACATGAAAGTTAGCATTAGTTAAACTTTTTGGTTCACATGTGTTCCTTTAATTGCTTAACATGATTTTACAAGTTGACACATGACAATTTCTATGAAAGTGACAATTTCTATAGAATTTGACAATTTCTATAGAATCTGACAATTTCTATACAATTGGATAATTGCGATAGAATTGGACAATTGCGATAGAAATTGACAATTGCGATAGAATTTGACATTTGCGATAGAATTTTACATTTGCGATAGAATTTGACATTTGCGATAGAAATTGACATTTGCGATAGAATTTGACAATTTCGATAGAAAATGACAATTTCGATAGAAATGACAATTTCGATAATTTCTTATACAAGAAATTTCGATAACTTTGTAGACGTACTGTTCATCAGATTTTCGCAATTTATCAACACTTGTTACAATATTTGCATAACTTGTTCCCGTAGTCTCCTATGATGTTTCTAAGTTGTTTTGATCAAATTTTAACAACTTTTAACCACAAAATCTCAATATTCAACCTGAACGTGTTCTTAAACCCTAACAATCAAATTTCACAATCGTGATGTTTCTGGGTACAAATTAAAGGCATAAACATTCAATTCGATACATAAGAACAACATTCCAGTGGTTTAATTATACTACAACACAACCAATCACCTTTCCCCAAATTATACGCTTAAACCCTAAATTAAGAACATGCAAAGTTTGTGTTTCTGGGTTCAATTAAGCATATACATTATGTTTAGGAACTAATTCTAAGCATATCCCACCATTGAATTTCAGCAAAAAACACTCAGAATCAAATTATTCATTTTCGCATAAACCCTAGATCTAAAATACTCAATTATGACATATTTAGCCGTTGGATCAAGAAATCATTCAAAAGCGTTGTTAACAATCATATATTAAACATTTATTCACTCATATTCTTGAACAGATATGCAGTTTTGATTCTAGCCGTAGATCGTTGTTGGTGTAAGTAGTGAATGCGGTGGGTGAGTTTTTGTCAGTGAATTGAATGTACCGCAGTTATTTCTCCCTTTTTGTTTAACTTTTATTTACTTTGGCATTTTCACACTTTTAGTCCCTTAACCTTATGTTTTTGTTTTCTTGGTCCTACCATGCTAACTCTAAGTTTTTAACTTAGCATATTTGGCACACAACTCTTGATCCTATGATATTACCACTATTTATGAAGCAACAACTTTGAAGAAACTATGCAAGTACAAATGTTTAAAAATGTTTGAATTTCTGTCTCCCCTCATCGATCTACTTTTTTTTTAAAGAGAAGAAAGTGAAAATCTTTTTGTGTTTTTCATTAAATATTTACAAAGATATTTTGATGTTTGACACTTTTAATTTTGTGTAAGAAAATTATTCAAGTCATCTGGAGTTAAACATCTCATGCCAATCTGGTGAACCAGTTCCACAAATCTTGCATGAGGCAAGGCTTTGGTGAAAAAATCCGCCAATTGGTGTTCAGTTCCCACAAAATATAATTCAGCTATACCCATTTCCACATGCTCCTTGATGAAATGATAGCGAAGAGCAATATGCTTTGATTTGGAATGTTGGACTGTGTTGCATGAAATGGCAATGGCACTCTTGGAGTCGTAGTACATCGGAATCTTGTTGAAAACGTATCTGTAGTCCATCAGCTGAGATCTCATCCAAATGACTTGAGCGCATCATGCTGACATGGCGACGTATTTTGATTCGGTAGACGACGGTGATGTACAGTCCTGCTTCTTAGACTGCAAAGATACAAGCTTGTCACCCAAGAATTGAATTCCCCCTGATGTACTTTTTCTCGTGTCTAGGCATCCTGCATGGTCAGTGTAACAATCCGTAAAATTCCATAGTCTCTAGTAATCGTTAATCTCTAGTTTCTATTCCCTTGACCGTTTTTGCGGGTAAATTTTAAATTTTTTTTATTATATTATTTTAAGGCGGAAACATTATCACGTAACACGTTTGAAGTCCCATTCGATATATAAAAAAAAAATACAAACCAATCCACCTTAGTATTATTTTGAGTTCTATAATTGACCACCTTGAATAAACTAAGCATTTCACTTACCTTTACACATTCTTTAATAAATTATCATGGCTAGATTAGGTCCATGTCTCCTACCAAGTATTAAACAAACACAAAAATTATTCCTTTGGTTTCATATTATATATTATAACCGAATGAATCATAATCTCCATCACATTCACACTTAAACTCTCACAATACCACATATAGTCATATATACTCATGTTGGAAATCTTGAAAGCCAGAATAAACTAGAAAACGATCGGGTCTAATAGCTCAAGTCGAACGAAGTATTTTAGTCTCTATACGGTTTTGGTATCCTTCGAATTCTTGTGTTTATACTCTATATCAACTCACACTTATTGCTACTCTATCACAAGCTTCCAAAGCCTTTAGGCGTCAGTTTTGGGGTACCCAAGTCGCCAGGAATCAAGGCAATCAGATTTGAGTGGCTCAAGGCCACATTATTTACTCCTAGGCGTTTTAAATGTATCGATCTATACTCAATCTTGATTCCCTACACACCCTAGCTCCTTAGCCTAAAAGCCTTAAACAATTATAAAATTCCATACTTACTTTTACAACTTTGTTATCCCATGGTTAATATGTCCTTGTCCTCCAACATGCCCTCCCCTCTCCTTACTCCTTTCGGCAGTAGCAAGGTCACAAGACCTCACCCCATGCGTTGTGTATCAAACAAGCCCTAGTATCATCAATAAACTAATACCTAAGCCATTCCCTAATCGACATGACCTCACAAGCATGCTTCTAAATCTTTGGACCACTTTTCTTACACAACAAAGACACCCTCAACATCACTTCATCTCTTTATAGGTACCATGCACAAGAAGGAATAAAATACTTCAAACCCCATGCTTCGAATTGCCTATATAAACCCCATATCTCACTCTTTGATTCACACCTAAACAAAACACCTACTTTCTTTCCTTTGGGTTACTATCGAGCTACAAAGTGGAGGATTAAGCAAGGGTTGTGGTCATTCAAGTTTTCTAAGTCTTTTAGATTCTTACTTTGATCGTGGGTCATATTCGAAAAGGATTCAAGTTTTTAGCTCGTGCTCGTTTACTCCCTCTCTCGTACCATTTCTCATTCGACAACTCACCACTTTTGGTGTTGTAAGTATACTCGACTCATTTTTAAATTTACTCACTTCTTGTTTTTGAATTATTAAACTACACGTAACTATGATGTTTTATGTCACCCATTATCTTTAAAACACTAAGAAACTAACAAATGAGCTTATTCGGTCTCTTCCTTGCAACGTTAAGCCGACTCTTAAACTTGGTAGTATTTATGTTTAAACAAGGTGGAAACTATTTTAAGAAGAAGTAATGAAAACAGAAAAACTCATGCATGCTTATGTGTATACACGATTCAGATTACTGGAAAGAAAACATACCAAAAACAATCAGAAGCTGAACCATTTAAATCAAACAAATCTGAGAAGCTTGACATCAAAGAGCCTTTGGCTCACTGGTTGTGGCGCTCAGCAGCCACACCACAGACCCGGGTTCAACCCTTGGCAATGGCAGTTTTTGTCAATTTTTGTCATTTTTATTATTTTTGTGATTTTTACACTTTCAGCCCCTCAACATTGAACAAACTATCACTTTTCTTAAAAACTCTTATAATTTTGAAACTTATAATATTTATTCCATTTTAGTCCCTCGACTTGGACCAAGTTACATCTTTATCATAAAGATTTATAGTTTAATAACTTATATATTTTACCCACTTTCATCTAATATGCTTAACATGTATTTTTATTAAACGACCTTATCAACGTAAAGCCATAATAATGTATTGGTCAAAATATATTATTTTTCACACGACATTGATAAATATATAACATATACATGAATTCTTACGCATCGAGACCAAACGAACTTAATAAATACTTGTTGACTCGTATATATTTATCGATAACTATTAAACCAATATTCGAGCCAATACTTACAAACACTTTGAAATGATTTAAACGTAAACTCTGCCACACAAGCAATATTAAACAAAACCATATTTATTTAAACCCTTTGAGTCGTGAGTACACACAATTGTAAACTAAGAATTGCCATACTAATTTCAGTCGCGTGTCGGTGCCATCCACTATTTCTACTTGACTACTGCTTATCCACTGCTGTGTTACTGAGGTGAGTTTCATAGCCCCTATTTTTATACGTTTTAAATTACTTTTGGGGGAGACACATGCTCAAAATATATTTATTTACTTTTACAAATACCTTAGAAACTTTCACAGTTTACCGTGAGTCATAGCCCCCACTTTTCTATACTTGTTTTAACAACTATTTTGGGGGGATACATGCTCAAACTCTATTATTTACCCGTTTATCAAATACTTGTTTAGCTTTATGATGAAATTACTAAATGATTCAAATCTATATGATACCTTTATTCTTTTATATTATTCATATGTGATGAGTAGACTTATTACGTGTGAATCTATTCTTGTGCATTGGTATGCAAGTCACTTAATACGTTGTGCATTGATATGCAAGTCATTTAATACGTTGTGCATTGGTATGCAAATCATCTAACACATTGTGCATTGGTATGCAAGACATCGATCATATGCAAGTCATTGATACTTATTTCTATACACATCTGTACTATTCTAGTTTTAGTCCTAATTATTCATTGATACATATTTCTTTATACATCCGTACTTGTACTATTCATACTATGTTAGCAGTGGATTGTAAACACACAAGTTGCAAGTCTTGTATGGGCGGGGCTTGGAACTGAGTGGATTTACAAGGCCTTTGCTGTGAAATCCTTATTGTAATATACTTGATAGACATACTATGTTAGCAGTGGATTGTAAACACACAGGTTGCAAGTCTTGTATGGGCGGGGCTTGGAACTGAGTGAATTTGCAAGGCCTTTGCTGGGAAATCCTTATTCAAATACTTTACTTTTAAACTAAACTCTATGAACTCACCAACCGTTGGTTGACACTTTTTAGCATGTTTATCTCAGGTTATTAAGGCAATAGTGGATGCATGGATTCTAGAGTCAATGGCATACTTTGAAGACTCATATCTATCTTTATCATTCGATACACTCTGAAAACTTTTATGTAATCTTTACTTTGGAACTTATTGTCATAACTCTGATTTTAATAATTCGAATGATAACTTTTCAAAACGTCTCATTTAGAGGTCGTTTTCTATACCTTGATCTGTATTATGAAGTAATACCCCCTTGACTCTACTGTTCCGCTGCGGTAATTTGGGGGTGTTACAGTCAGCGTCTGAAAATGCAACAAGTTCAAACCCGGAATCCTTCGGATACCAGATCCCCAAATGAATGGTTCCCTTTATGTATCGAAGGATCCGCTTAACAGCAGACAAATGACGTTCAGTTGGTGGAGACTGATAACGGGAGCATAGATACGTGGCAAATACAACATCCGGTCTACTAGCTGTGAGATACATGATCGACCCAATCATACTACGATATTTGGTAGGATCAACGGGTGTCCCATGTATGTCTACATCTAGCTTCGGGGATGAGGAGGACATGGGGGTGTTATAGGTGTCACAGCTATTCATACCATGCTTTTTCAATATTTCCCGGGCATATTTGGACTGACTTAGGAATATACCACGGGGTGATTGATGAACTTGCAATCCTCGAAAGAATTTAAGTTCACCCATCTTGGACATCTCAAAGTTCTATTTCATTAATTTTGCAAAAGCGTTTGAATATTTTTTATGGGTAGATCCAAAAATAATATCATCCACATATATTTGTACAATGAGAATATCCTCCCCGTGTGTTTGTATAAATAAAGTCGGGTCAACAGAACCTTTAGTGAAATGATTAGCTAGTAAGAATGCAGATAATTTGTCGTGCCAGGCCCTCGGGGCTTGTTTAAGGCCGTAGAGGGCTTTCTTTAGCCGATATACATGATTCGGATGTTCTGGGTCCACGAAGCCTTCTGGTTGTGAAACGTACACCTCTTCCCGGAGTTGTCCATTGAGAAATGTCGTCTTCACGTCCATTTGGTAGACAGTAATGTTCTTGTGAGCCGCGTACGCCAGGAACATTCGAACAGCCTCAAGCCTTGCAACTGGTGCAAAAGATTCTTCGAAGTCGATTCCTTCCTCTTGACTGAATCCTTTGGCGACCAACCGGGACTTGTTACGAACAACTGTACCATCCGCATCTAACTTGTTTTTCCAGATCCACTTCAGCCCAACGATGTAAACCCCATCTGGTCTCTCTACCAATTCCCAAACTTCCAACCTTTTGAATTGATCCAATTCCTCTTGCATAGACTCAATCCAGTTGTCGTAGGTAAGGGCTTCTTTAATGTTTTTGGGTTCGGATTGACAAACGGTGAGTGCATAAATGCAGGTTTCACCGTCTGTGTGGAGTCGTTGACGTGTCATGACTTGGTTTTCTGGGTTGCCAATGACATTCACGAATGGGTGGTCCTTAGTCCATTTGTGAGTGGATGGGTAGTGTTGATAATTATGGTGCAGATTAGACAGTTCCAAATTGCGTGTTGAGGATTCTGCAATGTCTGGAATGGTGGGTGCAGGTGCAAATGGATTGAAAAATGCGTTTCTGTCATAATCTGCTGGTGTGGGTATTTCAGAAGAATTGAGAGGGGGATCCTCAGCTGCAAACTCAGAAGTAGAAGCTGTTTGATCAACAGATGATGAAGTTTCTGGTGCGGGTGCATCTTCAGCAACTGCTGTGGAAGTAGTTACTTGTGGATCAGGTGCTTGTATGTTGACGGTTGGTGCAGCGGAACTGGTGGAATCCTCAGAAGCACTTTCAACTAGAGTATCATCAAACAATGGAGCAAACAAGTCTTCTAAGTCTTTGCGGTTTAGTGAGAAAGGTGCAGCTGTTTTGATCAAGGAAGTTGAGACGATTGGTTTCGGGTCCTAAACTGTTTCAATAGCCAACAAAGGGTCCTATGTCTGCTTTGGCTTTAAGCTTCCCAAGATCATCACGATCATTCTTTGGGTAACAAAGGGCCCCAAAGACATGAAAGTAATTGATATTTGGTTTTCTTCCATGAACAAGTTCATATGGTGTCTTTGTATGCCTTTTGGTGATCATGCATCTATTTTGGGTGTAACAGGCGGTTGAAACGGCTTAAGCTCAAAGATAATCAGGTAATTATGCATTGATCAACATCGTTCTTGCTGCTTCCACAAAAGTTCAGTTTCGTCTTTCGACCACACCGTTCTGTTCGGGGCTGCGAGGAATTGATGTTTGGTGTTCAATACCCACTTTCTCATAGAATTCTTGAAGGGTTTGGTTCTTAAATTCGGTTCCATTTTCAGTGCGAACTTTTCGGACGGTGTTTCGGAGTTGAACCTGAATTTTCGTGAGAAAGCTGATGATCATCAAAAGGGCTTGATCTTTGGTGCGAAGGAAGTAGACTCAAGTCCATCTCGAGAAGTCATCAACTATTACCAAGATATATCTCTTCCCATTAATAATCTGAAAACGCATCGGGCCACAAAGATCCATGTGAAGGAGTTGAAGTACATGATCTATGCTATGTTCGGTTTTTGGTGGAAAATGAGCACGATGACTTTTCCCTTGTTCACAAGCAGGACATAAGTGATCTTTCGCATATCTGAATTTTGGAAGACCATCGACTAACTTTTTACGAGCAAGCTCGGTCATCGTTTTGAAGTTCAAGTGAGACATACGTTTATGCCATAGCCATGCCTTGGTAGGGTGTGCCTTGGATAGCAAGCAAATCGGAGAAGAAGCCGTCATGTTTTCGAAGGAAATGGTATATAGACTGGTTCCGCATTTTCCTTTCATAAGATCGTTCCCTTGTAGGTCTCGAATAAAACATGATTTCTCCCGAAAAGCCACTTCTAATTCACCATCACAGAATTGCCCTACTGAGAAAAGATTATGACCTAGGCCTTCTACATAGTATACTTTGCTGATTTCGATATTTCCATTGACATAATCACCATATCCCATGATAGCTGCGAAATGATCAACTCGAATCAGACCGTTCCAATGAACTTTGCGACAAAGTTTACGAGAAGCTTTAAGTTTCCGGTCATATGTCGGGAACACCCGCTATCAACAATCCAGAGGACGATTTGAATCACCTGCATCACAAGGAGATGACACAGATGGAGAGTTGGTAATGGTGGATCCCGTTGGGGTAGTAACACAAGATTTAATGATTTTAGGTACCCATTTAAAGCTAGGTTTGTGTTGTAACCAACGCTGCCACGTTCAACTAGTTTTTGCTTTCTTCCTAGTGAATTCACTTGGTGATCGGTTTGTCCTAGGTACGACTATGGTGTTGTCAACAATGGTCTTAGAAACTACTTTTGGCGGTTTTCCTAAAATGGACTTAGCAGCGGTAGTGAGCCTAGAGGAAATGCCATTAGTTCATTTCTGCGTACGAGATAAAAGAGTTCTAGCAATATGTTGATGCAAATAATGTTCTAAAAACGTTATTTATATCTTTCGATTACTTCACGTTTTGAGGATGACAAAATGTGAACTCACGTTACGTTAAAATTAACGTTAACAAGTTTTTAATCGGAAGATCCCGTTTCTACGCAAATCACTCTTGAACAAAGTTACAACTTGAACTAGTGATCAAAGAAGTGAATTCATGTTTTGAAAATTCATATTTTAAATGGGACAAAACATTTTTTCAAAAATACACATGACAAATTATTTTTGAAATATTAAGAAATGTTTTAATGGAAAAATAAGTTTGAAAATCACAACAGCTATTTTTCCCCCCAAAATCAGCTCCAACCTTCCCCAAATAAGTTTTCACCAGAAAAGACAAAATTTGGAGCGTCCTAGTCTACCACGGCACCACGGTACCGTTAAATTTAACGGAGCCGTGGGTCATTTAGTGGAGCCGTCCGTACCATTTTGAATTGTAACATTCAGATTTTCTTTGCCTATAAATACCCACCTCTTTCACAGTTTTAGGCACCCTTCACACACAGAAAAATCCCTTAACTAAATCCTCTCACACCTTTCACTTCTAAGGGTCAATTAGATTAGTTTTTCTTTGTTTCAAGAGTGATCCAATCATCCTTCAAGTGATCCTCTTCATACCTCTTCACTAGCAAGAGAAGAACACAAGTATCCAAGTTGATACAAGGTGTTGTCATCCCTCTTCATTAGCAAGAGAAGTGCTCAAGTAATCAAGAAGATACTAGAGTTGAAGTTGATAGGTTTTTGTAACACTTGTTACAACCTTGTTGTATCTTAGCATACATCAAGTATATTTTCTTTTTGTGAGTGAGAGTGAAGATCAAGTGTGATCTATAGAGATAGTGAACATCTCTTGAAGCCATTGGGCTTGTGTGATTGATCAAGAAGATCAAGGGTTATTAGGTTAGTGTTAGTTGAGTAGAGTGAAGTGAGTGTTGATCATTGTGATCGTGTTGAGATCTTGGTGATCTCTTGAAGCCATTGGGCTTGTGTGTTTGGTCACGTGGACCTTGGTAGATTGGTGCTAGCTAAGATTAGCACTCGACATCTAGCTTAGTGTCGGAAATAGGATAAGCGACATGTACGGTTTTCTCCGCCTGAAGGGAGGTTGTTGACATAGTGCTTGAAACTCTCGAGTGTGGTGCTCGGGGAGTGGAGTAGGGCGAAGAAGAGCTTCGTAGCCGAACCACTATAAATCCTCTGTCTCGGTTTGATCTTTCCAACTCTACTCCTTACTTTTATTTGTTATTATTACTTAGCTTAGTGTGTAGTTCATATTGGTGTTGATTGATTACACATAGAGTTCGAATCAATGTTTCCAATAACCAACTTTTAAAACAAGATTTTTAAAAGAAGTTTTTAAACCGGTAAACTATTCAACCCCCCTTCTAGTTTCCCACAATTGGTATCAGAGCCACGTCAGTCAAGTTTTTAAAGTATATTGTATTTTAAAGCTTGAACCGATCAATGGATTCCGACAAATATCTAGAAGGGCAATCTATGCAAAGACCACCACTTTTCGAAACCGATTGTTTTATTTATTAGAAAACAAGATTCGAAACGTATGTGAAATCAAAAGACATTGATCTTTGGCATGTTATTACCGAGGGTGACTTTCAACCTATTCAAAAGAATCCGGAAACTAAAAAGGATGAAATAGTTTCTTATGATAAACAAAGTGATGAACTTAAAAGGAAATTAGCCAAAAATAATGAGGCTAAAATGATGATTTATAATGCTTTGCCTAAAAAGAAATTTGAAAGAATTTTTATGTGCAATACGGCAAAAGACATTTGGAAAACTTTGTTAATCACTCACCAAGGTAATAACCAAGTCAAAGAGAACAAGATAGATCTTCTTGTTCAACTATATGAACAATTCTCCATTTCGGAGGATGAGTCAATTGATAATGCTTTTGCTAGATTTAATACTATTATCACTAGTCTTAAAGCTCTTGATGAAGGTTATTCTAGTAAGAACTATGTTAGGAAGTTTCTTAGAGCTCTACATCCTAAATGGAGAGCAAAGGTCAACGCCATAGAAGAGTCAAAGGACTTGGCGGCATTGTCACTCGATGAACTTATAGGAAACTTGAAAGTTCATGAGATGATAATTAAGAAAGACTCCGACATAGTCAAAGGCAAAGGCGAGAGAGTTAGATCTCTAGCATTGAAAGCCAAGAAGGAGTCTAGTGATGAGGAATGTTCGAGTTCCGATAGTGAAGATGAGGAATATGCACTAGCGGTTAGGGATTTTAAAAAGTTCTTTAGGAGAAGAGGTAGGTTCGTTAGGCAACCTCGTGATGAGAAGAAGACATCACAAAAGAACCATGTTGAAAAGAAAGGGACAAGTGATAGGAAATGCTTTAGATGCGGAGATCCTAATCATCTCATAGGAGAGTGTCCCAAGCCACCGATAGTCAACAACCAACGAGCTCTCATAGGAGGCGCCTGGAGTGATAGCGGTGATGATGAAGAAAAGAAGCCCAAGGACGAAACGTGTCTAATGGCTCATGCTTCAAATGAGGTACGTTACAACTACCCAGATTTCATAGATGATAATTCGTCAATAGATGATAACAAACTAAATGACGAACATAATAATCTATGCAAAATTGTCTAAAAAATGTTAAGTAGAAACAAATTACTAAAATCAAAATTGCATGAACTAGAAGTGAAAATGTTAGAGCTAAAGAGTCAAGTCAAAGGACTTGAAAGATATAAAGAATTAGACATAGGATGTGAGTCATGCATGAATCTTAAAGTAGAAAATGAAAAACTCAAGGAAAACATAATTAGAATTACTAGCTTTGAAAAGGAAACAGAAAATGCTTTGACAGATAAAACTAATCAAGCAGAATCTGTTAAAATCTCAAACTCTGTCAAAAGTCCAGACGGCACCACTAAAGGTACCGACGGCTCCATTAAAGTTAATGGAACCGTGGTACCGTCCGACTCTGGAGACAGAACTGAGTCAAATTTCAAAAATAAATCAAGTCCTAAACCAACTCACATTGTTGTTAATGGTACAAAAGTCTCTATTGCTAGTATAGACGAAGTTAAACGATTCTACAAACCTATGTCAAAACCCAAACCTAGATTTGTAAAATCCGACGCTAGGTCTAAGACTCCTCCACCTAGAAAAACAAACAATCCAAAACCTCGGTCAAGAACTCCTCTACCGAGACGTAACTTTAGAAGACAAAGCTTTCCAAGTGACTATCCCGTAACTTGGAATGACCGTCAACTACAAAGTTACTTGCCATGGGAAATTTGCCCACCATTTCAACATCCTAACCACATGCAAATGATGCATGGGATGTTTAATGCTAACCACTTTGGACCCATGAGATATTGGGGACCAAATGTTTGAATGTTTATCTTATGCAATAGATATTCTTGGGAATCGACTTGGAGCCTGACGAATGGGTCAAGGATAGTGGATGCACCAACCACATGACGGGCAACCGAAGTCTATTCTCATCATACAAGGCATACAACGGAGGTAATGTCACTTTCGGTAGCAAACTTAAGGGCAACATTATTGGCAAAGGTACGATCACTCATAACTCCCTCACTATTAGAAATGTTGAGCATGTAGATAACTTAGGATTTAATTTGCTTAGGATTAGTCAAATGGTAGATAATAAGTGTAAAGTTATATTCTCTGAAGAGGGTAGTGAGATCATTAAGGATGGTAAAACCATAGGCAAAGGAGTTAGGAGAAATGGCCTATTTGTCATGAAAATAGGAAATAAGCCTCAGGATAGGGTATGCTTAGCAACCATAGATGATAACTCCACTCTATGGCATAGGAGATTAGGTCATGCCAATATGCGTTTGATACAATCATTGGCATCTAAGGAACTAGTTAGAGATCTACCTAAGATTAAGTTTGATCAACACTTTTGTGACGCTTGTAAAGTTGGAAAACAAGCTCATTCTAGTCACAAAGCTAAGAATATAGTCTCAACCTCTAGATGCCTAGAACTCCTTCATATGGACTTATTCGGGCCATCCGCCGTACGGAGCTACGGAGGAAACTACTACACCTTAGTAATAGTTGATGACTACTCTAGGTACACTTGGACTAGATTTCTTAAGAATAAAACTCAAGCCTTTGAGGAATTCGAGGTTTTTAGTAAGAAAGTCCAAAATCAACTAGGATGTACAATAGTTTCTATTAGGACGGATCATGGTCGGGAATTTGATAATGAAGTGCAATTTGGAGTATATTGTGATACTAATGGTATTACTCACAATTTCTCAGCTCCACGCACTCCACAATCAAATGGGGTAGTAGAGCGGAAAAATCGTACTCTACAAGAAATGAGTAGAACGATGTTGAATGAACAATCAATTCCGCAAAAGTTTTGGTGTAATGCGGTGGACACCTCAACTTACATACTTAATAGGATTTTAATTAGGCCTATCTTAGGAAAAACCCCATATGAAATCATGAAAGGTAGAAAACCTACTCTTGATTACTTTAGAGTGTTTGGAAGCAAGTGCTTCATACTAAATGATGCGTGGTTTTGCAAACTTACAACAGGTTTTACCTCTCGAGGGATCTCAAGAGGCTTACAACCCCACCAGGCAGTGTACCTGACCGATGTAGTATAGTGTAGTGGTAAGTACGGGGGATTAATCGTTCTCCACAGGGAATAGTGTTCGTTAGGTATGAAAAATTACTCTAATAGGTCTAAGGGTGAGAGAAGATTCTTTTTTTATGTTTTTATATTTTTTATGAAAGCAAGTAAAATCTCGGGTTTGAAAGAGTGGGCGGAATTAGTTGCTAGTCAACTAACCCAAATTACTACGAATGCAAATAAAATAAAATAACAAAAATGAAAATGTTGGTGAAAACTTATGTGGAGGGAAATGTGTTTACTTAGATTTCCTTACTCCCTAACTATCTTTTACCGGTTGATTAGTGTGTATTAGTTGCGTGGATGACGGGTGTATTCCTTAATACCATTCGTGGGGTGGCGTACGTACTTCCCCAACTCTACAAGCTCCTACTTCACTCCTATGTCGAGCCGGCTAGGAAGCTCCTAACATGGGATCACTAGAATTCGCTTGTGCATTAAATACAACCATAAAAACCTTTAGTACGCATTGGTTCATGTTTCTTAAGACGTTCAAGCAAGTTACCGAATAGGAAGTTAGCCAGTTTTCTTAAGCCTAACATAGATAAACAATCATCCAATACAACTAATAACACACTAATAACCAATAATCAATAGCTAGGTTACATTAGATCTAAGCAAACACAAGATAAATCTAGCCTAACATGTTAAACAAAAGACAAGAATAAGATAGAATCAAACAACACATAGACATATTGAATGATTAATTGATAACTTATCTTCAATGTAACATGGAAGATCTCAAGGCAAAAAGCCTTGAAAAAGCTGCTAAATTCGTCTTAGGGTTTTCACACACAAAGTTCCCCAATAAGTTTGATGCGCGTGATGTGTCGTTGCGGTTTAGCAGTTTTAATGCCTACTCAAGTTTTAAATTTATATTTAGCCGACTTATCAATAACACACACACTTAACGAGCAGTGTACCCGGTCAGTATGAAGATAATGGTAAGTAGAGTGTCGATCACTAAGAGTGGAACGTATTATCTAGTTATTCTAATCAGTATTTTAATATCCTAACGCGAGGGGGTTTCAGCCTGAGAGACTGGCACGGTTTTGTTTGCAATTAAATAATAAAATAAACAATAGGCACGAATCAGCAAGTAGCACACACGTACACAGATAAATACTCGAGACAATAAGAGGGCTGTCCTTATGATTAAGTAGATTGTCACTTGTTTTATTGATAGCTTTATATGAAGTGTATGTAGTTAACCCTTTCTCGTTGGTCCTAATCTTATCGGCGAGTAAACCCTTAATGATTACTTATGTCTAAAAGTTATTCCTAAGTGATCAATTTAGAAATAACCGTGGGAGCCACATTATGTCCCGCAGTCAAATGCCCGCAAGCCACTAATAAACACAGAGGTTATCAATGCACTAATAAGTAGTAACCAAAGACATCAACATATAAACTTTAATTGATGGGAAAGCAAGTATTAAAGGGAGTGCAATCTTTCGTTGTCACATTACACAAGCCACCAATCCTGATGAATTAAAGTTTGCTAACACAATAAAACAAAACTACTTAATGAATTAAATACATGCAGCACCTTCTTACAGCTCTTGTATCTTTGATTTGGGTGTGTCTTGTGCTGCCTCCTTGACTGAATTCGTCCTAGGGTTCTGCTGGTTCGGTCTTCGAAACTCTGATAATGCACACGAAATTCGTCTGGCCTTGGGGTATTTATAGTTTCTGTTTGAGGGAAGATGCGGCGCATCTATTAAGTAGATGCGGCGCATGTACTTAACTTCGCGTGGGGTCCAAGATTATAATATTCAGGAATATTCGTACACCGCCAGAAGATGCGGCGTAACTCCATGATTAGATGCGGCGCATGTCCTCTTGTATCTTGGATCGTATCTGGTGATATCTTGATAGAGATGCGGCGCATGTCATGAGTGAGATGCGGCGCATCTGGAGCAGATTAGTCTTGATCTTCTTCATTTCAGTAGACTCTTTACTTTATGCACGTTTTGCTCCATTATTAGTCCAAAATCGCCAAGTTTCACCAAATGCTTGTTTTTACCTGAGAATTACAAAAGTAAACGATTAAGTATCAATCCTCATACATAATATAGTAAAACAAGTCAAATTAATAGGATAAATGATAGTAATAAAATGTACTTATTTGAGTTCATCAAATATCCCCCCACTTGAACTTTACTTGTCCCCAAGTAAACCTTAGATTAAAACTTATGAAAATGTATCCTAAAAGATGTTAGGATTTATTTTTATATTTAAGCATGTATTCGTTCATTTCATAATCACACAACTAAACACTTAACGAATTAGAAGTAAAATAAAATAAGGTGATAAAAGCAAATCTAATCGTTTAACTGTCCAGTCGCGATGAATATTCTATCATAAGCTTGGCAAGTATACACATCTCCACCACTAAAGCCAAGGAATAACAAGTCTAAAGCGGTAAAAAGGGTTTTTAGGCTTAAGGGTTAATTATTCTTATTTACTATCGATCTCAAATTCCAGAAAAGGCGACAAAATCACAAATACATGATCGAATCCACGAACACGATACTTGCAATTGCTCAAATCCTTAACTCGAATAGGCTAAAGATAGGTCCAAACTTCACCAATAATAATATATCAAAAAGGGCGACAAAATCATAAATACATAGCCGAATCCACGACTACGATACTTAAGATTGCTCAAATCCCTAATCTCAATAAATCAAAGGTTTGGTTGGATAAAGAATAATATAGGGTATGGATAACATTTGGGATATAAATTGGTGTAAAAATGAAAAATAAACAAAACAAATAAATTAAAATCCTAAGTGTGGTTAATCACTATCCCAACCATCCCATGAATAAGACTCATATCATCGAATAACTCACGCTTTAACACTTGAAACACACGCTTTAGGTAGACACGAATTATACTCAACAAGATCTTAATCAAAGAATAAACCTTAATTGGCGTTCCCATAACTGCCAATTCCCATTCAATCCATAGATATAATACAACAAATAGTGGCCATATGAACCACTTACATAACTTTACATCGTTGGTTTAAAAACAAACATCCAACTTTTTTTTTTTTTTTTTTTTTTTTTTTTTTTTTTTTTTTTTTTAAACATAGATGTGTAAAATTTCACCACATTACTATAATGATAATTCTGGATAATTTTTCCATACTTTTCATAACTTCAGAAATAACGGTAATAGTGAAAGTAGTAAACACACGAAAAATAAACTCAAAAATATACAATATTTACTTTCACTCCAATTGCATTGTGCAATTTCCCGACCTAACCATAGATAATGAATTACGCACGCGAACACAGGTAATGTAAGGAAACACACTTTGCCTATAGCAATTAACCAACCACGGACTTTAATCTACAGGGTAGGCTAAGGTGTAAGGGTGTAACGAAACATTTTAAACATAGGTGTAAGAAACGAAAGGAATGGCTCTGAGTGTTTTTCTAGGGGTATCTTACTCTAAAAATGAGAGTAACAAAAGGGTTTATACGGGGGTTAACTAACCAGTGTAGTTAGCTAATAACATATAACATATAAAGGCTTTTTGGGTGTAATCCTATAATTTTACCAAGTTAGACAAGTCATTCCAATTATATAAATAATACTCATTATGGTGGTCTCGAATAGTATACAAGCCAAGTTCTAAAGTTTACAAGTCACCGGCACACTCATAGATTTTTGAATTTTGAAAAATCACAATTTTTGAAAATAACGTCATGTGTGCAGTTATGCAACTTAGATCTTAAACAAAAACATGCTAAAAAATTTTTAAGTTTGATATATTAAGCACTTTTTAAGCATAATTTTTGAAAAAGTTTAGGACAAGTAATGCTAAGTGTTCTAATTCTCCAATCCCCCCACTTAAGTTAAACAACGTCCTCGTTGTTTGTATAAAAGGTTAAAAACTGGAAAATAAAAGAATTAGAACAGAAAAACTCCCCTGAGATTTGCTCGGTATGATCCTCCATTAGTATTAAAGCAAAAATCATCTTTCTTGTGGATTAGAACGTTAAAGCTTCATACTTGATGTATCCACAGGAAATCCAGGAAACTATAATACCACCAAAGCTTCAAAACACACCTAAGATAAGAAAGGTTCAAGCTTGCATAATACATTAGTAGTTAGGAAAAATAAAACTTAAAAATTAAAACTGAAAATCATCAGGTCAGTCGATGCGCCGTATCTTATGGGAGAAGATACGCCGTATCGAGCCTGGAATTAATACGGATCAGAATAAAGATGCGCCGCATCCTTAACCAGGGATGCGCCGCATTAAAATAAACTGATAAAAAGTTTTAAAGTCGAAAATAAAAAATGCAGAAAACAAAATAAAATAAGATATGACCATTGCAGGAGATGCGTCGCATCTCAGAATTGAGATGCGCCGTATCCTCGACGGCCTGACTGACTCGACACAGAACAGAATATAAAATAAAAGATAAACATGGGTTGCCTCCCACGAAGCGCTTGTTTTTGTTCGAGTCACGAGCCTGACTCCACCCTTATTTACTGTGTAATAGGGTGTTGTTCCCCCCACTTGGGATCAAGTGCGGATGATAGTAGCAATAAACACGAAAAGAGTGTAAATTTGCTATTAAAGATGGAAGAAATAAATAAAGATCATACCTTGGCAATATATGTACATCTTCCCTATTCTTACCCGGTTTGGTTGATAAATTAGATGACTTGACCACTTCATCTGAAAGAGTAGTGTGTTGAGGAAAAATGAGTTTCCTTTCTTCTTGGTTAGTCTCTTCGGTAGTAAGGCGTCCCTTGACTTCCGCAGAAGATGAGAAAGGGTCTTTAGCAAGTAAAAGTTCGAGTTCCTCAATAATCTTCATAGGGTCGACATCATCATCATCTTCGATCATAGCAATGTTTAAGAGCTCATCACTAAATTCTTCTTCGAGCTCCACCAAATACGGGTTGATCACAGGTGCTTCAATAGGTAGTGTAATAAATTTCATCTCATCATCTTTTTGTTTTGCAACCTGTTTAGGAAAACTAGCAAGATTATTAATAACGGGATCAATAGTATTAAATAAATTTGTACCACTTTTTGTTGTAAGTGACTCCAATTCATCTCGTGAGTCTCCATCTTCAACCAGTGGTCTTTCAGCATCGTCCCGAATTTCATCCTTCATTAAGTAATCCCAGATTTCTTCAAAATCCATCGTTGGGTCAAAATCTGGCTGAGGTATGTCATCATAAACTATGGCGTCAAATGGTTCGAAATCAAAGTTAGAATACTTTTCATCTTCATCCGTTGGATTGTCTAATGGTGGTAATACGATTGCAGAATATTCTTCAACGTACGGTTCCGTATACACATCATCTTGTGCAACCTCCGGAGAAAAAGTACTATCAATAACAATTGCCGGAATTGGTTTCACGGTATATGAATCTTCTTCATCATCATTTGACATATACCAAGTTTGTTGAAACAGCAATTTGTTTCTTTCTTTCCTTGACTTTTCATGCCCTAAAATCAAGTATTCTTCCATAGTGATTTCTTTCGTTTCAATGACTTGTGCACCATTTCTGGCTCTTTTCCAATCATACACCTGATTATTGCTCAAGGCTCTTTCCTATTTAAGCATGATATATTCTTCCATTGTAATATCCGGATCGTCCATCTTCCTGAAATAAAACTTACTCGTGCAAAAGAAGGGTGAAACGATCAAAGTAAAATAAAAGTTGCTGATATCTGCTGTCGATGCGCCGTATCCAAAAAGTTGGATACGCCGTATCTTATAATCGTTAAAATTTTATCAGACTTTATTCAGAAAGTAGATACGCCGCTTAGAAATTCGAATGCGCCGTATCGGTTTTAATAATCAAAAATCGATATTTATTAAAAATTAAATGAGTCGTATTAACAAAAGTTAATGCGCCGTATTCTCGTTACGTTTTAAAATACGAGATTTTTGATTCAGAAAGATGCGCCGTATCGACAGAGATCGATACGCCGTATCTGTTTAATAATTCGCAAACTGTTTTTTAATTAAAATAATAGATACGCCGTATCTACGAAAGCAGATGCGTCGTATGGCGTTAACGTTTAGAAAAATTTTCTTATTAAAAACAGATACGCCGTATCTTGGGGAAAAGATGCGTCGTATCGAATTAATTAAACGCGTTGTATTTTAAAAAAATTGAACGCAATACGCCGTATCTGAGAGATCAGATGCGCCGTATCGTTCGATTTAGCACAGTACAACGATAGCAGAACAGAAAAATACGAAAAAATAAAAGCAAAAATTAAACACACAAACGAAAATAAACACACAAAAATAAAAGAAAACAATTAACACACAATACAACAAATATGCAAAAATAATACAATGATGCAATTAATCTAATAAAAAGAAAAACCTAATTAAAATACTAATCAAATTAACAGATAATAACAATTCACTCCCCGGCAGCGGCGCCAAAAACTTGATGCGCGTGATGTGTCGTTGCGGTTTAGCAGTTTTAATGCCTACTCAAGTTTTAAATTTATATTTAGCCGACTTATCAATAACACACACACTTAACGAGCAGTGTACCCGGTCAGTATGAAGATAATGGTAAGTAGAGTGTCGATCACTAAGAGTGGAACGTATTATCTAGTTATTCTAATCAGTATTTTAATATCCTAACGCGAGGGGGTTTCAGCCTGAGAGACTGGCACGGTTTTGTTTGCAATTAAATAATAAAATAAACAATAGGCACGAATCAGCAAGCAGCACACACGTACACAGATAAATACTCGAGACAATAAGAGGGCTGTCCTTATGATTAAGTAGATTGTCACTTGTTTTATTGATAGCTTTATATGAAGTGTATGTAGTTAACCCTTTCTCGTTGGTCCTAATCTTATCGGCGAGTAAACCCTTAATGATTACTTATGTCTAAAAGTTATTCCTAAGTGATCAATTTAGAAATAACCGTGGGAGCCACATTATGTCCCGCAGTCAAATGCCCGCAAGCCACTAATAAACACAGAGGTTATCAATGCACTAATAAGTAGTAACCAAAGACATCAACATATAAACTTTAATTGATGGGAAAGCAAGTATTAAAGGGAGTGCAATCTTTCGTTGTCACATTACACAAGCCACCAATCCTGATGAATTAAAGTTTGCTAACACAATAAAACAAAACTACTTAATGAATTAAATACATGCAGCACCTTCTTACAGCTCTTGTATCTTTGATTTGGGTGTGTCTTGTGCTGCCTCCTTGACTGAATTCGTCCTAGGGTTCTGCTGGTTCGGTCTTCGAAACTCTGATAATGCACACGAAATTCGTCTGGCCTTGGGGTATTTATAGTTTCTGTCTGAGGGAAGATGCGGCGCATCTATTAAGTAGATGCGGCGCATGTACTTAACTTCGAGTGGGGTCCAAGATTATAATATTCAGGAATATTCGTACACCGCCAGAAGATGCGGCGTAACTCCATGATTAGATGCGGCGCATGTCCTCTTGTATCTTGGATCGTATCTGGTGATAT
Source organism: Artemisia tridentata subsp. tridentata (assembly GCA_021014915.2). Lineage (NCBI taxonomy): Eukaryota > Viridiplantae > Streptophyta > Magnoliopsida > Asterales > Asteraceae > Artemisia > Artemisia tridentata. Next base: position 327,560,395 of record CP139502.1, read on the forward strand.
CTTGATAGAGATGCGGCGCATGTCATGAGTGAGATGCGGCGCATCTGGAGCAGATTAGTCTTGATCTTCTTCATTTCAGTAGACTCTTTACTTTATGCACGTTTTGCTCCATTATTAGTCCAAAATCGCCAAGTTTCACCAAATGCTTGTTTTTACCTGAGAATTACAAAAGTAAACGATTAAGTATCAATCCTCATACATAATATAGTAAAACAAGTCAAATTAATAGGATAAATGATAGTAATAAAATGTACTTATTTGAGTTCATCAAAGTTCCACACTAATGACAAAGAATTGCAAAACTATATATAGATTTTTGGATCTGACGGCGTCACGTTATGGAGTGTGACGCCGTCACCTCGCCGCTTTTAGGGTTCCTGGATGACCATCTTGACGCCGTCCCTCTTTAATTCTCCAAAATCCGTTCTGGCCTATCAAGGCTTGACGCCCTCAGACTTTGAACGTGACGCCGTCCCTCTTTGAATTATAACGTGACGACCTTGATCAAATTAAAGCGTGACGCCGTCAGAATTCCCATGCAATTTTCTCTGGCTTATCATGAGTAAATTTCACATCCATCACTTTTGCCAAGCCATGACGCCGTCCAGGGTTAATTGTGACGCCGTCAAAGGTAACTTTCAGCCGATTTTTGAGACTTTGCCGTTTTCTTCACTTTTATGCTCCAAAAACGTCCAAAATGCCTCCTTTTCCAGATTTCTCCTCAAAAGTACCTAAAATGACAAAAGGAACGATTTAGGGCGATATTTGATCAAATAAAATGACAAAAGGAACGATTTAGGGCGATATTTGATCAAACATAAAATAAACATAAAATAAAACGGGATGGTAGTCCGTATGTTTTTTCTACTTTTCTTTTTCTCATTTTTTTGTATTTTTCTTGATTTTTTTTTTTTTTTTTTTTTTTTTTTTTTTTTTTTGCATACACTTTTGCCCTACCATCCAAAATAATACATCATAGGGGCGTTGCATCCCCTTACACTTGAATTTTTACATAACTTTACAAATAACTATTCTAATGACTCGAATTAAGATAATTGAAAAACTTGGAGTACTTTTAAAATATTTAGCACATATGGGGGTAATAAATGATGTTCATCCCATTACTCCATTACACTAGTACTTTACCCATGAGCCCCAATCGTCCCAAAACAATATGTACAAGGATATGACTCGACTTAGCAACCATGTAATCAACTAGATAATTAACTTGGGTTTAAACAAATGTTGTCACAATAATGCACTAAAAATGAGTGCATACAAGGTAGGCTAAGGCGATTTGGGTGTACATTTTAGTGGGGTGTAACAAATTCTTCCTTTAAGTAAAATGCTTAAAGGTCGAAACGAAAAGATAGGCTCTGAGGGGTGTACTAGGGGTATCGTGTACTAAAAATGAGTACATCGCAAAGGGTGTGGGAGAATTACTTGACCAATGTAGCCAATGTAATTATAACAAAAACACAGGTGTAAAACAGTGGGTTAATCCTAATGCCTCTTATCATGTAGTCAATCCTAACTACACGAATGTAGTCTCACTAGCGGTCTCGGTATGCATCACAAACGCAAGTTCTAGAATCTATAAACTACCGGTACACTCATAAGCACCAACAATGAATGCTTTTTCCTAAAGATCTAAAGGCGAACCTCACATATTTGGGGTGGAAATTTTTGAGTGGTATGGTTTTTTGTGCTAGTCATACAATTCCCTATCCATGAGACGCTCATTAAGATCAAAGTTTCACTCCTAAATGTTGTAAAAAATTTTAAATTTGGCACTAAAATTACCCTAACAGGTATTTATCTCAGTTTTATTACACATCCACTATTAAACAAACAAAAATCAAGCGCAATAGTATTCTCTAAAAATCGTATTTTTACCCCCCCTTACACTTAAGATGAACATTGTCCCCAATGTTCAAATAACAAGATGTAAAAGTATAAAGTAAAAGAATGAAATCAAATACTCCCCTGATTCGCTTGGTGGATAATGAAATAACACGGTTAGATCTTCTTCCAAAGAGAATGTAAAAGCTTCATGACTAATGCATCGCCAAAAGCTTGATCCAAAACATTTCCTTGTCCAAAATAACCTGTTAAACCTGAGAAAACAAACACGAAAACCTGCATAACATCGGCGGGATAAATCTATATATAAGGATATAATGCTTGTGGAATGATAATTTTGCAGATTCCTGGAGATTATAAGTTATAGATTTAATAAAAACTTTTTATGAAAACAAAACTTTCAAAAATTTTCAGAAATTAAACCTGACGCCGTCAGGTTGTAACTCCTGACGCCGTCAGAAACAATCTGACAGAATTCTCATGTTACGTTTCCGGAAAATTTTTGGAAAAACCTATACCTTACTTCCTGGAATTCCTGCAAAACATCATTATGACTCGATACAAGCATTTGACTCAAACAAATACTAATATGCATGCTAATTTATTATTATTACGATTCATGTTCATTTGTGTTCTAATAAACCGATTTGGATTTCCCTTACACTTAACTTTTGCAAAATACCTTTATATGTAGTTAAGACGAAGTTAAAAACAACATAAAGCATTTTCACAAATTACTTTTGAACATGAATCAATAATAATAAAATTTAAACATACACACGGAAACAAATAAAATCAAACAAACAATTAAATAAACACACAAAGCAAATAAAGCTTGGGTTGCCTCCCAAGAAGCGCTTTTCTTTATTAACGAGTCTTGTAGCTAGACTCAGAGTCCCGTGTTCTACGTTTTTCCGTTTTGCTTCTCAATTGCCCCTCTAATCATCCTAACAACCCCCATATCAATTTTGTATTTAGGTCCAAGGTTTAAGCAATCTTTATAATAAAGGCTTCTCTTATTCCAAACATAGTCCATGCCTTTTTCTTTATCCTCTTCATTGATGTCCTCAATCGCACCAATGTTGTCCATGTCAAATCGAGGCACAAAACGAAATTCATTTACCTGATAAGGCATCCTATATGTGATCCTATCCATGTGATTAGAAAACTGAACCGTGCCTTTCAAACGATCATACCTTAAGTTGGATGCTTCAATAAATGGCTTACCTAACACCACGCGAGATAGGCGGCAGTCAACAATACTTGCCAAATCTTCTAAGATCATGAAGTTGGTGACAAAGGTAAAATTCCCAACAAGGATATGCATATCCTTAATCCTTCCAACGAAGTTGCAAACTCCGCCTGGACACTTGGGGTCCATCCTAGGCTCAAGTGGTGTGTTTATGATCTGGCTATAAAGGCCTGAGGACATAACGTTGATTGGGGATTCACAGTCAATGTAAGCATGCTCAACGTATTGGTTCCCAATCATACATGGTATCTTCACATTCCCGGGATCACCCCTCTTAATCTTTGGGTTAATTCTAACAAAAGGTGGTCGAGGGTTATCAACTAGGTTGTTATAGTAAGCAATCTCCTCCTTAGTGGGGTATTCATTGAAACAATCATCCAACCTAGGATCTACCTTCACTTCATCAATTTTCTCAATCAACTTATCAACCGTAAGATTATTACGTTCTAAGTAATTATCTGAGTATATGGCGGTCCCTAAGTTGTTCAAGACATAATCAAGCTCTATATCAATCATTCTACTGAGCTCCCTGAGCTCACTAATCTCATTCTCAAGTTGGCTACGCAACAAAGCCACTTCGCCAGGTGTAAGGGGTAGATTCGCGTTTTCCATAATGGCAAACTGAATAGTCAATGAAAATCTGTTACGAACAAAAGCACAAAGAAAATAGATAGACTAAAGAAAACCTAGAAAAATAAAATAAAAATCTCACTAGAAAGGAATCTAGTGAGTAGACCTATAAAATAAAAATTCAACCTAAACAATAACTATTCCCCGGCAGCGGCGCCAAAAGCTTGATGCGTGGTTTTGCAACCTTACAACAGGTTTTACCTCTCGAGGGATCTCAAGAGGCTTACAACCCCACCAGGCAGTGTACCTGACCGATGTAGTATAGTGTAGTGGTAAGTACGGGGGATTGATCGTTCTCCACAGGGAATAGTGTTCGTTAGGTATGAAAAATTACTCTAATAGGTCTAAGGGTGAGAGAAGATTCTTTTTTTATGTTTTTATATTTTTTATGAAAGCAAGTAAAATCTCGGGTTTGAAAGAGTGGGCGGAATTAGTTGCTAGTCAACTAACCCAAATTACTACGAATGCAAATAAAATAAAATAACAAAATTGAAAATGTTGGTGAAAACTTATGTGGAGGGAAATGTGTTTACTTAGATTTCCTTACTCCCTAACTATCTTTTACCGGTTGATTAGTGTTTATTAGTTGCGTGGATGACGGGTGTATTCCTTAATACCATTCGTGGGGTGGCGTACGTACTTCCCCAACTCTACAAGCTCCTACTTCACTCCTATGTCGAGCCGGCTAGGAAGCTCCTAACATGGGATCACTAGAATTTGCTTGTGCATTAAATACAACCATAAAAACCTTTAGTACGCATTGGTTCATGTTTCTTAAGACGTTCAAGCAAGTTACCGAATAGGAAGTTAGCCAGTTTTCTTAAGCCTAACATAGATAAACAATCATCCAATACAACTAATAACACACTAATAACCAATAATCAATAGCTAGGTTTCATTAGATCTAAGCAAACACAAGATAAATCTAGCCTAACATGTTAAACAAAAGACAAGAATAAGATAGAATCAAACAACACATAGACATATTGAATGATTAATTGATAACTTATCTTCAATGTAACATGGAAGATCTCAAGGCAAAAAGCCTTGAAAGAGCTGCCAAATTCGTCCTAGGGTTTTCACACACAAAGTTCCCCAATAAGTTCCACACTAATGACAAAGAATTGCAAAACTATATATAGATTTTTGGATCTGACGGCGTCACGTTATGGAGTGTGACGCCGTCACCTCGCCGCTTTTAGGGTTCCCGGATGACCATCTTGACGCCGTCCCTCTTTAATTCTCCAAAATCCGTTCTGGCCTATCAAGGCTTGACGCCCTCAGACTTTGAATGTGACGCCGTCCCTCTTTGAATTATAACGTGACGACCTTGATCAAATTAAAGCGTGACGCCGTCAGAATTCCCATGCAATTTTCTCTGGCTTATCATGAGTAAATTTCACATCCACCACTTTTGCCAAGCCATGACGCCGTCCAGGGTTAATTGTGACGCCGTCAAAGGTAACTTTCAGCCGATTTTTGAGACTTTGCCGTTTTCTTCACTTTTATGCTCCAAAAACGTCCAAAATGCCTCCTTTTCCAGATTTCTCCTCAAAAGTACCTAAAATGACAAAAGGAACGATTTAGGGCGATATTTGATCAAATAAATACGATTTAGGGCTTAAATGACCCCTTAAAAGCGGTACACTTTTCGCTTCATCACTAAACACTAAAGATTACCTCACCAAGTTTGACCCAAAGTCTTACGAAGGTGTCTTCCTAGGATACTCCCAAAATAGTAAAGCTTACATTGTCCTAAATAAGGAAACAATGAAAGTCGAAGAGTCACTCAACGTGACATTCGACGAAAGCCCTCCTCCAACTAAAACATCACCCTTGGTGGATGATGACTTAGATGAGGAACAAGCCATTGAGGTTAATGGCAAGAGAACCTTAGATGATGACATTGAGGATTAAATAGTTGAAGTTGACGAAGTTGTCAATGTTAAGGAATCCAAGAACCATCCTATTGAAAATGTCATAGGAAACCTAAACCAAAGAACCCTTAGGTCACAAGCTCAAAACAAAAGTAATTTCTTTTGTTTTATATCTACTGTAGAACCTAAGAATGTTGGTGAAGCGATTAAGGATGAAAGTTGGACACTTGCTATGCAAGAAGAACTTAATCAATTCACCGCCAACCAAGTTTAGGAGTTGGTACCTCCTTCTAGGAATCAAACCATCATAGGAACTAAGTGGGTGTTTAGGAATAAACTCGACGAAAATGGTGTCGTGACTAGGAATAAGGCAAGGTTGGTAGCACAAGGCTATAACCAACAAGAAGGAATAGATTATGATGAAACCTATGCACCTGTAGCTAGATTAGAATATATTAGAATACTCCTTGCCTATGCGTGTGCCTTAGACTTTAAATTGTACCAAATGGACGTGAAAAGTGCATTCCTTAATGGTTATATCAACGAGGAGGTATATGTTGCTCAACCTCCGGGATTCGTTGAATTCAAATATCCGAATCATGTTTATAAACTCAAGAAAGCACTCTATGGTCTTAAGCAAGCTCCCAAAGCTTGGTATGATAGACTGAAAGCATTCTTGATTGAACATGAATATACCATGGGAGTGGTAGACAACACGCTTTTCACAAAGAAACGAGATTCACATCTCATCATTGTTCAAATATATGTTGATGACATTATATTTGGCTCAACTTATCCCGAACTGTGCAATGATTTCTCTAAAATCATGCATGACGAGTTTGAGATGAGCATGATGGGCGAATTAAATTTCTTCCTTGGTCTACAAATTAAGCAAATGGAAGATGGTATCTTCTTTAATCAATCTAAGTATAGTAAGGAAATGCTTAAGAAGTTTAGTTTAGAAGAGTCTAAGCCCATGAAAACTCCCATGTCCACGAAAATAAAACTCACGAAGGATGAAGAAGGTGAGTCCGTGGATAACACTAAGTATAGAGGTATGATAGGTAGTTTACTATACCTCACGGCAAGTAGGCCCGACATCATGTTTAGTGTCTGCCTTTGTGCTCGCTTCCAAGAGGATCCCAAAACCTCTCACCTTGAAGCGGTTAAGCGTATCTTCCGATACATTAAAGGCACTATACACTTGGGATTATTTTATCCCAAGGGGACCGGTATAGAAACTGTTGTCTATGCCGACTCTGATCATGCGGGAGATTACGTGGATCGAAAAAGCACGAGTGGCGTTTGTACCTTCATGGGTTGTTGTCTAACTTCTTGGTTCTCCAAGAAACAAACGGCTCTTGCTATCTCCACTACCGAAGCCGAGTACGTAAGCGCCGGAAAGGCATGTCAGCAAGCACTATGGATGAAACAAGCCCTTAACGATTATAGCATATACTTAGATGATTTTCCCATTATGTGCGACAATAAAGGTGCTATTGACTTGAGCAAAAACCCTGTCCAACACTCCCGTACTAAACACATTGAAATTCGCCACCACTTCCTTCGCGATAATGTTCAGAAAGGAAACATTTCCATTGAGAAAGTTCCTTCTCAAGACAACATCGCTGACATACTAACCAAACCTCTCAAACGAGAATCCTTTAACTACCTCCGTCTAGGTCTAGGAATGATGGAACATATTCCATAAATTTCATGACTCTTGAGGTCATCCCGTGTATCTCGTCTAGTCAAGTTTAGGAACCCCTAGTCATAAGAATTTGTTAGGTACAAATTCTTTCCTTGTGTCATAAGATCTCACTAAAACAGCGAGACTTATTCGTCAAAAATCAAAATGGGACAGAAAACAGTCCCAGCAGATCACGGCTCCACTAAATGTGGCACGGCACCGTTAAATTTAATGGTACCGTGGAACCGTGCATCTGGAACATTTCATATTTCAGTCCCCTTTTCCCACATTACTCATTCAAAACCCTCACAACCTCAGCAATTGCTGTCATAACCTAACTTCACAACCCAAAACTCAATTACCCCTCTTCAAGATCATATTCAAGACATTGATTTCAAGATCCTCAATCATTTTACCCCTTTTCAACATAATTTGTAAGTTTTCTCATTCTAATTTATTTCTAATTTTGAGTCTAGGGTTTGTTCATTGATGAAAATTGAATTGGGGATTTTCACCTTTTTCTAGGAATGTTTCAAAATTAGAAGTCATCAACACTAAAACTCCCCAATTCCATCAATTTTGAAATTTCACAAAATTAGGATCATGAAATTATTCTTTTTCATGCATTGTTGATGCAAACTAAAAACACTTTTTCATGCATTCATGATCTCACAAATATTATTCGAATTACATAATCAATATGTACTCTTCGACATATTTGTTTGAGCTAAAGTGAAATCAGGAGTGTTTGGGTAATCTCATTATTTTTCCTTTGAGTCGAGATTACCGCACCTCCACATAGTCTGCATATAGGCACACACTAGGCACGTGTTGTATGTAACTGATTTTTATTCTAAATTTTTATTTTCTTATAGGATACAAAAATGTCTCATAAATATGATTTTGATCATTTCCTAACTGATACCTATACACCCGAAATCTCACGTGAACCCACTACACCCGGTAACCACATTCGTTCCTATGTCAATCTTGAAACCCGTCGGTTTCATGAAGGCCGTGTCGTTGATCCATCCCTAGTTTACCACCGGGACATCAACACTTCCTTTAGAGCTATAGGATTCGATTGTCTACTCCACATTAACGAGTACATTTGTCCTCGCTTTGTGTTGGAGTTCTTCCGACAAGTTGAACTCGTACGTAACGAGGATCAATCCTTGTCACTTTGGTTTTGGGTCAAAAACTTCAAATACGTTCTAACTCTTAAGCAATTTGCTCAAATCCTTAGTATACCCAATCATGGGCAATGTGCCTATACTAAAGATTGGTGTCTTGAGTCTCTCTTTCACTATCGTGAGGAGAATAGTCCGTACTGTTCGCACATGCCCTCTCCAACAGAACTAACCAAAATCATCAGTACTCACCCTCACCCACATCCAACGAAAATTCGTTTGGAAGAAGTGCGTCATGAACTACTTTCTTGGGCAGTCATCCTGCGAGAAAATGTTCTAAGTCTCACAGGAAATCGTGAGCAACTCCCGGCGTGTTGTGCTCATATGATTTACTGTCTCTTAACCCAACAACCTTGCAATCTTGCTTACTTCTTCGCTAAGCGAATTGTACATCTCAATGGTAACAAGAATAAATTGATACCTTATGGGATGTTCCTAACCCGTCTCTATCATCACCTCATAACCTTTCACCCTTACCTTCATGGTCCTCAATACTCCCTATTCACACCTGTCATGAAACCCATAACCGAGTCATATGTCTCAACCATCCTCACTTCCGAACTCACCACCCACTATGCACCCTTTGATGATCCTATTCATGAGAATGAGACAAATACTCAAGACGAGAGTGTGACAAGAAGGGGGAATGCTCAAGTCATAAGTAGTTAGGAAGAGATTTATATCTCTCATTAGGGTTTATTACTAATAGATAATATTAGGAATTAATGCCCAAATTATCTTGCATGCTTACATAAATGTTCTATTTGACATTTGGATGATACCTTATCTTGTTCTTTATGCTTGCATGCTTATGATTCTTTAAGTATAATGCATGATCATCTTTATGTGCTAGATGTAGCATTGTATGGATATATTAGGAAAATGAGTACCTAGTGAGTTGAGGCACTCTCATTTCCAGGAATTAGTTCCCCTAGAAAATTCCCCCTAGCTGCCTAAAACTAGCCTGCAAGGAAAAGTTCGTGCCAACAGTGTCACGGCACCACTAAATAGGGACGGCACCGTTAAATTTAACGGTACCGTAGGGTATTTAACGGAGCCGTGACCCTGTATAACGGATTTTTCCTAATGCTCCTATTTCCCTATCACCCTAACCTCAAACCTGCAAGCCTTGCACCCTCACATTCACCCTAGGATTCCCCTCCTACACCATAGGATCAACTTTAATTCAAATTTCACCCAACTTGCCTATATAAGGCCTCACCCTTGCAAGCTTATCTTGCACTTCACCTTCAACCTCCCATCACACAAACACCATGTCCTCCATACATGGTTCAACCTCTCAAATCTCCAAGAAACCTAGGATAACCGTAAAACCACCCTCAAAACCACTCTTTGTGGATCTCACAAGAGATGATGAAGCTATGACACCACCTTCCCAAGCCACTCCATACTCACCATCACCACCTTATGCACCATCTAAAACATCATCTACCTACACGACATCTTCATCATCCTATTACACCACATCATCAATGGAATACACACCATCTCCCTTCACCCCATTGGACAATGCCATGCCAATTTCACCTCCAACAACCCTACCACAATCACCATCTCCTATCATGGCACAACCTTAGTGTGTAGTTCAAATAGGAGGGTTGCCTAATCCGCTAGAAGTTGAGGCATACACATTAGGGATCTGTGGAAATGCTTTCTTAGGTGTTTCATCTACTTTGTACATGCCAGGAGCAATCACAAATTTCCTTTTTCAAGTACTTTCAGTTTTTCTTTCAATTCAATGATGATGTGTTTATGATCTTGATTTTTTGACTCCAAAATTCTGTTTAAACGAACAGTTTCATTTCTGTTGTGGCAAACTTCATCTATTTCTTTTTCATATTGAAAGATTTTATGTCTTAAAACATCATTTTTGTTATCTTTTTGAAATTCGGAAGCATGACTGTTTTGAAATGACAAAGATGCTTTTAGCTTTTGAAAGTTTAACTCAAATTCAGCACTTTGAGTCTGACACCATTCCAACCGTTTGTTTAGTGTGAAAATTTCTTTTGCACATTTGGTTTTCACATCATCATTGATTTGTCTCAGTCTCTCATTTTCTTTAATCAAATTATCAATCTCTAGGTGCAACATTGCAACATCAACAGAATGATCATTAACAAGCATTGCATGAAATGACAGAAAAATGGAATTCATAATCACAGAGATCACATTAGAACATAAAACACTTTCCAAAAGTCGATCGACATCTTTTTCCAAAGCTTTCTATTGACACTTTTGTTTTTCAATCTTGTTATCTTTTTCTTTGAAATTACTCATCATTGATGCAACTTCTGTTTGAAGTTCCTGTTCCCACTGTGTGGCACAAAGTCGCAAGTGTTTGAAATGTGGCAAAAATTGCTTTTGGAAAATTTCTCTCTTTTCTTTCTCAGCGGGAGAGAGAAAAGTAGAGATTTTGATTTCAGAATTATATTCAATTACGTCTTCCAAAAGTTTGATGTCATCCATGAATGTTTTAAAGTATCTTAGGATACGACATTGTTTTGGCATTTTTGCATTTTCACCTTGGTTTGGTAAAGGTCCATTGACCTGTGCGACAGTGGTTACTGGACCAGCTTCAGAAGAGACATTTATCTCATTTAATGACAATGTTTGTTCTTGTTTCTCTTTTTGAGGTACAAAAGTTTCACTAATATGAGGTGCTTTTGAATAATCATATAGTTTGTTAAAATAGACATCACTCAATTTGGATCGACTCTCGTCCTCGTGTTTCATTTCTTCTTCATTATTGTACACAACAACATGCATGTATGATTCATCAAACAAGTATTCTGCACTGTACAACTTAGGATTTTCCCTGAGTGCCTTGTTTAAAAAACGTGGTTGATCACATCCAATTGCAAAGCCATATCCTTGAGGATTTGGTTTGACAGTTAGTTTTTGAATTTTGGTTACAGATTCACCTGTTTTATAAACAACGTTTTGAAATTCTTTAAGCTTGGATTCCAACGTAACAATTTCCTTAAGATATGAGTCAATACGTTTCCTTGTAGTTTATTTTTCTGCAAGAAGATCATTTTGACAGGTTAAAAGCTCTGTTTTAGTTTTGGAAAACTCAGAGTTTAATGTGTCAAGTTGTTTTTGAAATTCAAATTGCTCTTGTTCTTTTTGAGAAATCAAATCATTTTTAGAAACGGTTAACTCATGAACTTGATGTTCTAAATCTTTTACCTGCACGTATGATTGTTGGAATGCAACCTCAAAGCTTTTCTCACGTTTTTCTTGATTTTCATAATTTGAAAGTTGCATTTTGTAGCACTCAAGATCCTTTGTTAATAGTGCAAGTTTTTCTTTTAAGTTCCGATTAATATCATTGCATTTATCAATTTGTGACTTTTGAGCATCTAATTGTGTTTGGGTGGTCAACAGCAAGGTCATAAACTCTGGATCTTGATCATGCATAAGATCATTTTGTTCAACGTGATCATGATTGTCATCTTCAAAATGATCATCAAATGAAATAACGGTGTTATCATCATCAAATGTAACAACGGTGTTTATTTGATCATCGTCTTGAGATAAGAATGATGAGTCATTTTGAACAACATTTTCTTGTGCAGATGAAGATGCAGAAGGTGATGCAATTTCATTAATAAGACATTCAGATTCAAGTACCTGAGATAGGCCGTCGGTATCATAGACCGGGCCTGTCTCACTCATATTCATCTCCTGCATGTTGGCCATTAACATAACTGCTGCATTTGCTTCCAGATCCTCCATTTCGTCATCTGAGTATGCATTAGCCATAAAACTTTGCTCCTTCGCAGTCAACATTCCACTAGCTTTTTCATCTTTCAGTGCCATGAGAAGAGCTTCCTTATGATATGCACTTCCCATTGTCTGAGGCTTGGAGCATGCATTAGCCATGTGTCCAGTCCCACCACAATTATAGCAAGTAATTGACCTATTTGCAATCCCTCTCTGTTCAGTTCCAGCAATCTGAGTCCTCCTTTGTGCATTTCCCATGTTGTTTCTACTGCCCCCTGTTGTGTTAAAACTCTGTCCTCCAGAATTGAACCTTTGACCACTCGAATTCCCCATGTAGTTTCCTGAACCAAATCTCCCTGAAGACCTATTCTGAATTTCAACCCTTCCATCATTAACTACTGCCTGATTCCTCGTGTTTGATGAAGATCTGAGACGGTTGTTAGATTTGTTTGAGAACTTGCTAAAAGCCCTTGCTATCAAAGCAAACCCTTTATTTAGTGAGTTAAAAGCATCATCTTCTTCATCATAGTCAACGTTGGAATACATCATTGAATCAGTATTGTTATATGAGACCAGTTGATTATCAGAAAATTGAGATGGTGCTTCATATGGGACAAGTTGGTTTGAAGGTTGTGAGGGATAACTTGATTGATGTGGTGACTGAACAAAGTCTTGATTTGGTGGTGCAAAGTGAGACTGAGCAATTAGAGCAAGTGAGTTTGAAGTGGGTGCTGGTGAATATCCTCCACATGCTGCTATGTCCTTGTCAACTTCAGATTGGTGTTGTTTTAGGTAATCATATAATAACCCATAAGAAATGTCGTTTATCTTTTTGGCTTGTCGAACAAACGTCACATACTTTTGCCAATCTGGTCCGAGACATCCCAGAAACTTAGAGTTCACATATAACACCCCAACCCGACAAGGGTAAAGATATCACAATGATGGTTTCATATCAGATCAAACAAAGCATACATCTATAGCAATACAAGAATACTCAAAGGTTACAAATGTAATACAGATACTATAAGGTTACAAATGAACTTCCACTAATACTAATTCCGAAATAATAATAACTTCTAATCACTTCTAAATCCAGAATAGCTATCAGTCTTCTAAGTCCAAAGGTACTCTCCACCCATTCCCAGCTCTTTACTAAAAACCTGCAGCAGGAAAAGAAATGCGGCTGAGCTACGAGAGCTCAGTGAACAGATATAACGATAACAAACAGTAATAGAGAATAATACAGAATAACAGAAACAATGGTCAAACAGATGTAATATGGATCACGGAATAAGTCAATGAATAAACATAAAGGGAAAAGAGAAAGGGATAGTAATCCACCACGAGCCCAGAAACAGATCATATCATATCGTAACCACAAATCTTCAAATCATATAGAGGGGAGACCTCTCAGATAATCAGATAATATGAGGGGTGTCCTCATTCTTCAAATGGAGTAGCTAGCTCCCAGAAATTGTGAAAGGCATGTATAGCACACAGTACCAATCACCAGAACAGAAATCATATCATATATATAGTTAAATCCACTAAACAGAACAGAACCTAGGATTGCAATCCATACGCCCCCCAGAACATATATAATCCATAATCAAAATAATGCGCATATTATAATCAGAATGGGGATGGTGTGAGGAATCACTCACCCACACATGAGTCATGCCAATGGTGCATCAATGACATGGCCAGGTTACCTTCCTGGCTAGGGAAAACAGAAATGGCTCGGGTATCAAACTAAGAGTCAAGTATCATATCAAATCAGAGTGTCACATCAAAAGGTCCATATATCAAATGGTACATAACAGATGGTTCATAACAAATATCTCAGAAGTAATATCAAAGGTCCAAATCAGAGTTTATCAGATCGAGGTTCATATTCAATAATCAATACATGGTTCAGATCAAAAGTCCGTTTCAGAAGTTTCTATCAAAAGTCCATTTTAACAATCCTTTAATTCTTGATTTTCATAAAACGATCCTTTAAAGTAGTTTTCATAAAAATAGTCCTTCAAAACGGTTTTTCATAAAGCTAGTCTTCAAAATATAGTGTTCATAAAAGTTAGTAACCTTTCATATAAAAGTAGTTTCGCATCATTTAAAACATCTTTTTAAATCGGTTTTCCTCAAATCATTTCCATGGTATAATTAAAAAGGTTTTCATAACATAGATTCATAACAGAGGTCATATCAAATGGGATCAACAGAGAAGGTTCAAGCAAAGGGAATCATAGCAATGGCATCAGTTCAGAAATTAACGGATCAGAAAATGGAAGAGATCATGAGAAACCTTATAAGGAAGGTCAGAATATCTGTACCTTATACCGCAAACGAAAACACAACAGAAATACCAAGGTCGGAAGCAAACTCCATCTTCATCGGATCTCTCGGATGAAGAATCGACCAAAGAAAATCACCCCGATCGAACCAAGCCTCCAACAAACCAAACCCTATTTTTCCCAGCTACTCTTGATGATGGAGAACCCTAGAAAAATGCTATATCTCCTTTAGAAAATCGTATGAATTTGTGGGAGAGTTTTTGTGTGTGTTTTGAATATTCGGTTTTTAGTTTTGGAAACAAATAAGAAGGAAATCAAATAAATGGGATGGAGGCCGACTATGGAGGGGGGGAGGCTATAAACTCGATTTCCTTATTGACCAATTTAATTGGTTTGATTTTGTATTGATTTCATATTTATTTTGTAATTTAAATAAGGTTTAATGTATTTTAAATGCATAATAATTAAATAAAGTATGCATAATTGTATTTGTGTATAATCATAATTTATTTGGACATATAACAATGTTAAAATGTTGCCTCAAAATTATTTTACTTCATATGTAACTCATTACCAGAAGTTTGGAATTTATTTGGTGCTTTACATATGTTTTATTTAGATTTTAAAGTTTCAGGGGCAATTTGGTCATTTTACATGTTTCAGATTTTAGGGTTTTACAACTCTTCCCCTCTAACAAAAAATTTCGCCCTCGAAATTTGGAGTCGCAAGGTTAGACAACGTCGTAGCAAATCGTAAAAGGTCGTGACGAACATCCTCACGTCCGTGGAGGCTCTTCCAAAAGGATCTTCATACAATTGGTTTCTCATGACTCGAATTAAAATAAGGTGGGTTCAGATTCCTCAGAGAGAGACAATATAAGTTGATTTCTGATCAAAGGTCCATGCAACATAAAATGGACAATAGGTGAATCTTCAGGAAGCTCATATGGAATACGAACAAGAGTTCAAATCAAATTGACTGCATCAACAGTAGAGGGTTCCAAAGGGAGTTCAAGATTTATAACTGAGGTCAACAGAATGAAACACGAGAGTCCAAAATCATCCCGATATTAAATGAACGAAAACAGAGTATACGCATAGGTAAAATGAACCTAAAGTCTCACTAATCACGGATAACCAATGGAGATCAGATTCTAAACTTCTTAGGTACTCCCCCAAGACATCCTATGGCCACAATGAGTGCATGTTATATGGTGTAAGTATTATCACGTTGATCAGGCGTCATAATACTAGCACCACATAAATATGCCTTCATGATGATCATACTTTATCTCAAGTCGTATTCAAAACCACCTATCTTAATCCACCTAGTACTTCTACAGTCTCAGAGGTCATCAAAATCAACCACCATAACTAAGAGAAGAACGAACTACTCGAAAAAAGTTAACGGAAATCTCAGAATGTCCATCAGAATTTGGTACATCATTAAAAGCATCAGATCATCCATCATTCGTCAAATTTCACATAACAAAACCATCGTCCACCATACGCAGAATGAACACCGAGCGGAATTAATAATAGGGAACATAACTCATTCAGGGAATCCTATCTTAAGTAACGGAAATTTGAGTAGGTCAAGAGGAAATGAATTACGTCATCCATAGCTTCATTCTTCACCAAAATCAACTCTTCCCAAACACAAACGTTCACTTCAGAATTATCGTCCATTCAAATACACGATCTTAAACTTCTTCCAAGTCCATGCAGTCTATCGTATGATCATAGAGTGGAAAAGAAATATCAACTCGAGTCTGGTCCCTCAAGCCTTCGGCCCTTCTCCTTGGAACTGTGGTGTAGTAACGTGAATCTCCGGTATGGTCACTGTGCATTCTTCCGTTCGCTAGTCTGCTTCTGCTCTCAATTCCTCTTAGTACAACTAAGACGAATAGAGAAGCAAGACTGCGTGTCTTCGACAGGTCTTCAGCACAGTTCAGAATTCGCCATCTCAAACTGCCGTCATCGCCGGATGCATGGTAGTGTTGTCTGCTACAATCTCTAGGTGCCAATCAAGTATGTTTCCTCCAGAATAAGGGTCCTTTTACAAGATGATTTACATGCTCCTCTTTGTGCATAAAACTGAAATACTTCCCGGAGGTTACTCTCAATTTGTCATCTCCCTTCTTAGAAGTTCTTGTGGTTGCTTCTTCAGTCCTTCACTCATCCACAGAGGTCGTCTGGCACAGAGTTTACAAAGATAGAATCAATCATCGATACGCTGAATTGAAAGGTGGTCATGGTAGTGATACGATAAGGTTTACGATAGTCAATACTCCAAAGTTTTCTCTTTCTTCTTCACAAGCTAACAGGGTATTCAAAATGAAACACTGAGGTGAACAAAATCATATTCCATCATCTTATCCAATTTCTCAACTTCTATGGCATCATGGTTCGTCAACCGGGATTGGTTCAAATTTTCATTCTACTTCTCAACCGGAAAGGAAACCCAAGAGTTCCATCATAGAACACCAGAAAATTTGCACAACAAACTTCCAATGCTAAACTTTTCTAAGAATGGATAATAGGTGTCAGGAGGCAATCAACAATCAAATGAAATCGAGATAGAAGTTTCCATAGCATGTTAGGCTTAACAGATTTGAGCGGTTAAAGGTTATCATAACGAAAGTGGGATGAAGCATATTACTAAAGGTCACAAATTAGATACAGTAGTCCCTGGCAGCGTATGAGGGCCAGCCAATCCATATCTTAAAGACCACAGAATTGAATATATCAAAGCAAACGGATTCGTAGGATGAGTACGGTCGCCAAGCCAGACGGATAGTTCATATCTCAGGGTTAAGTACATGGTTCATCAAAGTGTGGAAATAGATAAATGAACAATTCAAGGTGTTGGAGTCTTGATTAGTTATTTAGCATAAGTGGCAGGTAGGTTGTGAGTCATCGGTAATACGAACATCGTATGACTGTAAAAAGTGAGGCATATAGAATATCAGTAATCAGCATCATCATGCTCAGTTAATAATTTCACATCGAGACAAAATTATCGTCGCAGTCCATGGCTAATAATCACCAGAGTCCTCATAGGAGTAGTAATGGACTTTGCAAGGACAGAGTAATGTCAGATGATACATTAATATCCAGCACGGGTAATAGAACCCACAGAATGTGTCAAACACATTAAGGTCAAATGACCTTCGGAATGGTTGGAGAGGTATCAACTGCTTATCAAATAGGTCGGAAGTGAAGAACAAAAATCAGGTGGTGATGGCAAAAGTTTAACAATCAGAAATCATGGTAGGGAGTTCAAAATGGTTTCAAACACCGAAGGTGAACATAGGAGGGTAATCGTCAATGATCAATCAACCTATCCTTTATCAGAATACAAATCAAAGCTAACTATTCAATGAAAACATATCGGCAACGCAAGTCTTATCGTTCAAAAGTGAGAGGAAAGCATCCTTATACTCATGGGAATAGAGATGTTTAAGACGAACTCAGATAGGGTCAGAAGATTCATAGATTATCAAAAGCATATAACAGAATGCATCCAGTAAGTCATCGTCATAGAGATTCTCAGAATACCCGAAAAGACATCAAAATGATTTACAAAAGAATCAGAGGTCGGAGTCGGAATCTTAGGTGGTGCAAAGCGTGAGCTTAACAAGCAGGGCATAAATTAGAGTGATGCGGAAGCAATGCTATTTAAACAAAAGCCTTATAGTCTACCCATTCCTCACTGGTCAAAACTTAAGTTCCTATAGGGAAATCCTAAAGCAATTCTTAAAGGTTATCTTATGAGCGCATACAGTGGAAACTTAGTGGTCTAACTTACACAGGTCAAGGGTAATGTGTTACGAGTCGCAGCCTGTCGCTCTGATACCATAAATTGTAACACCCAACCCGACAAGGGTAAAGATATCACAATGATGGTTTCATATCAGATCAAACAAAGCATACATCTATAGCAATACAAGAATACTCAAAGGTTACAAATGTAATACAGATACTATAAGGTTACAAATGAACTTCCACTAATACTAATTCCGAAATAATAATAACTTCTAATCACTTCTAAATCCAGAATAGCTATCAGTCTTCTAAGTCCAAAGGTACTCTCCACCCATTCCCAGCTCTTCACTAAAAACCTGCCGCAGGAAAAGAAATGCGGCTGAGCTACGAGAGCTCAGTGAACAGATATAACGATAACAAACAGTAATAGAGAATAATACAGAATAACAGAAACAATGGTCAAACAGATGTAATATGGATCACGGAATAAGTCAATGAATAAACATAAAGGGAAAAGAGAAAGGGATAGTAATCCACCACGAGCCCAGAAACAGATCATATCATATCGTAACCACAAATCTTCAAATCATATAGAGGGGAGACCTCTCAGATAATCAGATAATATGAGGGGTGTCCTCATTCTTCAAATGGAGTAGCTAGCTCCCAGAAATTGTGAAAGGCATGAATAGCACACAGTACCAATCACCAGAACAGAAATCATATCATATATATAGTTAAATCCACTAAACAGAACAGAACCTAGGATTGCAATCCATACGCCCCCCAGAACATATATAATCCATAATCAAAATAATGCGCATATTATAATCAGAATGGGGATGGTGTGAGGAATCACTCACCCACACATGAGTCATGCCAATGGTGCATCAATGACATGGCCAGGTTACCTTCCTGGCTAGGGAAAACAGAAATGGCTCGGGTATCAAACTAAGAGTCAAGTATCATATCAAATCAGAGTGTCACATCAAAAGGTCCATATATCAAATGGTACATAACAGATGGTTCATAACAAATATCTCAGAAGTAATATCAAAGGTCCAAATCAGAGTTTATCAGATCGAGGTTCATATTCAATAATCAATACATGGTTCAGATCAAAAGTCCGTTTCAGAAGTTTCTATCAAAAGTCCATTTTAACAATCCTTTAATTCTTGATTTTCATAAAACGATCCTTTAAAGTAGTTTTCATAAAAATAGTCCTTCAAAACGGTTTTTCATAAAGCTAGTCTTCAAAATATAGTGTTCATAAAAGTTAGTAACCTTTCATATAAAAGTAGTTTCGCATCATTTAAAACATCTTTTTTAAATCGGTTTTCCTCAAATCATTTCCATGGTATAATTAAAAAGGTTTTCATAACATAGATTCATAACAGAGGTCATATCAAATGGGATCAACAGAGAAGGTTCAAGCAAAGGGAATCATAGCAATGGCATCAGTTCAGAAATTAACGGATCAGAAAATGGAAGAGATCATGAGAAACCTTATAAGGAAGGTCAGAATATCTGTACCTTATACCGCAAACGAAAACACAACAGAAATACCAAGGTCGGAAGCAAACTCCATCTTCATCGGATCTCTCGGATGAAGAATCGACCAAAGAAAATCACCCCGATCGAACCAAGCCTCCAACAAACCAAACCCTATTTTTCCCAGCTACTCTTGATGATGGAGAACCCTAGAAAAATGCTATATCTCCTTTAGAAAATCGTATGAATTTGTGGGAGAGTTTTTGTGTGTGTTTTGAATATTCGGTTTTTAGTTTTGGAAACAAATAAGAAGGAAATCAAATAAATGGGATGGAGGCCGACTATGGAGGGGGGGAGGCTATAAACTCGGTTTCCTTATTGACCAATTTAATTGGTTTGATTTTGTATTGATTTCATATTTATTTTGTAATTTAAATAAGGTTTAATGTATTTTAAACGCATAATAATTAAATAAAGTATGTATAATTGTATTTGTGTATAATCATAATTTATTTGGACATATAACAATGTTAAAATGTTGCCTCAAAATTATTTTACTTCATATGTAACTCATTACCAGAAGTTTGGAATTTATTTGGTGCTTTACATATGTTTTATTTAGATTTTAAAGTTTCAGGGGCAATTTGGTCATTTTACATGTTTCAGATTTTAGGGTTTTACATCACAGCAATCTTTGGTAAGGTGATGGTGTAGCGGTCCAAATCATTGATGATGTTGGTGAAACGATGGTAGTATAACTCTAAAGATTCCCCAGGTTCAATCATGAAGTGTGTGTATTCCATGTACAACTTAGATTTCAAGTCTTCTTGATTCAGTTCTGTGCCTTCCATAAGCAGATGTACATGCTCTCACATATCCTTTGCTGTCTTTTGGGCATCAATACTCCTGAAGATAAGATTGGGAATCCTTTGGAGTATGTAAGACATGGCTAGCTCATTGGCCTCTTGCTGAAGAACTTGTTATGTTGTTTGTTGAGCTAGAGGAATAGGAGTTGTAGTTGCTTCTTTTGGTGGGATAGCAGCTGGATCACCCGGAACTGTTGTTGTAGGAGCTGGATAAGGTCCTTCAATGATAACCTTCTTTAGATACTTTCCATGTGGTTTCTTTAACTCAATGAATCGGAGAAAACGGTTGGACCACTGCACATAATTCCCTGGTGTTAAAATTGGTGATGTGTCCAAAGACCCTGCTTCATGTCTCGACTGTTGACTGCTTATAGCTTCACACATTTTGTTAAACCAGTGTGGTTCTTTTGAGGAAGGTTGGTAAGTCTGCATTGGTTGTTGTTGAATGATTTGTTGCTGAGGAACAAACTGATGCTGTTGCACAAAGGCTTGGTGTTGTTGATATTGTGGATGATGAAGTTGTTGTTGCTGATGATATTGTTGTTGTGGATATTGTTGTTGCTGATTGAAGAAATAGTTGTTATGTGGTGGTTGAGACATTCTTGTGTTTTTGTTGATCGTGTAGATAATTAAGGTGTATGTTATGAGTTATGAAGTTTGGTTTTGGTTAAGTGATGTTTTTGTTCAATTTCGATAATTACTGTTCACGAAAATTGCGATAACACTGTTCACGCTGCCAATTGCGATAAGGGTCTGAATTGCGATAAGGTTCTTAATTGCGATAGGATTGGAAATTGCGATAGCACCGAGAATTGCGATAACTCCAAGAATTGCGAATGTTTCAACAATTGCGATAGAAATTGATAATTGCGATAAGCTTTCTAATTGCGATAGAGTAAGGCAATTGCAATAAGTTATCTAATTGCGATAGAAAAGGCAATTTCGATAAGTTAACAGAATTGCGATAGATCTAGCAATTTCGATAGATTATCAAAATTACAATATGGATCACTTTCTCAATTTCTTATACAAGAAATGAGATTGGCCTCCAAGTCGAAGTATTTTCACAAACATATACAAGCAAGGAAAACACTGAACTCCAATTGCGATAGGACTGTGGTCTGCTGAAATTGCGATAAACCCTTGAAGAATTGCGATAAACCCTCTTTTCAACAATCGCTATAAACCTTATTTTCCCCTCTTTTCCACAATTGCGATAAACCCTCTTTTCCACAATTGTGACAAACCCTCTTTTCACCAAATTTTCGATAAAATGCAAAGTTTTTCAGACCACTTTTACGACTAAAAAACAATGTTCTAACGGGATATTTTCAGTTCTAAACGTTAAATAACACTAATATATTAGGAAAGTTACTAGCTTTAACGTTAAAACTAAACTTTCATGAATTTAGAAAAGTTGTAACGAGTGTATTTCAATGAATTTCACTAACAAGTAATCTCAAAAATGATCGTAACAACTAAACCAAACGTAAAAATGTGAAAATAACGATGTTATCTACTCTAAAACACACTCCTAACTATCCTTTGGCGTATGATACCACTTGATGGTCCCTATTTAGATTGTAACACACGATACTAACTACTAATATAACCACGTACAATCAATCTATGAAACGTATAAGCTATAACTAGAGATTAGAGATATAAGATGAAGAGAATAAGAGAAGAGAATGGATGATTATATCCGTACGAAATACTATCAAAGCTTCGGCACTAATGAACATAAACCAACATTAGAAATGTTGCCCCATGCTTTCTATTTATAGGCTTTTCACTAGGGCAACATATACAAAATGTTTCTAGAAGTAATTAGGATAAAAAAGGCCGGCCCATGGGTTCCTAATGGACCGTGGCCTATAACAAACTATAGAACTCATATTTGAGCAACATATTAAACGTATATGACAAAGACTTGTAATTATATAAAACGTGTTCCTAACATACTCTAAATCTGCTAAACAACCCATTCAACATAGATCTTACGCCAGTAGAACTTGGCAGTTTTGATGTCATTATTGGTATGGACTGGTTGTCTAAGTACCATACGGTGATCATCTGTGACGAAAAGATCGTTCGCGTACCGTACGATAACAAATTCTTGGAGGTACAAGGATATAGATGCAATCGTAGAGGTTCATCTCGATTGAACATCATATCATGCACCAAAGCTCAGAAGTATATTGAGAAAGGGTGTCATCTCTTTGTAGCACAAGTCATGGAGAAAAAGAAGGAGCCTGAGGAAAAACGCCTAGAAGACGTACCATTTGTGTGCGACTTTCCTGAAGTCTTTCCCGAGGACTTGCCTAGGCTCCCATCATCAAGGCAACTCGAGTTTCAGATTGACTTAGTACCAGGAGCTGCACCCGTGGCGCGAGCACCATACCGATTAGCTCCTTTAGAGATGCAAGAACTATCGAAACAACTACAAGAACTCTCAGAAAAAGGATTTATTAGGCCTACTTCCTCACCATAGGGACCTCCTATTCTATTCATCAAGAAGAATGACGAATCCTTTTTGATGTGCATTGACTATAGAGAGTTGAACAAGTTAACAATAAAGAACCAATTCCCACTTCCAAGAATTGACGATCTATCTGATCAACTACAAGGTTCTAGTGTATATTCAAAGATCGACCTTCGATCTGGATACCACCAACTTCGATTCGGAGAGGAGGACATTCAGAAAAAGGCGTTCAAAACTCGTTATGGACACTACAAGTTCCAAGAATGCCATTTGGTATGACAAACGCGCCAGCGGTATTCATGGACCTTATGAACCGGGTGTGCAAACCATACTTGGATAAGTTTGTGATAGTATTCATAGACGACATCCTGATCTACTCCAAGAACAAGGAGGAACATGACAAACACCTCAAGATGATTCTAAAATTAATCAGTGATTACGATTGTGAGATTCGTTATCATCGAGAAAAGCCAACATTGTGGCGGATGCTCTTAGCTGGAAGGAACGACTCAAACCATTGAGGGTCAGATCACTTAGAATGACGATCAGTTCACCTCTATCATCAAAAATCCTCGAGGCTCAGGTTAAGGCACTCAATGAAGAAAATCGACCAAGTGAAAAAAAAAACTCTACGGTATGCCAGAGAATGCAAATGGCTTTGTAAAGAGATCAGACGAAGTATTATGCTTCAAGGATAGAAGCTGGGTACCACTCTATGGTGGGATACGAGAGTTAATTATGCACGAGTCACATAAGTCCAAGTACTCTATTCATCCCGGAGCTAATAAGATGTACCTTGATCTTAAGAAACTATATTGGTGGCTTAACATGAAGGCGGATATTGCACTATATGTCGGTAAGTGCTTAACTTGCTCCAAGGTTAAGGCTGAACATCAGAAACCGCTCGAATTACTAGTGCAATCTGAAATCCTTGTATGGAAATGGAAATGAATCACTATGGACTTCATAACCAAACTACCGAGAACATCGAGTGGTTATGATATGATTTGGGTGATTGTTGACAGACTCACCAAATTTGCACATTTTCTTCCCATCAAAGAAACTAACAGCATGGATCAACTCGCTCGATTATATCTGAAGGAAGTAGTCTCCAGACATGGAGTACCAATTTTGATCATCTCCGATCACGACAGTCGCTTCACTTCAAACTTTTGGCAGTTACTCCAGAAAGCCTTGGGGACTAAGCTCGACATGAGTACTGCTTATCATCCCCAAACTGATGGCCAAAGCGAAAGAACCATTCAAACTTTGGAGGACATGCTCCAAGCTTGTGTTATTGATTTCGGAAAGGGATGGGAAAGACATTTTCCCCTAGTCGAATTCTCCTACAACAACAGCTATCATACAAGTATAAAAGTTGCACCGTTTGAGGCACTTTATGGTTGAAAGTGGCGATCACCCATTTTTTACATAGAAGTAGGAGAAAGTCAACTCACATGTCCCGATCTCATTCACGAAACAACCGAAAAGATTGTGCAGATTCGTAGCAGGATGCAAGCTGCACAAGACAGACAAAAGAGCTATGCTGACAAAAGACGCAAACCTCTGGAATTCCATGTAGCGGATAGAGTTATGCTAAAAGTTTCGCCATGGAAAGGCGTAATACGCTTTGGCGAACGTGGAAAGCTAAATCCTCGTTACATTAGACCTTTCAAAATTCTGGAAAGAATCGGACTGATAGCTTACCGACTCGAGCAACAGCAAGAACTAACAATGTGCATAATGTCTTTCATGTATGCGATCTAAAGAAATGCTTGTCCGAGGAAACTCTTGCTAATCCTCTGGAAGAAATCTAGATTTACAATCGACTACACTTTATCGAAGAACCTATTGAAATCATGGATCGAGATGTCAAGAGATTGAAACATAGTCGAATCCCGATTGTCAAATTTCGTTGGAACTCCCAAAGAGGCCCTGAATTCACGTGGGAACGTGAAGATGAATTCAAGGCCAAATATCCTCATCTTTTCGCGTCTTCATCTGGTAACACGAATTGAATGTCGGGACGACATTCAAATAAGGCTAGGAGGCTGTGACAAATGGTAATTTTGAATACTATTATTTTAATATAATAATATCGGTTTTTATCAAAAAATGCACATTATATATTTTCTGAAACTTATTGACAATTAAATTTAAAAAATGAGAAGTTATCTCATTTTCCCTGAAAACGACCCCACATGCGTGCCGACACCCGATTAGTTATGGAAATAATTTATTTAACTCATGTTCGAGTCCATAAAATGTTTTTATAATACTTATATAAAACACTCTCAAAAATGTATTTTATACATTTTTACTTGCAAGTGTCAAACCGGGACATCGCGACTCACATTGAAATGCAAACGGGATAAGTAAAACATTACGGGAATTCACGTTTTAACTTCTCACTCTTTTCGAACTTTTGTTGTGTCACAATTTCGGCAACCAAACACAACAAACATCATACGTATACATATTTTTGTGTATGAACACTCAACACAAATGCTACCATGAGTCAAGTAAGCAAAATAATACAAAGAAATCTTAACCACACCATTAATATACATGTGTGTGTGTACTTGGCTAGTTACTTTTCTCCTTCTTTCTGACCATGCTCGATTGTTAACCTATGGTGAATCGAACTCTATCACTACAAACTAACTATTAGAGAACTTATGACACTCAAAGAAATAAAGTAAAGATGAAGAGAACAAGTGATGTGTGTAACTATAACCTTGGTCGAATGATTATCATAAAAAATGAGAGAACAAAGGAAATACAAAACACACATACTTACACACTCTCACCTATACTAGACAATGAGGCACCATGAAAATGAGGGTGAGAGTGTGTATTTATACAGAGAGTGGGATGCCCTAAGTGACTAGAACTTGGGCTTGGTGTGCTTTGTGTTGGACTTGGGCTTATACAAGTTACTTGGACCTTTCTACTTAAAGTCCAACATAAAGCCTTGAAATTCTTTACTACCTACACGACACACATATTACTAATGAAATAAATGACCATCACTTTACAAATAATTTAAATCCTAACAATCTCCCCCTAAGGGATGGTCATTTCAATGATGCTCCTGGTGATAGGTCTTATGTCTTCAATGTCTTAAACCTTGTGTGTCGATGTAGAATAATCTTCATTCTTCATTCCTTCATGCAATGTGATCTTCAAAGTAGTTGTCATTTGTGGTTGGTATTTCCTTGATCAATATCTTCGTGTAATTATGCGTCGTGTCCGCCTACATACTCATACATCTTGGACTGTATACTTATGCTAACAATCTCCCCATAATCTTTCATCTTTTGATAAATGAACTTGTTCTTGACATCTTGATTAGCTTCTTGACTTAGTCATTACACTTTGTCTTTAACTTGATCTTCTTGTCTTGAACTTTAACACTTGAGCTTTAATGAGGATGTTCTTCATAAGTATGAGTATGCTGAGGTGAAGATGTTTGATATATGTGATGATGCTTTATGGATGTTTATAGGTAGCTGCGTAAAACTGTTAGTAACAATCATCCAGCGCTTATAGGTTGGGACTTTGAGATCATCAACAGCATAGTGTGAAGACTTTCTCTAATCCTTCCCCAGGCCGTTATGAACCGGATACCCCTGAGAGGGCTTACACGAAAACACCGAAGTGCACCCACGATTCAGTGAGTCGCTGGAGATCACCCCACGACTATAGACCGTTTGAAGCACGTAACCATCATGATATAAATGGCAAGATCTAAGGATCTCATTAAGACTCATGTACACCTTGTGTTCTTTTTGGTGAACACAAGGGTATTCTTATGGAAGTGTTCCTAAGAGATATTTTGATGAATATCATTTGGCTCTAGACTCAATTGTGTGTTTTAGTTTTAGTAGTCGGAGGCATGGAGTAGAGTGCCACCTTATCAATATCAACACATCTCGGAATGAGAGGCCGATAGATTATGTAGTGTTCTCCGTGAGAAATGAAACAAATATCTTTTAAGAGATATCTGAGTGGCTAGGAGGGGTAGTGCAGCGCGTCACTGGGTCCATGACGTCTTGTCTTCAATATCAGCATCACCTTACTGAATACCGATAGCAGATGTATTGACCCGGTTTCTACCCTAATTTTCATGGAGGGCTATTTCTTTTCACCCTTTTATTAAACTTTTCTTTTTAATTCTTCAACCCCTTCTTTCTCTTTTCTCATTTTGCTCCTTTTTTCAATCTTACCTAAGGACTTCTAATTCTAATCTATTGGAATTGTCCTTGGGTAGATCCCTCCGGCTCTGGCGGATCATCGGACATAACCTAACCATAATCACCTTATTACTCCATGATTATCCTAGATTATTGATCACATACCACAAAACCATTTATGAAAATCTCTCAAAGTGTTTATGAATAAACACATTTAGTTAACACTTTGAGAGTTTTGCATTTTTGAAATACTCCCCCTTCACATGTGCTCATGCATTTTTAGGATAAAATTGCACATGTTGGGTAGAGTTTGCACATTTGAACTGATCGACATCCAAAGAACATGACCTTTGCGAGACACGCTTACATCACTAGTTAGACTAGCTTGAAATTATTACCCGTTCCGGTCATATTCAATGATCATCTCTCGAATTGGTACATTCTACTCAGACAAGTCCTTTGCGAGACACGCTTACATCACTGGAAAACCAGCTTGAAATTATTACCCGTCCAGGAAAAGTCTTTTCGATAACGGACATTTAGTTTCGTCAATTCGAGGGTTAAAACTGAGTCTTGAGATTCAATCCACGGTCTTAGATCACATTTAATCACGTCGTCTCCCCATTATACCTAATCTCCCCCTCAAAAATAGCACGTAGTGATATTTTTTATTGCAACTTGATTAAATGAGTGTCCTTGTGAAGAGATAGATGGATTTGCATGAAGTTGGTATATGTTGTCTTTGATTGCGAGTTCTGATCAGAAATAACTAGAAGTCTTCCTGTATGTGCGGGTTTCGTACGGATATATACGAAAGCCATCGTTGGAGCTCGGGTCCGAAACTGAATTGTTCCGAAGCCATTATGAAGAAATGAAGAGAAGATATGTTCTCGTTCAAGCATATGTACATGTCCGTATCATTGTTGAATGAAATTTCTAGACACGTACAGAATATTGATTTATACGAGAGATATATCGGAATAAGAATGTACATCATTTTTCTTTTATATATATCTATCTATATCTTTTATTTTATTTTATTTTTTATTTTTTTTATAATCTATCTAACTATATCTATATATTTACAGCGGAATAGTTTCAAGAAGTTTCGAGAAGACTTTCTAACTCTTCGGGAGTTAGGCTCCGCATGCCAATTCGTCGAACTAAATTGTCAAATCTTTCCTTTGGAAGAGCTTTAGTGAACAGATCGGCGTGTTGGGAATAAAATGATCAAAGTCAAAGAGCCTGCCAAGTCGATGAAGAGCCTGCTAGTTGATTTTGTTATGTACGAAGATGTTCTACCAGTACCTTCTGGGTAGAAGGTACTGCTAGCTAATGAAGAGCCTGCCAAGCTTATGTCAAGTCAATTAGATATTTTGTAATAGATATTTAGTTGAATTATTAGTCTTTGTACATTGTTATACGTTATGTAGAAGTAGAATAGTCTTCTGTGGTGACAGAAGAATATATCAGAGTGTACATGGGTAGTTGTATTTAATTGTAGGCGCCAATATAGTCAAAGTATAGTATTATATTCATCTACTTGACAACATGTAATAAGATATCCTTATCTTATAAAAGGATATCTTAGTCACTTCTTCATGCATGCATCTTTTACAACAATAACCACGAACCAAACTATCTCTCAAGTAACTTAGTTACTTCGAATCACAAATCCTTTTGACAATCATAGATTCAAGATTACTTTGTAATCCCGGTGATACTTAGATCATCCGTATTATTTCATCAATAATATTGAATCGTTTTGTATTAACCTAAGTTGTGTTATTTGTTCATTGCATTCACTCATTTACTCAAACTCACCACCTTGTGTTCTTTTAAAGTGTGTTGTAGTAGATTCCGCATGCTAAACACACTCAATACATAAATATCTCTCAAACACATTACTAAGATTCATATCCCAAGTGTTTGAACTTCAAGAACATTAAACAAAAGCGTTCCACAAGTGGTATCAGAGCTAGGCTTGATATTTACTAATTTAAAAGAAAAATGGATGTTGAACATATTCAAACCAATGTTGCAGCTAAACTTCCATTACTCAAGCAAAACGAGTTTGAAATGTGGAGACTAAGGGTTGAACAATACTTTCAAGTGCAGGACTATGCACTTTGGGAGATCATTGAACAAGGCAATTCCTTCAAACCCCAAATCACCACTACAACAGTAAATGATGCTCTTGTAACAAGAATACAAGATCAACCATCAAATGCAGATGAAAAAGTTCAGAAGAGGAATGATCTAAAGGCAAGGAGTATGTTACTGATGACTATTCCAAATGATCAACTTCTGATCTTCAACAAATACAAAGATGCCAAAACCCTTTTTGAAGCAATTGTGGCTAGGTTTGGTGGTAATGATGCTACCAAGAAAACACAGAAAACCCTTCTCAAACAACAATTTGAGAACTTCACAGCCACAACCAATGAGTCTTTGGACAGTATGTTCAATAGACTTCAGAAGCTTGCAAGTCAGTTAGCCATCCATGAAGTGATGATAACTCAAGAAGACCTAAACTCTAAATTTCTTAGAAGTTTACCTTCAGAATGGTCTATGCATGTCATTGTATGGAAGAACAAGTCAGATATTGACCAGATGAGTCTCAATGATCTCTACAACAATTTCAAAATAGTAGAGCATGAAGTAAAGAAGACTACTGGGTCAAGTTCTGGAAATATGGCTTTTGTTTCATCCCCAAGCATGTCAAAGGTTGATAATGAAGAACAAGGTAGCAGAGAAGAAGGTACTGCTAATACAACCTTTGGTACTGCTAGTACTTCTGGTAGTACCAAATCCATATTAGATGAAACAATTGGGTGTGCTTTTCTTACATCTCAGCACAATGGGTCTGTATTATCATTTGAAGACCTTCAAGAGATTCATCCTGATGATCTTGAAGAAATGGACATAAAGTGGCAACTTTCACTTTTAAGCATTAGAGCCAAGAAGTTGATGATGAGGACTGGCAAGAAGATTCTGATAGATGGAAATGAGCCTGCTGGCTATGATAAGTCAAAGGTGGAGTGTTACAACTGCCACATGAAAGGTCACTACTCTAGAGAGTGTAGAAGACCTAAGAAGCAGGATGACAAGGGTAGAGGGTTTGACAACAGAAATAAAGGAAGCTTTGAGAAGAAAGGAAGCTTTGAAAGCAAGAGTAAGGTTGTTGAAGTTGCAGAGCCAAAAGCAATGGTTGCTATTGATGGCATGGGTTTTGATTGGAGTTTCATGGGTGAAGATGAGTCAACTTCTGATGAATTGGCTTTGATGGCATTCTCCACCCCTGAGGTACAAATTATCAAATGTTCTAATAATTGTGGATCTCTTAAAGAATTAGAAATCATAAGTAAAGCTTATGATACAGAAGTATTAGAACATAGAAAAACCCAACAAACCTTATTTAACCATCAGTGTGGTATGTCCAAGCTAGAAAAACAAATCATTCACTATAGAGAAAATGAACTCACATTTTCTGATGCTAAAGGTGCTCTTAATAGACAAATATATTTGAAAGATACTGAAATAGAAATGTTAAGGACTGAATGCACTAAAGTAACATTAGCTAGAGACAATATTCAACTGACTGTTACTAAATTAGAAAATGCTTCTGAGTGTACTAAGAGCATAGTAGAGAATCAGTTGAATAAGAAAATAAAATCAGGGATAGGATATAATGAATGTCCACCTCCTTATAGAGGAATTCCATGTCCTCAGGGTAGTGATCTTGCTGTATCAGGTTTACATGAATTTGTTAACAAACCATTGGATAAACCTGTAGTGATAAGTGAACCTTCTGAGAGTGCTAAGAATGTTCCACTCTCTAAGGTGCTCACTGATAAGAGACCAGATGTCCTAATTATTGAGGATTGGGTATCTGATGATGATGAAGATCAGACTATTCTTATCAAAGGAATCAAAGTAGGACCAACCAGTCCTAAGAAAGTAGAAGTTAAAGCTAAAGCCAAAACTGTTTTGAAGACAGTTGAAAGTTGTAAAAATTGTAATAACAAACCTAGGGGAAGCCAAAGAAATTGGAACAACCTAAAGTCACAACAACTAGGTGATGACTTTGTTATGTTTAATAAGGCTTGTTATTATTGTGGTAGCTTTAATCATCTTCATGCTTATTGTAATAAATGGGTTTCTGGGAGTAAATCAAAAGCTAAAACAAATGATAAACATACTGTTAGACAACATAAGCCTGTTATTACAAAACCAACTGAAAAGGGTACAAGAAACACTTTCAAAAGTGTACCAAAAGTTGAGAAGAATCCTATTCAAAAGATAAATGTGGTCAAAACAAAAGTTTGGAGTCCAAAAACCAAAGGTCCTGCTAGACCAAAAGGTCCTGCTAGACCACATGGTACTGCCAAAATTGGTATTGCCAAAATTGGTACTGATAGACCAAAGACCACACAATGGATTAGAAGGGAAAGTGCTGTTAAGTCCTCAGCATGTTGGATTTGGAAACCAATCCAATCAAATGGTGCATCAACAATCCTGAAAAGGTTTGACTTCATTGATGCAAGAGGCAAACCCAAGTCTGTCATGGCTTGGGTACCCCAAGGAAACTAATATGTTTATTTATGTGCAGGAACATTCAACTGATTTTGAAGATCAAGGATATGTTGATAGTGGGTGTTCAAGGCACATGACAGGCAACATGTCATTCCTCTCAGATTTCAAAACATTTGATGGAGGATATGTTACCTTTGGGGGTGGAATAAAAGGAAAGATCACTGGTAAAGGTACTATCAAAACCAGTAAAATAGATTTTGAAAATGTGTATTTTGTGAAAGAACTTCAGTTTAATCTTCTTAGTGTCTCACAAATGTGTGACAAAAAGAACAATGTTCTATTTACTGACAATGGATGTATGGTTCTTTCTTCTGATTTTAAGATGCCTGATGAGAGTCAGATACTTCTTAAAATTCCAAAAAGGAACAATATGTATAGTGTCAATTTAAAGAACATTGATCCCAAGGAAGGTTTAACTTGTTTGGTAGCAAAAGCCTCATTGGATGAATCTATGTTTTGGCATAGAAGGCTTGGTCATGTAAACTTTAAAACAATCAACACTATTGCAAAATATGATTTAGTAAGAGGTTTACCCAACAAAATTTTCCAAAACGACCAAACTGTGTTGACTGTCTGAAAGGCAAACAACATAGAGCTTCTTGTAAGCCCAAGACCCAAAACTCTATTACTCAGGCTTTACATATGCTTCATATGGATCTCTTTGGTCCTACTAATGTGTGCAGCTTGAATGGAAAGAAATATTGTCTGGTTGTTACTGATGACTATAGCAGATTTTCATGGGTTTTCTTCTTAAGATCTAAACATGAAACTAGTGAGATACTTAAAACCTATATCACTGAGGTAGAAAACCAATCTGATAAGAAAGTCAAAATCATCAGGTGTGACAATGGGACAGAGTTCAAGAATAGAGTTATGGATGACTTTTGCAAGGAAAAAGGCATAAAAAGAGAGTTTAGTGTAGCTAGAACACCTCAACAAAATGGAGTAGCAGAAAGAAAGAATAGAACACTTATAGAGGCTGCTAGAACTATGTTAGTAGACTCTAAGTTGCCTATTTCATTTTGGGCTGAAGCAGTTGGTACTGCTTGTTATGTACAAAACAGGGTTCTTGTGACAAAACCACATAGAAAAACACCTTATGAACTTTTCTTTGGTAGAAAACCATCTTTAAGTTTTATGAGACCTTTTGGTTGTCAAGTCACTATTCTCAATACCAAAGATCATTTAGGCAAATTTGATGGAAAAGCAGATGTTGGCTTTTTGATAGGGTATTCCTTGCAGAGTAAGGCCTATAGAGTGTTTAACACTTGCACTAGGCTAGTAGAAGAAAATCTTCACATAGAGTTTCAAGAGAAACTAGCAAATGTGAAAGGAGTTGGACCAGATTGGATGTTTGATGTTGATAGGCTTTCAGAATCTATGAATTATGTGCCTGTTACAGGTACAAATGCTAATGAAAATGCAGGTTCTGAAGACAATGTTGATTCTCCTAAAAATCAAGATTACATCTGGATGCCAATTTGGAAAAGTATGGATCTATCTTCAAGTGAAGAAGGACCTTCAGATACAACAATTGAAGGCAATGAAGAAGATCAAGGAACTCAGAATCAAGAGAATCAAGAAAGTGGTGCTAATGACAATGGTACTGCCAGTTCTTCAGATGGTCCTGCTAGTACAAGTATTGGTACTGCTGAGCCATTGAATGTTCAAATAGATGATTCTTTTCAAGAAGAAGTTGGGATTAGCAATCTTCCAACTACATATGAAGTTCCTAAAACACCAAACACTAGAATTCTCAAAGATCACTCATCTGATGATGTGATTGGAAGCATGACTTCTGGTGTTAGAACAAGATCTCAAGTTGGTTTATCTCAAGTCTTATCCTCAAATGAAGAAGGGTTAATCTCCTCTATGTATGAAGAAAAGAATAATGATAATTCCAATATATGCCTGTTTTCATGTTTTCTATCTCAGGCTGAACCCAAAAACATAAACAAAGCTTTAGATGATGCAAGTTGGGTGGAAGCTATGCAAGAAGAGCTTCTCCAATTCAAGATTCAGAAGGTTTGGATATTGGTTGATTTGCCAAGAGGTCATAGGGCAATTGGAACCAAATGGGTGTTCAGAAACAAGAAAGATGAAAGGGGTATAGTGATCAGAAACAAGGCTAGATTGGTAGCACAAGGATATACTCAAGAGGAAGGGGTAGATTATGAAGAAGTGTTTGCTCCAGTTGCAAGACTTGAAGCAATTAGGCTTTTCTTAGCCTATGCTTCATTCATAGGCTTCACTGTCTATCAAATGGATGTTAAGAGTGCATTTTTGTATGGTGAAATTGAAGAACCAGTTTATGTATCTCAACCTCCAGGCTTCATTGATGCTGAGTATCCAGATAAAGTTTACAAAGTTACCAAGGCTTTGTATGGTCTACACCAAGCTCCAAGGGCATGGTATGAAACATTGGCTTGTTTTCTACTAGAAAGTGGATTCCAAAGAGGCAGGATTGATCCAACTTTGTTCATCAAAAGGACAAAGAAAGACATCTTGTTAGTGCAGATTTATGTTGATGACATAATCTTTGGATCAACAAACCAAGACTTGTGTGTAGAATTTGAAAAACTTATGCACAGTAAGTTTGAAATGAGTTCCATGGGGGAACTTACTTTCTTTTTAGGTCTCCAAGTGAAACAAACAAAAGAAGGCATATTTATCAGCCAAGATAAATATGTAGCTGAGATCTTAAGGAAATTTAATTTTGCTGATTCT
Source organism: Artemisia tridentata subsp. tridentata (assembly GCA_021014915.2). Classification (NCBI taxonomy): domain Eukaryota; kingdom Viridiplantae; phylum Streptophyta; class Magnoliopsida; order Asterales; family Asteraceae; genus Artemisia; species Artemisia tridentata. The sequence goes on from CP139502.1 coordinate 327,595,066, forward strand.
AAGGTTGCAAGTACACCAATGGATCCAGACAAAGGGCTACTCAAGGATGCTGAAGGAGAAGATATGGATCTGCACAATTATAGATCTATGATTGGGTCCTTGATGTATCTTACATCATCAAGACCAGATATCATGTTCTCAGTATGTGTATGTGCAAGGTTTCAAATACATCCCAAGATCTCTCATCTCACAGCAGTCAAAAGAATCTTTAGATATCTTAAGGGTCAACCTAGGTTGGGTCTTTGGTATCCAAGGGAATCATCTTTTGAATTGATGGCTTATTCGGATAGTGACTATGCTGGTGCAACACTAGACAGAAAATCCACAACTGGTGGATGTCAATTTCTTGGTTGCAGACTAATCTCTTGGCAATGCAAGAAACAAACAATGGTGGCCAATTCTACAACTGAAGCAGAATATGTTGCTGGTGCAAGTTGTTGTGGGCAAGTTCTTTGGATCCAAAATCAATTGCTTGACTATGGGTACAATTTTCTTAACACCATTATTTATATTGACAATAGCAGTACTATTTGTATCATTAAAAACCCAGTTCAACACTCAAAAACAAAACATATTGAAATCAGACACCATTTCATAAGGGATTGCAATGAGAAGAGGTTAATTCAAGTAGTTAAAATTGATTCTGAAAAGAATTATGCAGACCTTCTCACCAAAGCTTTTGATTTAGGTAGATTCAAATATCTTGTAGGAGGTATTGGAATGATAAATCTTTGAAAAACATGTGTTTTTGTTCATAAAAATTAACTGGTATTGGATTTTAAACATGGTACTGCTAGTTAGTCAAAAGGTCCTGTTAGTTCATAATTGGTCCTGCTGATACAAAATTGCTATGTTTTGTTCATATAAATGCTTGAATGTTTACAATTATATAGATCAAGTGTTCTACACTTTGTTCTTTTGGTTTGCAACTAACATATTTCAGGTTGATAACAAAACAAGAGTTCTTTCAAACAAAAGGGGCAACAAAAGTTATATTCATCTCAGGAGAAATAACAATCTCAGGGGAGGAATTAATAGCCCAAAATGGAAGAAAGACCAATTTATGAAAGAAAAAGACAAGAGCATACAAGATGATGCAGAGTTGAAATAGAGAGAGTTAGCTCATATATCTAGAAGGGATGAAGCATTTCTCAAAGGAGAAAGTTCTATCTAGATCAAACTAAGAAAGGTTTCAACTCAAAGGCATGACATTAGATGATTTAAACTTGTTGAACTAATCATCAAGATACACAGCATCATTGCCTTTCTAAATTTCCTCCATCCAAGGAAATTGCACCATCTTTGGGCCATCATGGCTTTTGGTATTCAGCTCACCAAGTTTTCACAAACTTAAGAGTTGGCTAGTCCTTAAGCAAACGGCTTTTGGTAAAGACAAATCAAATCCGTTGATGGTTGATAGTTTACCAAAAACTATATGGTTGTTAACTGACCATACTTAATTGTAAATAGTTAGCTAGTCCTTAAGCAAACGGCTTTTGGTAAAGACAACTCAAATCCGTTGATAGCTGGTAGTTTGCTAAAAACTATAAGGGATTTTTATAAAACTTTCAAAGGTACTGGTAGTTCAAAATTGGTACTGCTAGTATAAAAAGGTACTGCTAAATAGCCGTTGAGCCTGTCAGAAAAAGTTTTAGCCATTAGGCCTGGTAGTTAAAATTAGCCGTTGGGGTAGTTATGTAATTCACTGATGATTATATTATATTATATTTTACATATAAAAGATCTTTTTAACCGCCTTTTCATTTACTTATTTTAATCTTTCTTATTGTCGGTTAAAAGTAATTCTCTCATATCTTCTTTCATCAGTCACTATCATAATTCACATACACCTTTCATCTTCTACCAGTACTACCAACAAATCCCACCAACATATTAAAAATTTTCATTATGGCTTCCACAGTTGTTCTAGATTTTGTCCAACGTCACAATCAGTTAGCATTTTTGGAAAAGTCAGAGGATAATGCCTCATTTCATCAAGTAGTGGACTTTTTAAACAACTCCTACATCAGGTTTGCTTTGCTAGTCAATCCCACTATTTATGAAAATCAAATTTTACAATTTTGGCAATCTGCTAAAATTAAAACTTCTGAAAATGGGGAACAAAGAATAAAAGCCAAAGTAGATGGTAAACATTTGACTCTTACTGAGTCATCCTTAAGAAGGCATCTTCATTTGGATGATTCTGATGGTATTAGTCAGTTACCAGATACTGAAATTTTTGAAAATTTAACAAGAATGGGGTATCATGCTGAGTCCAACAAACTCACTTTTCTGAAAAAGCATCTTACTCCACAATGGAGATTTTTGATTCACACAATCCTTCACTGTTTGAGCCAGAAGAAAACCTCTTGGGAGCAATTTAGTGGCAACATGGCCTCTGCTCTCATTTGCTTAGCAACAAACAGAAAATACAACTTTTCTAAATATATTTTTGAAGGATTGATAAACAATGTGAAAAGTAAAACAAAGTTTTTGATGTATCCAAGATTTATTGGTTGCATCATTGGAAAATTACAACATGTGTTGCTTCCCACAGACTCGGTTTATGAAACACCAAAACTTTCTCACAAAGTATTTTCAAATATGAGAATTGGTTTTAGAGGAGAGGAAGTTCCACTTTTTGATGAAATGGTACCACAACATCCAGAAGAACCCACACCATCTGCTGATACACCATCATCTAGTTCTTCACATGGTTTCATTTCACAAACACATCAAAAATCACCAACACCATCTCCAGTACCATCAGCAACACCACCACCATCCCCACATCATATATCACAAACCCAATCACCTCAGACAATGCAGGAGTTGAAAGACAAGGTGAAGTTCTTAGAGAATGCTCTTAAAAGTCAAAATGAAAGGTTTTCTCAGATCAACATCAAATTGGTCAAGAGGGTTAAGAGATTGGAGGGTGAAGTGAAGAAGTTAAAAGGTAAAAAGTCTGCAAAGGTTGTTTTATCTAGTTCTTCACAGACAGATGCTGATAGGATAGATCACTCTTCCAAAAAGGGGAGGAAGGATAGGTCTGAAGATGAGGAAGAAGAGGAGGAACAGGCTCAATTTGAATTCCATGATGGAACTCAAGTTTATGATGAAGAGCCTGTTGGAGCAGGGCAAGAGCCTGCTAGGCCAGAAGAAGAGTCTGCTAGGAGAGAAAGGCTATTGGCTATGGGGTATAAAGGGTCTGCTGAGAAAGTGTACAAGAGAAAGAGGGTTTTAATTGCTGATGAGCAATCTTCTGCTCCATCACAAGATTCACCTCCAAAGGATAAGGGCAAAGGTATTCTGATTGAAGATGAGCCAAAGTCCAAGAAGTTGAAAAGAACTCAGCAAATTCAGATGGCTTTAGGAGAAGAAGAGGCCAAGAGGGTTCATGAAGAAGAGTTAAAAGCACTTGAAGCCTCAAGAATGCTTGAAGAAATGAAAGAGCAGAAAGATGCTGAAGATGCTGCTCAAGCTCTTATTGATTCTCAAGCTGCACAAATATTTGATGCACAACTACAATGGATTATCTCTATTGATCCAATTGTAAGAGGTCAAGCCTCTGTGTATATGGATGATGAGTCTCTCAGTGTAGAAGAAAAGACAGCCAAGCTTGAAGAATTCATCACCAAAAAGTATAGAGAAGAAGCCTTAAATGATGTATTTCAGCAGATCATGCAGTATAAGGAGAAAGGGTTTAAATTGCCACATGATCAGAAAGAGCAGATGAAGTTCTTCAAGTTATATCTGAAAAGGTCAGCAAATTGGAAGGATCATCAACTCAAAAGAAAATCATTTGAAGAGTTGCAGCATCTATACATTGAAGCATACAAAAAGAACCACTACACTCCTCCTGAACACACACAAGAAAGGTCTTCAAAGAAGAAGGAAGATGCTCAGATGAAAGAAGTAGCAAAATTGGACACAGAGCAAGTAAGTAAAATGTTGATAACTTTACCTACTATCATACATGCTGATCCAATTAGGTCTAGACACCCTATAATTGATTGGGAAATACACCATGATAGATTTGGTAAGTCATGGAAAGTATCAAGGGTTAGGGGACAGTCTGCTATCTTCAAGAATTTTGAAAATTTAGTTAGAGCATCTGATAGAGCAGATTTGGAAGAATTGTGGAATCTAGTGCAGATTAGGCTAGCCACAAATTCTAGCAATGATGTTAAGGAACAGGAATTATGGGTTGAATTCAATAGGATGTTTGATCCTGATCCCAAAGATGATTATTGGAAGTTTCCATATTATGATCCATCTACAACCTGGGAATTCCTAAGTCATTGCAGTGTTCATCATTTGTACACATCAAGTGGGATTGAACTCTTTATGCTGGCTGAGAAAGAGTATCCACTTAGTTATGAAGTGCTCTCAACTATGATCTCCAAGAGGTTAAGGTGTGACAAAGATGATGAAAACTCAGAAATTGTTCAAAGTTTGCTAAGGAGCATATTTGAACAATGTGAAAGAAAAAGGAAGGATAGAAAGTAAGGGTTTTTGGAAGAGTTCTCAAATCCTCAAGGTATGTATTTTATTCATCAGAAACTTGTGTATTTTAATGGAAATAACAAGTTTAGGGGAGGATTGTTGGGAATAAAATGATCAAAGTCAAAGAGCCTGCCAAGTCGATGAAGAGCCTGCTAGTTGATTTTGTTATGTACGAAGATGTTCTACCAGTACCTTCTGGGTAGAAGGTACTGCTAGCTAATGAAGAGCCTGCCAAGCTTATGTCAAGTCAATTAGATATTTTGTAATAGATATTTAGTTGAATTATTAGTCTTTGTACATTGTTATACGTTATGTAGAAGTAGAATAGTCTTCTGTGGTGACAGAAGAATATATCAGAGTGTAAATGGGTAGTTGTATTTAATTGTAGGCGCCAATATAGTCAAAGTATAGTATTATATTCATCTACTTGACAACATGTAATAAGATATCCTTATCTTATAAAAGGATATCTTAGTCACTTCTTCATGCATGCATCTTTTACAACAATAACCACGAACCAAACTATCTCTCAAGTAACTTAGTTACTTCGAATCACAAATCCTTTTGACAATCATAGATTCAAGATTACTTTGTAATCCCGGTGATACTTAGATCATCCGTATTATTTCATCAATAATATTGAATCGTTTTGTATTAACCTAAGTTGTGTTTATTGTTCATTGCATTCACTCATTTACTCAAACTCACCACCTTGTGTTCTTTTAAAGTGTGTTGTAGTAGATTCCGCATGCTAAACACACTCAATACATAAATATCTCTCAAACACATTACTAAGATTCATATCCCAAGTGTTTGAACTTCAAGAACATTAAACAAAAGCGTTCCACAAAGAGCTTTAGTGAACAGATCGGCGAGTTGGTATTCAGTCTTCACGAAGAATAGTTCCACGGTGCCCTCTTCAACGTGTTCCTTTATGAAGTGATAGCGGACTCTAATATGCTTGGTCTTGGAGTGTTGAACTGGATTGCACGAGATGGCTATGGCAATTTTCGAGTCACAATACATAGGTATGCGGTTGAAAGAGTACCCATAATCTGTGAGTTGTGTCCTCATCCATTGAACTTGAGCACAACACACAGATAGAGACACATACTCGGCTTCTGCGGTTGATAACGCCGTACAGTCTTGTTTCCTTGATGACCAGCCTACTAGCTTTTCTCCCAAAAATTATGCTCCCCCGGATGTACTTTTTGCGGTGACTTGACAACCAGCATGATCGGCATCTGAAAAGGCTGTTACTGTAAACTCCGAATCCTTCGGATACCAAAGTCCCATGTTAATGGTTCTTCGTAGGTACCGAAAGATCCGTTTAACCTCTTTGAGGTGAAGTTCGGTAGGCCTTGCCTGAAACCGTGCTAATAAACAGACAGCAAAATGTATATCGGGTCGGCTAGCAGCTAAGTACATAAGAGACCCAATCATGATCCGATATTTCTTCGGATCAATGGGTTTCCCATATAAATCTTGGCCTATTTTGGGTGAAGTGACCATTGGAGTACCAACAGAGTCACAATTTTCCATTCCATGTTTCTTTAAAATCTCAATTGTATATTTCGCCTAATTAATGAAAATGCCATGATGGGATTGATGGATTTGAAGTCCAAGGAAGAATTTTAATTCCCCCATCATTGACATTTCAAATTTACTTTTCATGAGATTTTCAAAATGTTTTGAATGTTTCGGATTAGTGGACCCAAAGATTATGTCATCCACATAAATCTGAACAATCAAAATGTCATCTTTGAATTTTTTAGTAAACAAGGTCGGGTCAATTGTTCCTTTGGTGAAATTATTAAGAAGTAGGAAAGATGATAATTCGTCGTACCACGCCCTTGGGGCTTGTTTCAAACCATAGATAGCTTTCTTCAGCTTATAGACGTAGTCTGGATGATCTTTGTCAACGAATCCATCTGGCTGACTCACGTACACTTCTTCTTTCAGAGTTCCATTCACGAAAGTCGTCTTGATATCCATCTAATAGACTGTGATGTTCTTGTGAGCCGCGTATGCGAACAAATCCTGAACGCCTCAAGTCTAGCTACTGGCACGAATGAATCATCAAAATCAATTCCCTCTTCCTATCTGAATCCCTTGGCTACGAGACAAGCTTTGTTGCTAATGATAGTCATCTCTTCATCCTTTTTGTTCTTCCATAACCACTTAAGATCAATGACGAGTTTGTCGATTGGTCTCGATACTAAATCCCAAGTGTCATGTAATTGATATTGGAGAAGTTCTTCCTGCATTGCTTCAATCCATGCATTGTCTGCCATCGCTTCCCGAATGTTCTTTGGCTCTTTTAGACTGACTAAGCAGGCAAAGATGCACATGTCGCAATCGGTGGCGAGTTGTCTTCTCGTCTGAACTGGCCTTGAAGGTTCACCAATAACATGTTCTATTGGATGGTCTTTAGTCCACTGTAATGTTGAAGGGTACCTTGGATTTGACGAATGCGTGTTTGATGGTTCTTGTAACCTAGAAGAAGATTCAGCAGATTTCGTTGCAAATGGGTTTTCGAATGGTTCTTCTTCTAACACAGCATCGTTTTGTTGTTCTTCTTGAATTGGTGTTGTTTGGTTTTGGGTTTGCTCATCAACTCTTGGTAGAACAATCTCAATTACAGGAGTTGTTGGAGTAGATGTTGATGATGTTGAGGGAGTTGGTGCGTCAGCTTCGATTATGGTGGATGCATCTTGTGGTGGTGGTGGTGGTGGTTGATGTTGTTGAGCGGGTGTAGCGGAACGTTGTTGTGATGCATTTGTCGAAGCTCCACCATAGTACTCATCATACATAAACTCGAAGAAGTTATCCAGTTCTTGATTTGTAGGTTTATTAGTGGTAGTTGACTGAGCTCTTTGGGGTATGAGTCCTGAACTGATATGTCCAGAAGTCTTACTGTTCGGTGCGGGTCTGATAACGCTCAAAATGAACATGTTTTTAGTCACGTTATTGTTAGATTTGTGCATCATATTTGGTTATATTTGTGTATATTTGTTACTAAATCATGAAAAAGTGTATATGCAAGTAAATATAGCCAAGTACAGGAAAAGATGATAAAAAGATGAAGAAATGATGAGATTATGCACATTTGAAGAATCACGAGAAAGAAACCACACAAGAATTCAAGGATTTGATAAAGTCAAAGATTTCTATGCTTACATATCAAGAAAAGATCAAGTTCTATGGAGGGAATTAGTGGCACAACAAAGGATCAAGCACGTAACGAGAAAAGGAAGAAGAAAAAATAATATTTGCATGGCAGAATGGCCCATCCGATCGGATGGTGCCCGCATCCGATTCGGATGGGGGAACTTGGATTTACCGAGAGCTCCAACCGATCGGATGGACCTCAATACCGATCGGTTGGAGGAAGCTGAAGTTACAAAAAATGCATTTAATGACGAATTTAAGCCCTATAATCATGGTGGCTTATCATTTCTCGGCTAGTAACTGATTTGAGACGTTTTTACTAGAGGGATAAGGGTTCCTTCACTTATTTAAAGGACCCTTAGCTAATTTACAATGAGTGACAACCCAAAAACCTAGTAAGGCTTACACCAAGTCTTGCTAAACTTATTATCATTGCCCGAAAGCTTGTAGTTGCTGTGAAAACGTCCAGGGAATCTTGAGTTCAAGTCTCAAGAGTTGTGTCCAAGTGTGGAGTTGTTTACGTGTGATCATAGGCGATTGGAGGAGAGTGGTTGCTATAGTTCCACAATTGTAGTTCTTGTAATTTCACAAATAGGTATTTCTTGTTTGAGTTATTATGAACTACTTTTACTTTAAGATGAATGAAAGTATGGTTGATTACTTGTGTTTGATTATGATTATTATGGAGTGATTTTGGTTATACTTGTGTGTATGATGTGATAAGTGTTGGAGTAGTCTTATTTCATAGTGATGCATGAAATCATATCTTGTTTTATGAGTTTGTTGAAAGAAAATCTAATCTTGCTTAATTAGTTGGTAAAAACAGTTTTAAAGATTAACAAAGACCGAAAGGATTTTCTTTATGTTTTTATGCCAAAAAGTTAGTGGACGAATTAGTATGGATTATGGAGTGTGAAAAGCATCATATTAGCTCATTAAAATGGATTTGGAAACAATTTCATCACGAGAAAAGGCCGAAAGGATTCGTAGGAATTCTTAGAATAAGAAATGCTTTTCAAACAACAAAGAGTCTAATAGAATTATCGCACTAGTTAACAAAGGCCGAAAGGAATTAACTAGGAGATTGAATTCTTAGAGATGATTTCTCATGATAAAAACCATTGATTGTGAATCACTCAATTTTAAGTTGTGCATCATTACAAGTCACACCCAACTTGTTAGATTACTCTATACAATTATCATGGAACTACACACAAGTATATTTGTTTTTGATTGATTGATTTTTGTTTACCTTAGCATTTACACCAAAATGGATTGACAATCTTTTTGACAAAACTTATTTTGCAAACCCAAACCACAATTCCCTTGGGACGATCTCAACTTACCCACCTTTACTACTACGGAAGAGTATACTTGCTCGTATGTGTTGATTAAAGAATCAGATAAATTGATTTTATAAAAATTTAAAACTTGCACTACACACAACACATCAAGTTTTTGGCGCCGCTGTCGGGGAATTGCCTAAATTACTTGGTAGTTTGGTTTGCTAGTTTGTAAGTTTTGAAAGAAAAAAAAAGTTTTGGTTCGGAGCTAACCGGACCGGATGGATTTCCATCCAATCGGTTGGTGGCCACGGTAAAGTTTTTTTTTTTTTTTTTTTTAGATTTTAGTGTTAATTTTCAGTTATTATGTTTATTTAATGTTAAGGTTAATGTGTTTAAGTGTTAGAGTAAATAAGTAAATTAAATAGAGTAATTAGAATAGTTTTTTTTTACATGCCTTTAATGTTTTTAATGCTTTTAATTAATAGAGTTAATTTTAGTCTTAATAATTGGTAGCTTAAGAGGTTTTAATTAATTATGTTATTTAAGTAGTTTAAAAAGTTAAGAGTAAATTGTTAAGATTAATGGTTATTAATTATTAATTATGTGTTAATTGACATATTTATTAGTTAGTTTAATTTTAATTTTTATTTTATTTTGTTTATTAAGGTTTTAATTTCGTCTTATAAATATATATAAAAATAATAATAATAATAATTTTTTTTTTAGGAAATTCGATCTAACCGATCGGATGCCGCCGACATCCGATTCGGTTGGGCAATCTTGAGTTTTAACGATTCAACCATCTGATCGGATGGGTTATAATACCGATCGGATGGATGCCTCGGTAATTTTTTTTTTGAACTTTTTAATTTTTAGTTGTTTAGAAGTTTTTATAGTAAGAAGTTGCTGTTTGTTTTCTTTGATTTGATATTTTGATATGTTTCGATTATAACTAACCCTCACGCTAATAGCTTGGATTTCTTTGGTTTTTGTGGTTATGTTATAGTTATTGATTCAATAGAATAGAAAGTTTAAGTGGAATTTCGGAATACTTGAGAAATTTGGAAGAAATGTTGAAAGATTCGGGTGATTCATTGGAAAGTTTGGGAAATATTTTGGAAGAAGCAAAGGTTGATTTGGAGAGACAAGAAGAAGTTGGACAAAGTCATGTTAGTTCACCTAAGGAGAAAAGAGTTGTTGTGTTTACACAAGCACCACCTAAGGAGTTTGATGTACCATTCATGAGGTATTCTACACCTTGTGGAGTGGAAGGTATTAAAGCTTGGGATGCTCAGCTTAATATGGAGTATGGAGACAACTATATTATGGAAGAAATGCTTGGTAAGCTTGGTTTTGTTAGGCTTGACTATGAGGATTATGGAAGAAAGATAGTGAGAGATGTGAATGTTAATATTCATGGTCATGTGTTCAAAGTTGATTTTGTTGTTTTGGAATATGGTAATGCGGATGAACCAGAAGTTGTGTTTGGTAGAGATTTTATGGTTAAGACTAAATGTAGGATTGATTTTGCATTGGCAGAGATGAGGATAGATGTTGATGATTTGGTAGAAGAAAAGGTAGGAAAGGGAGAGATTGTTAAAATGGGCAAAGCAAATAGAAAGAAAACACCACTTAACAAACTTACCCAATCCTCCACCCCTAAGAATGAGAGTTCTTCATCTAGTTCACCACCAAAAACACCACAAATAGTTAAGCCATTAACCCAACAGCAGAAAAAAGCAATTCTGGAAAATTTGGAAACAAAGTTTAAGGAGCTTATGGAGGAGAAGCCGGTTATTGAAGTGTTGAATAATTACATGACTTATCGTAAGAAGTTGGATGCAGTTATTATGGCAACGGCTAGGTTAGAAGATAAGAATTTTGATGAGATTGGAAAAGATAGGATAGTTGAGAATGGGTTGCCTAAAAAGGAGAGCGATCCAGGAAATTTTGTGTTACCTATTAAAGTTAATGGAACAGATGCGATGTATGCATTGGCTGACACGGGAGCAAGTGTGAATGTAATGCCGTATCATTTGTATAAAAGATTAGGACTTGGTAATCCTCAACCAAACCAATATAATCTTACTATGGCTGATAATTCACGAGCAAAAGCGATGGGAGAAGTAAAGAATGTTAGAGTCCAAGTAGGATATCAAGCTTTCTTGGCCGATTTTCTTGTGCTTAATGTTCCGGTGGATAAGGAGTTACCATTGTTGTTAGGAAGAACATTTTTGAGAACTTGTAGAGCTATTATAGATATGGGTAGAGGTACTATGACTATTAGTGATGGAATCTTGAAGCATACATATTACCCAAAGCTTAGAGGCAAGATTGTTAAAGAAGTTCATGGTGAAGAAGAAGAAGAAGAAAACCATTTGGGATGTTTTGAAGTAGGTAGAGATGAAGAAGGGAGGCCTAAATATGGGCCGGTTGTCCCAATTTACTTTGATATTGAAGATGAGATGGAAAGAGCTCTAGCGATGGAGGCTTTCTATAATCCGTTTAAGAATGTTTTTATGTTTAACAAGTTGACAGACTTTCTTGGATCTTTACCGGTCCAATTGAAGAATTTGGAATGGGGACCTGAAGGAGCTAGTGTTTACAAGAAGGAGAAAGAAGACGGTGAATGGCATGTGAAGTTTGATATAGTTTGTCCGGATGGAAGGAACTTCACAAGGAAGTTTAAAACGCAAATGACTAACCGAAAGTTGTCCGGGAAGTTCCAAAATGAAGATATCTTGAGGCACGAATATTTTGAAGGGTGAAAGACAAGAGTTTGAAGAATAAAAGCACAAAGCTTGTGCTAGTGTTTTGTTTGTTTTCTCTTTAGTTTTTTTGCATTTTAGTAGTTTAATGTTTGCATTTAAGTTTAAGTTTGAGTTTAGACCGTTTTAATTGTCTTGGTTTATTAAGTTATTAAGTTTTTGAAGTTATGTTTTGAGTTTTAGAGTTAAGTTGTGTTTTAGTTGTAGAGATAGAATTGAAAAACAAGTTGGAAGATTAAGTGTGTTGAAGTATTTTTATGCTTAAAAGAAGTATTTTTGAAGAGTAAAACACTTCTCATTTGCTATAACAAGTGTGAGTAAGTGTTGACAAAAGAAAAGTGAAGTTTTTGCAAAAATTCAATCCGAATCGGTTGGATCAAATACTGATCGGATGGATTGAAATATATATACTCAAGATTTCAAAAATCTCAAAAAACACACACACACTCAATCCACCAAACTTGGGATTCAAAAATTCGACCATTAGAAGTCTATTAAGTGTTGCAGGAGTGTTGAAGAATCATCTATGGCACCTAAACAAGTAAGTAACATAATCAATTTGTCCTAATTAGATTTTGATTCGAATTTCTTGAATTAGGTCGAAATTTGGGTATTTTTGATATAGTTCGAATTGAGATGTAATTTTTGTGGAATAGATGGGTAAATGATTGAGGAATTCATTGCAAAAAGAATTTGATAGATTGATTAAGTTTTGAGGAAGAATTGATTGATTGAATTTTCGGATTAAAATGGGTCAAAACTTTAAATCGATTTGGATTGCAATTGATGATTTCCAGATGTTATTTAGTAGATGAGTGGTGATTCTAGGAAGATGCATTGTTGATTAGAACATCAATGGAAGAGATTTGATTTGATAGTGTTCATATGATCTAGGAAAATTGAGAAATCATGCGAATAGGTTATGAACGTGTTTGGAGACGAGTGGGATATGTAGGAACCATGATAGTCGATCAAATGCATGATAGGATAGAGTTGGGATAGTTGGAATTGATTAGAAATCGGAAAGGAAAATTTTTTTGAGACAGAATGCCTCAACCGATTCGGTTGAGTGTAGATACCGATCGGTTGAGCATGGACATTTGTTCCATCCGATCGGATAGTGATTAATACCGATCGGATGGAAGGCTCGGTAAATAAAAATGAAATTTTTTCCAAACGAGTTTTGCGACTTCTAAATCATGTAATCTTGGTTTTTATGCTCTTATACTATCATATATTTGTGTTTTCTACAGAGTTATCTTGCAGGTGGATCAGGAATTGCGAAAAGAACAAGAGAAGGAATCCGGAAGAGAGAACAAATGCCGATTCCAGAATGTCATCCTAATCTTCTGTGGAGAGGGGAAGATCCGATGGTTCGACAATCTTTCAATGCTATTCTTCTTAAGATTGGCGGATGGGTAATTCATTCACCAAGGGTTATGAATTGGAATGATATGAAAGAGCTTGATTGTGATGAGTTTTTGGAAGATATGTTTCTTATTAGGATACTGTGTAACAACCGGATATTGACCTCTAACATGTGGATGAGAGCATTAAGCATAAGAGAACCGATATATAAAGAATGGTTTCTGGAATTTTTATGTTCGATGAGGATGAAAGAAAGGGTTACCGATATCGGAGTTACCACCGACAAATTCTTGGAATTCAGACTAGGGGGAAAGAAACATGAAGTCACGCTCTTCGAGTGTGGGAACCTGTTAGGTTTATACTCGGATAAAGACCTAAGTAACAAGGATTTTAAGTTTCTGGTAATGAGTGGAGAAAGGAGTAAAAATAATTTTGACGCACATGGATACTGGAATAGGATTAGCACGGAAGGCAAGCTAATGTTTGGGGAAATTAAAGTTTCAACAATTAAGAGACCATTGTTGCAAGTGCTACACAGGGTTGTAGTACAATCATTGTTACATAGGACGTCTGGTGTTAATCTGATTTATGAAGATGACTTATGGGTTATTCAAGCATTAGACGAGAAGCATCCTTATAGGCATTTGAACGTAGCTTGGGTGATAGTGCAACACTTGCACAAATGCACGGCAATTGGAGAGAGAAATTACATATGTGTAGGTCATTTTATTTCACAAATAGCTAGGAATCTTGGGCTATTTACTGAGGAAGAGATAAGTGTTTTTAGTGAACCGGTTACTCCATTGAGTATTGACATCAAAGGGTTCACAAATCTTCGAGAAAGCAGGGATGGAAAGCTGGGAGGACTTCCAGAAGTCCTAGATGTGCAACCAATAACAACTTGGGATGGTTGATAAATGGTTATTTTTTAAAAACAATGTTGGTTGAATAATTTCTATTTCCACTACTTTAACTTAACTTTTGTAGGATTTTATTATTTATGTTTTGAACTATTTTTGTTTGTTTTAGTATTTTGTTTTGTTTGTTTCGCCCATAGTGTTTGCAGTATTTGCAGGGGAAAAGTTAACGGAAGCTTAGTGTTGATCAATATTTGGAGTTGGAAGAACTCATATGCTTACGAAAAATCAAATAAGCCTATGCGAATTTTCTTTTCCGGGTAGCATTTTATTTATTTAATCTAAATTTTTCCCATTTCCTTTACTTTTAAGTTCATTTTATTTACATTGAGGACAATGCAAAACTTAAGTGTGGGGGAGGGAAGAAAATAGGAAAAATTGGTATGATTTTTATTTTTATTTTTAGTAGAATTTTGGAATTCAATTGACTAGAGTTGTGTTCGCCCTTGATGTTTAGTTATTTAGAGATTGATTCAATGGTAAGAATGAGGCTATTTTAAAAATTTTGAAATTTAATCAAGGAAGGAGAGTTATTGATAACTATTGCTAGCACATGTTATAACCCACCTTAAATTGTGAGGATTTAAGCCTTTTTGTATAAAGCATTTCTTATGCTCTATATTTCGTTATGAGTGTGCCGGTGATCATGTTGATTCTAGAACTTGTACGTGTTATGCATTACGGTTAAAATTACTTTCAAGTAATAAAATATATTCAAATGATAAGAGGCAAATTAGGATTTTCACCAAATGGCCTTCCGTTTACAAAAAATATTTTTGCTGACCGCATTGGTTAGTTATCCGTAGTATTTGGAACCCATTTGTTAGCGTTAATTTTTTATGCTAGATACCCTTAGTTACACCTTCTGAGCCTTATCTTTTCTTTTGATTAAATCCAGAAAAGTACAAAAAGATTTTACACCTTACACCTTAGCCTTACCCGAATCAAGTTCAATTGAAGTTCGAAACTAGTTATCTTTTTGATGATTGCATGTTGACCACACCTTGTATGTGTATATGTTGTTTCAATGAAGAAGGAGGTCGCTACTCTTATTTGTATTTTTTGTAGCGTGTGCTCATCCAAAGTGTGGGGGGGACGTTATTAAAAAAAAAAAAAAAAAAAAAAAAAAAAAAGGATAGCCAATGAGCTATGAAAGTATGGAATGATGAAAATAAAATAGTCAATGAGCTATTAAGGAAGGGAAGAGTTAGTATGAGATGCGGAAAAATGATAATCGAAGAAGTTTGGTGGAGTGATCATTTGAGGTATAATGAGTTGGGAACGGAATCTGGACTTGATTCTTGTTTATTCGTTTTTATTTATTTATTTATTTTTTAGAAACCAATCACAAATAATTCCCATGTCTTATCCTTACCTTTACCAATTACTTGATTCGTTGTTAGCTTTCGAGCATCCGGATTTAGTAATGGCTTTGTCTAGATATGTAGAGCATGGATGTTCTAGTGACCATCTGGGTTTTTGAATAGTTGAAAAACGTTGCTAGCGAGCTAGTGCGTGTTTTGGTGACCATCCGTTATGCAAATAACGTCGTTAGCGAACCAAAGGTACAATCTAGTGACCATCCGTTGCTTGACTAATCAAGAATTCGTTGTTAGCGAGCTATTACATTCTTGTATGAAATATTTGCACAATAGCCAGGTAGCCGTAACCCTTTAACCTTAAACCCGAATAAAAGACCTCTTTGATGTTTTATTTTGTTGTTTTGATACTCGTACAAGCTTATGGTAAGAAACGTGATTCATGTCTGAGCAATTGAGTGATATACCATTAAAATTACCCTTGAGTGTTGAGTGAATTTAAAAATCCTATGAGAGGGGCTTAGTGATGTTATCAAGCTCGAACTAACTTGTTTATGTTTCAAGAATTTTTCACATTTAAAAGTTAAAATGACAATTGTTCCTTCGGGATAATTGTTGGATTTTTAGAATCATAATGAAGTAGCCATTGAGTTCAGTTTTCTGAAAGCTAGACATGCTCGAGGGCGAGCAAAACTCAAGTGTGGGGGATTTGATAACGCTCAAAATGAACATGTTTTTAGTCACGTTATTGTTAGATTTGTGCATCATATTTGGTTATATTTGTGTATATTTGTTACTAAATCATGAAAAAGTGTATATGCAAGTAAATATAGCCAAGTACAGGAAAAGATGATAAAAAAGATGAAGAAATGAAGAGATTATGCACATTTGAAGAATCACGAGAAAGAAACCACACAAGAATTCAAGGATTTGATAAAGTCAAAGATTTCTATGCTTACATATCAAGAAAAGATCAAGTTCTATGGAGGGAATTAGTGGCACAACAAAGGATCAAGCACGTAACGAGAAAAGGAAGAAGAAAAAATAATATTTGCATGGCAGAATGGCCCATCCGATCGGATGGTGCCCGCATCCGATTCGGATGGGGAAACTTTGATTTACCGAGAGCTCCAACCGATCGGATGGACCTCAATACCGATCGGTTGGAGGAAGATGAAGTTACAAAAAATGCATTTAATGATGAATTTAAGCCCCATAATCATGGTGGCTTATCATTTCTCGGCTAGTAACTGATTTGACACGTTTTTGCTTGAGGGATAAGGGTTCCTTCACTTATTTAAAGGACCCTTAGCTAATTTACAATGAGTGACAACCCAAAAACCTAGTAAGGCTTACACCAAGTCTTGCTAAACTTATTATCATTGCCCGAAAGCTTGTAGTTGCTGTGAAAACGTCTAGGGAATCTTGAGTTCAAGTCTCAAGAGTTGTGTCCAAGTGTGGAGTTGTTTACGTGTGATCATAGGCGATTGGAGGAGAGTGGTTGCTATAGTTCTACAATTCTAGTTCTTGTAATTTCACAAATAGGTATTTCTTGTTTGAGTTATTATGAACTACTTTTACTTTAAGATGAATGAAAGTATGGTTGATTACTTGTGTTTGATTATGATTATTATGGAGTGATTTTAGTTATACTTGTGTGTATGATGTGATAAGTGTTGGAGTATTCTTATTTCATAGTGATGCATGAAATCATATCCTGTTTTATGAGTTTGTTGAAATAAAATCTAATCTTGCTTAATTAGTTGGTAAAAACAGTTTTAAAGATTAACAAAGGCCGAAAGGATTTTCATTATGTTTTTATTCCAAAAAGTTAGTGGACGAATTAGTATGGATTATGGAGTGTGAAAAGCATCATATTAGCTCATTAAAATGGATTTGGAAACGATTTCATCACGAGAAAAGGCCGAAAGGATTCGTAGGAATTCTTAGAATAAGAAATGCTTTTCAAACAACAAAGAGTCTAATAGAATTATCGCACTAGTTAACAAAGGCCGAAAGGAATTAACTAGGAGATTGAATTCTTAGAGATGATTTCTCATGATAAAAACCATTGATTGTGAATCACTCAATTTTAAGTTGTGCATCATTACAAGTCACACCCAACTTGTTAGATTACTCTATACAATTATCATGGAACTACACACAAGTATATTTGTTTTTGATTGATTGATTTTTGTTTACCTTAGCATTTACACCAAAAAGGATTGACAATCTTTTTTGACAATACTTATTTTGCAAACCCAAACTACAATTCCCTTGGGACGATCTCAACTTACCCACCTTTACTACTACAGACGAGTATACTTGCTCGTATGTGTTGATTAAAGAATCGGATAAATTGATTTTATAAAAATTTAAAACTTGCACTACACACGACACATCAGGGTCCTAATCCGATATGATTAGAAGCCATCGGGTTAAGCGCGGGTTCTAGAGCGAGTCTCTCAGAAGCCATTTGTGAAATCTCATCAAATTTCACATTCATCGTCTCCATTACTCTTTTAGTTCTTCTGTTATACACCCTGAATTCCCTCGAGTTATCTGAGTAACCAATGAAGATACCAATATCACCCTTAGCTTTCAGTTTCCCCAAAACCTCTCTGTCGTTCATAGGATAGCACAAAGCGCCAAATACATGAAGGTAAGAGATGTCGGGTTTTCTGTTGTTTACTAGCTCATTTGGGGTTTTATTGAATCTTGGATGGATTAGGGATCGGTTCTGAGTAAAACAAGCAGTGGCAACAGCATCAGCCCATAAGAATAACGGTGCACTTGAATAAATCAGCATCGTGCGAGCAGCTTCCACAAGAGTTCTATTTCTTCTTTCAACCCCCCCGTTCTGCTGTGGAGTTCTAACAGCTGATGTCTGGTGAGTAATTCCGGTTTCTTCAAAGTATGTTCTTAACTCCTGATTAGTGAATTCCGTGCCATTGTCAGTTCTTAATATCCTAACTGGAGCTTGAAGTAGGACTTTAATTCACTTCAGAAAGGTGATGATGATGCCTGGTGCTTCGTCTTTTGATCTTAGAAACCTTAACCATGTATATCTTGAAGAGGCATCAACGATCACAAGAATATACTTCTTCCCACTGATACTTTCAACTCTCATTGGGCCACATAAGCCCATATGCAACAAATGTAACTTATCCACCGAACTAGGTACGGTTTTAGGTTTGTATGTTGCCCGTTTGCTTTTGCCTTGCTCACAGGATGGACATAAATGTTCTTTGGTGTATTTGAACTTTGGGAAACCGGTGACGATGTTGTCTTTGGCAAGTTTGGTTAAGGTGTCGAAGTGGAGATGGGATAACCGTATGTGCCACAACCAGGACTTAGTTTCGTTAGCTCTTGTCATGAGACAAATTGGTGATGAGGAGGCCATTTGGTTAATGTTGGGAATTATGATACGAATCAAGAGCAGACAAGTTAGGTCTGGTAGTTTATCTAAGTTAGGTCTGTTTGTGTTATTAGGTCTGGTAATGTAATGTTAAGTCTGGTAGCATGTTTAAGTCTGGTTGACTTGTAAAGTTAAGTCTGGTCGTGAAGTTAGGAAAGTTTGTTAGAGTTATGTTAGGAAAAGATACAATGCGTGTATGTATCTTTATAGAAGATTTGTGTATATCTTCTGAGTCGGTTAGTATTAGGGTTTCCTTGTGTTATAAAAGGATCCCTAAAGATTGTTAGTAAGTGAGTGAGTTGTACGAGTTCACTATTGTGATTATAATCAATATACGAAGTTAGTGATATCTCTGCTTGTGTTCTTAATTGTTCTTGTTAAGATTCCGCATTAACAATAACAATCACCTAGGGTTTCTCACTTAGATTGGTTCGGATTTATCCTAACCATCTACTAGGTATTCAAGACTACTTAGTGATCCACATACAATTCGTGGACCAACAAGTGGTATCAGAGCAAGGAGAGAGACTCTGAATTCGAAGAACACTAAATCTCAAAAACCTAATTCTCACTCAAATCACCCTACACAATGTCTGAATTCGATAAGCCTGAAACTTTCTCAATCCATAACAGTGAGGATGAGAAATCAAACCATGAAGATGAAGGAAAAACCGAAACCAGTAACTCCCAAACACAACAACAACCCATCCCTTCCACAACCACAATCTCAAACATAAAACTTCCATTACTGAAAAGAGAAGAGTATGATATATGGGCCATGGAGATGGAACATTATCTGGAATACATTGATAGCGATGTATGGAAGGTGATTCAGAAGGGAAATTCTAAGAAAAGAATTTCACAAGGGAATGATGGGCAGATCAGAATAATGCCACCAGTATCTGCTGAGGAGATTAGGGCTGTGGAGAAAGAAAAGAAGGCCAGAACCTTGCTTCTTATGGCTATTCCTAAGGAGCATCTACAAAGGTTTCATGGCATTCTTGATGCTAAGGAGATGTGGGAGGCTATCAAGAAACGATTTGGAGGTAATGCTAACTCCAAGAAGATGCAAAAGGCTGTTCTTAAACAGCAATTTGAAACATTCAGTGTTTCAAAGACTGAAGGTTTGGAGAAGGGCTATGACAGATTTCAACATCTGTTAACACAACTGGAAGTTCATGGTGCAGCAGTTTCAAATGAGGATGCAAATCACAAGTTCCTTAGGTCTTTACCATCAGAATGGGGCAATGTATCTGTGGCGATGAGGATTAAGGAGGAAGTAGATTCAATGACACCTGATGACCTATACAACAACCTCAGGATGTTTGAAAGGGACATCAGTAACACCACTCAGGCTTCAACCAGTTCATCAAATGTTGCTTTTGTGTCACAAAACAAAAGCAGTACTTACAAGTTTAAATCTGGTAGTGTTAGGTCTGGTATCTATGAAACTCCTTCAAGTGAAAGGTCTGCTTCAAGTTTTACTGATGAAGTGATACATTCTTTCTTTGCAAACCAAACGGAAGATGAAAGCTTTATTAGTGAAGACCTTGAACAAATTAATGATGCTGAAGTTGAGGAGATGGACATAAAATGGCACATTGCCATGGTTGCTTTAAGGGTCAAACGATTTCAGAAGCAATATGGGAGGACCATCAACTTCAACAACAAATCACCAGTGGGATACACAAAGAGGACTGTTGAATGCTACAACTGTCACAAGCATGGACATTTTTCAAGAGATTGTCCAGAGAAGAAGCCTGCTGATGGGAAAAGAGATGATGATGGGAAGATGGAAAAGAATCAGATGAGCCTGCTGACAATGGAAGCTGGAGGAGTCAACTGGGGTGAGCATCCAAGAGTAAATGAGGAGTCTGATCATGCTCTCATGGCCATTGGTAATGAGGTATCATTATGCTCTAAATTATGTACTGACTCATATAATCATGTTAAGGCTTTGTGTGATGAGCAGCAAGAACAAATAGGTGATCTAGAAGTAAATTTATTAGCACATAAAAATGCTGTAAAAACTTTAGAGGCACAAAAGGTCACCCTTCAAAACCAACATGCTGCTTTAAATGAAAAACTATACTTTCAAGCTAATAAAATATATGAACAAGATGAAAAGCTTAAAAGGTATAGACAATTAGGGCTTAAAATTCAGAAGGAGAGGGATGAGCTGAGAAAAAGGGTAGATCAATGGAACAATTCAAATAAAAAATGTGGCTTAGGATATGAGGAAAATGAGAATAGGGCTATATTTAAGAATAAAGAAGAGGACTATGCTGATAAGCCTTTGTATAATAGGTTTGTTAAGACTGGTGACTTTAAGGGAGTACCACCACCTTTGAGTGATGACTATACTCCTCTTGAAAAAGAAGAGTTGGATGATTCACTCTTTGTGTATGGTAAGAAAGGTCCTCAAGTGCCTGAACCAACCACCTCAGAGGACAAATCCAGTAGGTATTCTTCTTGTCAATCCAATGACTCTGAAGGATCTATTGATGGTTCCTCTGATCACTCTAAGTCTGAGTCAAATAATGAGGAAAAAGAGAATCCTGAACCTAAGGTTGTTGAGAAGTGTGAACCTGTTGTTACTAAACCTGTAGTGACTGAACCAAAGGCTGAGACAGTTAAACCTAGTTGTGTCAATCACATAAAAACTCCTAGGGAATCTGTTAAAATGAGTGAGTCACCTAGAAGCAATAGTGTTCACAGAGAAAGTAGGAGTAGTTATACTTATGCTCCTAAAAGATGCTTTGTGTGTGGAAGTTTGAGTCATTTAATAAGAGATTGTGACTTCCATGAAAAGAGAATGAAAAGAGAGGCTGAGCAAAAGAGAATGTATGTTAATAAGGGTCATGGTTCAAATAAACCAGCTTGGAATAATGCTAGTAGAATTAATCATGCCAACCAGTTTGTTCCCAGACCTGTCCAACTAAATAACACTACCAGACCTAACTCTTATGTTAATTCTGGTAGACCAAATTTTAGGTCTGGCTACAGAAACTTTAATATGAATAGGCAAAATGTTAATTTTATGAGGCCTAAAGTGAATACTGGTTATGTTAATTCTATGAGGCCTAATGTGAACACTTGTTTTGTGAGACCCAAACAACCTTTTCAAAAACCTCAGGTGAATGCAAATTTTCAAAGAAATAATTTTATAAAAATCATTCACCTGTAAGAAGACAAGTTGCAAAGCAAACAGCAAAACCTTTAAAGTGGAATGGGGGTTCTGCTGTTAAGACCTCAGCATGTATGTCTTGGGATTCAAACAAAAAAAAATCCATGTATAAATCCCAAAACAACGGTGGATCAGGTTCAATTAAGAAGTTTAAGCATATTGATCCACAAGGTGGACCCAAGCCTACTCAGGCCTGGGTTCCTAAGAGAAACTAATTTCTCTTCTTTTTGTGCAGGATCATCCACTTTGCTATATGGAAGATAGAGGAATACTTGATAGTGGATGCTCTGGGCACATGACTGGTAACAAGAACTATCTAAATGATTTTCATGAATTCGAAGGAGGTTCTGTTACTTTTGGTGGAAGCAAGGGACAGATAACTGGTAAAGGAAGAATTATTGTGGGCAACATAGAATTTGACAATTTATCTTTTGCGAAAGAACTTGGGCAGTTCAACCTTTTCTCAATATCACAAATTTGTGATACTCAGCATAAGGTGCTTTTTACTGAAACTGATTGTCTTGTGTTGACTCCGGCCTTTAAGATGCCTGAAGAACATCAGATTCTTCTTAAAGTTCCCAGACAACACAAAATGTACAGTTTTGATATGAAAGCATCTAATCCTGCAAAAGGTGCTACCTGTTTAATTGCAAAAGCTACATTGGATGAATCTAAGTTGTGGCACAGAAGGTTAGGCCATGTGAATTTCAAAAACATGAATAAACTTGTGAAGAATAACCTTGTGAGAGGTTTGCCTTCAAAATTGTTTAAAAATGATCATACTTGTGTGGCTTGCAACAAGGGAAAACAACATAGGGCATCCTGTAAGGTTAAATTAGAAAGATTAATCACTGAACCTTTACATACCTTACATATGGATCTTTTTGGCCCTACATCTGTCCATAGTATTAATCATGCATGCTATTGCCTTGTCATTACAGATGATTGTACTAGATATTGTTGGGTGTTCTTTATGTCTAGGAAGGATGAAGCTACCCTTTGATTCCAACTTTCATTAGACAGATTGAAAACCTTATTGATAAAAGAGTTAAAATCATTAGGAGTGATAATGGCACTGAGTTTAAAAACAAGAGCATGCTAGATTTTTGTGGTAATAAAGGAATTAAGCAACAATTCAGTAATGCAAGAACTCCTCAGCAAAATGGAGTTGCTGAGAGAATGAACAGGACACTTATTGAGGCAGCTAGGACTATGCTAGCAGATTCACTCTTACCTACTACATTTTAGGCTGAAGCAGTCAGCAATGCCTGCTACATCTTTAATAGGGTTAGAGTGACCAAGCCTCAAAATAGAACCCCTTATGAGCTTATGTTTGGCCATAAACCAGTTGTTAGCCATATAAGACCTTTTGGGTGTCATGTTACCATTCTTGATACTTTAAGTGTTCTTGGAAAATTTGAAGGAAAGTCTGATGAAGGGTTTTTAGTTGGGTATGCATTAAACAGTAAAGCCTTTAGGGTTTACAATCTGGTGTCCAAGAAAATAGAAGAAAATCTGCATGTAAACTTTCTTGAAGAAAAACCCAATGTCAAGGGAATTGGTCATAGATGGATGTTTGATATTGTTTATTTGACTGATTCTATGAATTATATTCCTGTCTCCAAGGAGAATCAAATTAACCCTATTGCAGGTACCCAAGAAGTTACTAACATTGCAGGTACCAAAGATTCTTCAAATTCAGGGAACATTGATGATGTGGCTGAGCTTGTTGTGATTCCATTTACATAGAACAAGTCTGATGCAGCTGAAGCAGTAATCAAGAATTCTTCCTCTCAGGAAATAGATTCTGAAGTTAAGTCTGGCAAAGTCATATCCCCTAACATTACCAGTACTTCCCATTTTAAGTCTGGTAGTGGTGTTCAACCAGACCTTTCTTCAAGTACTGCTTGTGCTGATTCTGAGATGCCAGAACTTGAAGTATTTCCAAATCCTAATGAAGGTATCTTTGAAGGGGCTTCCTATGATGAAGGAGGCATTGTCTCTGATTTCAACAACTTACCCACTGAAGTGGAGGTCAGTCCAACTCCCACTCTCAGGATCCACACCATTCATCCCAAGAGCCAAATAATTGGTAACCCCAAGTCTGCTGTTCAAACAAGAAGTAGAGTGCAACATTAGTCTGATTCTCTTGCGCTCATTAGCCTGATTAAGCAACAACAAAGGGTCAATCATAAGGACCAGCAACATTGCTTATTTGCTTGCTTTCTTTCTCAAAGTGAACCCACTACTGTTTCTGAAGCTTTAGGGGAGGAAAGTTGGGTAGAAGCTATGCAAGAAGAGTTGTTGCAGTTCAAGCTACAGAAAGTATGGGTTCTTGTAGACCTACCTAATGGAGCTAAAGTTATTGGTACTAAATGGGTCTTCAGGAATAAAAGGGATGAAAGAGGGGTAGTTGTAAGGAACAAAGCAAGGCTAGTAGCACAAGGATACAAACAGGAGGAGGGCATAGACTATGATGAGGTTTTTGCTCCTGTGGCAAGAATTGAGGCTATCAGGTTATTTTTGGCCTATGCATCATACATGGGATTCAAGGTGTATCAGATGGATGTCAAAAATGCTTTCCTCTATGGCACTATTGAAGAAGATGTGTATGTACATCAACCTCCTTGTTTTGAGGATCCTGCTAACCCCAATCAAGTGTATAAGGTTATTAAAGCTCTATATGGTCTTCATCAGGCTCCTAGAGCTTGGTATGAAACTCTTTCACAGTTTCTTGAAGAACATGGATATATCAGGGGTGTGATTGACAAGACTTTATTCATTAAGAGAGACCAGAAGGATATCATTCTTGTCCAAATTTATGTGGATGATATCATTTTTGGATCAACAAAAAAGTCTTGGTGTGATGAATTTGAAGGTTTAATGAAGAGCAGGTTTGAAATGAGCTCAATGGGAGAACTTACATTTTTCTTGGGACTGCAAGTTAAGCAAAAGGATGATGGACTTTTTATTTCTCAAGACAAGTATGTTGCAAAAATTTTGAGAATGTTTGAGTTCTCAAATGTGAAGACAGCAATCACTCCCATGGAGAATAAAGTGCCTTTAACAAAGGATGAAGATGCTGCTGATGTGAATGTGCATCTTTACAGATCCATGATAGGTTCCCTCATGTATCTTACTGCTTCTAGACCTGATATTATGTATGCAGTTTGTGTTTGTTCACGCTTTCAGGTTCAACCAAAGACTTCACATCTTCATGCTGTGAAGAGAATCTTTAGGTACTTAAAGGGCAAACCAAATTTGGGCCTTTGGTATCCTAAGGAGTCAACTTTTGACCTGACAGCTTATTCAGACAGTGACAATGCTAGTGCAAGCCTGGATAGGAAATCAACAACAGGAAGTTGTCAGTTCCTTGGAAGGAGGTTAATATCTTGGCAATGCAAGAAGCAGACGATTGTGGCTAATTCAACTACTGAGGCTGAGTATGTAGCAGCTACTCATTGCTGTGGACAAGTTTTGTGGATTTAGAATCAGATGCTTGATGAAGCGAAAAGTGTACCGCTTTTAAGGGGTCATTTAAGCCCTAAATCGTATTTATTTGATCAAATATCGCCCTAAATCGTTCCTTTTGTCATTTTAGGTACTTTTGAGGAGAAATCTGGAAAAGGAGGCATTTTGGACGTTTTTGGAGCATAAAAGTGAAGAAAACGGCAAAGTCTCAAAAATCGGCTGAAAGTTACCTTTGACGGCGTCAGATTTATCTCTGGACGGCGTCATGGCTTGGCAAAAGTGGTGGATGTGAAATTTACTCATGATAAGCCAGAGAAATTTGCATGGGAATTCTGACGGCGTCACGCTTTAATCTAATCAAGGTCGTCACAGCTTAATTTAAAGAGGGACGGCGTCACCTCGAATCCTGACGGCGTCAAGCCTTGATAAGCCAGAACGGATTTTGGAGAGCTAAAGAGGGACGGCGTCAAGAAGGTCATCCGGGAACCCTAAAAGCGGCGAGGTGACGGCGTCACACTCCATAACGTGACGCCGTCAGATATGAAAGTCTATATATAGTTTTCTAATTTTTTGTCATTAGTGTGGAACTTATTGAGGAACTTTGTGTGTGAAAACCCTAAGACGAATTGGGCATCTTTTTCAAGGCTTTTTGCCTTGAGATCTTCCATGTTACATTGAAGATAAGTTATCAATTAATCATTCAATATGTCTATGTGTTGTTTGATTCTATCTTGTTCTTGTCTTTTGTTTAACATGTTAGGCTAGATTTATCTTGTGTTTGCTTAGATCTAATGAAACCTAGCTATTGATTATTGGTTATTAGTGTGTTATCAGTTGTATTGGATGATTGTTTATCTATGTTAGGCTTAAGAAAACTGGCTAACTTCCTATTCGGTAACTTGCTTGAACGTCTTAAGAAACATGAACCAATGCGTACTAAGGTTTTTATGGTTGTATTTAATGCACAAGCGAATTCTAGTGATCCCATGTTAGGAGCTTCCTAGCCGGCTCGACATAGGAGTGAAGTAGGAGCTTGTAGAGTTGGGGAAGTACGTACGCCACCCCACGATTGGTATTAAGGAATACACCCGTCATCCACGCGACTAATGCACACTAATTAACCGGTAAAAGATAGTTAGGGAGTAAGGAAATCTAAGTAAACACATTCCTCTCCATATAAGTTTTCACCAACATTTTCATTTTCGTCATTTTATTTTATTTGCATTCGTAGTTATTTGGGTTAGTTGACTAGCAACTAATTCCGCCCACTCCTTAAAACCCGAGATTTTACTTGCTTTCATAAAAAAATATAAAAAACATAAAAAAGAATCTTCTCTCACCCTTAGACCTATTAGAGTAGTTTTTCATACCTAACGAACACTATTCCCTGTGGAGAACGATCAATCCCCCGTACTTACCACTACACTATACTACATCGGTCAGGTACACTGCCTGGTGGGGTTGTAAGCCTATTGAGATCCCTTGAGAGGTAAAACCTGTTGTAAGGTTGAAAAACCACGCATCAAGTTTTTGGCGCCGCTGCCGGGGAATAGTTATTGTTTAGGTTGAATTTTTATTTTATAGGTCTACTCACTAGATTCCTTTCTAGTGAGATTTTTATTTTATTTTTCTAGGTTTTCTTTAGTCTATCTATTTTCTTCGTTTCTTTGTTCGTAACCATTACCATTCGACATCATGGAAGATGGTAATATCCTTAATCCCAACAACCCACCACCACAACAACCACCACCTCCTAGAGCCCGTACTTTAGGAGAGTATTCCCGTCCTAGCCACCATGGCTATCGAAACACCATTGAGCTCACTCAAGGAGCCAATGTCACTCCCTTGCGATCCGACACCATCCGGTTGGTGCAAAGTGGATGCGCATTCCATGGACTTCGTTCTGAAGATCCTAATCAACATCTCAAGGACTTTCTAAAAATCGTTGATTCTATAGACCTTGATGTTGCCACTCGAGAGACGACCCGACTGCGTCTCTTTCAATACTCTCTGCGGGACCAAGCTAGTCAATGGCTAGAGCGTCAACCCGCAGGATCCATCACCTCTTGGGATGATCTCACCACTCGTTTCCTTGCTCAGTTTTTCCACCGGGAAGAACTACCAAGCTAAGGAATGATATCTTGATGTTCCAACAACGTCAAGGCGAAACCCTCTACGAGGCATGGACTCGATTCAAGGACTTACTCCAAAAAGTCCC
This sequence comes from Artemisia tridentata subsp. tridentata, assembly GCA_021014915.2. NCBI lineage: Eukaryota > Viridiplantae > Streptophyta > Magnoliopsida > Asterales > Asteraceae > Artemisia > Artemisia tridentata. Next base: position 327,622,695 of record CP139502.1, read on the forward strand.
TCACCATGGCTTAGAACTTTGGCTCCAAGTCCAAATCTTCTATGACCATGTCAATCTCTCCACAAGGCAAACCATTGACCAATCGGCCGGTGGCAAGCTACGTGATCTAAGTGCGGAACAATCATGGGCTCTCCTAGAGGATCTTGCTCTTTATGACAATGAAAGTTGGAGTGATCCTCGTGATTTGAATAAAACGGTCAAGGCAATATCTTTGCCTTCGAACAGTTCAAGCACTCCCAACCATAGGATCATAGAACTTGAAGACCAAGTCAAGTTTCTCATGAAATCCTACGAGGCTCCTAAACCTTCAAGCCAAGTGAACAAAATCACTTCTTCATGTGAATTATGTAGTGGTCCCCACGACACTCGTGATTGCATGGAACTCCCCGAACAAGCTTTTGCGGACTACGCATCCTCGCGTACCGACGGAGCGGGAGACAAGTGGTACACTTTCAAACCCGAGCCAAACTCCTATGGTAATTCATATAACCCCTCATGGAAAAATCACCCGAACCTTAGGTGGAAACAAAACCAAAACGCACAACAAACCAATTCTTCCAACCCACCTAATCGTTTCCAATCAAGCGGTTCCAACTCGAACCGTACTTTCAATAACAATCCTTCCAACAATTATGGTAGTACCAATAACCTTGAAGGATTAATGTCCCAATTTATGGTATCTCAAGAAGCTCGGATAGCTAAGTTTGAATCCGAATTCAATCTACAACAAATGGAGATGACCAATAAAATTGACAACTTATTGAAAGCCCTCAATAACCAAGTGATACCACCTCCAAATAAGGACGCTAGGAACACAAATAGCGGACCCCAAGTAAAAGACCCCTCTTCATCCAAACACGTCCACTTTGTCAACGTTGTCACTATCAAACCGATTGATAGGAATGAGGATAATGGTGAACCTGAGGATGAGGTTAAGAAAGTCGAGGTTGATAAGGATGTTAGGACAAGTGAGATTGATGAAGTAGATGATGATGAGGACTACTTCAATAGGCTACCCACTAAGGAAGAGCGCGCATATCATACAAATTTATTCGATGACCCCGAGACACCATACTTCCTAGGTAGACCAATTATAAAAATAGGCGATCCTTCTAATCTCAACATACCTTGCAACATCGGACATTTGCATGTGTGGAAGGCTTACATCGACCTTAGATCACCCATAAACATCATGACTAGAGCCCACTACAACTTAATAATGAAAAATCAACTTGGGTATAGGATGTTCCCTGACAAGGGTTGGATGAGTAACTTCACGGGAAGAGTTAAGGGATTACTGGTTTATGTAGGAAACTTTACCTATATCACCGACTTTGTAATTGTAGAAGACATCCGCCCAATAGTCGATGCATCCTTAACTCAAGTAGTTTTTGGAAAACCATTTGTTGAGGTCTCTAGAATGACTTATGAGCCGTCCTTAGGGATAGTTAGATTTAAGGATAGGACCGATGAGATAAACTACCAAATGCCATATAAGATAGAGCAATTCCAACACTTGTCAAATGTTGAGAAGGAGCTTAAGCAAGCAGTCTACTATAGGAATGATAAAGATAGGAGTAAAGGAGTAGACTATGTTATGGAAAGGATATCCGGTTTCTACAAGGATTGTTTGAAATTAGGACCGGAATATAAAACCGGGAAGGAGAATGGTCTAGAAACAGTGGACAATGAGGGAATCACGTAATGTACGTGACTTTGAGTCTAGCTACAAGACTCGTTAATAAAGAAAAGCGCTTCTTGGGAGGCAACCCAAGCTTTATTTGTTTTGTGTGTTTATCTATTTGTTTGTTTGATTTTATTTGTCTCCGTATGTGTGTTTAAATTTTATTATTATTGATTCATGTTCAAAACTAATTTGTGAAAATGCTTTATTTTGTTTTTAACTTCGTCTTAACTACATATAAAGGTATTTTGCAAAAGTTAAGTGTAAGGGAAATCCAAATCGGTTTATTAGAACACAAATAAACATGAATCATAATAATAATAAATGAACATACATATGAGTATTTGTTTGAGTCAAATGCTTGTATCGAGTCATAATGATGTTTTGCAGGAATTCCAGGAAGTAAGGCGTAGGTTTTTCCAAAAATTTTTCGGAAACGTAACATGAGAATTCTGTCAGATCATTTCTGACGGCGTCAGGCTCTACAACCTGACGGCGTCAGGTTTAATTTTCTGAAAATTTTTGAAAGTTTTGTTTTCATAAAAAGTTTTTATTAAATCTATAACTTATAATCTCCAGGAATCTGCAAAATTATCATTCCACAAGCATTATATCCTTATATATAGAGTTTATCCCGCCGATGTTATGCAGGTTTTCGTGTTTGTTTTCTCAGGTTTAACAGGTTATTTTGGACAGGAAATGTTTTTGATCAAGCTTTTGGCGATGCATTAGTCATGGAGCTTCAACATTTTCTTGGAAGAAGATGTAACCGTGTTATTTCATTATCCACCAAACGAATCAGGGGAGTATTTGATTTCATTCTTTTACCTTTATTCTTTTACATCTTGTTATTTGAACATTGGGGACAATGTTCATCTTAAGTGTAAGGGGGGGTAAAAGTACGATTAGAGAATACAATTGCACTTGATTTTTGTTTGTTTAATGGTAGATGTGTAATAAAACTGAGATAAATACCTGTTAGGGTAATTTTAGGGCCAAATTTAAAATTTTTTACAACATATAGGAGTGAAACTTTGATCTTAATGAGCGTCTCACGGATAGGAGTTATATGACTAGCACAAAAACCGTACCACTAAAAAATTTTCCACCCCAAATATGTGAGGTTCGCCCCTAGAATTGGTAGGAAAAGCATTTATGCTATGATGTGTGTACCGGTAGCACTTAGATTCTAGAACTTGCGTTAGGACCATTCCGAGGCCACAAGTGAGACTACATTCGTGTAGTTAGATTTACTACATGATAAGAGGCATTAGGATAAACCCATTGTTTTACACCTGTGTTTTTGTTATAATTACATTGGCTACATTGGTCAAGTAATTCTCCCACACCCTTTGCGATGTACTCATTTTTAGTACACGATACCCCTAGTACACCCATCAGAGCCTATCTTTTCGTTTCGACCTTTACGCATTTTACTTAAAGGAAGAATTTGTTTACACCCCACTAAAATGTACACCCAAATCGCCTTAGCCTACCTTGTATGCACTCATTTTTAGTGCATTATTGTGACAACATTTGTTTAAACCCCAAGTTAATTATCTAATTGATTACATGGTTGCTAAGTCGAGTCATATCCTTGTACATATTGTTTTGGGACGATTGGGACTCATGGGTAAAGTACTAGTATAATGGAGTAATGGGGAAGAACATCATTTATTACCCCCATATGCGCTAAATATTTTAAAAGTACTCCAAGTTTTTCGATTATCTTAATTCGAGTCATTAGAATAGTTATGTGTAAAGTTATGTAAAAGTTCAAGTGTAAGGGGAATGCAATGCCCCTATGATGTATTATTTTGGATGGTAGGGTAAGAATGTATAAATTAAAAAAAAAAAAAAAAAAAAAAAAAAAAAAAAAAAAAAAAAAAAAAAAATTCAAGAAAAATACAAAAAAAAATGAGAAAAAGAAAAGTAGAAAAAACATAAGGACTACCATCCCGTTTCATTTTATGTTTATTTTATGTTTTTGTTATTTTTCTTTTAGTTTAAGATCGAGTCGAGTCTTGGCTTAGCAACATTGTATAGTACATGTAATTAATCAAGATCTTTAACTCGCCACCAGTAAAGTATCCCTTATCCAACAAATCCGTGTTTATCATATCCCTACACCTAACGTTATAACCTGTTTAAAAGCCCTCTTTGATAGTTTATCTTAGGTGCTTACGCCTAGTGGAGGAGGTTTTCGATCCTTTCCCAAGCCTATGGTAATCTATTTGCTATGACAGGTAGTGAGAGATATTATCCGTTTTCATTTATGAGATTTATTTTGATGACACTTGAGAGATGTGAGTATCTAAACACTACTTGTGAGGTGCTAGTTTGTAATCTCCGTGCTTATTATGATTGAAGTGGAACGATTATTTGTTGTAATTACTTTTATGTTAGCGTTAAATGACCCCTAACTTGTATTTTGATTAGAATAAAAGCGCATTTGCTTGAGAACAAGCAAATCTCAAGTGTAAGGGTATTTGATGAAGCGAAAAGTGTACCGCTTTTAAGGGGTCATTTAAGCCCTAAATCGTATTTATTTGATCAAATATCGCCCTAAATCGTTCCTTTTGTCATTTTAGGTACTTTTGAGGAGAAATCTGGAAAAGGAGGCATTTTGGACGTTTTTGGAGCATAAAAGTGAAGAAAACGGCAAAGTCTCAAAAATCGGCTGAAAGTTACCTTTGACGGCGTCAGATTTATCTCTGGACGGCGTCATGGCTTGGCAAAAGTGGTGGATGTGAAATTTACTCATGATAAGCCAGAGAAATTTGCATGGGAATTCTGACGGCGTCACGCTTTAATCTAATCAAGGTCGTCACGGCTTAATTTAAAGAGGGACGGCGTCACCCCGAATCCTGACGGCGTCAAGCCTTGATAAGCCAGAACGGATTTTGGAGAGCTAAAGAGGGACGGCGTCAAGAAGGTCATCCGGGAACCCTAAAAGCGGCGAGGTGATGGCGTCACACTCCATAACGTGACGCCGTCAGATATGAAAGTCTATATATAGTTTTCTAATTTTTTGTCATTAGTGTGGAACTTATTGAGGAACTTTGTGTGTGAAAACCCTAAAACGAATTGGGCATCTTTTTCAAGGCTTTTTGCCTTGAGATCTTCCATGTTACATTGAAGATAAGTTATCAATTAATCATTCAATATGTCTATGTGTTGTTTGATTCTATCTTGTTCTTGTCTTTTGTTTAACATGTTAGGCTAGATTTATCTTGTGTTTGCTTAGATCTAATGAAACCTAGCTATTGATTATTGGTTATTAGTGTGTTATCAATTGTATTGGATGATTATTTATCTATGTTAGGCTTAAGAAAACTGGCTAACTTCCTATTCGGTAACTTGCTTGAACGTCTTAAGAAACATGAACCAATGCGTACTAAGGTTTTTATGGTTGTATTTAATGCACAAGCGAATTCTAGTGATCCCATGTTAGGAGCTTCCTAGCCGGCTCGACATAGGAGTGAAGTAGGAGCTTGTAGAGTTGGGGAAGTACGTACGCCACCCCACGATTGGTATTAAGGAATACACCCGTCATCCACGCGACTAATGCACACTAATTAACCGGTAAAAGATAGTTAGGGAGTAAGGAAATCTAAGTAAACACATTCCTCTCCATATAAGTTTTCACCAACATTTTCATTTTCGTCATTTTATTTTATTTGCATTCGTAGTTATTTGGTTTAGTTGACTAGCAACTAATTCCGCCCACTCCTTAAAACCCGAGATTTTACTTGCTTTCATAAAAAAATATAAAAACATAAAAAAGAATCTTCTCTCACCCTTAGACCTATTAGAGTAGTTTTTCATACCTAACGAACACTATTCCTTGTGGAGAACGATCAATCCCCCGTACTTACCACTACACTATACTACATCGGTCAGGTACACTGCCTGGTGGGGTTGTAAGCCTCTTGAGATCCCTTGAGAGGTAAAACCTGTTGTAAGGTTGCAAAACCACGCATCAATGCTGGACTATGGTTTGAATTTTATGAATACTGTTATCCACATAGATAATAAGAGTACTATCTGTATTGTTAAGAATCCAGTATATCACTCTAAAACTAAGCATATAGAAATCAGGCATCACTTCATTAGGGATTGCTTTGAAAAGAAGTTTATTAGAGTGGAGAAAATACATACAGATTTTAATGTTGCTGACCTGTTAACTAAGGCATTTGATGGTCCTAGATTCAATTATCTGGTAGTTAACATTGGTATGATGAACCCCTAGTTTGAGTTAAGGGGAGGTTTGGCCTAAGGGGAGGTCAAACTGTGAAGTATGTAAAGTATGAATACTTACCAGCATTTAGGTTATCTTTAAGTCTTGTAGTTTTGTTTTTAGTTCTGTTAGTGATATATATATATAAAAAAAAAAAAAAAAAAAAAAAAAAAAAAAAAAATTGTTTTTATATGTGTCTTTTATTTCTTTTATAGGCAATGCTGGATTAAGTATATTTTCACAAGTTGTTAAGTGAGATTATTGGAACTTCTCACTTGGTGGAGGTGCTTTGCACTAACACATCAAAAGGTTATCAGTCCACCTTGTCTCATCAACACAAGGACTGGCTAATCCTGAGCAAACGGCTAAGAGGTAAAGATTGCTCAAATCCGTTTATGGCTGACAATTTGCCAAAAATTGTATGGTATTCAACTCACCATATCTAAGATAAATGAAGAGTTGGCTAGCCCACAAGGTTATGGCTTGTGGTAAAGGCTGTGGAAAACCATAAATGGTAATCAATTCACCATGATGAGGTGCTTTTTCATCAAAGAATTGACTAGTCCAGAAGCAAACGGCTTTTGGTAAAGACTTAACAAATCCGTTGATAAGCTGATGATTTGCTAAAAATCGTATGGTTATCAGTGTACCATGGTCTTACACACCAAAACATTTGGCTACTCCAGTAGTGATGGCTATTGGTAAAGAGACATCAAATCCATTAAATTTCTATGATTCACCTCTCACAGGAGTTAACACACCTGGAAGTGATGAGAATAGATATGAAACTTAATATGAATTGGTGTACATATAGTCAATGTTGCTGCAAAGACCATATCAGAAGAGCTTATCAAGATTCAAGCAGCTAGAAAGGAACAAGACCTAAATACAGTTCAAAGTGTTCAAGATTCAATCCTCAGAAAGCTTAATCAGAAGAACTTGAAGTTCATGGAGCATGAAGATCAAGTTAGGGGAGGATTGTTGGGAATTATGATACGAATCAAGAGCAGACAACTTAGGTCTGGTAGTTTATCTAAGTTAGGTCTGTTTGTGTTATTAGGTTTGTTAATGTAATGTTAAGTCTGGTAGCATGTTTAAGTCTGGTTGACTTGTAAAGTTAAGTCTGGTCGTGAAGTTAGGAAAGTTTGTTAGAGTTATGTTAGGAAAAGATACAATGCGTGTATGTATCTTTATAGAAGATTTGTGTATATCTTCTGAGTCGGTTAGTATTAGGGTTTCCTTGTGTTATAAAAGGATCCCTAAAGATTGTTAGTAAGTGAGAGAGTTGTACGAGTTCACTATTGTGATTATAATCAATATACGAAGTTAGTGATATCTCTGCTTGTGTTCTTAATTGTTCTTGTTAAGATTCCGCATTAACAATAACAATCACCTAGGGTTTCTCAATTAGATTGGTTCGGATTTATCCTAACCATCTACTAGGTATTCAAGACTACTTAGTGATCCACATACAATTCGTGGACCAACAAGGAGGCCATTTGGTTAATGTAGATAGCATAGAGATTGGTTCCACGATTTCCGATTAAGAGATCATCTCCAATCAAATTCCTAACGAAGCAAGTATTCCTCCTGAATGCAACCTCTAAATCTGCGTCACAAAACTGCCCGACTGAAAACAGATTGTGTCCCAACCCTTCGACATAGTAAACCCGAGTGATTAAGAAATTTCTGAACTGAAGATCTCCATAACCCAGAATAGCTGCTACATGATCATTTTCAAACCGAACTGTTCCAATGAACTTCCATACAAAGTTGATCAGCAGCTTTAGATTCCCGGTCGTGCTTGGAGCAACCCGAGTCGATGATCCAAAGACATATTTCGATAACCTGCCAATAATAGATGATTTTGTATTTGGAAACCGTTTATCATTTGGTTCCATTGGGTTAGGGGTAACAAATGAATCACACTCATATAAGGTTTCTACTTGCTCTTTTGGAGCCATTTGTAATGTACCATTCTCTAGTGTAAACTTTCTACCCGTAGGTTTCCAAACGCAAAACTTAAGATAGTTCCTAGGCAATAAGATACTAGTGGTTTTTCTAGAATTTGCAATAAGTCTTTGAATATATCTAGTCTTAGCACTAGTTCCTGAGGGAACATCTTTCGGTTCAGGCATGGCATGCACATTCACAGTATTAGAAACCATATCATCACCAACATTTTCAGACAAAGATTTCTTGTTCATTAAACAAACAGATTCATTACATGCACTTGAAATACTGTCCTTAACATTACATCTAGATGACATATGTTTCTTATTCGAAAGCGATAAATTCCTAGGGTGTTCTTCTACTTCTTCCATTTTATTCTTGCTTTCACTCTTAGAGGCAGGCGAGACTCTATTGTTCCTTGTATTGCCCCTAGGCTTTAGTCTGCTGCTCCTAGAGGTACTTGCTACTCCTGTAGAAGGTAAGGCACACGCATTAGGATTTATCTGGTTGTCCTTTGATTCAGTTTTAGCATTCCTAGTCTCTTTTGGATTATCTTTAGTACTTTTGTCTATCGCCCTATATGTTTTAGATGTAGAGGTAGACTCAGTAGTGGGACTAATCCTATAAAGGCCAGGTGCTATCACATTTGGGTTTTCGAAAACCGCTTTCTCTTTTCCTTTCACATTATCCTTAGGCAAGGGTATTGAAATAGACATTTTTGGTATTGCAGCCCTTGTTTCCTCACCCTTCCCTTTTTGAATTTGAAGCTGAGACTTCAAAAGATCAATTTGTTCTTGCATATTTTTGTAAGAACACTCATACGACAATTTGTCATACTTGCATTCTTCCTTTTTCCGATCAAGTTGTTTAAAATATGTGACGTTTTCTTTTTCAATCTTAGCTAGTTCATTTTCATATTTTTCAACAATTTCAGAAGTCTCAGCTCGAAGTCTTTCATCATCCTCTACAGAATATGTTTGATAAATAATGGACATAATTTCAATCAATAGAGCTACTTCAGAGAGAATGTCATTGTGTCTTTCTAAAACTTTTAAGTGTTCAATGTTTTCATTAGCTTCCTTCACCAGGGATTTGTGGTCCTTGACAAAGTCGGCTGTTTCTTTCAGAAAAGTTCTTTCAACATTAAGAGTTATCGCATAAATTGCAGAAATTACAGGGTTGATTTCTGTTTCAAACATCTTTTTCTGTTCTGAATGAAAACTTGAAAACCAGTTATTGTTTGTTTTCGATGCCACAATTGTTTGAAGCATTTCAATTCTCCTTTTAAGATCATCCAAATATTGTCTAGCTTCACTTGTGTTACAAGTGTTTCTAGAGGACATTTGTTCGATGTTAGAAAGATGTTTTGAAACAACTTTTCATTTTGCGACAGCCACTGGTTTTTTGAAAAACATTGGTGACTCATTTTGAACAAGATGAACACCAGAATCTGTGTTAAGCTTGTTATAATCAATTGGTTTAATTTCTGGGTTCATTTATCTCATTTTAACACAACTCTCTTCAGCAAGCTCAATCGTTTCATAAGAATCCCGAACTTCGGGAGGGTCATGTTTATCATTTAGCACACTACCATTATATAACACATTATGTTCCTGCTGAGCTTTCTTGAGATTGTAAGGGTTTTCACAACCGATAGCCATTTTCTTCATTGTATGTAAAATCGAGTTTGGATCGTTTATTAGTAGATTAATTGTATGTACAGACTGACCCGTTTTTACAAGCAATTCTTCCAACTTTTTAATGCATTCTTGTTTGTCAAGGAGTTCATCAAGAAGATCATTTTCCTGTTTTGAAAACTTTGCATTCAATTCTTTCTTTTCTTTTTCAAGATTAGAACAAATTGATTTTTGTTTAGAAAGTTGGTTGGTTAATTCAGAAATTTCCGTGTTCAAAGATTTTATTTGCATGTTCAACTTAACATCGAGAGTGTCATATTTGATTTGCAAATGTTTTTCTCTATACACAGAATCTCTATAACCAATTTTAAGTTATGACTGTGGTTTTTATTAAATTCAAAAGCTTGTTCATTCACCTTGTATCTCTCAAGCTCAGCGGTCAATTTCTCATTCGCGGCCCTAACATCGCGATTGATCTTTTTGACCTTTTCAATTTCAATACTACCGTTATTCAATAATGATTCAAATAAAGCACGTGTTTCCTCATCATTCTCAGTATGCTGTAACTCGAAGCCTCCATTAGGATCCATATCTGGAGTAGCCAAATTTGTATTACTACAACTTGAGGAGTCCATATATGTATCATAAGTGAGATTAGGATTCGCAGGATGCTGTTCATTCTGAGGTGACATATCAAACATTTCATTATTGTGACATGTAGCATATGGTGGTACCTCAGATATCACATTGACATCATAAGCAGGAGGTGCTTCAGAATCCGTGTCGTATTTAACCTCCTAAAGATTGGCCATGAAAATGCAGTTGGCATCGATATCCTCCAGGTCTTCCATATCATCCATCAAAGCCATGAAATCATGCTCTTCTGCATTCAACTGAAACCATGCCTTTTGCTTATGAGCTAAGAGCAATGCTTTCTGAAGATACTCCGGATCTTGCTTCTTTGGCTTGGTGGGAGTTCCTTGCCATGTGACCAGTACCCTGACAGTTGAAACACTTTACCAAATTCCCTTGATTCATATTCCCAGCATTCCTAGCAACTGGAGCAGCAAAATTCCCAAACTGATTTCCAACATTCTGATTCACAACATTCTGACCCCTCTGATTTCCAACAGCTCGACCCATCTGATTCCCTGCATACAGACCCATCTGATTTCCTGCATACTACCCTTGATTACCCATCTAAAACCCTGTAGCATATCCTTGCTGATTCCCATAAATACCAACCATTTGTCCTTGATGACCCATGTTGAAACTCGGTTGTGCAATTTGCCTGTTGCGAGTGTTCAATGAAATCCTTTGGTTGTTGTTGGTTGGTGTGGAATAGCGTCCTTGGTATGCTTTTGACATTAGAGCAAATGCATGAGTCTTTGCTGCCATTACTTCTTCCTGGTCAGTGACTTCAGGTTCTTGGAATGGTGGATACGGTTGTTGTTATGGGTAGAATGGTTGTTGTTGTGGTATGACAGTGGTTTGAGGAACGTGTTGTTGTTGCATGTAGTTCTGAGTGGGAGTTGATGATGATGGTTGTGTATTCACTGTTGTAGGTGTTGGTGCTTGAGCAATCAATGCTAGAGGAACATGTTGTTTGGCTAGCTTCTCTTTCCAAACTTCATCTGTTTCTTTTTGGTTTTGTTTCAAAAAATCATAGAGCTGATCATAGTTCACCTCATGAAGGTTCTTTGTTTGGTTAACGATTGTGACATATCGTCCCCATTCCTCTGGTAGGTTGTTGATGAACTTGATGTTTTGAACAATTTGCCTTGGTGATAACTTGTTCCTGATAAGCTCGTTCATGAGAGTACAAAACCTTGTGTAGTAAGATTCAATTGGTTCAGCCGGAGTTGATGTGAACTTTTCCCACTCAGTCACAAGCTTGTTATCAATGTCATGTTGTCCAGTTTTAGTGCCATGACAAAGCCTTCTAACTCGTTCCCACATATCATAAGCAGTTTCACAGCTGTCCACAGCACAAAATATTTCTTGTGGTAAACCGAGTTGAATTAAGTGCATTGCCAAGTCATCAGCTTTAATCTGCTTCCAATCCTCTGCTATTTATTCCTCTTCTTTTTTATCACGAAAGGATGGTGCAACGGGAGGTACTGAATTTGGATTACCCGGTTCTTGAACTTGACGACGCTTAAATGGTCCTTTCTGGATGGAGTTAAGCAAGAGTCTACCTTGTCCATTTGGTTTGGTTTTGATGTATCAAAGCATAGGGCTTATCCATGGAAGATAACCACCTTTTTCTAGCATGGGAGGACGGTTTTCTGCACCGGCAGCATGAATATCTTGTTGAGTAGTCATTGTTGTTATTGTATGATAAAGTTGATTCAGATGATTCAGGATCGTTGCAAAGAAATAGGTGTTGTGGTTGATGAAGGTTAAACTTAGTTGTTGTTGTGAAGTCTTAGTTCTTTGTTGATGATCGGTTGAAGTTACTTGCAATTTAGATAAACTATTACAATTTAGATAAACGAAACAAATTAAATAAAGTTACTAAATTTGACTAGACTATAATTTAGACAAGATCAAAAGTTCACAAATTCGACATAGTTATGTAAATTACAATTTAGATAAAACGACAATTTCTATAGAAATTTCAATTTAAACCAAAATTTATACAAATTATGGCAAAATTTCAATTTATATAGAATTTATATAAATTTGTAATTTATATAAAGATCTACCTAATTTATACAAACTAGTAGATATTCCATTGTCGAAGTATTTTGCACACTTATACAAGTGAGAAAATACCGAGTCCACGATCCTTGATGTTGTAGAAATTACAAGTTTAAATCAAATTTATAAAAAGTATTTAATTTGATAATCGTTTTAAACAAATTGCAATGGAGGACTATAATTGCCAATTTTTGAAAGTTTGTTAAACTGCCAACAATTGCGATGAGGGACTACTTCTGCCAATATGCGAAACTTGCTTGAAGTTGCAACAATTGCGATGAGGGGCTGAAGTTGACACTTGGCGAAAGTTGTGACAATTGCGATAAAGGCTGAAGATGACAATTGCGATGGATCCTCACACAACAATTGCGATAACGAGTGTGACAATTGCGATGAAGAGCAAACCAATTGCGATGAACTGAGGGACAATTTCGATGAAACCCTTTTTTATAGAAATTGTCAATGGCAACAATTCCTATGAAACCCTCTTTTATCTAAATTCTTGTACAAGAAAGTAGATTTTTCCTTTGTCGAAGAACCACTTTTTATCACAAGTCTTATACAAGATATGTGATAAAAACTCAATCCGCAACTTGGTAGATTCGAACGTAGCCTTTTGTAGCACTTTTTTTATCACAAACAACCAAATACTCACGTTAAAACCCAAAAGCTCACAACTTTTTCACTAAACTTCACGTTAACCTTAAAAAGCTACAACCTTTTTGTCTTAAACACACATTAAACTTGAAATCTAATGACTTTATCCATAAAATTCACGTTTAGACTAAAAAAGGTACAAGCTTTTTCTTCTAACCTCACGAAGAAATCAAAAAAGCTATAAAAGTACTCGACAAAATGGATTATAACGCAACTTTTTAAGCTTAGATGACGAAAAAACGTAACACAACTAGAACCTAAATCCTTGTTTGGCGGATGATACCACTTGTTAACCTATGGTGAATCGAACTCTATCACTACAAACTAACTATTAGAGAACTTGTGACACTCAAAGAAATAAATTAAAGACGAAGAGAACAAGTGATGCGTGTAACTATAACCTTGGTCGAATGATTATCATAAACAATGAGAGAACAAAGGAAATGCAAAACACACACACTTACACACTCTCACCTATACTAGACAATGAGGCACCATGAAAATGAGGGTGAGAGTGTGTATTTATACAAAGAGTGGGACGCCCTAAGTGACTAGAACTTGGGCTTGGTGGGCTTTGTGTTGGACTTGGGTTTATACAAGTTACTTGGACCTTTCTACTTAAAGTCCAACACAAAGCCTTGAAATTCTTTACTACCTACACGACACACATATTACTAATGAAATAAACGACCATCACTTTACAAATAATTTAAATCCTAACATCGATCGATTATCCATCCCCACAAGCCACCATTTTGCTTCTTTTCCTCCTCAAACCACCTCAAGTCCATGGTTTTGTGAGTTTGATAGTACAACAAGGACAACCAAGACCATGCTTCTTCCCATCTCCTTGCTCCTACTATTCGAAGGTTCACCAAACAAACTACCCTTTGCTTAGTTATCTAGACTTAGTACAAGTCTCATTTAATGTTGTAAACCTAACAAGCAACCTCTTCACTTCATTTCCCCATAAATCGGCATGTAACAACCGACAAATTTCTTAAACTTATTTAACGAGCCAAAACAATTATTTTGATTTTTCTTAGCTTTTAAGCCTCCTTGAAACCAGAACTGATAAGTTAAACTGAAATCCGGGACGGATTCCCAATATAATGTATGTGCTGTAACACCCGGTAATTTTTCCAAACCATTTTTACTTGCCAAATATTTATTTTTGCATTACCTTAGCAGTTGAACCTTTTTCTGAATTTATTTTAACTTGAGAAATGAGAGATATCTTGAGAAATGTGAATCTTAGTCCCTTATTACGTCAGCACAACCTAGAAAACGCGAAATGAATCAAAATTGTCAAAAAAATTGATTTCGGGAAAGTTATGCGTATTTATACTCGTTTTTATCAGAAAAATTATTTCGGAAACAATGGCGCAAGTTTCATAATTTTTCAAGTCCGTTTGGTACCTCGAATGGGCCCCACAATGCTTAAAGCAAAAGTATTACAAAATTAACAGTTTCTACCCCTCGCCCAGTATTTACCCGCGCCCCCTTTAACTTTGCTTTTGCCCAGGTTCAACCCCTCCCATGGTATTAAAGGCCAATTTTTTTTTCATTTCAACACACATACCCCCACTCATACTCTCTCTCGTCTCTCTCATCACCTCCGGCCAACCCTCCGGCAGCCACCGTCACCGCCGGCAACCTCCGTCGCCGGAAAATTTTCAGGCGAACCGAACCCGTATACCAAACGATAGATCAGCATCTCCTTGTCTTTTCTGGAGAGTATCAGCTCCAACCGAGCCATCTAGCACAACAAACCTCCACCACCGCCACCACGCTCAGTCGCCATCTTCTTGTCGGGGCTTTTCCCCCTCCTCCTATCTTCGAAAAGGTACCACACGTGCCTTCTTTCTTCTTCATTTTATTTTTTTTATCAAACCCTAGTTCGTATATATATTAAATCGAATAATAAATAATGAAACGTGATAAAACCTTTCGAGCTAACCTTAAAATGTGTGGATCTGTTCTGTTTCGCCGTGAAACCCTTGACTCAGTCACGATTCAGGCTGACTCACCGAGTCAACTCGCATTGACTCGGGTGAGTCGTATATATTTTATTTTTAATTATTTCGATTCTAATTTATTAATTATTTTGTAGTGTTTGATTGGAGTTATGACCCGAGTTGGTCCTGGTGGTTGAAGCCAAGGAGCCCACACCTCGTATGACACTTTAACCATGACTCATTGAGTCACGGCAGTGCTGGTTTAGGATTAGGGCCGTTTTAATTTATTTTTATTCGATTTGGTTGTGATTATTCTTTTATTATTCGATTTGGCTGTAATTAATTTAATTGTGGCAGTCTATTTGGATTTTGGTTGACTATGATTGTGTTGCTTTTGGATTAGAGTAGAATAGATGAGGCAGTGGTGTTGA
Organism: Artemisia tridentata subsp. tridentata; assembly: GCA_021014915.2. Lineage (NCBI taxonomy): Eukaryota > Viridiplantae > Streptophyta > Magnoliopsida > Asterales > Asteraceae > Artemisia > Artemisia tridentata. The sequence continues at coordinate 327,637,958 of CP139502.1, forward strand.
TGGTGATATAATAGGATTGGTTTGGATGTGGATTGTGGATCTGGTTGTGATGTGATGGCCGAGAGCCTATGGCTCAAGTTAGGGTTCGAGCCGTGACTCCATTGAGTCACGGCAAGGCCTTATGGTTGTGTGTTGATTATCCGAGAGTCTATTAACTCAGAATGGCATGAGCCGTGACTCAAAAGAGTCATGGCATAGCCTCAAAGGTTTTGTTGTGAGGTGGATTTGAATTTAGTTGTGTCGTATAATTTGGCTGAGAGCCTTTGGCTCGGGAAGGATTCGAGCCGTGACTCAATTGAGTCACGACATAGTCTTTATGGCTAAGTGTTGTGTTAACGTTTGGATTTGGTTGGTTGTGTATTATATTGAATTCGGATTTGGTTTATTGATTTGATTCGAGAGCCTTTGGCTCGGGTAAAACGCGAGCCGTGACTCAATTGAGTCACGTCATAGTCTTTATGATTATGTTGTGTTAATGTTGGATGTGTTTGGCTTACTGCCACAATCAAAAGCCTTTGGCTCAAATAGACTCGAGCCGTGACTGGCCAAGGTCTAATGGTATTATTTGTCTAAACATGATCAAGTTGTGACCCAAAAGGGCCACAACTAATTGGATTAAGTTCTAAAATGGTTAAGTAATAATAATTTGAGCCCGAAATCCCAATGAAAGCCCAATAAGTATAAGTTGAGTATTGGGCCGAAGCCCAATACCCTTGGGTCATTATACCTTTTATGTATTTGTTTTGCTATTTATTCAATTATTTATCTTCGAATATGGTGTTTCGGTTTATTAATATGGAAAAACATAAACAAAATGATCGATAAAACTTATTAACTAACATTTACGCAACTAATAGTGTTCAACTAGATATATTTAACTTGAAAAATGAGATAATAAAACTTATATTCAAAAGTCGTAATGACTTGAGAATGTTTTATAAACAGGTGCATCATGCCCAAATTTCTATAAAACCTTTTATAATTTAATCCTTTACGATTACTTAAATAACTTAAAAACCTTTTCAATACTTATATAAATTCTTCCAAAATATCGATATTTCGTCAATTATTTGGGGAGATGGGTAAAACACCGAAACAATCTATTGATGTTTTCTGTTTGTTTTCCTTTATTATTCTTTTCTTAATTCTAATTCTTCTTTTCTCTCCTCGTTATTCTTTCTTCGTATCCGTTCGTATTTGCCGACTTTTATTATTTTAACATCTCGGATCCACACGAGTCTTAAACTTTATTTAACTCAAAACGCCATTAAAATAAAACATTTTTATTTCAAATACGAGTATTGTTTTATAAATCCCTTTAAGGTTATTACTAAGATATATTAGTCATATACTAGGTTGTGCCAATCCAGTGACGTTGTGCTCTACTTTTGATATCATCGTGCCTTTACTACTTGATGCCAGTTGTGATATTCGTGATATTTTGCATTGCTGCATACTCAGGTGAGTTCATAGCCTCATTTTTTACTTGCTTAAACTGTTTTATAAGCTACTTGGGGTGAGATACATGCTACTGTTTTGACTATGATCAAAATTGTTTGAAAACTGTACTTTGAACAGAAAACTATGTTTTCTGCTTCTGAAACTTTATTTGAGCTGAAAAAACATTTATACTTTTCTGGTACTGTGAGTGAAGCAGTAGCCACTTTGCGAACCACTTGATGTGCACTAAGTACCGCCCTTGCCAAAAGCAAGTCCCTCGATCATGAACCATTAATCACCTGCGGGTGAGCTCGATTATAGTATATAGGCCTATAGGTTTGACCATCCCATCCCTGTTGACCAGGTAGGCAACACGGGTGTGCTATATTTGAGTTACCTAGGTATTTGGCAAGATACCTAGCTTTGGGGGCAACTATTATATGAAATCCGCGGTTACTGTCAACTTACGCCAGGGTTACTGGTGCTGGTTAATGCCTTGTGTGTCATGAGCTTAGTGCAGTGGTTACATCTGATCTTTCGGGCTTATAACAACGTAGACCACTTTCTTGGAAACTTGAAATATTGTGATCAACTATTTTACTTAAACCTATGAATTCACTAAACCTTTGTGTTGACTTTTAGCATGTTGTATCTCAGGTGTTAAATCTTTTCCGCTGCATATCTTACCTTTGGAGGAGCTTGGCGAAGGGCATGGCATGGTCATAGAAGATTCGGGAAACTATTTGGGACAACTTTAAATCCTTTTATGAAACTTACTTTCCGCACTATTTTAAATGATGTAAATCAAATGTTTTCAATTACAAAATTTCTTCTAAAATGCTTTAAGTAAAACCGCTCTGTATACCTAGTGATTGTGATAACTATTAAATAACACCCCTGATGAACTCAAATAAGTACATTTTATTATCATCATTTATCATATTTATTTGACTTGTTTTATTATATTATATATGAGAATTGATACGTTAATGTTTATGATGCGTGGTTTTCCGACCTTACAACAGGTTTTACCTCTCGAGGGATCTCAAGAGGCTTGCAATCCCCACCAGGCAGTGTACCTGACCGATGTAGTATAGTGAAGTGGCAAGTACCGGGGGATTGATCGTTCTCTAGGGGAATAGTGTCGTTAGGATTGAAAAACTACTCTAATAGGTCTAAGGGTGAGGGAAGACTCTTTTTGTATTTTTATATTTTATGAAAGCAAGTAAAATCTCGGGTTTGAAGGAGTGGGCGGAATTAGTTGCTAGTCAACTAACCCAGATAACTACAAATGCAAGTAAAATAAAATAACTGAAAATGAAAAGGTTGTGAAACTTATATGGGGAGAAATGTGTTTACTTAGATTTCCTTACTCCCTAACTATCTTTTACCGGTTGATTAGTGTGTATTAATTGCGTGGACGACGGGTGTATTCCTTAATACCAATCGTGGGGTGGCGTACGTACTTCCCCAACTCTACAAGCTCCTACTTCACTCCTATGTCGAGCCGGGTAGGAAGCTCCTAACATGGGATCACTAGAATTCGCTCATGCATTAAATACAACCATAATAACCTCAGTACGCATTGGTTCATGTTTCTTAAGACGTTCAAGCAAGTTACCGTATAGGAGGTTAGCCAGTTTTCTTAAGCCTAACATCGATAAACAATCATCCAATACAATTAATAACACACTAATAACCAATAATCAATAGTTAGGTTTCATTAGATCTAAGCAAACACAAGATAAATCTAGCCTAGCATGTTAATTAAAAGACAAGAATGAGATATAATCAAACAACACATAGACATATTGATTGATTAAATGATCACTTATCTTCAATTAAACATGGGAGATCCAAGGGTATGAAAACCCTTAAAAATGGCAGAAATTCGTCTTAGGGTTTCTCCTCACAAAGTTGCACACTAATGACAAAAAATTGCAAAACTATATATAGAACTTAGTGTCTGACGGCGTCACGTTGTAGATCTTGACGCCGTCACCTCGCCGTGGCTAGGGTTCCCGGATGGCCTTCCTGACGCCGTCCCTCTTTAGTCCTCCAAAATCTGCTCTGGCCTATCAAGGCTTGACGCCGTCAGAATAAAGCTTGACGCCGTCTCTCTTTAGCTTAAACCGTGATGGCCTTGATCACCTTAAAGGGTGACGCCGTCAGACTTTCCATTGTAAAACTCCCAGGCTTATCATGTGTATTTTTCATATCCACCTCTTTTGCCAAGCCATGACGCCGTCAGGAGCAATCCTTGACGCCGTCAAGTGTACTTTTCCAGCAGCTTTGGAGACTTTGTCGTTTTCTTCACTTTTATGCTCCAAAAACGTCCAAAATGCTTCCTTTTCCATATTTCTTCTCCAAAGTACCTAAAATGACAAAAGGAACGATTTAGGGCAATATTTGATCAAATAAATACGATTTAGGGCTTAAATGACCCCCTAAAAGTGGTTCACTTTTCGCTTCATCAAATACCCTTACACTTGAGATTTGCTTGTCCTCAAGCAAATGCGCTTTTATTCTAATCAAAATACAAGTTAGGGGTCATTTAACACTAATATAAAAGTAATTACAACAAATAGTCGTTCCACTTTAATCATAATAAGCACGGAGATTATAGACTAGCACCTCACAAGTATTGTTTAGATACTCACATCTCTCAGGTGTCATCAAAATAAATCTCATAAATGAAAATGGATAATATCTCTCACTACCTGTCATAGCAAATATATTACCATAGGCTTGGGAAAGGATCAAAAACCTCCTCCACTAGGCGTAAGAACCTAAGATAAACTATCCAAGAGGGCTTTTAAAACGGGTTATAACGTTAGGTGTAGGGATTTGATAAACACGGATTTGTTGGATAAGGGATATTTTACTGGTGGCGAGTTAAAGATCTTGATTAATTACATGCACTATACAATGTTGCTAAGCCAAGACTTGACTCAATCTTAAGCTAAAAACAAAATAACAAAAACATAAAATAAACATAAAATGAAACGGGATGGTAGTCCGTATGTTTTTTCTACTTTTCTTTTTTCTCATTTTTTTGTATTTTTCTTGATTTTTTTTTTCGATTTTTTTTTCCATACACTCTTGCCCTACCATCCAAAATAATACATCATAGGGGCGTTGCATTCCCCTTACACTTGAACTTTTACATAACTTTACAAATAACTATTCTAATGACTCGAATTAAGATAATTGAAAAACTTGGAGTACTTTTTAAAATATTTAGCACATATGGGGGTAATAATGTTGTTCTTCCCCATTACTCCATTACACTAGTACTTTACCCATGAGTCCCAATCGTCCCAAAACAATATGTACAAGGATATGACTCGACTTAGCAACCATGTAATCAATTAGATAATTAACTTTGGGTTTAAACAAATGTTGTCACAATAATGCACTAAAAATGAGTGCATACAAGGTAGGCTAAGGCGATTTGGGTGTACATTTTAGTGGGGTGTAAACAAATTCTTCCTTTAAGTAAAATGCTTAAAGGTCGAAACGAAAAGATAGGCTCTGAGGGGTGTACTAGGGGTATCGTGTACTAAAAATGAGTACATCGCAAAGGGTGTGGGAGAATTACTTGACCAATGTAGCCAATGTAATTATAACAAAAACACAGGTGTAAAACAATGGGTTAATCCTAATGCCTCTTATCATGTAGTAAATCTAACTACACGAATGTAGTCTCACTTGTGGCTTCGGAATGGTCCTAACGCAAGTTCTAGAATCTAAGTGCTACCGGTACACACATCATAGCATAAATGCTTTTCCTACCAATTCTAGGGGCGAACCTCACATATTTGGGGGTGGAAAGTTTTTTAGTGGTACGGTTTTTGTGCTAGTCATACAACTCCTATCCGTGAGACGCTCATTAAGATCAAAGTTTCACTCCTATATGTTGTAAAAAAAATTTAAATTTGGCACTAAAATTGCCCTAACAGGTATTTCTCTCAGTTTTATTACACATCTACCATTAAACAAACAAAAATCAAGTGCAATTGTATTCTCTAAAGTATCGTAATTTACCCCCCCCCCTTACACTTAAGATGAACATTGTCCCCAATGTTCAAATAACAAGATGTAAAAGTAATAAGGTAAAAGAATGAAATCAAATACTCCCCTGATTCGCTCGGTGGATAAAGAGGTAACATGGTTAGATCTTCTTCCAAGGTAATGTGGAAGCTTCAAGACTAATGCATCGCCAAAAGCTAGATTCCACATACATTTCCTTGTCTAAAATAACCCGTTAAACCTGAGAAAACAAACACGAAAACCTGCATAACATCGGCGGGATAAATTCTATATAAGGATATAATGCTTGTGGAATGATTATTTTGCAGATTCCTGGAGTTTATAAGTTATAGATTTAATAAAAACTTTTTATGAAAACAAAACTTTCAAAAATTTCAGAAAATTAAAACCTGACGCCGTCAGAAATGATCTGACAAAATTCTCATGTTAAGTTTCCGGAAAATTTCTGGAAAAACCTATACCTTACTTCCTGGAATTCCTGCAAAACATCATTATGACTCGATACAAGCATTTGACTCAAACAAATACTAATATGTATGTTAATTTAATTATTATTACGATTCATGTTCATTTGGTCTAATAAACCGATTTGGATTTCCCTTACACTTATCTTTTGCAAAATACCTTTATATGTAGTTAAGACGAAGTTAAAAACAAGATAAAGCATTTTCACAATTTAGTTTTGAACATGAATCAATAATAACAAAAATTAAACATACATATGGAAGCAAATAAAATCAAACAAACAAATAAGTAAACACACAAAGCAAATAAAGCTTGGGTTGTCTCCCAAGAAGCGCTTTTCTTTATTAACGAGTCTTGTAGCTAGACTCAAAGTTCTTCTACCCTATGTAAGTGAGTTCGTCATCGAGGACGTCTTTAGGGTTAAGCTTGGATTGAAGTTTCCTATTGGTCCGCTTAGTACAATATATCTTTTCAAACTTCTCTCCATCCGGGTCATACAATGTCATCTTAATATGCCATGACCCATCTCCATCTTTGGGTGGTTTGTCCCAATCCCACTTGTGATCATCGTCCTCACAAGTCCACTTATTCATCCCTAGGTTAATGGGCAAAACTCCTAGGAAATCAATCATCTTCCTAAAAACTAGAGGGTCTTCAAATGGATCCAATTCGGTGTCCCTAGCCAAGAGTTGCTCTACCGTATGTGTTCGGTTCACAAAGTCCTCTTCTAGGTAAAATGGGCGTTGGGGTCCTATGAAGTCTCTATCGATCCAAGGTCCATATCTAGATGGTCTCCTATTTAGTTCTAACCAATGGGGTGTTGGTTCATCACTAGTATCATAGGCATGTTTCTTCACATCATAGACTGACCAAGTATCACCTTCTCCTACCGCTATCTTAGATTCCTTACAATCAATCATAGCACTAGCGGTCGCCAAAAATCCTCTACCTATCAACAGGGGGCATGTAGGATCGCTAACCATATCAAGGACGTGGAAATCGGCTAAAATGGTTAGTTTTCCTATGTGTACCAACACGTCCTTGACTACTCCAACCGGGTAAGCAACACTTCCATCCGCTAAGCCTATTATCACCTCGGTTTCTTCAAGTTTTCCTAGTTTTAGAGAGGTGTAGAGAGTTAACGGAAGTAGGTTAAGGCTTGATCCAAGATCGGCTAATGTGTCATAAGCCTCCGAATTACCGATCTTGCAAGGTAGAACAAATAAGCCCGTATCATCTAACTTCTTAGGTAGCTTGTTTTGAAAAAAGGCGGTCCCTTTTTCGCCTAACTTGAGCTTCTTCTCATCCAACACATCAATAACCGGACTTTCAAGGTGGAGCTCCTTGAATTCATTGTCAAGGTTTTGAGTGGGAGGTGTTTCAACTATGTTGTTGACCAATTTGGATATCATAACTTCTTGGTCATTTTGAACGACTTGGGTTTGTTTGAAACACGTGCTCATGGAATTGACCGAATAATATTGTGGACAAGAACTAGGAGACGAAACCGATGAAATGGCGTTGACGTTTAGTTTCGGGTTCTTGACTGTGTTGCTAGGGAGTGCTCCCGTTTCTCGGTCATTGAGGGCTTTCAACAAAGTGTCAATCTTATTGGTCATCTCGCTTTGTTTTTTTTTGAAATCGGCTTCAAACTTGGCCAAACGAGCTTCTTGAGATGCCATAAATTGGGACATCAATCCTTCAAATTTATTGGTACTACCATTGCTGGAAGGATTGTTGTTTAAAGTACGGTTCGAGTTGGAACCGCTTGATTGAAAACGATTAGGTGGGTTGGAAGAATTGGTTTGTTGTGCGTTTTTGTTTTGTTTCCACCTAAGGTTTGGGTGATTTTTCCATGAGGGGTTATATGAATCACCGTAGGGGTTTGGCTCGGGTTTGAAAGTGTACCACTTGTCTCCCGCTCCGTCGGTACGCGAGGATGCGTAGTCCGCAAGAGCTTGTTCGGGGAGTTCCATGCAATCACGAGTGTCGTGGGGACCACTACATAATTCACATGAAGAAGTGATTTTGTTCACTTGGCTTGAAGGTTTAGGAGCCTCGTAGGATTTCATAAGAAACTTGACTTGGTCTTCAAGTTCTATGATCCTACGGTCGGAAGTGCTTGAATTGTTCGAAGGCAAAGATATTGCCTTGACCGTTTTATTCAAATCACGGGGATCACTCCAACTTTCGTTGTCATAAAGAGCAAGATCTTCCAAGAGAGCCCATGATTGTTCCGCACTTAGATCACGTAGCTTACCACCGGCCGATTGGTCAATGGTTTGCCTCGTGGAGAGATTGATATGGTCATAAAAGATTTGGACTTGGAGCCAAAGTTCTATGCCATGGTGAGGGACTTTTTGGAGTAAGTCCTTGAATCGAGTCCATGCCTCGTAGAGGGTTTCTCCTTGACGTTGTTGGAACATCAAGATATCATTCCTTAGCTTTGTAGTTCTTCCTGGTGGGAAAAAATGAGCAAGGAAACGAGTGGTGAGATCATCCCAAGAGGTGATGGATCCTGCGGGTAGACGCTCTAGCCATTGACTAGCTTGGTCCCGCAGAGAGAATTGAAAGAGACGCAGTCGGGTCGTCTCTCGAGTGGCAACATCAAGGTCTATGGAATCAACAATTAATTTTAGGTAATTATAATTTTATGTACAAAACTTACAAAACCTAATTTATTTTTATAAAATATAAATGTGCAAGTCATTTAAAGCTAGAGTACAAGTCCTTTATGCATGAAACCATTTATAAAATCTTTAATAAAACCTTATCTATATTTATTTTCAAAGCATAAATTACAAACCATTCATGTATAACTTTTATAAATTATTTTTCCTAAACTCTTTAAATATTTTTACAAGTCTTTAAACCTAAGGTACAAGTTCCTAATGCATAACAACTAAATTTTTATAAAACACTATATAAACTTTAATAAAAATTATTCTAAAGGAATATTTTGTATATTACTTTTCAAAATGCATTTGTAAATTTATAAAATAATAGTACAACCTATCCAACCCATAGTACAACCCTCTAATGCATGAAAACTTAAAAATCCATTTAGTTACCTTAAACCCTTAATAAAAATTATATAAAAATTATGTAAATTAAAGAAAATAGTAAAATTATATTTTTCATATTTTCTAAACATTAGTACAACCACCTTAAGCCTAAAATACAACTTTCCAATGCACCAAATTGATTTCTTTTACTTTTCTCTAAATCATCATATATATAAAATCTAATTAGAAAACCCTAAAATGATATCTAGATAATCTTTAAGCTTTAAAAACTCTAACTAAACCCTAACCTTAAAATACCATATACCTAAGCCTAGTGTACAACCTTTGAAGCCCTATTCGAATTCCTTTGTCCCCTCCTAACCAAATCCCAACTACAAATCTAGTTCTTCATGTAACCTTCTCCAAATAACCCTTCCTTAAACCCTTCTCCTCCACATCATGCATGACCTCACATGAAAGCTACTTGTATGATTTTAAGTTAAAACACATCATTCTCTTCCAGAAACCCACGTCCAAAACCCCTCCTCCATCCACATGTAACCATTAGAAATTAAACACATCACCTCCCATTCAATTGGCCACATCTCCATTTTCAGGAAACCCTAACCCTAGTTTCATTCCATAAATAGCAGCCTAAGTTTCATCTTTACTTCCACACAATTCGACCAAAACCTCTTAACCTAATCTCATATCAACTAAACCTGATCAAACACAGTCTCATCCCCATCCTTTACTGATAAACAGCCCAACCTAAACATAGGAGAAAGTTCTTAGAAGGCCTAGAAGAAAGGTTAACCTTGGTGATCATTTCCAAACCCTTTCAACATCCTAACAGCCTAGTCGAACCAAAACCCACAGTAAGTTAATCTATCTCCTTTTCATTCAGTTTATTTACTTAAGACTATCTCTAAAACATACCTACATAATCCTTAATAAAAGCTATGATCAAAAGTTAAATAAGTTTTCTTTTCTTTTTCTGTTCTGTTCGAATCAGTAGGCTAAACATACACTAAGTATTCGAGTTTTGGTCAAAGATAAGTAAAACATATTAAAGTATATCGCATACTATCATAACGTACATAAAATCATAGTTAAAAACGTTAAAAATCTAAAAACTAACCGGATCTTATTTTCTGAGTTATATCGAGTAGAAAACAGCCTCAGATGGTCAACTTTGAACCTATAAAACGACCCTTAAACGAACTCTATAAATTCTGTGTTTTTTCATGCTAAAAGATCACCCAGCTAGCTTCAAATAGGAAAAAGAATCAATGAAAATGATTAAGTTTTGAGTAAGTTATCGAGTCTTGAAATATGCTCCAAATCGTTAATGATAAAAAGTAGATAATCAGTTATTGTTTTTCTGTTTTGCTCGACCAAGTGCCCAACTTTTGATCTAAACACCAACCATCAAACGACCATGATAAATTGTGATTTTTGGTATATAACAAGATCAAGTAGCAAACTAATAATAGGAAGAAGAATCATGAAATATAATTAAGATTTCGCTAAGATATCGATCTCTGAAAATCTGCCTTTATCACTAAGAATAGAAACTTAAATTTCAGTTATTGCTTTTACATTTTCACTCGACCAGTTGCCATGTTTAGACCAAAGTTTTCGACCCTCAAACAATCTTTATAAAATTTAATTTTTGGTATTCCTAGAGTTCACCTAGCAGCCTTTACTTAGGAAAAAGGATTAGGAAAAATTATTGAGTTTTCACCAAAATATCAAGTCCCAAAAGTTGCCTTATATCGCTAAACATAGGAAGTTAGATTTCAAGATTTTTGTTTTTAGTTCTAGTCGACCAACAGCCCAACTTTTGACTATGTTTTCGAACCTCATAAGACCTCTAAAAATTAGAAGGTTTTGGAATACTAAATTCTATATAACAAACATATTTTAGAAAGAAAAATTATGAAAAATGATCAAGAGAGTTGAAAGATATTTATGTCCAAATTTTGGTCTATCGCTAAGTATAAAAACCATTATCAGATTTTATTGAACCATGTGTTTACCTAGTCGACTTTGGCAAAGCTTTTCAAACATCAAACGAATTCTAAAAATTTTGAAACTCGACATGTCTAGAGTCGACCTGGCTAACTATTGATAGGAAGAAAGAGTTCGAAAAATGATTAACTATAAGCAAGGTTATTCGAGTCCAAAACTCTACCAAATTATATGTTTCATACAAAATCATTTTTAAACGAAAAAGAGTTTATTTGGGCTAGTTTTGTAAATAAATATTATCAAGGGTATTTTCTGTCAATAACAAATAAAATGGGGTGAAATTATCATTTCTAAAACTTGAGGGTAGAAACTATCATTTTCCAAGAGTCCAGGGTGTAAACTGTCATTTGACCAAACCTTAGGGATAAAAGTATAACATTTCATAACTATTATTTTCATCATTTCTATTTTCATTTTATGATCTAATATAATCATAATACGTAATTTCTATAACAAAATATGATGAAGGAACAAAAGAATATTTTAACGAACGAACGGAAACATAAGAAAGAGTAATAAGATAAAATCTTAATTTTGAAGAGACTTCATGTTGTCTCATTCCAAATACCTAATCAACAACCAAACAACGAAATGAACATTGGAAACTTATATATATTCAGAATTAGTTACTGAAACTTGACATAACCAACCCAGGTTGCAAGCCGGAGACGTTTATCAACTGTATTTCATTTTGTTTTCCATCCAGATTGTCCAGGTGAGTTTATAGTCCCACTTTTCTTATTTACATGTTTTCCAAATATGTGGGGAGATACATGCTATTAAACCGAACACAAGTATTTTCCTGATTGTTATTGCACTAGGCTAACTTACCTTATTATTGAGATTGAATTATTTATTTAAAAGACCCTCATATCATGCACCATTAATCACCTGCAGGGTGAGCGCGAATATGTGAATAGATCTATTGGCCTGACGACCCATTTGTTCTAACCGGATGGATATCTTCGTGGTAGCCGGTTAGGCAGATGCATTATATTTGATATCTTTAACTCGGGGGCAAGACCACTCTCATTTCAATCATGTTTGTGGAACCTGGAAACTGTTAACGCATTGCGTGTCATGAGGTTTAGTGCAATATTGCTGAATTACGATATAACTGATTTCTCATATTTTGGCTTGTGTTCAAACTGATTATAATTTTAAACACTATAGATTCACTCAACCTTTGTGTTGACTTTTTAAGCATGTTTATCTCAGGTATTTAGAAGTATGATTATTGGCACGGAGCGGCGGTGGACTTTCTTCCTAAAATAAAAAGGGTGTCCACTTTGTTATCATTCAATAAATAATGTAACTTTTATCATGTATTTATGAACCTCCCTCTGGGACCTATCTGATGTACTCTGATATTAAATAAATGAATGATAACAATTTATTTAAAAACGTCTCTTTTCGAGTCGTTTTCTATTTCCATGACTGTGAACCATGAAGTAGCACCCCAAGCTTATATTCCGCTGCGTAATCCGAAAATGGGGGTGTTACAGATTGGTATCAGAGCTTGTGGTTATAGAGAACCAAATGTTTTCAAACATTGGACTATAACCGGTTTTCACAAAAACTTAACCAAAGTCCTCCGTGCCACGCCATTACCAAAACGTTATTTGTATATAAGTTGCTGTTAATCGTTTAAACTGCATAAATGGAATAATTATAACTATAAAGTGGTTACAGAATCCTGATTCCCCTATCCAATCTATCCCACTCATGTCCAGGCTTGGACATCAAGATAAAACCTACTTAGAGCCTTATCCACTTAGGATCATTTATACTAAACTTCGTACTCTTGATATTTCACCTTTAGTTTCTTTCCCAAATGTTATTAATTTCTTATAATAATTTCTTATAATTATTATTTGCAAATTATTACAGTACCATGTCTCCCGAAACCCCTAAAGTTAACCAAACCACCCCAAACGTCACTCTAGATAACAGTTCCCTCTTACAAACTTCAAACATAGACAACCACCCAACTGGTAACATAGTAAGTGACGGAAACTAGGACCACTATTGAAAACAAGAAACCCATGAATCCATATTAGAGATACAAAATTTTTAACCTACCACATGCTGTGTTAATAAGAGACGTTGCATTAATTGTTTTGGTAAAACAATTAATCAAGTTATTAATATCATGCTATAACCCAACATACCAAGACTCACCTAGACTAGGCTATAATCAATAGAAATTCCCTCTAGGATAAATTTCGGAAGAGAACTTGATGAATGAAGAGAAAGTCGCTGAACCTTAGCTTTTATTAGTTTGTTCCTTACCCAGAATAAATATACATCCTCATCAGCATGATTATCAAACTAAAAAGTTAACTCAGAAGAGTTACTGGTACCCACTAAATCAGATTTATACCTATCAGCTTTTGTACAATATCTTGGCCACAAGATATGTAGCATAAATATGACACTTATACTAATCTGTTATATATATATATATATATATATATATATATATATATATATATATATATATATATATATATATATATATATATATATATATATATATATATATATATATATATAACAAATTAGTACAAGTTATTTATGACTATATGTGGTCTTGATTTTGTTGTATTTTGCTGTATATGGTATCGGTTGACATGGACCAGTGATGATCATCTCACTTACGCATATGATATTTGGACATGTTGTGACCTTATGATTATCATGAGTTTTACCTTGATAATCTAACATGAACAAAATATAAACGTATGTAAAACCTAGAAAGAATAACCAAACCTACCATTACCCGTACCCTAGGATAACCAAAAGCGGAAAACTCAATGATAGAAAGACCATTATCTTAATTTAAGGATCCCCAACCTAGAAATTAAACAAGGTATAGGACTTTAAAAGAAAACTTGATGATAGGAAAACTGAGATTGGTGTAAAGAAAAACTAGAACTCATTAAGGAATCTTAACCATATCCTAGGATGACTTTAGTATTTAAACAGAAGATAAATCCCTGTAGGAGATAAATAAATTGAGGTTTAGAAACACTCTAAGTTGTAATCCCTTTTCAAATCTCACTTGGGTTACGATGGATGTGACCTAAGTAAAACAACTACTTTCCTGCTATATAAACCCTCATTTTGTAATAAAAATAATAAATTCAGCTTCTATTCCATCTATTCTACCCATAGGTATTTCGTAGCCATCCACTAATATACCATTAAGAATTAGGTTTACTCCTGACCAAACAATAAACGAATCTACCCTGTAGGATTCTTAGACAAACCTTAAGATTTATTTTGAGGATTACCTTAGTATCACCATTGAAATTTCTGACCTACCATCGTAGTATAAATAAAAATCTTCTTAATCTTCTGAAAAATAATTATGGAGACATTTTATAAAAATAAAACGTTGAACACCATCTAAAACAATTTGAAAAATATAAAGTACCACCACAACTGGATCAAATATCACATCATTCAGTCCTCAGTTTTGCATAGCCTGGCCAACTATGTCTAAACTAGGAAGAATCATGTCATAATTGGCACAGCTATCTTTCACAATTTTCTAATAACAATTTTCATTCCAAAGCAAAATTTTGAAAAATCTTTCATAACATATCACTTTTGATTTAATACAATAAAATTCTACCACTACTACCCATTACCTCTAGGATAGGAAATTAACAAGAATTGAGAATAGAAAAACCCTTAGGAATTATGATAAACCCAAAACGATACAAATTTCATTAGGAATCTTGGAAGATAATACATAATTAGCAACGGAAGTGCTAAAATTACAAGGATTACATAATTTCATTTAGATTTTCCTAGGAAACATACAAAGACCTAATAAAAGACGTAGATATTACAACTTAAACTAGGAATCATGAAAATTCATATATAGGCAAATAACAAGCATCGGAAGAACTAGTGTTACAATAATCCCTAAGTAAGGTAGAGAATCACTGAAAGGTTGATCGACCATTCCAACTAGAAGCCCCACCAATATCACAATAGCAAGAGTAATCACTGGATGGATCATTTTGATCACCCTGCATAATAGGAAAGAACGAAAACAATAGGCAAATGACCAAGTTTAAATACATAGGCGAATAAGTATTTTTGAGGATTATGTAGAATTAAGGAAAAATCATTACCTCCATAACTTGCCAAACCCAATAGTTAAAAACACGGATGGTATAAGAATCGCCACCACATAAACCATGAACGAGTAGCTTTCCTTAGGTACGTATGACGAGAAGAGAACCCCGTAAACAACGAAAACGATCGATAAAATTTTGAATAGGCTCGGCATTTTAGGGAATTTAGGAGAGAATTTGGTAGTGAAAGAATGAGGATTGAAAATGAGGTATTTATGGAAAAAATGTAGCCGTTAATTTCACTATTGAAATTCGAACGTTGCATAGTGCTGTCGCAACGTTTAAAATTTATTAGGTGGCAAAATACTCAATTTTATTTTACCTATTAGGAATAAAACTGATGAAAATACATTCCCTTGGGTATCGAAAAGAAATTCCTAGACAACTCTTTTAGGCCAAACTATAATTAAGGATTTAGCAGTGAAATAATATTTTGGAGACATAGGACGTAAGAATAAAATAATATCATATTATTTTATTTTTAACTTGAGGCATTTTAAGCATATCCAAACTCCTATCGCAACCTATACACAAATTCCCTATTTGGGTTAGAAATCTAGACCTGATTATCCCTATACTCCATTTTCCCAAATTTCCACAACCAACACAGACTGAATCTCGGGACGAGATTCCCTTGACGGTGGGTGACTGTAACCACTATGAAAAATCCCTCATTTAAATAAACAATCTCTCAGAATCGTTATCCTTTTCTAAGTGTGAATTTTTTTTTTCCTGATTGTAAACTATTATCTTATGTAACGAAGATCACATCCCGAATATCCGTCCTTGCAACCCAACCTGAACTAATTTAGTATTCAACTAAGTAAACATCTTTGACCTGAAATGTTATGAAATCCCACTTATCACTTTACGTTATTTCGCTAATGTACATTTAAAACTGAACGTTCCTTAACTAATGATAATTTTATAAAACCCTAAACTACCATAACAACATTTAAGAACAACAAAACCTTAGAATTACTAAAGTACAAATTATATGATTAATGTACAAGTGTCTGAAGCATAGAAACCCTAATTTCATAATAAACTCCCGGTAAAACCCTAATTTCAGGTAATTATAATTTTATGTACAAAACTTACAAAACCTAATTTATTTTTATATAAATGTGCAAGTTATTTAAAGCTAGAGTACAAGTCCTTTATGCATGAAACCATTTATAAAATCTTTAATAAAACCTTATCTATATTTATTTTCAAAGCATAAATTACAAACCATTCATATATAACTTTTATAAATTATTTTTCCTAAACTCTTTAAATATTTTTACAAGTCTTTAAACCTAAGGTACAAGTTCCAAATGCATAACAACTAAATTTTTACAAAACACTATATAAACTTTAATAAAAATTATTCTAAAGGAATATTTTGTATATTACTTTTCAAAATGCATTTGTAAATTTATAAAATAATAGTACAACCTATCAAACCCATAGTACAACCCTCTAATGCATGAAAACTTAAAAATCCATTTAGTTACCTTAAACCCTTAATAAAAATTATATAAAAATTATGTAAATTAAGAAAATAGTAAAATTATATTTTTCATATTTTCTAAACATTAGTACAACCACCTTAAGCCTAAAATAAAACTTTCCAATGCACCAAATTGATTTCTTTTACTTTTCTCTAAATCATCATATATATAAAATCTAATTAGAAAACCCTAAAATGATATCTAGATAATCTTTAAGCTTTAAAAACTCTAACTAAACCCTAACCTTAAAATACCATATACCTAAGCCTAGTGTACAACCTTTGAAGCCCTATTCGAATTCCTTTTCCCCCTCCTAACCGAATCCCAACTACAAATCTAGTTCTTCATGTAACCTTCTCCAAATAACCCTTCCTTAAACCCTTCTCCTCCACATCATGCATGACCTCACATGAAAGCTACTTGTATGATTTTAAGTTAAAACACATCATTCTCTTCCAGAAACCCACGTCCAAAACCCTTCCTCCATCCACATGTAACCATTAGAAATTAAACACATCACCTCCCATTCAATAGGCCACATCTCCATTTTCAGGAAACCCTAACCCTAGTTTCATTCCCTAAATAGCAGCCTAAGTTTCATCTTTACTTCCACACAATTCGACCAAAACCTCTTAACCTAATCCCATATCAACTAAACCTGATCAAACACAGTCTCATCCCCATCCTTTACTGATAAACAGCCCAACCTAAACATAGGAGAAAGTTCTTAGAAGGCCTATAAGAAAGGTTAACCTTGGTGATCATTTCCAAACCCTTTCAACATCCTAACAGCCTAGTCGAACCAAAACCCACAGTAAGTTAATCTATCTCCTTTTCATTCAGTTTATTTACTTAAGACTATCTCTAAAACATACCTACATAATCCTTAATAAAAGCTATGATCAAAAGTTAAATAAGTTTTCTTTTCTTTTTTTGTTCTGTTCGAATCAGTAGGCTAAACATACACTAAGTATTCGAGTTTTGGTCAAAGATAAGTAAAACATATTAAAGTATATCGCATACTATCATAACGTACATAAAATCATAGTTAAAAACGTTTAAAAATCTAAAAACTAACCGGATCTTATTTTCTGAGTTATATCGAGTAGAAAACAGCCTCAGATGGTCAACTTTGAACCTATAAAACGACCCTTAAACGAACTCTATAAATTCTGTGTTTTGTCATGCTAAAAGATCACCCAGCTAGCTTCAACTAGGAAAAAGAATCAATGAAAATGATTAAGTTTTGAGTAAGTTATCGAGTCTTGAAATATGCTCCAAATCGTTAATGATAAAAAGTAGATAATCAGTTATTGTTTTTCTGTTTTGCTCGACCAAGTGCCCAACTTTTGATCTAAACACCAACCATCAAACGACCATGATAAATTGTGATTTTTGGTATATAACAAGATCAAGTAGCAAACTAATAATAGGAAGAAGAATCATGAAATATAATTAAGATTTCGCTAAGATATCGATCTCTGAAAATCTGCCTTTATCACTAAGAATAGAAACTTAAATTTCAGTTATTGCTTTTACATTTTCACTCGACCAGTTGCCATGTTTAGACCAAAGTTTTCGACCCTCAAACAATCTTTATAAAATTTAATTTTTGGTATTCCTAGAGTTCACCTAGCAGCCTTTACTTAGGAAAAAGGATTAGGAAAAATTATTGAGTTTTCACCAAAATATCAAGTCCCAAAAGTTGCCTTATATCGCTAAACATAGGAAGTTAGATTTCAAGATTTTTGTTTTTAGTTCTAGTCGACCAACAGCCCAACTTTTGACTATGTTTTCGAACCTCATAAGACCTCTAAAAATTAGAAGGTTTTGGAATACTAAAGTCTAGATAACAAACATATTTTAGAAAGAAAAATTATGAAAAATGATCAAGAGAGTTGAAAGATATTTATGTCCAAATTTTGGTCTATCGCTAAGTATAAAAACCATTATCAGATTTTATTGAACCATGTGTTTACCTAGTCGACTTTGGCAAAGCTTTTCAAACATCAAACGAATTCTAAAAATTTTGAAACTCGACATGTCTAGAGTCGACCTGGCTAACTATTGATAGGAAGAAAGGTTTCGAAAAATGATTAACTATAAGCAAGGTTATTCGAGTCCAAAACTCTACCAAATTATATGTTTCATACAAAATCATTTTTAAACTAAAAAGAGTTTATTTGGGCTAGTTTTGTAAATAAATATTATCAAGGGTATTTTCTGTCAATAACAAATAAAAAGGGGTGAAATTATCATTTCTAAAACTTGGGGGTAGAAACTGTCATTTTCCATGAGTCCAGGGTGTAAACTGTCATTTGACCAAACCTTAGGGATAAAAGTATAACATTTCATAACTATTATTTTCATCATTTTTATTTTCATTTTATGATCTAATATAATCATAATACGTAATTTCTATAACAAAATATGATGTAGGAACAAAAGAATATTTTAACGAACGAACGGAAACATAAGAAAGAGTAATAAGATAAAATCTTAATTTTGAAGAGACTTCATGTTGTCTCATTCCAAATACCTAATCAACAACCAAACAACGAAACGAACATTGGAAACTTATATATATTCAGAATTAGTTACTGAAACTTGACATAACCAACCCAGGTTGCAAGCCGGAGACGTTTATCAACTGTATTTCATTTTGTTTTCCATCCAGATTGTTCAGGTGAGTTTATAGTCCCACCTTTCTTATTTACATGTTTTCCAAATATGTGGGGAGATACATGCTATTAAACCGAACACAAGTATTTTCCTGATTGTTATTGCACTAGGCTAACTTACCTTATTATTGAGATTGAATTATTTATTTAAAAGACCCTCATATCATGCACCATTAGTCACCTGCTGGGTGAGCGCGAATATGTGAATAGATCTATTGGCCTGACGACCCATTTGTTCTAACCGGATGGATATCTTCGTGGTAGCCGGTTAGGCAGATGCATTATATTTGATATCTTTAACTCGGGGGCAAGACCACTCTCATTTCAATCATGTTTGTGGAACCTGGAAACTGTTAACGCATTGCGTGTCATGAGGTTTAGTGCAATATTGCTGAATTACGATATAACTGATTTCTCATATTTTGGCTTGTGTTCAAACTGATTATAATTTTAAACACTATAGATTCACTCAACCTTTGTGTTGACTTTTTAAGCATGTTTATCTCAGGTATTTAGAAGTATGATTATTGGCACGGAGCGGCGGTGGACTTTCTTCCTAAAATAAAAAGGGTGTCCACTTTGTTATCATTCAATAAATAATGTAACTTTTATCATGTATTTCTGAACCTCCCTCTGGGACCTATCTTATGTACTCTGATATTAAATAAATGAATGATAACAATTTATTTAAAAACGTCTCTTTTCGAGTCGTTTTCTATTTCCATGACCGTGAACCATGAAGTAGCACCCCAAGCTTATAATCCTCTGCGTAATCCGAAAATGGGGGTGTTACATGCGCATCCGCTTTGCACCAACCGGATGGTGTCGGATCGCAAGGGAGTGACATTGGCTCCTTGAGTGAGCTCAATGGTGTTTCGATAGCCATGGTGGCTAGGACGAGAGTAGTCTCCAAAGGTACGGGCTCTAGGAGGTGGGTGTTGTTGTGGCGGTGGGTTGTTGGGATCGAGGATATTACCACCTTCCATGATGTCGGATGGTAATGGTTACGAACAAAGAAACGAAGAAAAAAGATAGACTAAAGAAAACCTAGAAAAATAAAATAAAAATCTCACTAGAAAGGAATCTAGTGAGTAGACCTACTAAAATAAAAAAAATTCAACCAAAACAATAACTATTCCCCGGCAGCGGCGCCAAAAACTTGATGCGTGGTTTTGCGACCTTACAACAGGTTTTACCTCTCGAGGGATCTCAAGAGGCTTGCAATCCCCACCAGGCAGTGTACCTGACCGATGTAGTATAGTGAAGTGGCAAGTACCGGGGGATTGATCGTTCTCTAGGGGAATAGTGTCGTTAGGATTGAAAAACTACTCTAATAGGTCTAAGGGTGAGGGAAGATTCTTTTTGTATTTTTATATTTTATTAAAGCAAGTAAAATCTCGGGTTTGAAGGAGTGGGCGGAATTAGTTGCTAGTCAACTAACCCAGATAACTACAAATGCAAGTAAAATAAAATAACTGAAAATGAAAAGGTTGTGAAACTTATATGGGGAGAAATGTGTTTACTTAGATTTCCTTACTCCCTAACTATCTTTTACCGGTTGATTAGTGTGTATTAATTGCGTGGATGACGGGTGTATTCCTTAATACCAATCGTGGGGTGGCGTACGTACTTCCCCAACTCTACAAGCTCCTACTTCACTCCTATGTCGAGCCGGCTAGGAAGCTCCTAACATGGGATCACTAGAATTCGCTCATGCATTAAATACAACCATAATAACCTCAGTACGCATTGGTTCATGTTTCTTAAGACGTTCAAGCAAGTTACCGTATAGGAGGTT
Organism: Artemisia tridentata subsp. tridentata; assembly: GCA_021014915.2. Lineage (NCBI taxonomy): Eukaryota > Viridiplantae > Streptophyta > Magnoliopsida > Asterales > Asteraceae > Artemisia > Artemisia tridentata. Next base: position 327,659,081 of record CP139502.1, read on the forward strand.
AGCCAGTTTTCTTAAGCCTAACATCGATAAACAATCATCCAATAAAATTAATAACACACTAATAACCAATAATCAATAGTTAGGTTTCATTAGATCTAAGCAAACACAAGATAAATCTAGCCTAGCATGTTAATTAAAAGACAAGAACGAGATATAATCAAACAACACATAGACATATTGATTGATTAAATGATCACTTATCATCAATTAAACATGGGAGATCCAAGGGTATGAAAACCCTTAAAAATGGCAGAAATTCGTCTTAGGGTTTCTCCTCACAAAGTTGCACACTAATGACAAAAAATTGCAAAACTATATATAGAACTTAGTGTCTGACGGCGTCACGTTGTAGATCTTGACGCCGTCACCTCGCCGTGGCTAGGGTTCCCGGATGGCCTTCCTGACGCCGTCCCTCTTTAGTCCTCCAAAATCCGCTCTGGCCTATCAAGGCTTGACGCCGTCAGAATAAAGCTTGACGCCGTCTCTCTTTAGCTTAAACCGTGATGGCCTTGATCACCTTAAAGGGTGACGCCGTCAGACTTTCCATTGTAAAACTCCCTGGCTTATCATGTGTATTTTTCACATCCACCACTTTTGCCAAGCCATGACGCCGTCTGGACCAATTCCTGACGCTGTCAAGTGTACTTTTCCAGCAGCTTTGGAGACTTTGTCGTTTTCTTCACTTTTATGCTCCAAAAACGTCCAAAATGCTTCCTTTTCCATATTTCTTCTCCAAAGTACCTAAAATGACAAAAGGGACGATTTAGGGCAATATTTGATCAAATAAATACGATTTAGGGCTTAAATGACCCCCTAAAAGTGGTTCACTTTTCGCTTCATCAGTTTACTTTTGTAATTCTCAGGTAAAAACAAGTATTATGTGAAACTTGGCGATTTTGGACTAATTATGGAGCAAAACAAGCAAGATGTTAAGAGCCTACTGAAATGTACAAGATCAAGATCATTCTGCTCCAAATACGCCGCAACATACTTCTTACATACGGCGTATCACTATCAAGATTTCACAAGTTACAATCCAAGACAGCAAAGGACATGCGCCGCATAGTGAAATGGAGTTACGCCGCATCTTAAGGCGGTGTACGAATATTCCTGAATATATTAATCTTGGACCCCACGCGAAGTTAAGTCAATGCGCCGCATCTACTTATCCTATGCGCCGCATCTAACCCTCAGACAGAAACTATAAATACCCCAAAGTCAGACGAATTTTGTATGCAAGATACCATACGTACGAGTACCAAACCAGAGACGAATTCAGACGTATTAGCAGCACAAGACACACCCTGAACGAAGATACAAGAGCTGTAAGAAGGTCCTGCATGTATTCAATTCATTAAGTAGTTTTGTTTTATTGTATTAGTACACTTTAATTCATCAGGATTGATGGGCTGATGTCATGTGACTACGGAATATCATGCGCACCCCTTAAAATTGCTTTGCCATTAATTAAAGTTTATATGTTGATGTCTTTGGTGACTTTTATTAGTGCATTGATAACCTCTGTGTCTAGCTGAGCATTGCTTGGGTCGCCATGCCCCTTCCTCGCCTATTTATTCTATCGTTTCTAGGATAGTGGGATAGACATAAGTGATCATTAAGGGTTTACTCGCCGATAAGATTAGAGCCAACGAGAAAGGGTTAATTATATACACTTCATATAAAACTAGCAATAAAACAAGTGACAAGCTACTTAATTATCAGGACAAGTCTTCTTATTGTCTCAAGTATCTATCTGTGTACGTGTGTGCTATTCGCTGATTCGTGCTCATTAGTTTAGTTTACTATTTAATCATAACCAAACCGTGCCAGTCTCTCAGGCTGAACCCCCCTTGCGTTAGATTAGGTTGTATAGCTAACTTAGGATATTAAAATACTAATTAGAATAACTAGATAATACATTCCACTCTTAGTGATCGACACTCTACTTACCATTATATTCATACTGACCGGGTACACTGCTCGTTAAGTGTGTGTGTTATTGATAAGTCGGCTAAATATAAATTTAAAACTTGAGTAGGCATTAATACTGCTAAACCGCAACGACACATCACGCGCATCAAGTTTTTGGCGCCGCTGCCGGGGAGTGAATTGTTATTATCTGTTAATTTGATTAGTATTTTAATTAGGTTTTTCTTTTTAATTTTTAGATTCTAACCACTAACCGTGTTATATAATAGATAAATTGCATTCATTGTATAGTTTGCATATTTTCTGTTTTTGTGTGTTTTTGTTTGATTTAAGTTTTTCATTTTTTTCTATTTTTCTGCATTCTGCTATCGTTGTACAGAGCTGATACAAACGATACGGCGCATCTGTTTTTACAGATACGGCGTATTGCGTTTAATTTTTATAAAATACAACGCGTTTAATAAATTCGAGTACGACGCATCTTTCCCCAAGATACGGCGTATTCTGTTTTTAATAAGAAATTTTTCTAAACCCTAAAGCCATACGACGCATCTGTTTTAACAGATACGGCGTATTTTCTATTTAAATTAAAAACAGTTTTTTTCGAATTATTAAACAAAAGCGACGCATCGATTTTTATCGATACGGCGCATCTTCTAAATCAAAAATCTTATATTTTGAAACGTAACGAAAATACGGCACATTAGCTTTTGTTAATACGACGCATTTAATTTAAATATATATAATCGATTTTTGATAAATTAAACTGATACGGCGCATTCTAATTCATAAGCGGCGTATCTGCTTTCTGAATAAAAGTCTGATTAAATTTTAACGATTATAAGATACGGCGTATCCAACTTTTTGGATACGGCGCATCGCTTGCAGATATCAGCAACTTTTATTTTTCGTATTCCGTTTTCGTTGTTAATTTTCTGATATCTTACTTTCTTGAACATACCCTACTGATGTTTTTGTGATGGTTTCAGGAAGTGCATGACCAGGAGTTCAACTAAGAACTTGATTAAACCTTTCGAAGATCCTGAACGAGCCCTACATTCGCTTAAAAGGCTTTTCAACACAAAAAGCTTTGAAATTTCAAGTTCGTTCGAGCTTGATTACTTTTCTGAAGAGAAGGAGGAAGAAGAAACAGAAACAATGGCGGAAAACACTACTATGGAGGAATACATGAACAAAACCAGTGCTGATTACAGTTCAGGAGTTGCTAGACCAAAGTTTGATGAAAAGTCAAAGTTTGAGTTGAAGGGTCAGTTTCTCAAGGAGCTAAGAGAAAATGCTTTCAGTGGAACAGAACATGAAGATGCTAATGAACATGTTGAAAAACTCCTCGAGATTGCAGATTTGTTTACTACAGAAGGAGTCTCTGACGATCAACTTATGCTAAGAATCTTTCCAATTTCGCTTAAAGGAGCTGCTAATAAGTGGCTAAGGAATGAACCTGCTAGTTCAATCACAACATGGGAAGATTTGAAGAGCAAATTCCTGAAAAGATATTGTCCACCTGCTAAAACTGCTAAAAAGATGGAGGCTATCAACAGTTTCAAGCAAGAGCCTGATGAAACTCTTTATCAAGCTTGGGAACGATTTAAAGACTTATTGATGAAATGCCCTCAATATTATCTAAGTCCAATGCAGGAGATAATATTGTTCTATCAAGGATTGGACGTGCCTACTAGACAAATCTTGGATGCTAAGGGAGCTGTGCCTCTAATGAGTGCAGCCAATGCTAGAAAAGCTATCCAAGAAGCTGCTGATCAATCTCAAAAATGGCACGACGGAACCTCTACTAGATCTAAGAGCAGCACTAATTTTGACGGGTTTGCTGCAATTCAAGCTCAATTGGATAAAATTAGTAGAGAGATGAAGAAGCGTGATGAGAAAGTTTATGCTGCCCAAGTTGGATGTGAAAAATGCGAAGGACCTCGCTACACTAAAGATTTCCCTAATAAGAATGAAAGTGAGACGTTTGAAGAAGCATACTACACACAATTTGGACAACCATTCCGACCTTCAGGAAGATTTAGGGAAGCTACTCCGGGATACTATCAAAAGAACAACTTTAATCCCACTTATCAAGAAAGGAGGCAGACTTTGGATGACACTTTAAAGCAAATTATGGCCGATGCTGCTAAAAGACATGAAGAGAACACTGTTATGGTTAAAGAAATCTGAGCCTCAACGGATACTATAACAAGAAATCAAGGAGCTTCGATCAAAGCATTGGAACAACAAATCGGACAAATGAGCAAGGTTCTTCAAGAAAGGGGATACGGAAGTTTACCAAGCTCAACTAAAACCAACCCAAGAGATCATGTCAAGGCCATATGCACTACTGAAGAAGTCACGCCTAACATACCTTTTCCTAGAAGATTGATGAATGGTAATGATGCTGCAAAGCCCGAATTTTTCTTTAATTCTTCAATCAGTTTAAGGAGGTTACTCAAAGAGAAGACAAAGATTGAAGAGGAGATCAAGGCTACAATGAAAGAAGAGAGCTCTGCAACCGACTTACATGCCTTGCCTCATAAAGAAAAGGACCCAGGAAGTTTTACTTTACCTTGTTCAATTAATGATATATCTTTCAATAATGTATTAGCTGACTTAGGAGCTAGCGTTAGTGTTATGCCCCTTAAAACGGTAAAACGACCTGAAGGGATTGCTGAAAATGTGCTAGTTAAGATTGAGAAGTTTGTTTTCCCCGTAGACTTTGTTATATTAGATATGCCCGAGGATGTTAAGATTCCTTTAATCCTTGGAAGACCTTTCTTGTCTACCGCCCATGCTAAGATTGATGTGTTTAAAAGAAAAATCTCATTAAAGGTAGGGAATAATAAACTAGTCTATAAGTGCCAAAATCCTGCTAAAAGCATAATTAGAGGCGTCTATGTGCTAGGATTAAGAGAACGTATGGACCTCGATCTAGAAGCTAGGTTTATGGGAGAAACCTTGGTAAATAATGAATCACTTGAGACCTATAGTAGAGACTACATTGAATTAAATGATCTTAATTTACCAATAGGAATCAATGATCAATTTATGGAGGATTTTGAACCTGAAATTGATGAAAGAGAAATTATGGATGTACCTAGAATCAATATGATCAACACTAAGAATTATGATGAATTTGAAGGATATCCTAGTTTCTGTGATTGTGGTAGAAAGATCCATGATGATTGTGCTTATAATTTACAATTTCCTTGCATGATAGGATTTAAACAGGTTAGTGCCAACTTTTTCCCTATTTTACCAATTAATGTAATGTCAAAAGATTTCTATAATTCCATAATGAAAAACAAAATTGAGTATAGAGGGAAAAACGTAGTTGGAATGTTCATGAATGTACCTATTTTTGTCGGGAATTTAACTATTGTTACAGATTTCACCGTGGTGGAAAACATGGATGCTTATCGTGATGTTGAGATGGGTGACGTGATCGTTGGGAAACCATTTTGTAAGGAGGTCGAAATTTATGCTAAAAGATTTTAAGGAAATATCACCTTTAAAAGTGGAAGCAACGTCATCACTTACATGATGCCTCGTGCTCACCCAAGGTTTAAACATGCCCCTAACAAATTTTGTTACAAATTTACACCATTTCTTTTTGTAGATGAAAATGACGCTGAGAAAGGGATCGAGTATCCGTACCAAAAGATGAAAGGATTCTACAAAGGTGTACTTGAATTGGGGCCGGAATTTGTTCGTGACGAAGTAATTCGCAACTACATCGTGTGCACGGACATGTGGGGATCAATAGAACAAAATAAGGAGCTGAACGTGAGTCTAACTTAAAGACTCTGGAATAAAGACAAGTGCTGCCCGGGAGACAACCCAGAAGAAAATTTTTTACTTTTCTGTTCTGTGTCGAGTCTGTCAGACCTGCAGAAGATACGGCGCATCACCATCATAAGATGCGACGCATCACCTGCACTGGTCATATCTTAATTAATTTTCTGCATTTTTATTTTTAACTTTAAAACTTTCTGTCGGTATTTTAATGCGGCGCATCCCTGGTTAAGGATGCGACGCATCTTTTATTCTGATTCGTATTTATTCCAGGCTCGATACAGCGTATCTTTTTCCATAAGATACGGCGTATCGACTGACCTGATGATTTACAGTTTAATTTTTATGTTTTATTTTTACTAACTACTAATGTATTATGCATGTTTGAACCTTCTTAACTCAGGTGTGTTAAAGTCTGAATGGTATTATAGATTCCTGCATTCTTGTGGATACATCATTTATGAAGCTTAAACGTTCTCATCCACAAGAAAGTTGATTTTTGCGCTTATACGAATAATGGAGGATCATACCGAGCAAATCTCAGGGGAGTTATTCTGTTCTAATTCTTTTATTTTCCAGTTTTTAACCTTTGACACAAACAACGAGGACGTTGTTTAACTTAAGTGGGGGGATGGAGAATTAGAACACTTATTAGAACACTTATTTGTCCTAAACTTTTTCAAAATATGCTTAAAATATACTAAATATGCTTAAATTTTTACATTTTTATAGCATGTTTTTGTTTAAAATCTAAATTACATAGCTGCACACATAACATTATTTCCAAAAATTGTGAACTTATCAAAATTCACAAATCTATGAGTGTGCCGGTGACTTGTAAACTTTAGAACTTGGCTTATATACTATTCGAGACCACCATAATAAGTATTATCTATATAATTGGAATGACTTGTCTAAATTGGTAAATTTCTAGGATTACACCCAAAATAGCCATTATATGTTATGTGATATTAACTAACTACATTGGTTAGTTAACCCCCGTATAAACCCTTTTGTTACTCTCACTTTTTAGAGTAAGATACCCCTAGAAAAACCCTCAGAGCCATTCCTTTCGTTTCTTACACCTTTGTTATAATGTTTCGATACACCCTTACACCTTAGCTTACCCTGTAGATTAAAATCCGTGGTTAATTGCTTTAGGCAAAGTGTGTTTCCTTACATTACCTGTGTTCGCCTGCGTAATTCATTATCTTTGGTTAGGTCGGGAAATTGCACAATGCAATTGGTATGAAAGTAAATATTGTATAACTTTGAGTTTATTTTTCGTGTGTTTACTACTTTCACTATTACAGTTATTTCTGAAAGTATGAAGAGTATGGAAAAATTATCCGGAAATATAGTGATAGAAAAGTTGTGAAATTTTACATATATATGTTGATGTTAAAAAAAAAATCAAAAATAAAAAAATAAAAAAAAAATAGAAAAGAAAAAGAAAAAGGAAAAGTTGGAAGTTTGTTTTAACCAACTTATGTAAAGTTTTGTATTAATTGGGTGATATCACCACTATTTGTTGTATATTATATTTATGGATTGAATTGGAGTTGGCCGTTATGGGAATGCCAACTAAGGTTATTCTTTGATTAAGATATTGTTGAGTATAATTCGTGTCTACCTAAAGTGGGTGTTTCAAGTGTTAAAGCGTGAGTTATTCAATGATATGAGTCTTATTCATGGGATGGTTGGGAAAGTAATTTACCACACTTAGGATTTTAATTTATCTGTTTTGTTTATTTTTCATTTTACACCAATTTGTATCCCAAATATTATCCATACCCTACATCATTCTTTATCCAAACCTTTGATTTATTGAGATTAGGGATTTGAGCAATCTTAAGTATCGTAGTCGTGGATTCGGCTATGTATTTATGATTTTATCGCCCTTTTTGATATAATATTATTGGTAAAGATTACTTGGTCCTATCTTTAGCCCATTCGAGTTAAGGATTTGAGCAATTGCAAGTATCGTGGTCGTGGATTCGATCATGTATTTGTGATTTTGTTGCCTTTTCTGGAATGTGAGATCGATAGAGATTAAGAAGAATGATTAACCCTTAACCAACAAACCCTTTTTACCGCTTTAGACTTGTCATTCCTTGGCTTTAGTGGGGGAGATGCGTATACTAGCCAAGCTTATGATAGAATATTCGTCACGACTGGACAGTTAAACGATTAGATTTGCTTTTATCGAAATATTTTATTTTATTTCTAATTCGTTAAGTGTTTGGTTGTGCAATTATGACAAAACGAATACATGCTTAAATATAAAAATAAATCCTAATATCTTTTAGGATACATTTTCATAAGATTTATTCTAAGGTTTACTTGGGGACAAGTAAAGTTCAAGTGGGGGGATATTTGATGAACTCAAATAAGTACATTTTATTATCATCATTTATCCTATTTATTTGACTTGTTTTATTATATGATATATGAGAATTGATACGTTAATGTTTACTTTTGTAATTCTCAGGTAAAAACAAGTATTATGTGAAACTTGGCGATTTTGGACTAATTATGGAGCAAAACAAGCAAGATGTTAAGAGTCTACTGAAATGTACAAGATCAAGATCATTCTGCTCCAGATACGCCGCAACATACTTCTTACATACGGCGTATCACTATCAAGATTTCACAAGATACAATCCAAGACAGCAAAGGACATGCGCCGCATAGAGAAATGGAGTTATGCCGTATCTTAAGGCGGTGTACGAATATTCCTGAATATATTAATCTTGGACCCCACGCGAAGTTAAGTCAATGCGCCGCATCTACTTATCCTATGCGCCGCATCTAACCCTCAGACAGAAACTATAAATACCCCAAAGTCAGACGAATTTTGTGTGCAAGATACCATACGTACGAGTACCAAACTAGAGACGAATTTAGACGTATTAGCAGCACAAGACACACCCTGAACGAAGATACAAGAGCTGTAAGAAGGTCCTACATGTATTCAATTCATTAAGTAGTTTGGTTTTATTGTATTAGTACACTTTAATTTATCAGGATTAATGGGCTGATGTCATGTGACTACGGAATATCATGCGCACCCCTTAAAATTGCTTTCCCATTAATTAAAGTTTATATGTTGATGTCTTTGGTGACTTTTATTAGTGCATTGATAACCTCTGTGTCTTGCTGAGCATTGCTTGGGTCGCCATGCCCCTTCCTCGCCTATTTATTCTATCGTTTCTAGGATAGTGGGATAGACATAAGTGATCATTAAGGGTTTACTTGCCGATAAGATTAGAGCCAACGAGAAAGGGTTAATTATATACACTTCATATAAAACTAGCAATAAAACAAATGACAAGCTACTTAATTATCAGGATAGGTCTTCTTATTGTCTCAAGTATCTATCTGTGTACGTGTGTGCTAATCGCTGATTCGTGCTCATTAGTTTAGTTTACTATTTAATCATTACCAAACCGTGCCAGTCTCTCAGGCTGAACCCCCCTTGCGTTAGATTAGGTTGTATAGCTAACTTAGGATATTAAAATACTGATTAGAATAACTAGATAATACTTTCCACTCTTAGTGATCGACACTCTACTTACCATTATATTCATACTGACCGGGTACACTGCTCGTTAAGTGTGTGCGTTATTGATAAGTCGGCTAAATATAAATTTAAAACTTGAGTAGGCATTAATACTGCTAAACCGCAACGACACATCACGCGCATCAACCCCCGACCCGTATGTTTTCGCTGATCCGATTTCTGGGTGTTACAGATGGTATCAGAGCCACAGGTTATAGAGAACTGGGTATTTTCGGGAACTGGGATTTTCGAAAACCCATACTATAACTATTTTTACAAAAACTTAAATCCTATGACCGACACGTGCCTGCCTGCCAAGCCAATGCCTCGCTTAAAATTTTGTTGGATAGTGATGCGTGGTTTTGCAACCTTACAACAGGTTTTACCTCTCGAGGGATCTCAAGAGGCTTACAACCCCACCAGGCAGTGTACCTGACCGATGTAGTATAGTGTAGTGGTAAGTACGGGGGATTGATCGTTCTCCACAGGGAATAGTGTTCGTTAGGTATGAAAAACTACTCTAATAGGTCTAAGGGTTGAGGAAGATTCTTTTTGTGTTTTTATATTTTTATGAAAGCAAGTAAAATCTCGGGTTTGAAGGAGTGGGCGGAATTAGTTGCTAGTCAACTAACCCAAATTACTACGAATGCAAATAAAATAAATAACTGAAAATAAAAAGTGGTGAGAACTTAAATGTAGAGAAATGTGTTCACTTAGATTTCCTTACTCCCTAACTATCTTTTACCGGTTGATTAGTGTGTATTAGTCGCGTGGATGACGGGTGTATTCCTTAATACCAATCGTGGGGTGGCGTACGTACTTCCCCAACTCTACAAGCTCCTACTTCACTCCTATGTCGAGCCGGCTAGGAAGCTCCTAACATGGGATCACTAGAATTCGCTTGTGCATTAAATACAACCATAAAAACCTTTAGTACGCATTTGGTTCATGTTTCTTAAGACGTTCAAGCAAGTTACCGAATAGGAAGTTAGCCAGTTTTCTTAAGCCTAACATAGATAAACAATCATCCAATACAACTAATAACACACTAATAACCAATAATCAATAGCTAGGTTTCATTAGATCTAAGCAAACACAAGATAAATCTAGCCTAACATGTTAAACAAAAGACAAGAACAAGATAAAATCAAACAACACATAGACATATTGAATGATTAATTGATAACTTATCTTTCAATGTAACATGGAAGATCTCAAGGATAAAATCCTTGAAAAAGAAGCTAAAATCGTCTTAGGGTTTTCTCCCAAAAATTCCACACTAAGTTCCACACTAATGACAAAAAATTAGAAAACTATATATAGACTTTTGGATCTGACGGCGTCACCTTATGGAGTGTGACGCCGTCACCTCGCCGCTTCTAGGGTTCCCGGATGGCCTTCTTGACGCCGTCCCTCTTTAGCTCTCCAAAAATCCATTCTGGCTTATCAAGGCTTGACGCCGTCAGACCTTGAACGTGACGCCGTCCCCCTTTGAATTAAGCCGTGACGCCCTTGATCCAGTTAAAGCGTGACGCCGTCAGAATTTACATGCTATTTTCACTGGCTTATAATGAGTAAATTTCACGTCCACTTTTTCTTGCCAAGGCATGACGCCGTCCAGAGTAAAATCTGACGCCGTCAAAGGTAACTTTCAGCCGATTTTTGAGACTTTGCCGTTTTCTTCACTTTTATGCTCCAAAAACGTCCAAAATGCCTCCTTTTCCAGATTTCTCCTCAAAAGTACCTAAAATGACAAAAGGAACGATTTAGGGCAATATTTGATCAAATAAATACGATTTAGGGCTTAAATGACCCCTTAAAAGCGGTACACTTTTCGCTTCATCAAATACCCTTACACTTGAGATTTGCTTGTCCTCAAGCAAATGCGCTTTTATTCTAATCAAAATACAAGTTAGGGGTCATTTAATGCAAACATAAAAGTAATTACAACAAATATTCATTCCACTTTAATCATAATAAGCACGGAGATTATAAACTAGCACCTCACAAGTAGTGTTTAGATACTCACTTCTCTCAAGTGTCATCAAAATAAATCTCATAAATGAAAACGGATAATATCTCTCACTACCTGTCATAGCAAATAGATTACCATAGGCTTGGGAAAGGATCGAAAACCTCCTCCACTAGGCGTAAGCACCTAAGATAAACTATCAAAGGGGGCTTTTAAATGGGTTATAACGTTAGGTGTAGGGAAAAGGAAAACACGGTTTTGTTGGATAAAGGATATTTTACTGGTGGCGAGTTAAAAACCTTGATCAATTACATGTACTATACAATGTTGCTAAGCCAAGACTAGACTCGATCTTAAGCTAATAACAAAAACAAAAACATAAAATAAACATAAAATAAAACGGGATGGTAGTCCGTATGTTTTTTCTATTTTTCTTTTTCTTATTATTTTTTTTGTATTTTTCTTGATTTTTTTTTTTCGATTTTTTTTTTTTTTTTTTTTTTTTTTATTTTTTTTTTATTTTTTTTTTGCATACACTCTTGCCCTACCATCCAAAATAATACATCATAGGGGCGTTGCATTCCCCTTACACTTGAACTTTTACATAACTTTACAAATAACTATTCTAATGACTCGAATTAAGATAATCGAAAAACTTGGAGTACTTTTAAAATATTTAGCACATATGGGGGTAATAAATGATGTTCTTCCCCATTAATCCATTAAACTAGTACTTTACCCATGAGTCCCAATCGTCCCAAAACAATATGTACAGGGATATGACTCGACTTAGCAACCATGTAATCAATTAGATAATTAACTTGGGTTTAAACAAATGTTGTAACAATAATGCACTAAAAATGAGTGCATACAAGGTAGGCTAAGGCGATTTGGGTGTACATTTTAGTGGGGTGTAACAAATTCTTCCTTTAAGTAAAATGCTTAAAGGTCGAAACGAAAAGATAGGCTCTGAGGGGTGTACTAGGGGTATCGTGTACTAAAAATGAGTACAACGCAAAGGGTGTGGGAGAATTACTTGACCAATGTAGCCAACGTAATTATAACAAAAACACAGGTGTGAAACAATGGGTTAATCCTAATGCCTCTTATCATGTAGTAAATCTAACTACAAGAATGTAGTCTCACTTGTGGCCTCGGAATGGTCTTAACGCAAGTTCTAGAATCTAAGTGCTACCGGTACACACATCATAGCATAAATGCTTTTCCTACCAATTCTAGGGGCGAACCTCACATATTTGGGGTGGAAAATTTTTTTAGTGGTACGGTTTTTGTGCTAGTCATATAACTCCTATCCGTGAGACGCTTATTAAGATCAAAGTTTTACTCCTATATGTTGTAAAAAATTTTAAATTTGGCACTAAAATTACCTTAACAAGTATTTCTCTCAGTTTTATTACACATCTACTATTAAACAAACAAAAATCAAGCGTAATTGTATTCTCTAAAATCGTACTTTTACCCCCCTTACACTTAAGATGAACATTGTCCCCAATGTTCAAATAATAAGATGTAAAAGCATAAAGTAAAAGAATGAAATCAAATACTCCCCTGATTCGCTCGGTGGATAATGAAATTACACGGTTAAATCTTCCTCCAAGGTAATGTTGAAGCTCCATGACTAATGCATCGCCATAAGCTTGATTCAAAACATTTCCTTGTCCAAAATAACCTGTTAAACCTGAGAAAACAAACACGAAAACCTGCATAACATCGGCGGGATAAATCTATATATAAGGATATAATGCTTGTGGAATGATAATTTTGCAGATTCCTGGAGATTATAAGTTGGAGATTTTAATAAAAACTTTTTGAAAACAAAACTTTCAAAAATTTCTGAAAATTAAATCTGACGCCGTCAGGTTATAAACCCTGACGCCGTCAGAAATGACCTGACAAAAATTCTCATTTTAAGTTTCCGGAAAAATTTTGGAAAAACCTATACCTTACTTCCTGGAATTCCTGCAAAACATCATTATGACTCGATACAAGCATTTGACTCAAACAAATACTAATATGTATGTTCATTTATTATTATTACGATTCATGTTCATTTGTGTTCTAATAAACCGATTTAGATTTCCCTTACACTTAACTTTTGCAAAATACCTTTATATGTAGTTAAGACGAAGTTAAAAACAACATAAAGCATTTTCACAAATTAGTTTTGAACATGAATCAATAATAATAAAACTTAAACACACATACGGAAACAAGTAAAATCAAACAAACAAATAAACACACAAAGCAAATAAAGCTTGGGTTGCCTCCCAAGAAGCGCTTGTTTTTGTTCGAGTCACGAGCCTGACTCTACCCTTATTTAACGGATAAAGGAGAGGTTTTTCCTACACTTAGGATTAAGTGCGGGTGATAGTAGCGATACACACCATCTCGGTGGAAGTATGCCGCGTGAGGAAAGAGTGGTGGATGAATTATATACTCAAAGGGGTGTGCTCCTTTCATCATAACCTTACCTAGTTCACTTTGGTCAATGGGTGAATTAAAGTTTTCTCCTAAAAAGGGATCATCTTCTATCAACTTCGAGAAATTCCTAGTTGGGAATCCATCTTGACCTAATAAACCCGGTTTAAACCCATAATGTTTCTTGTGATCAATCATGAATGGGTGATGTAAGTATGTAAGGTTATGGTTCACTCCTATGTTAGCTTCCTCTCTACAAGGCCTAGAGTCTACTACCTCCAACGTAAGACTATCCGGACTATACGGTTTGATGGGTTGATCGGGACCTTTTTCAATTCCTAAATTCACATCTAAGGATGGAAGATTAGGTAACGGTTTTGGTTGAGGCTCCGGTTCATCAAAACTAGGAACTTCCATAGAACTAAAAGAAAGGTTATCACTAAAAGTATTCAAACCTATTTCTTCTAGTTGTGTTTGGTCCAAGGGTTCTACCTCTATTGGGGTTCCTATAGTCTCTTCAACTTCTTCCGGGTAAGTCACGGGCGGTGTGTGTGCCTCAAATGATGGTTGGACTTGTGGGGTACTTGGTGGGCTTGGGGTTTCTACTATATCCTCCATCACATCAAGATTACCTATGTGTTCATCATGTATTATGGTAGTGCCTAACCATGACATGCACTTAGGTGGCTCAACTCTAACCATCTCAGAATCTTGGTTTGACTCTAAGTCCATGTCCTTAGAAACTTGGTCTTCTTGCTCATACGAATCCGTCAATTCGTTCCACTTATGGGTCATGGTTAGGAAGCTTTTCTCAAAATTCATCCAAAGGGTCTTACTAAAAGGAATTGATCCAGATAACGATCGTCTAAGAGAATCATCACATGCATAGAATTCATTAAACCCATCTAACCTTACCCCCAACTTCATTTGGATATCACAAAGATCACAAAACAATTCATAGGAATGATAGGAAACATATCTCTTGGTGAAGTATAATTGTTCATCTATTGTCAATGATCTAAATGGAATTTCATCCGCCATAGTGACAAGTGAAAATGGTTTTACAAACAAAGGGAACAAAGAAAAAGATAGACTACAAGAAAGCTAATAAAAAGAAAATAAAAATCTCACTAAGATAGGAATCTAATGAGTAGACCTAACAAAATAAAAATTCAACCTAAACAATAACTATTCCCCAGCAGCGGCGCCAAAAACTTGATGCGTGGTTTTGCAACCTTACAACAGGTTTTACCTCTCGAGGGATCTCAAGAGGCTTACAACCCCACCAGGCAGTGTACCTGACCGATGTAGTATAGTGTAGTGGTAAGTACGGGGGATTGATCGTTCTCCACAGGGAATAGTGTTCGTTAGGTATGAAAGACTACTCTAATAGGTCTAAGGGTTGAGGAAGATTCTTTTTGTGTTTTTATATTTTTATGAAAGCAAGTAAAATCTCGGGTTTGAAGGAGTGGGCGGAATTAGTTGCTAGTCAACTAACCCAAATTACTACGAATGAAAATAAAATAAATAACTGAAAATAAAAAGTGGTGAGAACTTAAATGTAGAGAAATGTGTTCACTTAGATTTCCTTACTCCCTAACTATCTTTTACCGGTTGATTAGTATGTATTAGTCGCGTGGATGACGGGTGTATTCCTTAATACCAATCGTGGGGTGGCGTACGTACTTTCCCAACTCTACAAGCTCCTACTTCACTCCTATGTCGAGCCGGCTAGGAAGCTCCTAACATGGGATCACTAGAATTCGCTTGTGCATTAAATACAACCATAAAAACCTTTAGTACGCATTTGGTTCATGTTTCTTAAGACGTTCAAGCAAGTTACCGAATAGGAAGTTAGCCAGTTTTCTTAAGCCTAACATAGATAAACAATCATCCAATACAACTAATAACACACTAATAACCAATAATCAATAGCTAGGTTTCATTAGATCTAAGCAAACACAAGATAAATCTAGCCTAACATGTTAAACAAAAGACAAGAACAAGATAAAATCAAACAACACATAGACATATTGAATGATTAATTGATAACTTATCTTTCAATGTAACATGGAAGATCTCAAGGCAAAAAGCCTTGAAAAAGAAGCTAAAATCGTCTTAGGGTTTTCTCCCAAAAATTCCACACTAAGTTCCACACTAATGACAAAAAATTAGAAAACTATATATAGACTTTTGGATCTGACGGCGTCACCTTATGGAGTGTGACGCCGTCACCTCGCCGCTTCTAGGGTTCCCGGATGGCCTTCTTGACGCCGTCCCTCTTTAGCTCTCCAAAAATCCATTCTGGCTTATCAAGGCTTGACGCCGTCAGACCTTGAACGTGACGCCGTCCCCCTTTGAATTAAGTCGTGACGCCCTTGATCCAGTTAAAGCGTGACGCCGTCAGAATTTACATGCTATTTTCACTGGCTTATCATGAGTAAATTTCACGTCCACTTTTTCTTGCCAAGGCATGACGCCGTCCAGAGTAAAATCTGACGCCGTCAAAGGTAACTTTCAGCCGATTTTTGAGACTTTGCCGTTTTCTTCACTTTTATGCTCCAAAAACGTCCAAAATGCCTCCTTTTCCAGATTTCTCCTCAAAAGTACCTAAAATGACAAAAGGAACGATTTAGGGCAATATTTGATCAAATAAATACGATTTAGGGCTTAAATGACCCCTTAAAAGCGGTACACTTTTCGCTTCATCAGATAGCATATTTGTGAGATATTAAATGTTATATTCGATGAGATGTATGTCTTGCTATTTGATGGTTTGTATTTCACCTCATTTTCACGGTTCACTGTAAGTATTTTCATATACTTACGTCGATGCACTAAACCTATCGCGGAGTTACGCTATTTCCTTGCGTAACCACATTATTTGATTTCGAGTTTGGACACCAGTTGTGGTTTTTAAAATGATTCCAAAGTAAGGAGCATAGTACTAGTATAACTAAACTGAGTATCCCAAAATTCATTGATCCTCGGTTGAGAATAGACTGATCACCTACAATCAACCAAGGATAGTGGGGACATGGCCTAATCACCTATGTCTCATAAATGAACTTTGCAATACTGGGGGTAGTTATAACAGGATTACGTTTCGGGTTGACTTCTATTTTTTTAATTTTGGAAATAGTAAAATTTTGCATATGTACTCGAACACCGAACATCACAAAGGTCTACACACACGACACACTGGCATCACAACACCTCATGAACTGTAATACTTCTAGCACCGCTATACTTCTCCGTTTATATGGAAACTCTGTTTGTCTCCGTTTGACCATAATTTGCATCGGGTCGGGTTAGACCCGATTGACACCATTTGAATCCGAGTTGCTTATTTGTAACTTCTTGAGATTGTAATAAGCCCATTTGATCAGCTTATTGGAGCATTTGGATTTGATTTAGCTACGTTGGAATTTGATTTTTGCTATGTTTGAATTTGATTTTGGCTACGTTTGGATTCGATTTTGGTCACGTTTGGGTCTGACATTGGCTATGATTGGATTTGGTTTTAATTCTGATCGAATTTGGATTGCTTGATTTCCTGAATTTTTGGGTCTCGTTGTGGATTTGATTTTGCTTCTTTAGCCTCGTTTTGTTTCTGGTTATGTTATAGTCACCAATACCCTAAACCTTACACTTAATGAATAAACCGAGTTAGGTCACTAGTCGTCTGAGAATGACCCTTCCATAGCACTTGTAGGATGAATCTCTCGATGGAGGTAAACAACGAAATAACCAATGAGACTTTGGCAAAACCTAGGAAACTTACAATAGGTCGGTGTGTAACCCAGCAGAAGCTTTAGGAACTTATGTAGCAATCCGAGCCCCTATTTCTGGAAAAGATACCTAACCTTTCACTTATCCCACGAGAATACCAACAATGAACTGCGATACGTATTGTACGAAATGTATATATAAATCGATATGATATTTCGAAAACGATATTTCCGGAAAACTATTTTTGGATGCGTTATTTTGGGTACGCTATTTCAACATAAAGTTTAAAAACTATCTGGTACGGTCAACATTGGTTTTCGCTATTTTAAAAGACGTATTATATTGATGTACTAATTTTTGGAACTGTTTTGGAACACACCATTTCAAGATACACTATTTATTTACGAAATATATGAATATGCTGATACGATATCTTGAAAAAATTATTTCGGGAAAGACTATTTTGGGTACGTTATTCTGGGAACACTATTTTGACAACACTACTCTGATATACCATTTTGAATATTATTTTGGATGAGCAACATTAGTTACACTATTTTGAAGACGTGTCATATTGATATAATAGTTGAGAACTGTTTTGGATGCACTATTGGTATATTACCTTGGAAACTGTTTTGGAAACACTATTTCGAACACACCATTTTGGGACAGGCTATTTTGGAAGTATTATTATTTTGGAAACACTATTCGGTATACTATTCGAAAGCCATTTTAAAGACACTACTACTCTAGTAGTACCATAGGCCATTAGGTCACATATCACATTTTCCCCTGCCCCTCAACTTGTGAGAAAGCTCGATTACACCGCATTATGAGCCGATGAGTCGGACAACATCATTAGTTGCCATTGGGAGTAACCCGTCAATTGAAATGGACACCTTAATGGTTTAGTCGTACGAATTGGGACTTGAAGACCGTAAAGGAGATAATGGTACTCATAAGAAAAGATTAACCTTGGGTGTTAAGTAGAGTTACCTGCATTAAATATGACAACAAGGTTTGCCCTAGTATTCGTGTTTCGAAGATTGATACAGGTTTAGATAATTTGAATTCTGTTGGTTAGGAGTTTGTACACACCATGGATCATGAAACCATTTACCTCGGAAGATCATTAACCATTTCACACCTTTACACTTTGACCGTGGGTCCATAACCCGCAGGTCGTCAACTATAGCACACTAGTTAGCATTTGTTTATTCTTTTACACATCTTAAACATGTTCTACTTTCCATACATATTTTTTTTAATCACCACTAATTGGGGCATATTAACCACAATATAAATGGTTTCAAATCACTACCTTAAACTCGTACATGCTTAACTTAGTCACACTTACATTCACAACTTACTGCATTTTAATCTCATATTTTGGCCCATCTCATATATATACGCATTTAAGCAATACAATTTTATACCAACTTCTACAAACCGTTATACTTCAATTACATTCTATATTTTCACTATTTTCGAGCATTTAGTAATTACAAATCTAGTCCATAGAGGACTGTGTTGCTATCTAACATACAAGCCGTTTTCAATTATTTTACCGACCGTTTTGCGGTCATCCTACAAAATGTTTTACTACTATATTCTAAAGACAAAAATTTTGATCTTACCACTATTTATAAACAATGAATCGATTTCTTAACATCATTCCACCAATTATTTTATAAACCGATTTACTGTTTACCAATATATCACAAACTGTGGTTTTACTACTATTTTATAAATAATGAATTGTTTTCCCTGCTACTCAATAAATTGTTTTACAATTTGTTATACCAGCTATCCTATTATTAAGTGATAAACCGATTCACTACCTTACTACTATTTCATAAACCAACGAGCAATTTCACGGAAATTTTGTAAACTATGTTGCAATTACTCTACAAGTTTTACTACAGCCTTATGAACCATTTTACTCTCTCGCGAGCTGAATCAACCACTGTTAATTTGAAAACAACAAAACTGTGTTACTATTATCTTACAAATTATTTTGCCATTACTTCCCAAACTATTTTCCCGTCACCCGACGAACCGTTTTGCTACTAAATCACTAAGTAAACTCCAGCGTTGCTATTATTTTGAAGATAACAATTGATTTTCTTATTACTCTATGAATTGTTTTGCAAATCATTTCACAAGTTACTGCGTAACCCGACCCTTATCTTTCTAACATATCACAAATTCAACTATGGTTTTGTCAAAATTTTATAAATAATAAATCGCTCCCTATCACTTTATAAACTGTTCTATACACTATTTTATACAATATTTTACAATTACCATGTGAACCATTTACTTCCATGAAAATTATTTCATATTATTACTTCATAAGCAGAATAACCCATATTTCCTTTTGAAAATAGATCAAACCTAAGGAGTGGATTCCACACTTTCGCCTGAGAATATAGATAACAACCTACTAAGCCTTGATGCTATTCCATCACTAAATAAATTACCTCATTCGCTCCATGCGATTAGATTCCCTAATTAGTAGTGCACGCGTTGAACTAGGTTGTCAATACACCATCGCTCTTAAGAAATGGTACCCTCTAGGAATTCTAGACAACACAGACTCGAAACCTCTTTCTTTTATGTAAAACGCTTCATTGCAAAGCTCTGACTTCCTTTTGTGTGACGCAACTTCTACACCAGGATGCCAAAAGATCTTAGTCTACCTAGCAACCATTGATACCCGACATCACCTTGTAAATAGAAAGGACTTTTCTCAACATAGTATCAAGCTGATTCAGACCTCTCAGGTCACTAATGCAACCGTTTAAGTCATTGTACCTCTTAGCACTGAGTTATCCCTTCCGGACCGTCAGTACAAAAATTTCGGTCAGAATACCATTTAGTACCGTTTAAACAAGTTGGACATTTGCACCTTTGAGCTTCGCCTAATATTAAACATTAAACCCCGCACAGCATTGGCAACTAGATATTTTCCTTGGATATTTAGAAACATAGGTGGACGTACGTGCTCAACCACCCTTCTTCCTTGATGTTCTTACTCTAAGGATTTTTCTTAAAATACCTTTATGACAACCTTGAAAACCGTAAGTTATATATATATTTTTTTTCTTTTCAGAAACACATATTTTGAGGATTTAGTTCATCTGGTCAACTTTACTAAACTTTGTTGAGAAATGTCAAACGTCAATTTTTGCGAAAAATTACCTTATCCATACCATGATTAACAACTCTTTTTTCAAAACTTTCAATCTTTTGAAACTATATCTTACGTAACTATTAAATTTCCCAACAAAGAAATTTTTAATACTTGGAAAGTTATTTTGTTCAAACTCGTATAAACACATACCCAAATAAAATTTTCAAACAAAATTTATCCATTCATCTGAGGAGGAAAACGCTCAATTTCGAAACAAATCTTGAAGATCAGTCACCCCGCCATTTTAAAACTTTACACGTATCGGACTGGGATTTTGTGTCACTAGAGTATAGACCCTACATTGGAAACGGACCGTGAGGATTAAGGAGGAGACCATACTAATAAAATTTGGAAACATCGCATAGTCAAGATTTAAACTATTTCCCCCTATTAAACTTACTTCAAGAATTATTTTACCTCATCGAATCACCACAAGGGAGACAACTTATGGCAGACCATCTAGGTACCCCCCACAGGCAAGGAGAAACCCTTAAACCAGCCTAGTGAGATCCAAATCTGGTACTAGTACCACCACCTTCTCACCAACACTGTTTCGACGGGTAATTTGAACAAAATCGTGAGGACGTGATTCCTTTTTAGGGGTATGTGATGTAACAACCGACAAATTTCTTAAACTTATTTTACGAGCCAAAACAATTATTTTGATTTTCCTTAGCTTTTAAACCTCCTTGAAATCAGAACTGATAAGTTAAACTGAAATCTGGGACGGTAATTTTTCCAAACCATTTTTACTAGCCAAATATTTATTTTTGCATCACCATAGCAGTTGAACCTTTTCCTGAATTTATTTGAACTTGAGAAACGTGAGATATCTTGAGAAATGTGAAACTTAGTCCCTTATTACGTTAGCACAACCTAGAAAACGCGAAACGAATCAAAATTGTCAAATAAATTGATTTCGGGAAATTATGCATATTTATACTCGTTTTATCAGAAAAATTATTTCGGAAACAATGGCGCAAGTTTCATAATTTTTTAAGTCCATTTGGTACCTCGAATGGGCCACACAATGCTTAAACAAAAGTATTACTAAATTGACAGTTTCTACCCCCCGCCCAGTATTTACCCGCGCCCCCCTTAACTTTGCTTTTGCCCAGGTTCAACCCCTCCCAAGGTATAAAATGCCATTTTTTTTATTTTATTTCATTTTAACACACACACCCCCACTCATACTCTCTCTCGTCTCTCTCATCACTTCCGGCCAACCCTCCGGCAGCCATCGTCACCGCTGGCAACAGCCGTCGCCAGATAATTTTCCGGCGAACCCAACCCGTATACCAAACGATAGATCAGCAACATGAATCTAACACTATTGTGTTAGAGGCAACACCTACCACGAGCTGGAAACCCTATCAAGAAAGCTCTTTAAATGAGTTTATCTGATCACAGGCAGTTATTTATAACTGAATCTATTGGTTCTCAAACAACCAGATGTGGCATTAAACCAAAATTATGATTAAGTGTCTGTCTTTATACTTAATCCCTTCAAAATGGTTGTAAGCAGTATTGTTTTAAATCAAAATTGACTTCATATTGCTAAGTCAAATTTTTTCCAAAAAGTTAGTACTGTCAGGCAAAATGTGAGTATTGGTAGACTTAAGTTTGTACTGCTGGATAGTCGTTAGTACTGGTGCGAAATAACAGCTTTTTGAAAATAGCCGTTGGGAAGTTGTTGAGATTTTTACTGATCAAAATCTTATCTTAAGGGTTTCCTTTTTGGATATTTTAACTTTTAATCTATTATATTCACCTTTCTTCAATCAAAAATTATCTTTTACTTGAAGTCGGTCCAATAGAAACCCTCATAAGTCTTCTAAAATATCTCAATTCACTTTCTTCAACCTACTTTCTAACCTAAATTACTCTAATCCCAGCAATCAAATCAATATTTTACTGACAATAATGGCTACTTTAACTTTTGTCGATAAACACAACATGGTAGCTTATTTGGGAAAACCAGAGGAGGATACTCAATTCCATCAGATAGTGGACTTTCTGAATGCTTCCCACATTAGGTATTCTTTAACTCTTAATCCCACTATCTATGTCTCCCAAATCAAAGAGTTTTGGCAGACTATTACTGTCAAAACAATTGACAATGGAGCCAAAGAATTAAATGCAACAGTAGATGGCAAAACCATCATATCACTATTACTGAATCATCACTTAGGAGGCATCTCCACCTGAATAATGACAATGGTATTAGTGCTATGCCAAATACTGAAATTTTTGAAACTTTAACCAGAATGGGGTACAACATCCAATCACAATCTTTAACTTTTCAAAAAGTTTGTTTTGCCCCACAATGGAGGTTTTTGATTTACACTATCCTTCATTGTCTCAGTCCTAAGAAAACTTCATGGGAACAGTTCAGTAGCAATATTGCAACTGCTCTCATATGCTTATCAATTGCTAGGACTTTCAACTTTTCAAAACTTATCTTTGAATGAATAGTGAAAAATGTTGATAGCAAATCAAAGTTTTTGATGTATCCAAGGTTCATTCAAACTATTTTGAACATTAGGAAACATCAGCTTCTACCTCATAAACATGTTTATCAAACTCCCAAACTTACCCAAAAACTTTTTAGCAATATGAGGATGGCCTAAAAAGGGTACAATGGGGTAGAAGTTCCTTTATTTGAATCAATGTTACAGGTACAGGGTGAAGGGTCAACAACCCCAGTTGACTCCTAACACACACCCACAAGTTCAGAACAATCAGCCTCACAACCCACATCATCACCAGATAGGAGTTCATCCAGAGAGGGCTCTGTTGTACCTCAGCACAGAGTTCCTAACCCTATCCATGTTGCAGATGAGGCTAACAATGTCAGTGTAGGAAGGGTTGTTCCTACTGTCTCCGGCTTAAAAGTTGGGCAGGAAAGGGGTAACATAAGTAAGACCCAACCTATGGCAACACCTACAGTACCTAGTACTAGTGGTGTGTGAAAACTTATTTTAGATGTTACTAACTAACAATAAGTTTCGTGATCGTTTATGGACTCTAGGTATTTAGACCTTGATCTAGGATTTAAACTATGATAAGCGTGATGATAATATTGACGGAATATTCAATGAAAGAAACAATACTATCAGAACAAGGTTTTTCCAACTTCACCGTTTGTTATTCCAATTAGCCTCAATGCTATGTGATCAAGTATAGCACGATTACAATCTAATCAGGGATCAAAGATCCTTGAGGCTAAACAAACCTAGCAACATCAGACCCCATGTCTAATGTTCATCAGACCCCACGTCTGATGTTCCCACACACACTCTTTTAGATGCTTTACATTTTAACACACTTGGTGTTGTTACAATTTGTAAGTATGAAGCACCTTGGTGATTAACATCTAACCACACCTTTTATCTAAGGGTAAGATCTTCCTTTTATAGTCTAAGGAAGATCTTTTACAATATAATAAGCCTTGTCATCTACTTGCTTTAACATGTGTCAGTCAATAAGATACAACATATATCTTTGTGTATACAACTTGTTGACTGATCAAATATCTAAGATATTATCTTTTGTACATCTTTGACTTTGATACAAATAATATCTTCTTCATTCTTATCCATCCAGCAGCAGTATGACTCACTGATCAGCAGCAGCTTCATTTGTACTACCAGCAGGAACAGATACACTACCAGCAGAAACAGATACACTACCAGCAGGAACAGATACACTAGTAGTAGTATCATTTTATGCCTAGCAGCAGAATCTACTTAGCGTATTTTGCTTATCATTTCAGTATTCTTCATGTTTCATTCTTCTTGTTCTGTGATCATCAAATCTATAAAATTAGATGATATAGTTATTTAGGACTGTAAATATAGTGATTAAGAAGAACAGGTTATGTCTAAACCTGAAGTGGTAAAGAAAGCAGGAACAAGGGTTCCTAAGATAGTCAAACACAATACTGATAGGCCTAAGTCCAATGTAAAACATGTTAGGCATCCAGTTAGATATTGTGAACAATATAGAACTACAAACAAGCCCAGAGGCAACCAAAGGAATTGGAATGGACTTAAGTCTCACCAATTAGGTGATGACTTTGATTTTTATAACAAAGCTTCTTACACATGTGGTAGTTTTGATCATCTTGCAGCTTTCTGCAACAAATGGGTATCTGGGTATGGAAACAATAGGGTGAATTACAAAAGGCAAACTCCTCAAACTCATTTTCACTCTAGTTCTAAGAGAACAAAACCCATAACAGTCTCACACAAGTCTGGCTCAAACACAGATCCTGCTGCTAGACCAAATGGTTCTGCTGCTAGACAAGTTCATTCTGCAGCTAAACCATTGATGACTGTTAACCCAAAATCAATAGCTAAGGGTGCAAAAACAACTTTCAAACATGCACCTACAACTGTTCTAAGGCCCATTCAAACAAAAGCAGTGGTCCAAAAACAAGTTTGGAGACCAAAGGGTACAACTACAAAGTTAGTAGATTCTGCTGCTAAGCATGTGGTTCATACTACTGCTAAGGGAAATAGGGCAAATGCTGTTAAGGCCTCAGCATGTTGGATTCTTAAATCCAATGTTGCATCAACTGTTCTCAAAAGATTACATTTCATTGATGCAAGAGACAGATCCAAGTCAGTAATGGCTTGGGTCCCCAAAGAAAACTAATACTCCTTATTTATGTGCAGGAACATTCAACTGATAAACAAGAAGATCAAGGATACTCAGAAAGTGGATGTTCAAGGCACATGACAGGAAACATGTCTTATCTTTTAGATTTTCAATCATTCAATGGAGGATATGTTACCTTTGGAGGATGTGTTCGTGGCAAAATTTCTGGTAAAGGTACAATTAAAACTGGAAATTTAGATTTTGAAAATGTGTACTATGTACAAGAGCTTAAGAATAATCTTTTTAGTGTCTCACAAATGTGTGACAAAAAGAACAAAGTTCTTTTTACTGATACTGAATGTTTTGTACTCTCTTCTGATTTTAAGATGCCTGATGAAAGTCAAGTACTTCTTAAAATTCCAAGAAAGGCCAATATGTACAGTGTTGATATGAAGAACATTGTTCCTAAAAAGGATTTAACTTATCTTGTAGCAAAGGCCACATTGGATGAATCAATGAAATGGCATAGAAGGCTTGGTCATATTAATTTCAAAACCATCAATAAGACTGTCAAAAATGGTTTGGTAAGTGGTTTACCTCAGAAAAGATTTGAAAATGATCAAACATGCATTGCTTGTCTTAAAGGCAAACAACACAAAGCCACTTGTAAGCCCAAGATTTTTAACTCTATCAATCAATTATTGTTTATGCTTCACATGGACTTATTTGGACCTGTTTCAGTAAGAAGTATAATGCATAAGAAATATTGTCTTGTTATAACTGATGACTATAGCAGATTTACATGGGTTTTCTTTTTAGCTACTAAGGATGAGACTTCTAGCATCCTTAAGACATTCATTACACAGATAGAAAACCTAGTAAGCAAGAAAGTGAAAGTCATTAGATGTGATAATGGGACAGAGTTCAAGAATAGAGTTATGGATGATTTATGCAAAGAAAAGTGTATTAGGAGAGAATTTAGTGTTGCTAGAACTCCACAACAGAATGGAGTAGCTGAAAGAAAGAATAGGACACTAATAGAAGCTGCTAGAACTATGTTAGCTGATTCTAAGCTACCTATAACTTTTTGGGCAGAGGCAGTCAACACTGCTTGCTATGTTCAAAATAGAGTTTTAGTTGTACAGCCTCACAATAAGACATCATATGAACTTTTTAACGGTAGAACTCCTGCAATAGGATTTCTTAGACCTTTCGGATGTCATGTGACCATTCTCAATACCTTAGACCATCTAGGAAAGTTTGATGGTAAAGCAGATGAAGGATTCTTTGTTGGATATTCTCTTAATAGCAAAGCATTTAGAGTATACAACACAAGAACTGAAATAGTAGAGGAAAACCTACATGTGGAGTTTTTAGAAAACAAATCCAATGTAGAAGGTCAAGGACCAAAATGGCTATTTGATCTTGAATATCTAACCAATTCCCTGAATTATGTGCCTATTGTTGCAGAAACTAATGATTTTGCAGGTTCTAATACAACAAATGAGGCAGAGTTAGAGAAAGATCAAAATGATGTGATAATGCCAATAAGGTCAAGTACAAGTGTGGAATCAACTTCAACTTCTGATGAATCTTCTTCTGGTAAAACTAAAGAAGGTGTTGAAGATGAAAGCAAAGAAGATGGAACTCAGGAACTACAAAATGTTTCTGCTGGTGATACTGCTGCTGAGCCAGAGCATTCTGCTGCTAGGCTTAATCTTTCTGCTGCTGGGCTAAATTATTCTGATGCAGGCCCATCACACACAAAAGAAGCAGAATTCCAAGAAGAAGAGGTGGATTTGAGTAATCTTCCATCCAATTATCAAGTTCCTTCTACACCACACAAGGATTCACAAAATCCACTCCCTGGAAAATATGATTGGAGATGTACAATCTGGTGTGAAGACAAGAAAACAACTGATGTCTTCAGACCATCAAGGGCTTCTTGATGCCCTTTATGCTTCAAAACAGCATGAGCTTTCAAACTCTTGCTTGTTTGTATGTTTTCTCTCATAGGATGAACCAAAGAACATTCTTAAGGCCCTAGATGATTCAAGCTGGGTAGAGGCTATGCAAGAAGAGCTTCTTCAGTTCAAGATTCAAAAGGTTTGGGTGCTAGTTGATTTACCTAGAGGTGTAAAGGTAATTGGCACTAGATGGGTTTTTAAGAATAAAAGGGATGAAAGGGGAATAGTGATTAAGAATAAGGCTAGATTAGTAGCCCAAGGGTACACACAACAAGAAGGAATAGACTATGATGAGGTTTATGCTCCAGTAGCAAGGATTGAGGCAATTAGGCTTTTCTTAGCTTATGCTTCATTTTTAGGCTTCACAGTTTATCAAATGGATGTCAAGAGTGCATTTTAATATGGTACTATTGAAGAGGAGGTATATGTTCCACAACCTCCTTGTTTGATTGACCCACAACATCCAAACAAAGTGTATAAAGTAGTGAAAGCTCTATATGGCCTTCATCAGGCACCAAGAGCTTGGTATGCAACACTAGCTTCCTACCTATTAGAGAATGGATTTCAAAGCGGAAAGATTGATCAGACACTTTTCATCAAACAGCACAAGAAGGACCTTCTGTTAGTGCAGGTGTATGTGGATGACATTATCTTTGTATCTACAAGGAAAGATATGTGCTTAGAGTTTGAGAAGCTTATGAAAGATAAGTTTCAGATGAGTTCCATAGGGGAACTTTCATTCTTTTTGGGTTTGCAAGTTAAGCAATCATCTGAAGGCATATTTATTAGTCAAGACAAATATGTTGCAGAGATACTTAGAAAATTTCAATTTGCTGATTCAAAAGTAGCAAGCACACCAATGGACTATGAGAAGCACCTTCTGAAAGATGAAGATGGAGAGAATGTGGATGTACACACTTACAGATCTATGATAGGCTCTTTGATGTATCTCACATCATCTAGACCTGATATCATGTTCTCTGTTTGTGCTTGTGCAAGATTTCAAGTAACTCCAAAGGTTTCTCATTTAACTGCAGTCAAGAGAATTTTTAGATATCTCAAAGGTCAACCAAGGTTGGGTATATGGTATTCTAGGGAATCTCCTTTTGACTTGGTAGCATATTCGGATAGTGATTATGCTGGTGCAAGCTTGGACAGAAAGTCAACAACTGGAGGATGTCAATTCCTTGGGTGTAGACTTGTCTCATGGCAGTGTAAGAAGCAAACAATTGTGGCAAATTCAACAACTGAAGCTGAATATGAAGTTGCTGCAAGTTGCTCTAGTCAAGTTCTATGGCTTCAAAACCAACTTCTTGATTATGGGTACAATTTCTTAAACACTATCATTTATATTGATAATAGTAGTACAATTTGTATTATTAAAAATCCAGTGCAACATTCTAAAACAAAACACATTGAAATTAGACATCACTTTATAAGAGACTGCAATGAGAAAAAGTTAATTCAAGTTCTTAAAGTTGTTTCAGAACACAACTTTGCAGATCTGCTAACAAAAGCTTTTGATGTTTCAAGGTTTCATTACTTGGTAGCAAGTATTGGAATGCTTAATCTTTAAAATTTTCAATCTGATGTGTTTTTGTAAATAAATTTTTGATTGTGCTGCTAGCTTTCATAATACTGCTGCTATTACAAAAGTTTGTGCTGCTAGTACAAATTTTTAAATTGTGTTATTCATACAGTTAGTCCTATGATTATTCTAATACAAGACAAGTACTTTATACATTGTTCTTTTGGTTTTAGACTAACAATTTCAGGTATGAATATGTGAACACAAAGGAAATTTCAAGTGAAATGGAAGCAACAAAATGCTAATATTGGTTGCTGCCATAATAGGTTTATGATGGACTGAGCTTGGGAATTTTAAAACTCCTTAAAACTTCTTTCTTTAAACCTAATTATGATATTTCACATTGAATTGATGACTTAGTTGATCAGATAGTAACTGATGCAACTCACTTTCTATAATTTTATACTTTTAAGTATAATGAGCAAGTCTAAGGACATCTGATAGAAAGAACAGCTATTAAAAGTGAATCTAACACTTGTGTTAGAGGCAACAATTACTATGAGCTGGAAACCCTATCAAGAAAGCCTTTTGAATAGGTTTATCTATACACAGGCAGTTATATATAACTGAAAAACATTGGTTCTCACACAACCAGAGGTTGCTTTAAACCGAAATTTTGACTAAGTGTCTGTAACTACACTTGATCCCTTCAAAATGGTTGGAAGCAGTATGACTTTTCATAATAAAATCATATGCATACTGCTAAAAGGCAAAAGTTTTCTTAAAAGGGATTTTTGGAATAAAAATGGCTCAGAAACCATCAAATGATGGATTATGTACTATTGCCCCATGATTCACCACTCATAGGAGGTTACACACCTAGAAGTGATGAGGGCAGCAAACTAACTTTTAAAGGAATTGATGGCTTCATGTACAACATTGTCTGACAACAAGTTCTATTTGGTAGATCAGTTAATGGTACATAGTGAGAGATCTTCCAAACAAGGGGAGGATAAAATGTTATTTAAATTTCAGGGGAGAAAACGAACATCTCAGGGGAGGAAATAATAGCCCAGAAAAGGAAGATAATCCAATGAAAGGGAGGAAAAGTCAAGAGCATACAAGATGATGATATGGAGGTTGAAAATGACAAGATCAGAACTAAAGGAGAAAGTTCTATCTAGGTCAGAAGGAGAAAGGTTTCAATTTCAATTCACTACATTTGTTCATCACTTGCAAAGGCATGTTGTTAGATGATTTCACTTGTTGAAACATCTAAGATACACAGCATCATTACCTCTTATAATTCCTCCATCCAAGGAAATTGCTCCATCTTTTAGTCCAAGATTGGAGCAATGTATTGATATTGTTAAAGTCAAAGAAGATCAAAGCAATCTTTCAGAATAGAAGAAAGTTCAGACCAAGAGTCTGACTATGAAGTGTTTGAAAGATCCTCACAATCAGAAATTCAATTCAGAAACATGTTGAAATAGGTTCACATGTTTAGGGGAGGATTGTTGGGAATTAAATATTCTGAAGTTTAATTATCGGGAAATACACTAAGTGTGATCCTGCTGCTAGTACATTTGATACTGCTGCTAGCTTTAACATCCTGCTGCTGGTTGATTCTGCTGCTAGTGTATGTGTTGCTGCTGCTAGTGTTAACATTCTGCTGTCGTATGATGCTGCTGCTAAGTGAATAACTATACACGTATGCTGCTGCTAGATGGATAAGATTGAAAAGATATTATGGGTCATTTAGTCAACAATACTTTTTAGATAATATCTTTGTTGTGTCATCAGTTGAGTAATCAATTTGTATACTCTTAAGTGTATGAGTTGTTTAATGACTCTTATAAGCTATAGCAAGTAGCTTGATACCAACTAAGAGGACCTACGATACACTATAAGGTGGTTAAACCTTTGTGACTTTGTGTATATGATATATTGAGTTAATATGATCAAGTATGCGGAATCTACTTAATCACACTTAGAAGGTTATTTGTGTTATGGAAATGGAACAATTATGATTGTTATTTAACAATGAACAATGAAAGCTTTTCACCAAAATGATTCAATATTATTCAAGATAATACGAGTGATCTTCACTATCACTAGGGTTACAAAGACCTTGAATCTTATGTTCTTATGACTTGTGATATTGTTTTGCTTGTTCTATGTCTTAACAGTTATGAGAGTTCTAAATTAAGCACTTGTTTTTGTCACACACAATATCTAGTCTAAGATCTTCTTTTATAGTCCAAGAAGATCTTTACAATATGTTAAAGTCTTGTCAAGCTACTTGCTATAGCTTATAAGAGTCATTAAACAACTCATACACTTAAGAGTATACAAATTGATTACTCAACTGATGACACAACAAAGATATTATCTAAAAAGTATTGTTGACTAAATGACCCATAATATCTTTTCAAGCTTATCCATCTAGCAGCAGCATACGTTTATAGTTATTCACTTAGCAGCAGCATCATACGGCAGCAGAATGTTAACACTAGCAGCAGCAACACATACACTAGCAGCAGAATCAACCAGCAGCAATACTCTGCAGCAGGATGTTAAAGCTAGCAGTAGTATCAAATGTACTAGCAGCAGGATCACACTTAGAGTATTTCCCGATACTTAAACTTCAGAATATAATTCCCAACAATCTTCCCCTATTTGATGATTACAAAACAAACACGTTCTTTTACGAATTTCCTTAGACGAAGTAGAGAAATTGAGATAACTAAATCTCACCATGAATGAAACCATACTGTCTTCCCCTTAATCTATGCTATCCACCACATCTCTTCCCCTTTTTGTTATCAACAAATAGGAAATGTAAGCAGTAAAAACTTTTCCCTATGGTGATGCATGAACTTAAAATGATTAAACATTTGAACATTTAAGCTTCCCCTGAAACCCATATGTTAATCATTTCTTGATTCTTCAAATCTGTAGGCTTTTATGACTGATGAAGAAAAACCAATCATTACTAACTTGATGATGAAACAGAATAAACCAACTTTGTGTCTTATATCTTGTACTAAATCTGACTTTGAACTTATACTAACACCATATAAGTAGATCGAAATCTCTTGATAAAATCCTCATCTTCAATGAGACACTGAGCACTACAAAGTAACTCCTTTAAGTGATAGTTAACTAGGTCTTCGTCCATCCTCCCCTTGACCTATGAAAACTAGATTTAACAAGTCATCGCCATAATTATTGAAGCACAAACAAGTTATCTTTTCTTCCAAAGATATGACAAAACACAATCTTGAAAAATTCAACCTCAACTTCAAATAAGCAACAAATGACCTTTTTCACCAATAATAAATTGATAAACAAGCCTTTTTATCTTTTAAGAACCAACTCTCTTCTGTGTGTGATTCTTCCCCTTTGTGTGTGTCACAACTCGTAATTTCAGGCCATTTTCCGAACCTCGACAATTTACTATTCACGAGTTACTATTCACCGACCACTATTCACTTTTCACTATTCATCGTTTCGAGGTCAATTTGTGATTTTGAGAAACTTTCGAAAATTTTACTATTCACGTGACACTATTCATTCCCGGAGAAAATTTTAGTTCATCATCAGCATTCATTAATTCGTAAACCTAGTTTACAGGTTTTCAAATTCGCGTAACCAGTTTGGTTTAGCTGCGAAATTCATGCATCATCAGTAAGGACATGCCATATAGACTAGAGTAGTCTACATATCATCAGTAACATCATCATCATATTAAGTCATGCACGGGTTTGTGTGTTTTTCATTTACGTATGTTTGTTTATTTGTTAAACGTTACCACTCAATCATTACTACTAATATTATACCCAAATACTCCCGATTATGATCCTAATATATTTTTACACTCATTACAGTGATATAAAAATTATATTATTAGTTTATCCGGTGTTTTAAATTTAATTGGTATATATATCGTTAAAAGCTTATAATTACGACGGTTTCCGTAATTTCCATACGATAATTATTTAAACACCCGATACTTATGAGAAAAATAATTTTTTAATTTTTATGACTTCGATATACTTCATTTTGTTCCGTTAAAATTTATTTCTAGTTAACCCAATACCCAAAACAAATAATACAACACATTTATTCACTTAATAACTAAATGTACAAGATTCTATACAAGAAAAGTTCATTTTCTCTTATATAAACATATACATGTCGACATATACATATGACTTATCACCATGTTGACTTCAATTTGACCACTTTAATTACCATTAAACCCTTGAAGTAGGTATTTGCTTAAGATTGCAAGTATATCACATTTTCTTACATAATATCATTTTTAAAGAAAAGTTGCAAGCAAAACTCTCTCATTTCCATCCTAGTGTTTCGGCCAAAGATCAAAACAAGAAGAAAAGATCAAAATTTGTCAAGCTCAAGTGTTTATTTAATCTCTATTAGTAATCTATTACAAGATTTTGAAATAGAAATCTATAGATCAATTAGGTTTTCATCACCATCTTTTAATAATCACTCAAGTAAGTATACTAAACTATTTTTCATCATTTTTACAAGGTTTTACAAAGTCCATATCATTTATTTCATCTTTTGCAAGTATACATATGTTATATATACCACTTGTTGTTTATTTTTGGCACAAAAATGGGTTTATTAAATTTTACTAGTAATCTTGTGAGCCCTATCATTTTGGTGATGTTTAGGACCCCATGACACCTTGAGAAGGTGTATGGTAGATTAAGGGATGTTTTGAAGTTGGTTGGAATGGATTTGTACAAGTAGTTAACTAGAAAATCAAGTTTTGACAAAATATATAACTTGCTGTCCCTATTTGCAAAACGTGGAAACATCAGGGGCTAGGGAGTAATTTTGGACCAAAGATTTAGAAAATACATTCAAAAACGAAACTATGGCCGCCGGAATGAACAAAAACGAGTCTATAACGAAGGAGATATGATTTTTCAAAGTTTAACGACGAAAAACTATTTTCTGAAAATAATACGTGCTGTTGCACGAATTTCAACGGACAAAATGAGGCATTAGCCGTAATCTATCCGACCCGAATTATCAAAAATATATTAGTATGTTGTCCCACGATTCCGGGGATATAAAGAACATAGAAAACGGGCTTATAACGACAAAAATACAAGCGTTTGAACATAGACAATTTTAATATTTTTCCTTCAGCACTACTAGAAATATTTTCTAAGTATAGAAATAACAGTCTTTGCACTACACTACTTTGAGAGCCGATTTTCTTTATGATCGAGGCGCGTATGACCAAAACTCAAATGAGACGGCATTAAGATCATGTTACAAGGTTTTCAAAAACGTCGAGTTTTACCGCTAACACTTAACGTACAATATTTCACGACTAGTCTTACGAGGCCATTTGGGCATATTTTCACAAAGTATGAAAAGTGGTATTTTGCGAGAAAAACATTATATTTGACCTTAAAACACCAAACGAGGATCGTGTAGTACCATTTCAACATATTTACACGAAAAGTAGTTTATGACTTAACGAGACGTCAAAAATGTATTTTTTCGACGATAAACATTAATTTCAAAAGTAACGAGTGGTATCGTTAACATACGTATTTGCATGTGTAGCATCATTTCATTGCTTACAATAGATCATATCATTCATGTTAGGTCGCGGTTAGAGACCGAGCCTCATTTCAGCATATTCATATCTGTCATTGTTGCTATCGCATCAGGTGAGTTCCATAGCCCCTACCTTTATACGTTTTGGATTACGTTTTGGGGGAGAATACATGCTCAATTATTTTTCACAAGCACTTTAATCTTTTAAGGATTAACGTGAGTTTTCATAGCCCCGCTTTCCAAGTTATTACATCATTTCAAAATTATCGGGGGAGAATACATTGTACCATTTTTTTTTATACGGACCAAAGTATATAAATTCATTACATTGCTTAAGTTACATCATTGCCAAGTTAAAGTCCCTGTTATTTATCATGAACCGTTAATTGTGAGAAAGCGAAGGTGCGGTGGATAAATCTATTGAGGGTGACGCCTCCGTTCGGGTTGGTAGCACCAACTAGTCATATGAACGCATTTCATTTCATTCATTTACGGTGTTTGGCAAAACACTCCATTTTGGGGCATATATATCATCAGTCTAGCTTCGGGGTCATGAGCTTAAGAGATATTGTATCATTTCTATGTGGCAGTTTGTCATACACTTTATACTTGTGGTTTCCGTATAACATTTCAGTAACATAAACCAAATCATATTTGGCAATGGGTTGTAAACACACAGGTTGCAATTCTTGTTATGGGCGGGACTTGGAACTGGGTGGATTTACAATGCCTTTGCTGGGAAAATCTTCATTCAAAGGCTTTACATTTTGCACTAAACTCTATGAACTCACCAACCTCGTGTTGACACTTTTAGCATGTATTTTCAGGTATAAAGCAATAGCACGCTACTGGAGGCTCTTGGCAGGGCATGGCATGGTCATAGGAGACTCTGATAAACATTGGGGACCGTTTTACTTATTTTAAAGGGCCTATTTCCGCACTACTTTTAACAATGTAGATTCAACACTTTTGGTTAAACAATTTTATCCTAAATGATTGAGATGAAAACCGTTCTCTACACTTGTGTTGTGATACCAATTGAGTTGCACCCCAGTGGCATGTATGCTTCCGCTGGACCCGATTTTGGGGGTGTGACAGATTGGTATCAGAGCCTTGGCTATAGAGAACTGGGTGATTTTAAAACCTAGACTATAGCTACATTTACAAAAACTTAACCCTATGACCGCCACGTGCCTGCCTGCCAAGCTGATGCCTCAATTGTGGTTTGTTGCTGACATATTTAATAAGATTTGTGTCTTATTATCAAATCATTTATACCCACTTATTATAGTTGATTACTATAGATGTCTTTCATATAGGCATGCACACATATCGTATACGTTTTAGCGTTACGCCTTTTTCTTACATAGTTTCATCATTCGACCTCGAGTTTGGTCCTTTGCCTTAGCCTATCAGAACATCCCCTAAATGTGAAGGACATGGTATTAGTATAATTGAGCTGATTATTCTAAAATTCATTGAACCTCGGTAGAATATAGACTGGTCATCTATATTCGACCCGGGACAGTGGGACATAGGCTGACCACCTATGCCCGACTCAGAGATGAATTTTGCAATACTGAGAACAGTTATAATAAAAATTATGTCCGGTTTGCATTCCTACTCGATTTCTAAAGGTTTCAAAACTTCATGTGTGTGTACACAATCGTTGCAAGAACATCCACACCTACATCACCTTATGAACCGCCGTCTAGAAGCACGTCAGCTAACCATAACCCAACCTCAATCCGTTGAGGGTCAGATCATTGGGAATGACAATCATTTCACCTTTACCATCACGAATCCTCGAGACTCAAGTTGAGGCACTCAAGGAAGAAAACCGACAGAATGATAAAACCTTATGGTATGCCAAAGAATGCAAATGGGTTAGTAAAGAGGTCAGACAGAGTATTGTGCTTCAAGGATAGAAACCGGATATCTCTCTATGGTGGAATACGAGAGTTGATTATGCACGAGTCGCACAAGTCGAAGTACTTCATTCATCCAAGTTCTGATAAGATGTATCAGGATCTCAAGAAACTTTATTGGTGGCCGAATGTGAAAGCAAACATAGCTTTGTATGTTAGCAAATGCCTTACTTGCGCTAAAGAAAAAGCCGAGTACCAGAAACCATTAGGATTACTTCAGCAACCAGAAATTCCTCAGTGGAAATGAGAACGCATTACAATAGATATTTTCATTAAACTTCCCAAGACATCAGGCAGTTTCGAAGCTATTTGGGTGATCATCGATCGTCCCACCAAATCAGTCCATTCCATTCCAATCGGAGAGACTTATACTATGGAACAGCTTACCAGAATTTACGTCAAGGAAATAGTTTCAAGGCACGGTGAACCAATTTCCATCATTTCCGACAGAGATAGTCGCTTTACTTCAAACTTCTAACAATCCCTTTAAGCTATCCTTACCCAATCCGATGTATGCACGATCTACCATCCTCAGACCAACGAACATTGAAGAGAACTATCCAATCCCTATAGGACGTGCTCAGCACCATAGAATTAACCTTAAATTGTTTGGAGTAAACCTTTGACATTGACAGATTTCACCTTCAACAATAGCCATCACACCAATACAAAGACTATACCCTTTAAGACACCCTGTGGTGGAAGTACCAATTACCTATTAACGACCAAAAATCGGAAAGTCCAATTCACTAGTCTAGAACTCAATTGTGAAACAACAAAGGAAATTGTACAAGTCAAGAATCAGTTACAAACAACAAGAGAACAATAAGAAATATACAAAAGTGCAAACATTAAGAAGGTACGACGAACTAAGAAAAACACAAACAATGAGAATTTTATTAGAAATCACGGAAATTAGTACATAACAACATAATTAGCATCGAACGTGCTAATATTACAAGGATTACATGGAAACCTAACCACGACTTATTCCAACATTTCTAACATAAACCTATGGACCCCAAAACTTATCCACCGCGTATGACAAGGCCGTGAGTGGTATGGTGAACACCAAGAGCCCAATCAAAAGTTTATAACCTTCAATTGGAATGAAGGTCAAGAGAATGACGACAACCACAATGAAAACTATCGCAATGATGGTGATGAAATGTGCCATTTTCGACGTTAGCGACACGGGAAGTAACTAAGATGAAAAATGAAGCTCCAAAGGTGGTGGTGATTAGCAAGTGATAAGGATTGGTGACGAGAGAACAAGAAATAACCTTGAAACAATAAACAATGTGCGCCGTAGTTGGCCGGAAAATTTTAATTTTCTTGATTATGGCCGGTCGAATTTTTGAAATGGGAGAGAAGAAAGATGAAAAGGTAAAG
This sequence comes from Artemisia tridentata subsp. tridentata, assembly GCA_021014915.2. Classification (NCBI taxonomy): domain Eukaryota; kingdom Viridiplantae; phylum Streptophyta; class Magnoliopsida; order Asterales; family Asteraceae; genus Artemisia; species Artemisia tridentata. The sequence goes on from CP139502.1 coordinate 327,696,742, forward strand.
GTGATGTGAAGGAGTGGAAGTAATAATAGAGGTAAAAGGTGATGTGAAGGGGTGGGAGTAATAATAGATGTATATGGTAATGTGTGTGGATATATATAATAAAATAATGTATTCCGTACTTTTATGGTACCCGAGAATCCCAATGAGTATAGGACGAACTAGACATACCTGGAAGACCAAAGTAAACCATAACAACATTAAAACAAATTGAGCGCCAGGACGTCGCTCCTTTAACGGGTGGAGAATGTCACAACTCGTAATTTCAGGCCATTTTCTGAACCTCGACAATTTACTATTCATGAGTTACTATTCACCGATCACTATTCACTTTTCACTATTCATCATTTTCGAGGTCAATTTGTGATTTTGAGAAACTTTCGAAAATTTTACTATTCACGTGACACTATTCATTCCCGGAGAAAATTTCAGTTCATCATCAGCATTCATTAATTCGTAAACCTAGTTTACGGGTTTTCAAATTCGCGTAACCAGTTTGGTTTAGCTGCGAAATTCATGCATCATCAGTAAGGACATGCCATATAGACTAGAGTAGTCTACATATCATCAGTAACATCATCATCATATTAAGTCATGCACGGGTTTGTGTGTTTTTCATTTACGTATGTTTGTTTATTTGTTAAACGTTACCACTCAATCATTACTACTAATATTATACCCAAATACTCCCGATTATGATCCTAATATATTTTTACACTCATTACAGTGATATAAAAATTATATTATTAGTTTATCCGGTGTTTTAAATTTAATTGGTATATATATCGTTAAAAGCTTATAATTACGACGGTTTCCGTAATTTCCATACGATAATTATTTAAACACCCGATACTTATGAGAAAAATAATTTTATAATTTTTATGACTTCGATATACTTCATTTTGTTCCGTTAAAATTTATTTCTAGTTAACCCAATACCCAAAACAAATAATACAACACATTTATTCACTTAATAATTAAATATACAAGATTCTATACAAGAAAAGTTCATTTTCTCTTCTATAAACATATACATGTCGACATATACATATGACTTATCACCATGTTGACTTCAATTTGACCACTTTAATTACCATTAAACCCTTGAACTAGATATTTGCTTAAGATTGCAAGTATATCACATTTTCTTACATAATATCATTTTTAAAGAAAAGTTGCAAGCAAAACTCTCTCATTTCCATCCTAGTGTTTCGGCCAAAGATCAAAACAAGAAGAAAAGATCAAAATTTGTCAAGCTCAAGTGTTTATTTAATCTCTATTAGTAATCTATTACAAGATTTTGAAATAGAAATCTATAGATCAATTAGGTTTTCATCACCATCTTTTAATAATCACTCAAGTAAGTATACTAAACTATTTTTCATCATTTTTACAAGGTTTTACAAAGTCCATATCATTTATTTCATCTTTTGCAAGTATACATATGTTATATATACCACTTGTTGTTTATTTTTGGCACAAAAATGGGTTTATTAAATTTTACTAGTAATCTTGTGAGCCCTATCATTTTGGTGATGTTTAGGACCCCATGACACCTTGAGAAGGTGTATGGTAGATTAAGGGATGTTTTGAAGTTGGTTGGAATGGATTTGTACAAGTAGTTAACTAGAAAATCAAGTTTTGACAAAATATATAACTTGCTGTCCCTATTTGCAAAACGTGGAAACATCAGGGGCTAGGGAGTAATTTTGGACCAAAGATTTAGAAAATACATTCAAAAACGAAACTATGGCCGCCGGAATGAACAAAAACGAGTCTATAACGAAGGAGATATGATTTTTCAAAGTTTAACGACGAAAAACTATTTTCTGAAAATAATACGTGCTGTTGCACGAATTTCAACGGACAAAATGAGGCATTAGCCGTAATCTATCCGACCCGAATTATCAAAAATATATTAGTATGTTGTCCCATGATTCCGGGGATATAAAGAACATAGAAAACGGGCTTATAACGACAAAAATACAAGCGTTTGAACATAGACAATTTTAATATTTTTCCTTCAGCACTACTAGAAATATTTTCTAAGTATAGAAAAACAGTTTTTGCACTACACTACTTTGAGAGCCGATTTTCTTTATGATCGAGGCGCGTATGACCAAAACTCAAATGAGACGGCATTAAGATCATGTTACAAGGTTTTCAAAAACGTCGAGTTTTACCGCTAACACTTAACGTACAATATTTCACGACTAGTTTTACGAGGCCATTTGGGCATATTTTCACAAAGTATGAAAAGTGGTATTTTGCGAGAAAAACATTATATTTGACCTTAAAACACCAAACGAGGATCGTGTAGTACCATTTCAACATATTTACACGAAAAGTAGTTTATGACTTAACGAGACGTCAAAAATGTATTTTTTCGACGATAAACATTAATTTCAAAAGTAACGAGTGGTATCGTTAACATACGTATTTGCATGTGTAGCATCATTTCATTGCTTACAATAGATCATATCATTCATGTTAGGTCGCGGTTAGAGACCGAGCCTTATTTCAGCATATTCATATCTGTCATTGTTGTTATCGCATCAGGTGAGTTCCATAGCCCCTACCTTTATACGTTTTGGATTACGTTTTGGGGGAGAATACATGCTCAATTATTTTTCACAAGCACTTTAATCTTTTAAGGATTAACGTGAGTTTTCATAGCCCCGCTTTCCAAGTTATTACATCATTTCAAAATTATCGGGGGAGAATACATTGTACCATTTTTTTTATACGGACCAAAGTATATAAATTCATTACATTGCTTAAGTTACATCATTGCCAAGTTAAAGTCCCCTGTTATTTATCATGAACCGTTAATTGTGAGCAAGCGAAGGTGCGGTGGATAGATCTATTGAGGGTGACGCCTCCGTTCGGGTTGGTAGCACAAACTAGTCATATGAACGCATTTCATTTCATTCATTCAGGGTGTTTGGCAAAACACTCCATTTTGGGGCATATATATCATCAGTCTAGCTTCGGGGTCATGAGCTTATGAGATATTGTATTATTTCTATGTGGCAGTTTGTCATACACTTTATACTTGTGGTTTCCGTATAACATTTCAGTAACATAAACCAAATCATATTTGGCAATGGGTTGTAAACACACAGGTTGCAAGTCTTGTTATGGGCGGGACTTGGAACTGGGTGGATTTACAATGCCTTTGCTGGGAAAATCTTCATTCAAAGGCTTTACATTTTGCACTAAACTCTATGAACTCACCAACCTCGTGTTGACACTTTTAGCATGTATTTTCAGGTATAAAGCAATAGCACGCTACTGGAGGCTCTTGGCAGGGCATGGCATGGTCATAGGAGACTCTGATAAACATTGGGGACCGTTTTACTTATTTTAAAGGGCCTATTTCCGCACTACTTTAACAATGTAGATTCAACACTTTTGGTTAAACAATTTTATCCTAAATGATTGAGATGAAAACCGTTCTCTACACTTGTGTTGTGATACCAATTGAGTTGCACCCCAGTGGCATGTATGCTTCCGCTGGACCCGATTTTAGGGGTGTGACAGTGTGTGTAAACCAAGAAAGAAAAACCAAAAATTTGACCATACCTCAACTGTTTCTGCAGCAGTTTTCAACGATGCATATCTTGCAACCAAAAATTTGACCATACAAAAATAGGGACCATATCCAAATTTTTCTTCTTTCTTTAGCAAAAACCTTTTCTTTTCCTAGATTTAGAGCCCCTCGCTCTGATACCAACTGTGAAAACTTATTTTAGATGTTACTAACTAACAATAAGTTTCGTGATCGTTTATGGACTCTAGGTGTTTAGACCTTGATCTAGGATTTAAACTATGATAAGCATGATGATAATATTGACGGAATATTCAATGAAAGAAACAATACTATCACAACAAGGTTTTTCCAACTTCACCGTTTGTTATTCCAATTAGCCCCAATGCTATGTGATCAAGTATAACACGATTACAATCTAATCAGGGATCAAAGATCCTTGAGGCTAAACAAACCTAACAACATCAGACCCCATGTCTAATGTTCATCAGACCCCACGTCTGATGTTCCCACACACACTCTTTTAGATGCTTTACATTTTAACACACTTGGTGTTGTTACAATTTGTAAGTATGAAGCACCTTGGTGATTAACATCTAACCATACCTTTTATCTAAGGGTAAGATCTTCCTTTTATAGTCTAAGGAAGATCTTTTACAATATAATAAGCCTTGTCATCTACTAGCTTTAACATGTGTCAGTCAATAAGATACAACATATATCTTTGTGTATACAACTTGTTGACTGATAAAATATCTAAGATATTATCTTTTGTACATCTTTGACTTTGATACAAATAATATCTTCTTCATTCTTATCCATCCAGCAGCAGTATGACTCACTGATCGGCAGCAGCTTCATTTGTACTAGTAGCAGGAACAGATACACTACCAGCAGAAACAGATACACTACCAGCAGGAACAGATACACTACCAGCAGGAACAGATACACTTGCAGTAGTATCATTTTATGCCTAGCAGCATAATCTACTTAGCGTATTTTGCTTATCATTTCAGTATTCTTCATGTTTCATTCTTCTTGTTCTGTGATCAACAAATCTATAAAATATAATTCCAAACATGGAGGAATCCCAAGCCAACCGGATTTATTGGGTGGCTCAGATCCTCACCATGTGGAGTCTGAGTCTATGCCATATGATGCACCTCTCCCTGAAGGTCACACATCAGGAAGTGCTGAGGACAGTAAGACACTAACTGAATTGATGGAACTGTGTACAAAATTGTCTGAGAAGGTCACTAACTTGGTGACCGGATCTACACACACTCCTTGTGTTAGATAGATACTTTGAATAATGTTAGTCTAGCACGCGAAATTTACTAGCTAACACTCAGAAGATTTGTTTGATGTGTTTGTATGATGTGAATGAAACAGTATATATGAAAAAGAGACAATTTACTTTAAACCAAAATGATTCAATATTATTGATTAACAATACGAGTACTCTAGCTAGTACTAGGGTTTACAACCTTGAATCTTAACCAAAACAATATGATACGTATATCTTCTATCATAACCTAAGAGATCCTTTTATACACTAAGGATTCCTGTACAAGATAACTATCATCTAATTCTATAAGATATACACAATATCTTTTCCATAATTATCTAATACACGTTTACAAATATTATAAGCCGTATTAACTATCTAATATGAGCAGTACTAACTGACTTAGTACTGTCAGCCTTGTCTTCAATCTCTTCAGCCGTACTAACTTATGAACTAACAGTTTCAATTGTTTACTCTAATTCCCAACAATCCTCCCCTAAACTTATGATTTCTGTGCAAATCACTTAGTTTCTTCGAATTAATATTCATCTTCATGATGGGGGGATTCTTCCAAACATCTATCATGTCTGTCTTTTGTCTCTGACTTTTCTTTGCTGTGCAAGGTTGAATATCTTTGTTACTAACATATCTCCCATCTCAGAATCTTCTTCAACCTTGAGTTTTTCTGATAACATAACCATTAAAACAATTGGTCTAAGTGGATATTCTTTTTCCACCAACATATAAATCTCTATTCCATCCTTGGTAGAAACTCTATGCACTCCACATGTATTAAATAAATTCCAAGAGACATCTTTGACCTGTGCTTGAAATCTCCACATTGATTCTCCACCGTCAGCTTCATAAATCCTCTTCAACTGAAACCATAGTTCTTTGTCTTTGTCTTCAAGTGGATTTGTAAGTCTGAATCTTTATTTTACTAAGCTCCACAACTGATTAAGATCTTCCCTATCAAAACCTCTGAGTAAATCTTCAAACAGCTTGTATCTCTTAGTAATTCCTCCAAGTCTCATGATTTCCCATCATTCATTCTTCCATCTGTGAATACTTTCCAGCCAATGATTGGAGTTTTTACTTGTAAAGGTTTGATATTTGTGGATTCAGGAACTATCACCATCATACTTTTGAGTTGTTCATCAGTCAAACCTTCAGCTTCCTTCTTTTGTTTCTTTGCTGCATCAGATTCTAACAACTCTGCATCTATTTTTCTTCCTTTTGTGGTATCCCTTTTCATTGGTTTATTCAATCTTGCATAAGCTTCATAATAAGCTTTTTCTATTTCAGCATCTGATTTTCCTGTAAAGTAACTCACCTTCCACATTGCTTGATTCTTCAAATAGCTTTTCATAAAACTGATCTGCTCCTTCTTTGTAGGCATCTTTGTGTTATAACCTTCAATCTGCCTATCTCTAATCTTTTGCATTAGATCATTCCAAGCTACTTCTCTGTTCTTAGATAGAATAAAACTTTTGAGCTTTTTTGTCTTCTCTTTATCACTTAAGTTCTCATCTTTCAGAATAAGTGCTGCTTGAGCTCTTACAATTAAATCAGAATCTAGCAAATATTGAAGTTGCTCATTGAATTACTCTTGATCAACCTCGGCACTGGAAGCTACTTTTTCTGATCTTGTTTTCTCCATAAACTCAGCTATATTTCTTTAATCAACCCCTCCCAAGGTATAAAAGGCCATTTTTTTATTTTATTTCATTTTAACACACACACCCCCACTCATACTCTCTCTCGTCTCTCTCATCACCTCCGGCCAACCATCCGGCAGCCACCGTCACCGCTGGCAACAGCCATCGCCGAAAAATTTTCCGGCGAACCCAACCCGTATACCAAACGATAGATCAGCAACATGAATCTAACACTATTGTGTTAAAGGCAACACCTACCACGAGCTGGAAACCCTATCAAGAAAGCTCATTAAATGAGTTTATCTTATCACAGGCAGTTATTTATAACTGAATCTATTGGTTCTCAAACAACCAGAGGTGGCATTAAACCGAAATTATGATTAAGTGTTTGTCTTTATACTTAATCCCTTCAAAATGGTTGTAAGCAGTATTGTTTTAAATCAAAATTGACTTCATACTGCTAAGTCAAATTTTTTCCAAAAAGTTAGTACTGTCAGGCAAAATGTGAGTACTGGTAGACTTAAGTTTGTACTGCTGGATAGTCATTAGTACTGGTGCGAAATAACAACTTTTTGAAAATAGCCGTTGGGAAGTTGTTGAGATTTTTACTGATCAAAATCTTATCTTAAGGGTTTCCTTTTTGGATATTTTAACTTTTAATCTATTATATTCACCTTTCTTCAATCAAAAGTTATCTTTTACTTGAATTCGGTCCAATAGAAACCCTCATAAGTCTTCTAAAATATCTCAATTCACTTTCTTCAACCTACTTTCTAACCTAAATTACTCTAATCCCAGCAGTCAAATCAATATTTTACTGACAATAATGGCTACTTTAACTTTTGTCGATAAACACAACATGGTAGCTTATTTGGGAAAACCAGAGGAGGATACTCAATTCCATCAGATAGTGGACTTTCTGAATGCTTCCCACATTAGGTATTCTTTAACTCTTAATCCCACTATCTATGTCTCCCAAATCAAAGAGTTTTGGCAGACTATTACTGTCAGAACAATTGACAATGGAGCCAAAGAATTAAATGCAACACTAGATGGCAAAACCATCATATCACTATTACTGAATCATCACTTAGGAGGCATCTCCACCTGAATAATGACAATGGTATTAGTGCTATGCCAAACACTGAAATTTTTGAAACTTTAACCAGAATGGGGTACAACATCCAATCACAATCTTTAACTTTTCAAAAGTTTGTTTTGCCCTACAATGGAGGTTTATGATTCACACCATCCTTCATTGTCTCAGTCCTAAGAAAACTTCATGGGAACAGTTCAGTAGCAATATTGCAACTGCTCTCATATGCTTATCAATTGCTAGGACTTTCAACTTTTCAAAACTTATCTTTGAAGGAATGGTGAAAAATGTTGATAGCAAATCAAAGTTTTTGATGTATCCAAGGTTCATTCAAACTATTTTGAACATTAGGAAACATCAGCTTCTACCTCATAAACATGTTTATCAAACTCCCAAACTTACCCAAAAACTTTTTAGCAATATGAGGATGGCCTAAAAAGGGTACAGTGGGGTAGAAGTTCCTTTATTTGAATCAATGTTACAGGTACAGGGTGAAGGGTCAACAACCCCAGTTGACTCCTAACACACACCCACAAGTTCAGAACAATCAGCCTCACAACCCACATCATCACCAGATAGGAGTTCATCCAGAGAGGGCTCTGTTGTACCTCAGCACAGAATTCCTAACCCTATCCATGTTGCAGATGAGGCTAACAATGTCAGTGTAGGAAGGGTTGTTCCTACTGTCTCAGGCTTAAAAGTTGGGCAGGAAAGGGGTAACATAAGTAAGACCCAACCTATGGCAACACCTACAGTACCTAGTTCTTTTGAACCTAGTACTAGTGGTGGAATCCCAAGCCAACCGGATTTATTGGGTGGCTCAGATCCTCACCATGTGGAGTCTAAGTCTATGCCCTATGATGCACCTCTCCCTGAAGGTCACACATAAGGAAGTGCTGAGGACAGTAAGACACTAACTGAATTGATGGAACTGTGTACAAAATTGTCTGAGAAGGTCACTAACTTGGTGATCGGATCTACACACACTCCTTGTGTTAGATAGATACTTTGAATAATGTTAGTCTAGCACGCGGAATTTACTAGCTAACACTCAGAAGATTTGTTTGATGTGTTTGTATGATGTGAATGAAACAGTATATATGAACAAGAGACAATTTACTTTAAACCAAAACGATTCAATATTATGGATTAATAAGACAAGTACTCTAGCTAGTACTAGGGTTTACAACCTTGAATCTTAACCAAAACAATATGATACGTATATCTTCTATCATAACCTAAGAGATCCTTTTATACACTAAGGATTCCTGTACAAGATAACTATCATCTAATTCTATAAGATATACACAATATCTTTTCCATAATTATCTAATACACGTTTACAAATATTATAAGCCGTACTAACTATCTAATATGAGCAGTACTAACTGACTTAGTACTGTCAGCCTTGTCTTCAATCTCTTCAGCCGTACTAACTTATGAACTAACAGTTTCAACTATTTACTCTAATTCCCAACAATCCTCCCCTAAACTTATGATTTCTATGCAAATCACTAAGTTTCTTCGAATAAATCTTCATCTTCATGATGGGGGGATTCTTCCAAACATCTATCATGTCTGTCTTTCGTCTCTGAATTTTCTTTGCTATGCAAGGTTGAATATCTTTGTTACAAATTTATCTGCCATCTAAGAATCTTCTTCAACCTTGAGTTTTTCTAATAACATAGCCATTAAAACAACTGGTCTAAGTGGAGATTCTTTTTCCACCAACATATAAATCTCTATTCCATCCTTGGTAGAAACTCTATGCACTCCACATGTATCAAATAAATTCCAAGAGACATCTTTGACTTGTGCTTGAAATCTCCACATTGATTCTCCACCGTCATGTTCATAAATCCTCTTCAACTGAACCCATAGTTCTTTGTCTTTGTCTTCAAGTGGATCTATAAGTCTTAATCTTTCTTTTACTAAGCTCCACAACTGATTAAGATCTTCCCTATCAAAACCTCTGAGTAAATCTTCAAACAGCTTTTATCTCTCAGTAATTCCTCCAAGTCTCATGATTTCCCATCCTTTCATTCTTCCATCTATGAATACTTTCCAGCCAATGATTGGATGTTTTACTTGTAAAGGCTTGATATTTGTGGATTCAGGGACTATGACCATCATAATTTTGAGTTGTTCATCAGTCAAACCTTCAGCTTCCTTCTTTTGTTTCTTTGCTGCATCAGATTCTAACAACTCTGCATCTCTTTTTCTTCCTTTTGTAGTATCCCTTTTAATTGCTTTATTCAATCTTGCATAAGCTTCATAATAAGCTTTTTCTATTTCAGTATCTAATTTTCCTGTAAAGTAACTCACCTTCCACATTGCTAGATTCTTCAAATAGCTTTTCATAAAACTGATCTGCTCCTTCTTTGTAGGCATCTTTGTCTTATAACCTTCCATCTGCCTATCTCTAATATTTTGCATTAGATCATTCCAAGCTACTTCTCTGTTCTTAGATAGAATAAAACTTTTGAGCTTTTCTGTCTTCTCTTCTTCACTTAAGTTCTCATCTTTCAGAATAAGTGTTGCTTGAGCTCTTACAATTAAATCTGAATCTAGTAAATATTGAAGTTGCTCATTGAATTGCTCTTGATCAACCTCAGCACTGGAAGCTACTTTTTCTGATCTTGTTTTCTCCATAAACTTAGCTATATTTCTTAAATCATCTGCAACCATCTTTCTTGCTACTTCTGCATCATGATCTATCTGAGCTTGTTCATCTGCTTGATCTTTTTCAAGAAGTTTCCTTGCAACTTCTTCATCAAACTCTATCTGTGCTTGAGTTCTAGGCTTTACTTTCTTTGTTTTCTCATCTTATTTTTCTGCTTCTTCAGGTGTCATTGGCTTCTTTCCCTTAGCTGCCCTTTTTCTTTCATATTCTTCATTAGCAGTACCTGACTGTGAACCAGCAGTTTGAACTGCTTCACCCGTATGAACTGTTTGTTGTTTAAATTAGCAGCAGATTCTAGAGTTTGTTGAGGCTGTTCTTCTACATCCGTAGCAATTGCTTCACCAGTATCCATGCCAATCTGCTCACTACCACCTTCATCTTGCCTCCCCTGAGTTTTAAAACTATCCCCCTTGCCTTTATCAGCTTTCCTCCCCTGTTTGGGAGAATCACCATCATCACCATCTGAATCATCTAAGAAATCACTATCAAAAGAATCTGTTGATCCCAGTTGAGCTTAACGATCGTGTTAATTACTTTAGATATAAACCTAAAGCAATAGGTATAGAAACTGTTCTTGAATGATCTATTAAGTATTATGCGGAAACTAATACTTAATCTTAAGAAGAATTTAATAATCAAACACAAACGAATTCTCAAACAACACTTCAATATATTAATACAGCTGCTCAATAGCAACAGGGTTACAAGATAACCTTGAAGTGATAAAACAATAATACACGTACTAAATCCTTACCCTAGATCCTCCTTTTATAGACTTAAGGAGTCTTAGTCGGTTACAATGACTTCCTATACAAGATGTAATCTATTCGTATCTTTACCATAATTATCTTAACAAACTATACATATCTGATAAGCAACAGAATCACTACTCTAGCAGTAGAATCTTCTTAGGCTAGCAGTAGAATGACACTTAGCTTATTTCTTCATTCGTCAGATATCACTAGCAGCATAATAAATATACTAGCAGCAGAACTATTAAGCTTGGCAGCAGAATCATACTTAGTATATTTTCCATTAGAATCATGAGCAGCAGCATAACTCCCATAGCAGCAGTATCTTCAAAACCCAACAATCCTCCCCTAAACTTGATATTTTCTCCCAAAATATACAAGTTTTTTCTAAGCACAAATATACACAAAGAGGATGCTTCCAAACACTTTCTACTGCTTTGAAGTCTTTGATTTTAAAATCCTTTTATACTTCTCTATTAGCTCATAAGCTTGATTATCTGAAAGGAATGGTCTTTGTAACCTCAACTTACCATATTGTAGCATCTGAGTAAGAATTGCAGTATTGTTGGTGAAGGGGTAATCTTTTTCTATCAGCATATATACACTTACACCTCTACCAACCAATTCATGCACTCCACAAGATTGATATAGATACCATTTATGAACCTTGTTTGAAATTAGCAAATCCCTCCATTCAATATCTCTCTCATCAGGCTCAAACATATTCTTCAAATAATAATAATGTAGCCTTTTATAAATCACCTCTGGTCTTTTATCACCATAATTTTCCTTATATAACCTCCAGAGTTGTACCATATCATCCCTATCCATGTAATGCAGCATCTGAGAAAATCTGATAAACTTCTGACATAAGCCATCTGATCTCTTGATCTCCCCCCATGCTTCACTTCCATCTTGAACACCATGTGAATAAGAAATGATTGGGTGTTTTGTATTCAAGGGAATTGCATTAACTATTTCAGGTTCTTCTTGTGGTTTATGAACTGTAACATCCATAATTCTTTTCATGTCATCAGCAGTTACCCCTTCAGTTCCATACTCAGTAGTATTTGATTCCTTCTCACCTTTAGAACTGCTTTCTGAGTCACTCATTACTACTGATTTAGATCTTTTCTTCTTCCTTCTAACAGACTTTAACCTTCTTTCATACCTTTTAACACCAATGGTAGATTCAGTCTTAGCTTCTTCTTTCTCCTCATTTTTCTTCTCCTCCACCATTGCCTTTTCTTTTTCTTTCTCAGTTTCTACCTCCTTTTTTTGACACCTTCAGTTACTTCTTTAGTCTTTGTAGCTTGAGATTCTGGATTAAGATAAGCCCTTGGATCCATTCTTCTTGTACGTTTCTTAATTTCAGCTTCTGTCAATGGTTCAACAGGTCTATTTAACCTTGCAAAAGCCTCAAAGTATGCCTTCTGAATAGCAGCTCTAGTCATCCCTCTGAATGAGCTAGCTTTCCAGTAAGCTTGATTCCTTAGATAAGCTTTCATGTAATTGATCTCTTCAGCTTTTGAAGGCCTTTTCTTCTTGTATTCTTCCTTCTTTTGATTTTGCTTCTTTCTGAATTCTCCAAGCATATCATCAATAGCATCTTGTTGTTCCTCAGGAGTGTACCTCTCTCTTTCCTCTCTATGAGTTTTCTTGGCTAACTCCCAATCCTCTTGTAATTGCTTTTGCCTTTCCATTTCATCTTCTTGCCATTGTGCTTCTACTAGTCTTGCAACATCTGAATCAGCCTTAAAAGTTTGTTCCTTTGCATCAGCATCCATGAACTTAAACTTTTTCTTGGGTTCTTCCACTAGGATACCTTTGCCTTTACCAGTTGATGAAATGGTTGGTTGTACTGGTTTGGGTGGTTGTGCAGGTTCTTGAATTACAACTCCTTTTGCTTTTGGTTTTGAAGGTTGTGGTGCAGGTTTAGTTAAAGTTTGTTTTGGTATTGTTGTAGCAGTACGTTTGATGGTTGGGATAACTTTTGGTGATTGTTGTGATTTTGCTTGAAGGATTAGCATGATTTGGGCTATGGGCATGGTATCTTCTTCTGATTCAGCAGTAGAACCCTTTTCTGAACCAGCAGCAGAATTCTTTAGTCCAGCAGCAGAATGTCCTGCACCAGCAGCAGGATCATCTTGTGCCTTCTTCTCATCAACATTAGCAGCAACATCACTTCTAACACCTTTTTCAACTTCTTCAAGTACCACCTCATTCCCAGACCTGTCCTTGACCACAAAATCATCCTCTCCAGAACCAACATCCATATCCACATTTCCCTCATTTTCAGCAACATTCTCATTCACTTCCATCTCAACCTCCCCTTGACCCTTGTTTTCCTCTTCTTCATTCCTCCCCTGTTTGGGAGCATCCTCCCCCAAACTTGGTTTGGAATTCACTCTCTTGAACCTTCTAGTGAATGTAGCTCTTGACCTTGTCTTTCTTTCCAAAAAGTTGACCCTAAACTTCAAACTTTTGACTGTTTTGGTGAGGTCAAGAACTTGAGCTTCCAACTTGGTACATCTTTCCGTCAATGCATTCATTTGTTTCACACTATCCTCACCACTTCGGTCTGTGTTACCTAACCCGAGAGGTGGATCCTTGGATTTGACATTTTGTACATTGGTGTTACCCGTCAATTCCTCTGTTTCAAGTTCAATTCTAGCCTCAACACTTCGACCTGTGTGACCTGGTCCGAGAGGTGTATCATGGGCATTGGCATCATGTACATCAGTATCCATCAATTCATTGGTTTCATGACTGTCCTCATCACTTCGGGATGTGTAACCTTCCCTGAGAGGTGAATCTTTGGACTGAAACTCAGTCTCAATCCTAGATTGAGCAGCTGAGCCCCCCTTTTTAGCCATTTGGCTGGGGTTACCACCACCTGGGTTAAGTTTAAAAGAACCTTCCACATTAGGTGTTTCCATGTTTGGGGTCTTATTTATGTTAGCACTGTCTTGTTCAACTCCTAAGTTGGAAACAGTAGTGCTAGCCCCTCCCATCATGCCATCTCCATCACCTATGGTAGCCTCATCTGCTTCCATACTAGCACTAGTCTGAGGTAACTCAGTGCTCTTTTCATGTGAATACCTAGGTGATTGGGTCTTTTGGGGTTCAATATGAGATTGTTCAGATGAATGATCAAGTGTGGGTGTGTGATGGGAAGCTGTGGGGTTTTCAGCTTCTTCACCCTCAGTAACAGCAGCAGCAATGTTTAAAATATGTTGGGACAAAGGAGTTATTCTCCCAGAAAAAACAGTCCCATTTTTCCTCAAGTGTTTAAACATTTTGGTTACAAGTACAGGACTTTTATAAGGCGTTTCATGTTCAAAAGGTTCTTGTAATTGATTATCAATGATTAGTTGCAAAAACCTTGGGTAAATATAAAAATTTCCAGAAATATTCTTTTTAAATCCTTCAAAAATCATAGCCGAAAAGTTAAATGGTTGGTTTGTGGCCAGACAAATCAAGGCTGAGGCTTGAGTTGTACTGAACTCATTCCACCCAGTTGTTTTAGGGCTAAGACAATGTAGAATGGTGTGAATAAGAAATTTCCATTGTGGGCAGAGGAGACGTTTGAAAAACTTTAATTTATTGTTTGGTCTCTCATACCCAATTTTGTCAAGTTCCTCAAAAATGGTAGAATTAGGAAGGCAAGTTGTTGCTTCATCATCTGCAAGATGAAGGATTCTTCTTACAGATGTTTCAGTAACAACTATTCTTTCTTCATCTACTGTGGCAATCAACATTTGTTCCCCATTATGAGTTTCGGCCGTAACAGTCGACCAAAACTGTCTCATGTGGGATTTATATATAGTTGGATTAACTGTTAATGCATACCTAATTGAAGTAGCATTAAGAAAGTCTATGACTTTAGTAAATCCATCTGCCTCAGGGACCTTCTGAAGAAAAGCTATTTGATTGTGATCGGCAAAGTAAGTGCGTCTCGTCATTGTGAATTAGGGTTTTGATTTTGGGGGATGTTGATCGAATAATGAAAAGAAGTGTTAGGATTTGAATTGGGTTTAATTTTGGGCGCACAAATTTATTGGTGTGATCGAATTGGGTTTTATACCGTTTAGATCCACTTAGGGTTTGATTCGCGCCAAATTGCAAAATAGTCCCTTTACTTTCAAACCAAGCAACAGAATCCCAATAGTTTCAACTTGAGCAGCATAACCTTCAGCAGTAGAATGATATGCCTAGAAGCAGAGACTTTGGAACCAGCAGTAGAATGATCTTTGAGCATTCCAAACACCTTATTCTCATCAATCAAACATTCCCTTGTGACTTAGCCTGCAAAAGGTTAGTCCAAAACCACAAAAACACAAACAATATTCCACAATACGATCAACTTAGCAGCAGACAACATACAAACCTAGCAATCATTTAGAAACAACTTATTTGACTCATAACAGCACAAATCCTTACAAACTTTTTACATAAACATACAGAGATAAGAATTTTAAAGATTGATCATCCCTATACTAGCAATTAAAAATTGAAATCTACTTACATCAAAACCTTTAGTAAGTAAATCTGCAACATTATTTTCAGTATGTATTTTAACCACTTGAATCAGCTTTTTCTCATAACAATCTCTAATAAAATGGTGTCTTATCTCTATATGCTTAGTTTTAGAATGAAAAACAGGATTTTTAATGATACACATTGTGCTGTTATTATCAATATAGATTTTGGTGTTCATGAAGTTGTACCCATAATCCAGCAGTTGATTCCTTGCTAAATTTCAGTGTTTAGCATATTGATGATACCAACTAAATCTTTCAACTTAAGATGTCTCCTAAGAGCAGATTCGGTAACAAAAAAAGGAATGCCATCCACTTTAGAATGGATTTCTAAGTCTCCATCTTCACTAGTCAAGACAGTAGCATTCTGCCAGAACTGTGTGATGTGAGAGACATAAAGAGGGTGAGAGACGGTTAAACCATACCTTATGTGAGAGTGGTTTAGAAAATCCACAAACTCATAAAATCGTGGTCCATCTCCTTCCTCTGTTTTCTCTAGAAACGTGACCTGATTGTGAGTCTTGACAAAATCCAATTCAGTCATGTTTAATGATGTTGAGTGAAAGATTATAGCAATAAGATGAGCATTTAGAGTGAAATTGAAGAATTTTACTCGCCAATTAGGTTTTTATTGATACTGTTAGGGTTTTGCGAATTTTGCGTATGAGATAAATTATCTTGGAAAATAGAATAAATAAATTTATGGTAAAAAGATAATAATCTTCGAGAAAAATCCCTATAAGTATGCTACGATTAACGGTTTTACCCCAACGGCTGTAAAATTAATTACTGACACATTTTTACAACGGCTAGTTGAGCCGGGCTAATTTTGCACTAGCCGTACAAACTGTTTGAGAAAATTTTGAGCCGTATGAATTTATGGATATAGTTTTTAGCAAACTATCAGCTATCAACGGATTTGATTAGTCTTTACCAATAGCCGTTTGCTTCGGACTAGCCAACTCTGCACAGTTAGATATGGTGAGCTGATGACCATACAATTTTTGGTAAATTGTCAACCATGTTGGGCTATAAAAGTCAAAGTACTGCTACTCAAGTCAAAGTACTGCTGTTCGATTAAAGTACTGCTGCTCGTTAAAGGACTGCTATGCAAATAGTTTAAGGACTAATGTGAAATTCTAGAATGTTCGTATTAGATTAGAGTTATAATTAGAATTACTTGTTATTCAAGTTTGTAAACCGACTAGGGTTTTCCTTGTGCCTATAAAAGGATCCCTAGGTTGGCATTAGAGATAAGAAGTTAGAGAGACGAATATATGCGATTAGTGATATACGATTATTAGAAGTATTAGAGTTTAGAGTTTGTTAGTGAATCTGTGTAAGAAAGCAGGTTCAAGGTTTTAATAATATTCAAAGTCGTTTATTAATTCTTCTTAGCTTTGTTGAAGTAGATTCCGCATACTTAGCAAAGTATATCAGTGTTTCATTATTAATAGTTTTGAATTCATTCAAAGTTGTTAAACAGTAGACAAGCTACAAGTTAGTTTGGTCAGAGTATATCGATCCAACAAGTGGTATCAGAGCTTGTGTGGAGACTCTGATTAAGAAGAAACCCTTAAAACCGATTTATCAATAAACCCTCAACAATGTCGACTGAAGCTGCACCTATCCCATCCATCACCTCACTCAGAATTCCTATCATCAAGAAGGGAGAATATGATCTCTGGAGCATGAAGATGAGGCAGTACCTTGCTATTACTGTCCATGCTCTATGGGATGTAATTGTTAATGGTAATGTTGTTCTTGATGAACCCCTACAAGTTGAAGGACAACCCAAACCACCTCAACCAACCTTACCAGCAGCTACAAAGAGAAATCAAGATAAGGCTCTCAACATACTGCTGTCTGCTATTCCTGATGGTCATCTACTGAAGTTTCATGATGCTAAGGATGCAAAACAATTATGGGCTGCGATCAAGACAAGATTTGGAGGTAATGATGCTTCAAAGAAGATGCATAGAAACTTATTGAAGCAGCAATTTGAAACCTTCACTGTTGGTGAAAAAGAAAGTCTTGATGCTGCCTATGACAGATTTCAAAATCTACTTAGTATGCTAGAACTGTATGGAGCAGAGGTATCTGTTGAAGATGCAAATTTGAAGTTCTTAAGGAGTTTGCCATCTGTCTGGCATGTGGTTGCTACTATGATTAGAGGACAACCTGGATTGGAATCTATGGACTTTGATGATCTCTATAATAATTTGAAAGTGTACGAGCAAGAGATGAATGGTCACAGTTCTTAGAAAACTCACAACATAGCTTTTGTATCTTCTGAAAACAGAAGCAGTACTTCCACTAAAAGTACTGCTTATCCTTCTCAAAGTACTGTTGGTGATTCACAACATGTTTGCACAACCACAACTACTCCCAACCCATCACCAACAAACAACACCAATTCTGATGAAGTTGTATGTTCCTTCTTTGCACAACAAGCCACTTTACCTGTTACCTATCAAGAAGACTTGTTGCAGATTGAAGAAGATGCTTTAGAGGAGATTGACATAAGATGGCAAGTAGCTATGATCACTGCTAGGATCAAGAAGTTCATGAACAAGACAGGAAGGGGAATTGATTTCAAAGCCAAACAAGGTATAACTTTTGACAAATCCAAGATTGAATGTTTCAATTGTCAAAAGCTTGGACACTTTGCAAGGGAATGCAAGTTTGCAAAATATCAGGCAAACAGGATGATTGATCAACCCAAGGTTGAAAGAAAGGAGGTTCCTATTACTGAATCACAACCAAAAGCTTTGGTGGCTCAAGAAAATTTAGCAGAGATTGACTGGAGTGCTGAATTTGATGATGAACCTGTAACCTATTCTATGGTTGCAATGGAAGAGTTTGATTGGGGCACAGCTTTTGATGAGGAACCTGGATATGCTGCTTTGGAATCAAGAGATGGTCTTGGAAGCTTTGACTGGAGCATGGAGGATGAAGATGAACCTGTTCAGATTGCTATGGTAGCCACTTCACCAAGTTCATCCAATGTCTCTGAGGTATGCTCTAAGTGTAATGATGTTTATCAAAAGTTGCTTAAAGATTATGTGACTGAAAGAGATAATTGTAGAACAGCTAGGTCTGAGGTAGCTGGTTATCAATTAACTTTAGAGTCAATGGAAGCCAAAATATTAACACATGAAAATAATGAAATGGCTTGGGCAGAAAAATATGAGCAACAAGATTACCAATTGAAATTAAGTGAATGGAAGTTAGGATGTAAGGTGTCTGAATTAGAAAAGATTACTAAGGAAAGAGATACTTTGTTAGAAAAACTTGGTAGTATTAAACAGGCAGGTCTATCACATGTTCAATTTGTTGAAAAACAAAGAGTAATAAACAGTAGAGCTGGCCTAGGTTATGGTGAAGATAGTAGTTCAGATGAGGCCTCACCTAGTGATAAGAAAGAGACCCCACCTAGTGCTAAGGAAGAGATTCCACCTAGTGATGATGACCTTACAAGCTCAGAAGAAAACACATCTAGGAATGAGGAACCAATTAGTGAATCACCTCCTAAGTTTAAGAAAGATAAGGAGTACCACTCAGTTCCTCCACCTACTGGTCAGTTTCAACCTCTTAGAACAGATGTTTCTCGTTATGGTGTAGACAACCTAGAGTTTAGGAAGAAGCTTAATGGTAGAATTAGTTCTGAGAAACCTAAGAATGATTTTCAAAGGGGTAATGATCAAAAGTTTCCTACAGCTTTTCAAAAACAAGCAGTACCTCCAAAAAAATTTCAAAGTACTGCTGGACATTCAGCAGTACCTCCAAGAGAAACTTTTCAAAATACTGCTTACTATAGGAAACCTTTTAATCATAGAAGAGGATTTGGGAATATGGAGAGAAAGTTATGTTATGTATGCTATAGTCCTGATCACTTGATTAAGCACTGTGACTTACACTCAGAATACTTAAGTCAGTTTCCAAAGAATAGATCTACCACCCATAAGCCAAGAGAGACTAGACCAGTTTGGAATCACTCAAATAGGGTCAACCATAGTAATTTCTCTAAAGACTATAGGTACCCTCACCAGAAAAGAATGTTTTCCAAATCACCAGTACCTTCACACTCTGATAAGTCTCAAGAAGTACCTTCTCCAAGGACTGATAAGTTTTCACCCACTCATGGTACTGCTAACACTTTTTCACATAGAAGACCTAAGAGATTCAATTCATATAAAAGGTATTACAACTCAAGCAGAGTACCTCAATCAGAGAAACCTAAGGTCAAACGAAATTGGGTTAAGAAAGAAAGTACTGATGGAGAACAAGAAGTACTTTCATCAGATAAGGGTGAAACAGGGAGTGTTGTTGATATTACAACACAGGACATGGGACCAACTCAAATAATCATTGACCATGCCTTTAAAACCAGTGGAGATTACATACTGAAGGAATTCAAGTATGTCACTCCACAAGGGGAACACAAGTCAGTAATGGCTTGGGTTCCTAAGAGAAACTAACCCTTTTCTTTAATGTGCAGGGCAACCCAGAGGAGGAGCTTAAAGATCATATTATTGTTGATAGTGGTTGCTCTGGCAGCATGACAGGGGACAAGGAGATCCTGTCAGATTTGAAGGCATATTATGGAGGAAGAGTTGCATTTGGTAATGATCCTGATGGAGGAAGAATCACTGGCAAAGGAACAATTAAGGCTGGATGTATTGATTTTGAGAATGTTAGATATGTGAAGGAGCTCAAGTTCAATCTTTTGTCAGTATCTCAAATTTGTGACAAGAAGTACCCAATTCTGTTTACTGATACAGAATGTCTCATTCTCTCCCCTGAGTTCAAATTTGTTGATGATCACTTGGTGACATTGAGAGTACCAAGAACCAATGATGTATACAGTTTAGACTTAAAGAGTCTCAATTCTGCTGGAAGAGCAACATGTTTAGTAGCAAAGGCATCATTGGAAGAAGCACATCTATGGCACAGAAGACTAGGTCATGTTAATTTTAAGAACATCAACAAGCTGGTCAAAGGAAATTTAGTTAGAGGTTTACCTTCCAAAACATTCAAGACTGATCACTCATGTTTGGCTTGCAAAAAGGGTAAACAACATAAAGCTTCATGTAAGAAGCTTAGGGAAAGAGATATTAGAGAACCTTTGGAGTTGCTACACATGGATCTGTTTGGACCAGTTTCAGTAGAAAGTTTAAACAAGAAGAAGTACTGGTTGGTAGTGACAGATGATTGTAGCAGATTTAGTTGGGTCTTTTTCTTGGGATTCAAAGATGAAACCTTTGATGCTATCCATGACCTGATAGTAGCCCTTGAAAATCAATTAAGACTCAAAGTAAGAGGTATTAGATGTGACAATGGAACAGAATTCAAGAACAAGCATATGGATGAATTCTGTGCCAAGAAAGGGATCAAGAGAGAGTTTAGCATTCCTAGTACACCACAGCAGAATGGTGTTGCAGAAAGAAAGAACAGGACTTTGATAGAAGCAGCTAGAACAATGCTTGCAGATTCCCAATTACCTATTCTCTTTTGGGCTGAAGCCATAAGTACTGCTTGCTATGTGTTGAATAGAGTTTCAGTAACTAAGCCTCAGATGAAGACACCTTATGAGTTACTAATGGGAAAGAAACCAAACATTCGTTTTCTAAAACCTTTTGGCTGCTCTCTGACTATTCTAAATACCATTGACTCTTTGGGAAAATTTGATGGTAAGTCAGATGAAGGATATTTATTGGGTTATTGTACAAATAGCAAAGGATTTAGAGTTTATAACAGGAATACCAAAAAGGTACAAGATTGTCTTCATGTTGAATTTTTGGAAGCTAAGGAAACTCAGAAAGGTAAAGGTCCTGATTGGATGTTTGATCTTGATCTCAAGTTCACACCATCTATGAATTATGTTCCTGTTAGAGAAGAGAATCAGGCTAACTACAAAGACGATGATTCACAGTACATTGTTCATGGAGTCAATGTTACACCAGAAGATGTTCCTGACAAAGAACCTGAAGTTCCTGATGAGGAACAAAGTACTGCTCAGCCAACTAATACAGTATCTGATGAAGATCAAGCCATACAAGATGAACTTAATAGGATGCTTTTTCAAGAAACTATAGCACAATCCTATGAAGATGAACAAAGGAAGGCTTATGAGGCTGCAAAGAAACAGGGTAAATTTCAAGATACTGCCCACAGTACTTTAGATCAAAGTACTGCTGATCCTTTTGGCAGTACTTCTAGTGTATTAGAGCAATCAAATTGGAACAATGCTGATGATTCCAATATTGATAATGATGATTTAGTTAATGCTAACATTCCTGGATTAGAAGAAGTTGATGATGAGCTTAATCCAGAAGGTATTTTCTCCAATGAAGGCATTGATTTTACTAACTTAGAGTCTGATCTTCCAGTACCACCAACTCCTACATTGAGAGTTCATAAAGCTCATCCTCAAAGTAACATTATTGGATCACCCTCTTCAGGAGTGGTTACAAGGAACAAAGTTAAAGGACTTTCTAAGCAACATACTGCTTTACTTAGCTTTGTTTACAAACAAAACAGGATGAATCACAAGGATCACCAAACATGCCTGTTTGCTTGCTTTCTATCTCAACAAGAACCCAAGAAGGTAGCTCAAGCTTTAGCTGATGAAAGTTGGGTTGAAGCCATGCAAGAAGAGCTTCTACAATTCAAGCTTCAAGAAGTCTAGGTATTATGTGATTTACCAGATGGAAAAAGAGTCATTGGTACAAGATGGGTTTTCAGAATCAAAAGAGATGAAAGAGGGAATGTTATCAAAAATAAAGCTAGATTGGTTGCACAAGGATATCGCCAAGAAGAAGGAGTGGATTATGATGAAGTGTTTGCTCCTGTTGCAAGGATAGAGGCAATAAGGTTATTTCTTGCCTTTGCATCATACATGGGATTTCCTGTCTACCAAATGGATGTGAAAAGTGCTTTCCTTTATGGCACAATTTCTGAGGAAGTTTATGTTAAACAACCTCCTGGTTTTGAAGATCCTGCTCATCCAAACAAAGTCTACAAAGTGATCAAGGCACTGTATGGCCTTCATCAAGCTCCAGAGCTTGGTATGAGAGACTCTCAAATTTTCTATTACAACATGGTTATAGGAGAGGAGCAATTGATAAGACTTTGTTCATCAAGAGGGATAAGAAAGACATTATGTTAGTCCAAGTATATGTGGATGATATTATATTTGGGGCTACAAAGAAGTCTATGGTGAAAGAATTTGAAGATCTTATGCAGAAGGAGTTTCAAATGAGTTCTATGGGAGAATTAACTTTCTTTTTGGGTCTTCAAGTTAGACAAACAAGAGATGGAATCTTCATTAACCAAGAAAAGTATGTTGCAGACATACTTAAAAGATTTGACCTTCCAAATCTCAGGCCTGCGACCACACCCATTGATAAAAATAAACCCTTAGGCAAGGATGAAGATGGACAAGCTGTGGATGTCAAGCTTTACAGATCTATGATTGGTTGTCTTATGTACTTAACTGCATCAAGACCTGACATCATGTTTGCTGTTTGCTTATGTGCAAGATTTCAGGTTACACCAAAGGTTTCCCATATGTATGCAGTCAAGAGGATTTTTAGATATCTCAAGCATCAACCAAAGTTAGGATTATGGTATCCTAAGGAGTCACCTTTTCACTTGGAAGCCTTTTCAGATAGTGACTATGCAGGGGATAACTATGATAGAAGATCAACCTCAGGAGGATGTCAATATCTTGGTAGAAGATTAGTCTCCTGGCAATGTAAGAAGCAAACCATTGCTGCAACCTCCTCTACTGAAGCAGAATATGTTGCTGCTGCTAGCTGTTGTGGACAAGTTTTGTGGATGCAAAATCAACTCTTGGATTATGGATTCAATTTTAAAAATACGCCTATCAACATTGATAATGAGAGTACCATCTGCATTGTGAAGAATCCAGTTTATCATTCCAAGACCAAGCATATTTAGATTAGGCATCACTTCATTCAGGATTGTTATGAGCACAGGCTTATAAATGTGGTTAAGGTTCACACAGATGATAATGTAGCTGATCTACTCACTAAGGGATTTGATGTTTCAAGATTCAACCACTTAGTTGTGAGCATTGGGATGATTAACTACTAGGCTACATTTGAGGGGAGGCTTTAGTATTAGTTAGTATACTTTCTATCAGTTCTTAATGAAAGTATTGGTTTTTAGTAGTTTAGTTTAGCCTATATGTTGTATTTGAGGGGAGGCAACATAAGCTATTAGTTAGCACTTCAGCATGAACCTTTTACAAGTTCTTGGTTTTATTTTGGACTATAGATTGTGGATAAAAAAATGGAACGTACTGCTTTGTTGTTTAAAGTACTGCCTCAGCAACGTACTGCTTCAACGTACTGCTTACGTGGACGTACTGTTCCAACGGTCAAAAATTTGTGGGGCTACGGTTAATTAATTCCTTACGGCGGAGCTAATAAGTTAATCCAAACGGTAACTTTATTATTTCGAGTTTGATTTATTTTCATCCTATTTAAAGAAACTCACTCCTATTTCCCCGCCTTTTACCGTATTTGAGATCCCTCATTCGCTTTTAAACCACAATTTTTTTTAACAAGACACACACTCAAAGCGAATTCTTCTTTACCACTCATCATGGCTAATCGACTCACTGTTAGCAAACACAATATGATCGCTAACTTGGACAAGACAAGAGATAACGTTGATTTTCATGCGATCATTGATTTCTTAACTGGGTCTTCCATCAATTACTCTATTTTAGTTGACCCTGATGTTATTGGTCCTTGGATGCAAGAATTTTGGGCTACTGCAACAATTGAAGATGATTCGTTGATTAGGGCTACGGTTGCTGGACGAACTATTCGGATTTCTGAGACCACGATTAGGGATGTTTTGATGTTTAATGATGAAGGGGGGGCTGTTCGTTTTGAAAAACAACTGCTTTGGGACACTTTAAGTCATATAGGTTATGAAGGCGATCTGACGAAACTTACTTTTCAAAAGCCATTGTTTTGTTCGCATTGGAAGTATCTCATTCATTTCTTGCTTCATTGTTTAAGTCCCAAAAGTACTTCTTTTGATCAATTTGGTCAAAACATTGCATCTGCATTAGTGGGTTTGGCTATCGATCGAAGATTCAATTTTTCAAGACTAATTCTTGATGGTATGCTTACACATATTGCTAATGGATCACCATTCTTGATGTATCCAAGGTTTGTTCAGTTATTCTTGAACAATCAACTTGAGGATGTCCCTAAACCTCAAAATTTTTTACCCACTGTCAAACTTCCATCAAAGGTGTTTACTTTTCTATCTAAACAAAGTGCCAAGTTTTCTGGAACCAACACACCTTTGACTGCTCATATATTGGGAGTTGCACAAGTCGTTAGAGATGCAGAGCAAGAGCAAGAGCAAGAAGCACATTCTGACTCAGCAAGTCAAGAGTCTCCAGTTTCAAGAGAAGTTAGTATTCCTCAACCTACTGCTTCTCAACATACTGCTTCTCAACATACTGCTTCTCAACATTCGACTACTAGGGAAGATACTGCTCCTATGGACATTCCTACTCATGAGGAGTCGGACCAAGGTATGAATCAACCACCATCTCCTAATGATTATTCTTCCACAAATATGTCTAAGCAATTTGAAGAAGAAGAGGCAGAATTGGACAATTATGCTTTAACAAGGGAGTTAAAGAGGCTTAAAAAGGAGAGTGAGGCTCAAGCTGCTAAGATAGTCAAATTAAAGACTAAGTTTCAAAGATTGAAGAGGTATGTTTGGCCACTAGTTCAACATCATAGATTATGGGTAAAATCTCAGAAGCAGAGTGGTAGGATTCCTACGAAGGTTTCTAAGTCAAAGAAGAAACAGTCTAAGAAGCAATCTTCATTCCAATTGGGGAGGAATTTAGAGAATTTGAATAAAGATGCTGGTCTTGAACAAGATGCTGGAATTATGGATGATACTCAGATGACACCACCTGAACATATTCCTCAACATACTGCTGAGAGGAAGAGTGATGAAACAGAGCAAATAAATTTGGAAGAAGCTGCTGTTGAAGTAAGAAGTGGTGATACTGAGGAAATAATCTTGGAAGGAGCTGAAGCTGAAAGTACTGCTCAACAAGGTACTGAGAGGCAATTTGTTATTACACCTAGAACTTTAGATTTTGAAGAAGATATTGGACCTTCAATTCAAGCTCAAGAGGAAGTTGGTCCTTCTAAACCAGTTCAGAAAGAAGATGTTATAGCTCATACTAACAGTGATGATGAAACAATTGCTGACATCATGCTTAATATGTCAAGTCAAAGAGGAATCAGTATTCATGAGGTTGAACAACAACATCATGCTTCTTCTCAACCTGCACAAGAGATAGATCCAAAAGATAAAGGCAAAGGGATTTTGGTAGAAAAGAAGAAGAAGAAGATGACATTGGCATAGTTAAGACAAATTCAGATTGCCAAAAATGAGGAAGCAGCTAGAATATTGCAAGCAGAAATAGATGCTGAAGAATCAAGGAAGATTGTTCAATCAAAAAGGCCAATTAGTAAAGCTAGAGAAAGGAATGATATGATGACTTATCTGAAAGGTCAAGGATATACAGGTTTAGTTAGATTGACATATACAGATATGAAGGATCTGTATGATGCTGTTAGAGAAGCTATTCAAAAAGATCTTGCAAGCATTATTTCTTTTGAAGATGATAAGCTTGAAGATAAAAGAAAGGAAAGAGCTGTTACAAGAAGCTTAAAGAGGAAAAGAACCACTGATGAACAGCCATCAAAGAAGTTCAAGGAAGCTGTTGAATTAAGAACAGACACAGTTGATGAGCTAAGGAATTATCTTAGAGTTGTTGACTTTGAAAATCCAAAATTGAAAGAAGATACTGATAAGAAGTCCAAGATATCTACTTTTTCAGTTGTAGAATCTAAAGAAGGAGATTATTTGATCTTTCATAGACAAGATGGAAGTTTTAGAGTGTTCAATTCATTATGGGATATACTACATCTGATTGATAGAGATGATATGCTTCAGTTATATCTCCAAGTACAAACTTATTTTGAGCATATTCCGCCACAAGGAGTAGGTTTGATATTGTTAGGAGATCTCACAACAATCTGGGAGACAGAGGAAACAAAGGACAGTACTTTGTGGGAAAATCAAGACAACTGGGAGATTAACAGATGGAGATTCTTTGAATCAGTTGGAATACATGTTTTGGAGTTAGAAGATGGCACTATGATTCATATGCTAGCAGAACAGAGATATCCACTCACAAGAGATCTGATGATCAGGATGCTAGAGCATGGAATGGAAGTGGAACAAGAAGATGAAGTTGCATTGATGGTCATAAAATTATTCATCAAGTGGACAACAGAATCTGAAGATTAATGCATAACTACTGGTATGGTTTAATTATTATATAAATCTTTTGAAAAAATAAGTACTTTCTTCAAAGTACTGCTGGTCAGACAGTACTTTCTCAAAGTACTGCTTGCAGCATAAAACCAGTAAAGTCTTTTGATAAAATTAGTAATTTTTGATAAGTGCAAAAACATTTTGAAGCACAAAGATTAAACAGCAACAAATGGTTTTGAAAGCAACAACATGGTGTTAGTACTTGTACTTCACAACAAATGGTAATCAACTCACCATGTTTAACAAACAAGAAAGAGTTTGACTCATCATGAGGGTACGGCTCTGATGTGATTATCAAATCCGTTTTTAGTTGGCAATTTACTAAAAATTGTATGGTTTTCAACTCACCATATCTATATTAGTGAAGGGTTGGCTAGCCCACAAGATAATGGCTTTGTGGTAAAGGCTGTGGAAAACCATTATATGGTAATTAGTTCACCATGGTAGTGATTGTACTAAAAGAACTAACTAGTCCAAAAGGGTACGGCTTTTGGTAAAGACAAAACAAATCCGTTGATAGCTGATGATTTGCTAAAAATCATATGGTTATCAATGTACCATGGTTTTTCCTAAATCTAAACATTGGCTACTCCAGAGTTAATGGCTTTGGTAAAGAGACATCAAAATCCATTAAGTTTTCAATGATTCACCTCTCACAGGAGTTAACACACCTGGAAGTGATGAGAATAGTATGAAACTTTTAAGATCTGATGTACATATTGCCAATATGATGCTGAGTTGCTAAAAAGATCTAATGCTGAAAAGAATTGTTGCTGATGAAGATTGAAGATGCTGATTGTATTGATGATGACAAAACAATAACGAGTCAGATTTCAAAGAAACAACCTTTCCTTGAAGATAAAGTGTTGAAGTTAAAGACATACAAAGGAACTTGAAATCAAGCAAGTAGAATTCAAGTTAGGGGAGGATTGTTGGGCTATAAAAGTCAAAGTACTGCTACTCAAGTCAAAGTACTGCTGTTCGATTAAAGTACTGCTGCTCGTTAAAGGACTGCTATGCAAATAGTTTAAGGACTAATGTGAAATTATAGAATATTCGTATTAGATTAGAGTTATAATTAGAATTACTTGTTATTCAAGTTTGTAAACCGACTAGGGTTTTCCTTGTGCCTATAAAAGGATCCCTAGGTTGGCATTAGAGATACGATTTTAGAGAGACGAATATATGCGATTAGTGATATACGATTATTAGAAGTATTAGAGTTTAGAGTTTGTTAGTGAATCTGTGTAAGAAAGCAGGTTCAAGGTTTTAATAATATTCAAAGTCGTTTATTAATTCTTCTTAGCTTTGTTGAAGTAGATTCCGCATACTTAGCAAAGTATATCAGTGTTTCATTATTAATAGTTTTGAATTCATTCAAAGTTGTTAAACAGTAGACAAGCTACAAGTTAGTTTGGTCAGAGTATATCGATCCAACAAACCATTAACGGATTTGATAAGCCTTTACCAGAAACCGTTTGCTCTGGACTAGTTGGTTCTTATGTGAGTTAGACATGGTGAACCAATAACCATTTGTTGTGTGCACAGATCACACACCATAAGGTCCAAATCAGCATTCAGTCCAAAACAGAAAGCACTTGTAATTCCTTGGTGCTTTTCATCCAATCCTGCAATTGTTAGTCCAAAAACAAAGAAACAAGTTGCAAATCACTTGTCTCAACAATTGATGTGCGTGGTGTATTGCTCTAATTTTTATATCCACGGTGTGTCGTTGTGGTTTTAGCAGTATTCAAGTTTTAAATTTATATTTAGCCGACTTATCAATAAAACACACACTTTAACGAGCAGTGTACCCGGTCAGTATGCATATAATGGTAAGTAGAGTGTCGATCACTAAGAGTGGAACGTATTATCTAGTTGTTCTAATTAGTATTTTAATATCTTAAGTTAGCTATACAACCTAATCTAACGCAAGGGGGTTCAGCCTGAGAGACTGGCACGGTTTGGTTATGATTAAATATAAACTAAACTAATGAGCACGAATCAGCGATTAGCACACACGTACACAGATAGATACTTGAGACAATAAGAAGACCTGTCCTGATAATTAAGTAGTTTGTCACTTGTTTTATTGCTAGTTTTATATGAAGTGTATGTAATTAACCCTTTCTCGTTGGCTCTAATCTTATCGGCGAGTAAACCCTTAATGATTACTTATGTCTATCCTATTTATTTAAGAGACGCTGAAACAAATAGGCGAGGAAGGGGCATGGCGACCCAAGCAATGCTCAGCTAGACACAGAGGTTATCAATGCACTAATAAAAGTCACCAAAGACATCAACATATAAACTTTAATTAATGGGAAAGCAATTTTAAGGGGTGCCCATGGTTTTCCATAGTCACATGGAATCGGCCCATCAATCCTGATGAATTAAAGTGTACTAATACAATAAAACAAAACTACTTAATGAATTGAATACATGCAGGACCTTCTTACAGCTCTTGTATCTTCGTTTAGGGTGTGTCTTGTGCTGCTACTTCGTCTGACTTCGGCTCTCTTACTCTCGTACTAGGTATATTGCACGAACCACGAAATTCGTCTGACTTTGGGGTATTTATAGTTTCTGTCTGAGGGTTAGATGCGGCGCATTGAATAAGTAGATGCGGCGCATTGACTTAACTTCGCGTGGGGTCTAAGATTAATATATTCAGGAATATTCGTACACCGCCAGAAGATGCGGCGTAACTTCATTTCTCTATGCGGCGCATGTCCTTTGCCGTCTTGGATTATAACTTGTGAAATCTTGATAGTGATGCGCCGTATGTAATAAGTAAGTTGCGGCGTATCTGGAGCAGAATTATCTTGATCTTGTGCATTTCAGTAGCTGTCGGAAATAGGGTAGATAAGTCCAGAGTCAAGTAATTTCACAATTTCATTTTTCACCACATCCTGGACTTTTGGATTCAAACGCCTTTGGGGTTAGATGGTTGGTTTGAATTCATCTTCCATGAGGATTTTATGTGTACAGAATGACGGGCTAATTCCCTTAATATCATACATACTCCACGCTAATGCTCCTCTTCGTTTATATAGTACCTGCAAAAGGGATTCTTTTTCTTTTGGCGTTAAGTTAGATGCAATAATAACAGGTGAATTAGTGTTTCCGTTTAAATAGGCGTATTCCAAAGTAGAAGGGAGATCCTTAAGCACAGGTTTAACATCATCAATTTCATTAGCTTTAGCGGAATAAACTTGTTCTTTTCTTATTTCGTTGCTGTCATCAGATAAATACGCCGCATCGATATTTTCGATGCGCCGTATGGCGTTACAAACAGCGGAATCAACAGCAAAATAATTATCAATAGTATTATCATCAACTTGATCTTCTATAGCAATTGTGTTTTCTAAATTTTTAAGCAGAAAAGAGTCAAGCAAATTACCTTTTAACAATTTCTGAGTAAATTGATTAATCGTGTCATCAGAAACATCGATATTATAGCATTCATCGTCTTCAGAATTAGTTTTACTCATAGATTGTTCCATATTAAATTCAACCTCATCTTTTCCTATGGTAAGAGTTATCTTTTTATTAAAAACATCAATCATGTTCCTAGCAGTGGCTAAAAATGGTCGTCCTAATATTATAGGAGTTCTAGAATTTTCGGGCATATCAAGGATAACAAAGTCATTAGGTAATTCAAATTTATCAACTTTTATTAATATATTTTCAGCTATTCCTAGTGGGTATTGTATGAACCTATCAGCTAGCTCTAAGCACATCCTAGTAGGTTTTGGTTCACCCAAGCCTAATTTTTCATACATAGAAGAGGGCATAAGACTTATACTAGCTCCTAGATTGGCTAAAGCATTTCCAATATGTAAATTTTTAATTTGACAAGGAATAGTGAAACTCCCTGGATCTTTCTCCTTAGATGGAAGTTTGTTGAGCAATGCTGCTGAGCTTCTTTCCCCCATCGTTACAGTGCAAGCCTCTTCAAGTTTGGACTTGTTTGTAAGCAAGCTCTTCAGATATTTAGCATATTTTGGCATTTGCACTAGGGCTTCCATAAATGGTATGCTTAGCTGCAGCTGCTTGAGATTTTCCAGGAACTTCTTTTGATAGGCATCTTATTTCTCCTTCCTTACCCTATGTGGAAAAGGTAGTGTTGATTTGATGAGGCGAAAAGTGTACCGCTTTTAAGGGGTCATTTAAGCCCGAAATCGTATTTATTTGATCAAATATTGCCCTAAATCGTTCCTTTTGTCATTTTAGGTACTTTTGAGGAGAAATCTGGAAAAGGAGGCATTTTGGACGTTTTTCGAGCATTAAAGTGAAGAAAACGGCAAAGTCTCAAGAATCGGCTAAAAGTTACTCTTGACGGCGTCACAATTAACATGGGACGGCGTCATGCCTTGGCAAGAAAAGTTGGATGTGAAATTTACTCATGACGGGCCAGTGAGATAGCATGTGAATTCTGACGGCGTCACGCTTTAACTTGATCAAGGGCGTCACGGCTTAAATCATAAGGGGACGGCGTCACGTTCAGGGTTAGACGGCGTCAAGCCTTGATAGGCCAGAATGGATTTTTGAAGAGCTAAAGAGGGACGGCGTCAAGAAGGTCACCCGGGAACCCTAAAAGCGGCGAGGTGACGGCGTCACAATGCATAAGGTGACGCTGTCAGATCCAAAAATCTATATATAGTTTTCTAATCTTTTGTCATTAAGGAGAGCTTAGTGTGTGGAATTTTGGGATAAAACCCTAGGACGAATTTAGCTACTTTTTCAGGGCTTTTTGCCTTGAGATCTTCCATGTTTCATTGAAAGATAAGTTATCAATTAATCATTCAATATGTCTATGTGTTGTTTGATTCTATCTTATTCTTGTCTTTTGTTTAACATGTTAGGCTAAATTTATCTTGTGTTTGCTTAGATCTAATGAAACCTAGCTATTGATTATTGGTTGTTAGTGAGTTATTAGTTGTATTGGATGATTGTTTATCTATGTTAGGCTTAAGAAAACTGGCTAACTTCCTATTCGGTAACTTGCTTGAACGTCTTAAGAAACATGAACCAAATGCGTACTAAAGGTTTTTATGGTTGTATTTAATGCACAAGCGAATTCTAGTGATCCCATGTTAGGAGCTTCCTAGCCGGCTCGACATAGGAGTGAAGTAGGAGCTTGTAGAGTTGGGGAAGTAAGTACGCCACCCCACGAATGGTATTAAGGAATACACCCGTCATCCACGCAACTAATACACACTAATTAACCGGTAAAAGATAGTTAGGGAGTAAGGAAATCTAAGTAAACACATTTCTCTACACATAAGTTTCTCACCACATTTCATTTTTGTTATTTTATTTTATTTGCATTCGTAGTAAATTAGGTTAGTTGACTAGCAACTAATTCCGCCCACTCCTTCAAAACCGAGATTTTACTTGCTTTCATAAAAAATATAAA
Source organism: Artemisia tridentata subsp. tridentata (assembly GCA_021014915.2). Classification (NCBI taxonomy): domain Eukaryota; kingdom Viridiplantae; phylum Streptophyta; class Magnoliopsida; order Asterales; family Asteraceae; genus Artemisia; species Artemisia tridentata. The sequence continues at coordinate 327,729,147 of CP139502.1, forward strand.
AAACAAAAAAGGAATCTTCCTCAACCCTTAGACCTAATTAGAGTAGCCTTTCATACCTAACGAACACTATTCCCTGTGGAGAACGATCAATCCCCCGTACTTACCACTACACTATACTACATCGGTCAGGTACACTGCCTGGTGGGGTTGTAAGCCTCTTGAGATCCCTCGAGAGGTAAAACCTGTTGTAAGGTTACAAAACCACGCAATCAAGTTTTTGGCGCCGCTGCCGGGGAATAGTTATTGTTTAGGTTGAATTTTTATTTCTATTAGGTCTACTCACTAGATTCCTTTCTAGTGAGATTTTTATTTTATTTTTCTAGGTTTTCTTTAGTCTATCTATTTTCTTCGTGTCTTTGTTCGTAACCATACCATCCGACATCATGGAAGATGGTAATATCCTTAACCCCCACAACCCACCACCACAACAACCACAACCACCTCCTAGAGCCCGTACTTTAGGAGAGTATTCCCGTCCTAGCCACCATGGCTATCGAAACACCATTGAGCTCACTCAAGGAGCCAATATCACACCCTTGCGATCCGACACCATCCGGTTGGTGCAAAGCGGATGCGCATTCCATGGACTTCGTTCTGAAGATCCTAATCAACATCTCAAGGACTTTCTTAAAATCGTTGATTCTATAGACCTTGATGTTGCCACTCGAGAGATGACCCGATTGCGTCTCTTCCAATTCTCTCTGCGGGACCAAGCTAGTCAGTGGCTAGAACGTCAACCCGTAGGATCCATCACCTCTTGGGATGATCTCACTACTCGTTTCCTTGCTCAGTTTTTCCCACCGGGAAGAACTACCAAGCTAAGGAATGATATCTTGATGTTCCAACAACGTCAAGGCGAAACTCTCTACGAGGCATGGACTCGATTCAAGGACTTACTCCAAAAAGTCCCTCACCATGGCATAGAACTTTGGCTCCAAGTCCAAATCTTCTATGACCATATCAATCTCTCCACGAGGCAAACCATTGACCAAGCGGCCGGTGGCAAGCTACGTGATCTAAGTGCGGAACAATCATGGGCTCTCCTAGAGGATCTTGCTCTTTATGACAACGAAAGTTGGAGTGATCCCCGTGATTTGAATAAAACGGTCAAGGCAATATCTTTGCCTTCTAACAATTCAAGCACTTCCGACCGTAGGATCATAGAACTTGAAGACCAAGTCAAGTTTCTCATGAAATCTTACGAGGCTCCTAAACTTTCAAACCAAGTGAACAAAATCACTTCTTCATGTGAATTATGTAGTGGTCCCCACGACACTCGTGATTGCATGGAACTCCCCGAACAAGCTTTTGTGGACTACGCATCCTCGCGTACCGACGGAGCGGGAGACAAGTGGTACACTTTCAAACCTGAGCCAAACCATTATGGTGATTCATACAACCCCTCATGGAAAAATCACCCGAACCTTAGGTGGAAACAAAACCAACACTCACAACAAACCAATTCTTCCAACCCACCTAATCGTTTCCAATCAAGCGGTTCCAACTCGAACCGTACTTTCAACAACAATCCTTCCGGCAATGGTAGTACCAATAACTTTGAAGGATTGATGTCTCAATTTATGGCATCTCAAGAAGCTCGTTTAGCCAAGTTTGAAGCCGATTTCAAACAAAAACAAAGCGAGATGACCGATAAGATTGACACCTTGTTGAAAGCCCTCAATGACCGAGAAATGGGAGCACTCCCTAGCAACACGGTCAAGAACCCGAAACTAAATGTCAACGCTATTTCATCGGTTTCGTCCCCTAGTTCTTGTCCACAATATTATTCGGTCAATTCCATGAGCACGTGTTTCAAACAAACCCAAGTCGTTCCAAATGACCAAGAAGTTATGACATCCAAATTGGTCAACAACATAGTTGAAACACCTCCCACTCAAAACCTTGACGAAGAATTCAAGGAGCTCCACCTTGAAAGTCCGGTTGTTGATGAGTTGGATGAAAAGAAGCTCAAGTTAGGCGAAAGAGGGACCGCCTTTGTTCAAAACAAGCTACCTAAGAAATTAGATGATCCGGGCTTATTTGTTCTACCTTGCAAGATCGGTAATTCGGAGGCTTATGACACATTAGCCGATCTTGGATCAAGCCTTAACCTACTTCCGTTACCTCTCTACACCTCTCTAAAACTTGGAAAACTTGAAGAAACCGAGGTAATAATAGGCTTAGCGGATGGAAGTGTTGCTTACCCGGTTGGAGTAGTTAAGGACGTGTTAGTGCACATTGGAAAACTAACCATTTTAGCCGATTTCCACGTCCTTGATATGGTTAGCGACCCTACATGCCCCTTGTTGATAGGTAGAGGATTTTTGGCGACCGCTAGTGCTATGATTGATTGTAAGGAATCCAAGATAGCGGTAGGAGAAGGAGATACTTGGTCTGTCTATGATGTTAAGAAACATGCCTATGATACTAGTGAGGAACCAACACCACATTGGCTAGAATCAAATAGGAGACCATCTAGATATGGACCTTGGATTGATAGAGACTTCATAGGACCCCAACGCCCATTTTACCTAGAAGAGGACTTTGTTAACCGAACGCATTCGGTGGAGCAACTCTTGGCTAGGGACACTGAATTGGATCCATTTGAAGACCCTCTAGTTTTTAGAAAGATGATTGATTTCCTAGGAGTTCTGCCAATTAACCTAGGAATGAATAAGTGGATTTGTGAGGAAGATGATCATAAGTGGAATTGGGATAAACCACCCAAAGATGGAGATGGGTCATGGCATATTAAGATGACGTTGTATGACCCGGATGGAGAGAAGTTTGAAAAGATATATCGTACTAAGCGAACCAATAGGAAACTTCAATCCAAGCTTAACCCTAAAGACGTCCTCGATGACGAGCTTACTTACATAGGGTAGCGTGACTTTGAGTCTAGCTACAAGACTCGTTAATAAAGAAAAGCGCTTCTTGGGAGGCAACCCAAGCTTTATTTGTTTTATTTGCTTTGTGTGTTCATTTATTTGTTTGTTTGATTTTATTTCCCGTATGTGTGTTTAGTTTTTATCATTATTGATTCATGTTCAAAAGTAAATTGTGAAAATGCTTTATGTTGTTTTTAACTTCGTCTTAACTACATATAAAGGTATTTTGCAAAAGATAAGTGTAAGGGAAATCTAAATCGGTTTATTAGAACACAAATGAACATGAATCGTAATAATAATAAATTAGCATACATATTAGTGTTTGTTTGAGTCAAATGCTTGTATCGAGTCATAATGATGTTTTGCAGGATTTCCAGGAAGTAAGGTAAAGGTTTTTCCAGAAATTTTCCGGAAACTAAAAATGAAAATTTTTGTCAGGTCATTTCTGACGGCGTCAGGGTTTATAACCTGACGGCGTCAGATTTAATTTCCAGAAATTTTTGAAAGTTTTGTTTTTCATAAAAAGTTTTTATTAAAATCTCCAACTTATAATCTCCAGGAATCTGCAAAATTATCATTCCACAAGCATTATATCCTTATATATAGATTTTATCCCGCCGATGTTATGCAGGTTCTCGTGTTTGTTTTCTCAGGTTTAACAGGTTATTTTGGACAAGGAGATGTTTATGGGATCAAGCTTGTGGCGATGCATTAGTCATGGAGCTTCAACATTCTCTTTGGAGGAAGATCTAACCGTGTAATTTCATTATCCACCGAGCGAATCAGGGGAGTATTTGATTTCATTCTTTTACTTTTTGCTTTTACATCTTATTATTTGAACATTGAGGACAATGTTCATCTTAAGTGTAAGGGGAGGGTAAAAGTACGATTTTAGAGAATCCAATTGCGCTTGATTTTTGTTTGTTTAATAGTAGATGTGTAATAAAACTGAGAGAAATACTTGTTAAGGTAATTTTAGTGCCAAATTTAAAATTTTTTACAACATATAGGAGTGAAACTTTGATCTTAATGAGCGTCTCACGGATAGGAGTTATATGACTAGCACAAAAACCGTATCACTAAAAAAATTTCCACCCCAAATATGTGAGGTTCGCCCCTAGAATTGGTAGGAAAAGCATTTATGCTATGATGTGTGTACCAGTAGCACTTAGATTCTAGAACTTGCGTTAGGACCATTCCAAGGCCACAAGTGAGACTACATTCGTGTAGTTAGATTTACTACATGATAAGAGGCATTAGGATTAACCCATTGTTTTACACCTGTGTTTTTGTTATAATTATTTTGGCTACATTGGTCAAGTAATTCTCCCACACCCTTTGCGTTGTACTCATTTTTAGTACACGATACCCCTAGTACACCCCTCAGAGCCTATCTTTTCGTTTCGACCTTTAAGCATTTTACTTAAAGGAAGAATTTGTTACACCCCACTAAAATGTACACCAAATCGCCTTAGCCTACCTTGTATGCACTCATCTTTAGTGCACTATTGTGACAACATTTGTTTAAACCCAAGTTAATTATCTAGTTGATTACATGGTTGCTAAGTCGAGTCATATCCTTGTACATATTGTTTTGGGACGATTGGGACTCATGGGTAAAGTACTAGTATAATGGAGTAATGGGGAAGAACATCATTTATTACCCCCATATGTGCTAAATGTTTTAAAAGTACTCCAAGTTTTTCAATTATCTTAATTCGAGTCATTAGATTAGTATTTGTAAAGTTATGTAAAAATTCAAGTGTAAGGGGGATGCAATGCCCCTATGATGTATTATTTTGGATGGTAGGGCAAGAGTGTATGCAAAAAAAAAAAAAAAAAAAAAAAAAAAAAAAAAAAAAAAAAAAATCAATCAAGAAAAATACAAAAAAAATGAGAAAAAGAAAAGTAGAAAAAACATACGGACTACCATCCCGTTTCATTTTATGTTTGTTTTATATTTTTGTTATTTTGTTATTTCGTTTTTAGCTTAAGATTGAGTCTAGTCTTGGCTTAGCAACATTGTATAGTACATGTAATTGATCAAGATCTTTAACTAGCCACCAGTAAAATATCCCGTATCCAACAAAACCGTGTTTTCCTTTTCCCTACACCTAACATTATAACCCATTTAAAAGCCCTCTTTGATAGTTTATCTTAGGTGCTTACGCCTAGTGGAGGAGGTTTTCGATCCTTTCCCAAGCCTATGGTAATCTATTTGCTATGACAGGTAGTGAGAGATATTATCCGTTTTCATTTATGAGATTTATTTTGATGACACTTGAGAGATGTGAGTATCTAAACACTACTTGTGAGGTGCTAGTTTATAATCTCCGTGCTTATTATGATTGAAGTGGAACGATTATTTGTTGTAATTACTTTTATGTTTGCATTAAATGACCCCTAACTTGTATTTTGATTAGAATAAAAGCGCATTTGCTTGAGGACAAGCAAATCTCAAGTGTAAGGGTATTTGATGAGGCGAAAAGTGTACCGCTTTTAAGGGGTCATTTAAGCCCGAAATCGTATTTATTTGATCAAATATCGCCCTAAATCGTTCCTTTTGTCATTGTAGGTACTTTTGAGGAGAAATCTGGAAAAGGAGGCATTTTGGACGTTTTTGGAGCATTAAAGTGAAGAAAACGGCAAAGTCTCAAGAATCGGCTAAAAGTTACTCTTGACGGCGTCACAATTAACATGGGACGGCGTCATGCCTTGGCAAGAAAAGTTGGATGTGAAATTTACTCATGACGGGCCAGTGAGATAGCATGTGAATTCTGACGGCGTCACGCTTTAACTTGATCAAGGGCGTCACGGCTTAAATCATAAGGGGACGGCGTCACGTTCAGGGTTAGACGGCGTCAAGCCTTGATAGGCCAGAATGGATTTTTGAAGAGCTAAAGAGGGACGGCGTCAAGAAGGTCACCCGGGAACCCTAAAAGCGGCGAGGTGACGGCGTCACAATGCATAAGGTGACGCCGTCAGATCCAAAAATCTATATATAGTTTTCTAATCTTTTGTCATTAAGGAGAGCTTAGTGTGTGGAATTTTGGGATAAAACCCTAGGACGAATTTAGCTACTTTTTCAGGGCTTTTTGCCTTGAGATCTTCCATGTTTCATTGAAAGATAAGTTATCAATTAATCATTCAATATGTCTATGTGTTGTTTGATTCTATCTTATTCTTGTCTTTTGTTTAACATGTTAGGCTAAATTTATCTTGTGTTTGCTTAGATCTAATGAAACCTAGCTATTGATTATTGGTTGTTAGTGTGTTATTAGTTGTATTGGATGATTGTTTATCTATGTTAGGCTTAAGAAAACTGGCTAACTTCCTATTCGGTAACTTGCTTGAACGTCTTAAGAAACATGAACCAAATGCGTACTAAAGGTTTTTATGGTTGTATTTAATGCACAAGCGAATTCTAGTGATCCCATGTTAGGAGCTTCCTAGCCGGCTCGACATAGGAGTGAAGTAGGAGCTTGTAGAGTTGGGGAAGTAAGTACGCCACCCCACGAATGGTATTAAGGAATACACCCGTCATCCACGCAACTAATACACACTAATTAACCGGTAAAAGATAGTTAGGGAGTAAGGAAATCTAAGTAAACACATTTCTCTACACATAAGTTTCTCACCACATTTCATTTTTGTTATTTTATTTTATTTGCATTCGTAGTAAATTGGGTTAGTTGACTAGCAACTAATTCCGCCCACTCCTTCAAAACCGAGATTTTACTTGCTTTCATAAAAATATAAAAAACAAAAAAGGAATCTTCCTCAACCCTTAGACCTAATTAGAGTAGCCTTTCATACCTAACGAACACTATTCCCCGTGGAGAACGATCAATCCCCCGTACTTACCACTACACTATACTACATCGGTCAGGTACACTGCCTGGTGGGGTTGTAAGCCTCTTGAGATCCCTCGAGAGGTAAAACCTGTTGTAAGGTTACAAAACCACGCAATCATGATTGTTTAGGTTCAACCGAAGGTTCTTCTCTAATCACAGGTTCTGGATTAGTCTCTTTTGGTTGCTCTTGCTCAGATGATATAGATTCAGGGGAAATCTCGTTTGTGCTGTTTTCCTCGAATGTTTCTCCGATTTGAAAGGTTGACTTTCCGCCTCTAGTTGTAATTCCTTTCAGATCGTGTCTTACCAAAAGAATTTTGTTAAGCACCGTTGACAATTGGTGCACTTCAATAGCCAATCCATTAATCATGTTGTTATGTTCCTTTAGTAACAGCTCATGACTGCCTTTGAATTCATTAATAAAGTTTCTTGCTTCATGATGTTCTTTTTCATTTGTTTGAGCGATTTGTAGTGCAAACTCTTCCATGGTAAGGTTTCTTTGGGGTCTTCCGAACCAGTTGAGGAAAATATCGAACATTGTTCCTGAAAATTAAAGACAGGTATATTTCAAAGTAAAAACGTCCAAGTGTAAGGGTTAGAATATTTTCCGTTCGGGAATAAGAAAAATAAAAGTTGCTGATATCTGCGAGCGATGCGCCGTATCCAAAAAGTTGGATACGCCGTATCTTTTATCATTAAAATTTAATCAGACTTTTATTCAGAAAATAGATACGCCGCTTAGAATTAGAATGCGCCGTATCAGTTTTAAATTATCAAAAATCAACGTATCTAATTTTAGCAAATATAACCGATTTTTTATTTAGAAGATGCGCCGTATCGATAAAAATCGATGCGTCGTATTTGTTTAATAATCCGCAAAACTGTTTTTAATTAAAATAATAAATACACCGTATCTACAAAAACAGATGCGTCGTATGGCGTTATCGTTTAGAAAAATTTCTTATTAAAACAGAATACGCCGTATTTTTTAAACGTGTCGTATTTTTTAAAAATTAAACGCAATACGCCGTATCAGTGAAAACAGATGCGCCGTATCGTTTGAATTAACTCAGTACAACGATAGCAGAATACAGAAAAATAAAAAGAAAAACAAAAATAAAATCGAACAAAAAGAAACAAAAATTAAAGAAAATAAAAACACACAAAACAGAAAATATGCAAATAATACAATGAATGCAATTTAACTAATATATAACAAAGTTAGCGGTTAGAATCTAAAAATTAAAAAGAAAAACCTAATTAAAATACTAATCAAATTAACAGATAATAACAATTCACTCCCCGGCATCGGCGCCAAAAACTTGATGTGCGTGGTGTATTGCTCTAATTTTTATATCCACGGTGTGTCGTTGTGGTTTTAGCAGTATTCAAGTTTTAAATTTATATTTAGCCGACTTATCAATAAAACACACACTTTAACGAGCAGTGTACCCGGTCAGTATGCATATAATGGTAAGTAGAGTGTCGATCACTAAGAGTGGAACGTATTATCTAGTTGTTCTAATTAGTATTTTAATATCTTAAGTTAGCTATACAACCTAATCTAACGCAAGGGGGTTCAGCCTGAGAGACTGGCACGGTTTGGTTATGATTAAATATAAACTAAACTAATGAGCACGAATCAGCGATTAGCACACACGTACACAGATAGATACTTGAGACAATAAGAAGACCTGTCCTGATAATTAAGTAGTTTGTCACTTGTTTTATTGCTAGTTTTATATGAAGTGTATGTAATTAACCCTTTCTCGTTGGCTCTAATCTTATCGGCGAGTAAACCCTTAATGATTACTTATGTCTATCCTATTTATTAAAGAGACGCTGAAACAAATAGGCGAGGAAGGGGCATGGCGACCCAAGCAATGCTCAGCTAGACACAGAGGTTATCAATGCACTAATAAAAGTCACCAAAGATATCAACATATAAACTTTAATTAATGGGAAAGCAATTTTAAGGGGTGCCCATGGTTTTCCGTAGTCACATGGAATCGGCCCATCAATCCTGATGAATTAAAGTGTACTAATACAATAAAACAAAACTACTTAATGAATTGAATACATGCAGGACCTTCTTACAGCTCTTGTATCTTCGTTTAGGGTGTGTCTTGTGCTGCTACTTCGTCTGACTTCGGCTCTCTTACTCTCGTACTAGGTATATTGCACGAACCACGAAATTCGTCTGACTTTGGGGTATTTATAGTTTCTATCTGAGGGTTAGATGCGGCGCATTGAATAAGTAGATGCGGCGCATTGACTTAACTTCGCGTGGGGTCCAAGATTAATATATTCAGGAATATTCGTACACCGCCAGAAGATGCGGCGTAACTTCATTTCTCTATGCGGCGCATGTCCTTTGCCGTCTTGGATTATAACTTGTGAAATCTTGAAAGTGATGCGCCGTATGTAATAAGTAAGTTGCGGCGTATCTGGAGCAGAATTATCTTGATCTTGTGCATTTCAGTAGCTTCTTAACTTCTTGCTTGTTTTGCTCCATAGTTAGTCCAAAATCGCCAAGTTTCACATAATACTTGTTTTTACCTGAGAATTACAAAAGTAAACATTAACGTATCAATTCTCATATATAATATAATAAAACAAGTCAAATAAATAGGATAAATGATGGTAATAAAATGTACTTATCTGAGTTCATCAACAATATATAAGCATATGACTAACATTGCACATAACAAGAAAAACTTAATTTCCTTGTGGCACCCAAGCCATTACAGACTTAGGCTTCCCTCTAGCATCAACCTAATTCATCCTTTTCAAAACAATTTTAGCACGATTGATTTTCTTATTACTCTATGAATTGTTTTGCAAATCATTTCACAAGTTACTGCGTAACCCGACCCTTATCTTTCTAACATATCACAAATTCAACTATGGTTTTGTCAAAATTTTATAAATAATAAATCGCTCCCTATCACTTTATAAACTGTTCTATAAACTATTTTATATAATGTTTTACAATCACCATGTGAACCATTTACTTCCATGAAAAGTATTTCATACTATTACTTCATAAGCAGAATAACCTATATTTCCTTTTGAAAATAGATCAAACCTTAGGAGTGGATTCCACGCTTTCGCCTGAGACTATAGATAACAACCTACTAAGCCTTGATGCTATTCCATCACTAAATAAATTACCTCATTCGCTCCATGCGATTAGATTCCCTGATTAGTAGTACACGCGTTGAACTAGGTTGTCAATACACCATCGCTCTTAAGAAATGGTACCCTCTAGGAATTCTAGACAACACAGACTCGAAACCCCTTTCTTTTATGTAAACCGCTTCATTGCAAAGCTCTGACTTCCTTTTGTGTGACGTGACTTCTACACCAGGATGCCAAAAGATCTTAGTCTACCTAGCAACCTGATGAAGCGAAAAGTGTACCGCTTTTAGGGGGTCATTTAAGCCCTAAATCGTATTTATTTGATCAAATATTGCCCTAAATCGTTCCTTTTGTCATTTTAGGTACTTTGGAGAAGAAATCTGGAAAAGGAAGCATTTTGGACGTTTTTGGAGCATAAAAGTGAAGAAAACAACAAAGTCTCAAAATCGGCTGGAAAAGTACTCTTGACGGCGTCAAGTATTGCTCTTGACGGCGTCATGGCTTGGCAAAAGAGGTGGATATGAAAATTACACATGATAAGCCAGAGAATTTTACAATGGAAAGTCTGACGGCGTCACCCTTTGAAGTGATCAAGGCCATCACGGTTTAAGCTATAGAGGGACGGCGTCAAGCTCAATTCTGACGGCGTCACCCCTTGATAGGCCAGAGCGGATTTTGGAGCACTAAAGAGGGACGGCGTCAGGAAGGCCATCCGGGAACCCTAGACACGGCGAGGTGACAGCGTCAAGTCCTATAACGTGACGCCATCAGCCCTTAAACTCTATATATAGTTTTGCAATTTTTTGTCATTGGTGTGCAACTTTGTGAGGAGAAACCCTAAGACGAATTTCTGCCATTTTTAAGGGTTTTCATACCCTTGGATCTCCCATGTTTAATTGAAGATAAGTAATCGTTTAATCATTCAATATGTCTATGTGTTGTTTGATTATATCTTGTTCTTGTCTTTTGATTAACATGCTAGGCTAGATTTATCTTGTGTTTGCTTAGATCTAATGAAACCTAGCTATTGATTATTGGTTATTAGTGTGTTATTAATTGTATTGGATGATTGTTTATCGATGTTAGGCTTAAGAAAACTGGCTAACCTCCTATATGGTAACTTGCTTGAACGTCTTAAGAAACATGAACCAATGCGTACTAAGGTTTTTATGGTTGTATTTAATGCACGAGCGAATTCTAGTGATCCCATGTTAGGAGCTTCCTAGCCGGCTCGACATAGGAGTGAAGTAGGAGCTTGTAGAGTTGGGGAAGTACGTACGCCACCCCACGATTGGTATTAAGGAATACACCCGTCATCCACGCAATTAATACACACTAATCAACCGGTAAAAGATAGTTAGGGAGTAAGGAAATCTATGTAAACACATTTCTCTCCACATAAGTTTCACAACCTTTTCATTTTCATTATTTTATTTTATTTGTATTCGTAGTTATTTAGGTTAGTTGACTAGCAACTAATTCCGCCCACTCCTTCAAACCCGAGATTTTACTTGCTTTCATAAAAAAAATATATATAAATACAAAAAAGAATCTTCTCTCACCCTTAGACCTATTAGAATAGTTTTTCAATCCTAACGACACTATTCCCTGTGGAGAACGATCAATCCCCCGTACTTACCACTACACTATACTACATCGGTCAGGTACACTGCCTGGTAAGGTTGTAAGCCTCTTGAGATCCCTCGAGAGGTAAAACCTGTTGTAAGGTCGCAAAACCACGCATCAAGTTTTTGGCGCCGCTGCCGGGGAATAGTTATTGTTTAGGTTGAATTTTTTATTTTAGTAGGTCTACTCACTAGATTCCTTTCTAGTGAGATTTTTATTTTATTTTTCTAGGTTTTCTTTAGTCTATCTTTTTTCTTCGTGTTTTTGTTCGTATAAGATTTTCATTGACTATTCAGTTTGCCATTATGGAAAACGCAAATCCACCCCTTACACCTGGCGCAGTAGCTTTGTTGCGTAGCCAAATTGAGAATGAGATTAGTGAGCTCAGAGAGCTCAATAGAATGATTGATATAGAGCTTGATTATGCCTTGAACAACTTAGAGACCGCCATATACTCTGATAATTACTTAGAACGTAATAATCTTACGGTTGAGGAGTTGATTGAGAAAATTGATGAAATAAAGGTAGATCCTAGGTTGGATGATTATTTCAATGAATACCCCACTAAGGAGGAGATTGCTTACTATAACAACCTAGTTGATAACCCTCGACCACCTTTTGTTAGAATTGACCAAAAGATTAAAAGGGGTGATCCCGGGAATGTGAAGATACCGTGTATGATTGGGTACCAATACGTTGAGCATGCTTACATTGACTGTGAATCCCCAACCAATGTGATGTCCTCAGGCCTTTATAGCCAGATCATAAACACACCACTTGAGCCTAGGAAAGACCCCAAGTGCCCCGGCGGAGTTTGCAACTTCGTTGGAAGGGTTAAGGACATACATATTCTTGTTGGGAATTTTACCTTTGTCACCGACTTCATGATCTTAGAAGATTTGGCAAGTGTTGTTGACTGCCGCCTATCTCGCGTGGTGTTAGGAAAGCAGTTTGTTGAAGCATCCAATTTAAAGTATGATCGTTTAAGAGGCACGGTTCAGTTTTCTAATCACATAGATAGGATCACATATAGGATGCCTTATCGGGTAAATGAATTTCGTTTTGTGCCTCGATTTGACAAGGACAACATTGGTGTGATTGAGGACATCAATGATGAGGATAAAGAGAAAGGCATGGACTATGTTTGGAATAAGAGAAGCCTTTATTATAAAGATTGCTTGAACCTAGGACCTAAATACGAAATTGATGTGGAGGTTGTTAGGATGATTAGAGGGGCAATTGAGAAGCAAAACGGAAAAACGTAGAACCCGTGACTTTGAGTCTAGCTACAAGACTCGTTAATAAAGAAAAGCGCTTCTTGGGAGGCAACCCAAGCTTTATTTGCTTTGTGTGTTTATTTATTTGTTTGTTTGATTTTATTTGTTTCCGTGTGTATGTTTAATTTTTGTTATTATTGATTCATGTTCAAAACTGAATTGTGAAAATGCTTTATCTTGTTTTTAACTTCGTCTTAACTATATATAAAGGTATTTTGCAAAAGTTAAGTGTAAGGGAAATCCAAATCGGTTTATTAGAACACAAATGAATATGAATCGTAATAATATTAAATTAACATACATATTAGTATTTGTTTGAGTCAAATGCTTGTATCGAGTCATAATGATGTTTTGCAGGATTTCCAGAAAGTAAGGTATAGGTTTTTCCAAAATTTTTCCGGAAACTTAACATGAGAATTCTGTCAGATCATTTCTGACGGCGTCAGGCTTTACAACCTGACAGCGTCAGGTTTTAATTTTCTGAAAATTTTGAAAGTTTTGTTTTCATAAAAAGTTTTTATTAAATCTCTAACTTATAATCTCCAGGAATCTGCAAAATAATCATTCCACAAGCATTATATCCTTATATATAGAATTTATCCCGCCGTTGTTATGCAGGTTTTCGTGTTTGTTTTCTCAGGTTTAACAGGTTATTTTGGACAAGGAAATGTTTGTGGAATCAAGCTTTTGGCGATGCATTATTCTTGGAGCTTCTACTTTCTCTTGGAAGAAGATCTAACCATGTTACTTCTTTATCCACCAAGCGAATCAGGGGAGTATTTGATTTCATTCGTTTACCTTATTTTCTTTTACATCTTGTTATTTGAACATTGGGGACAATGTTCATCTTAAGTGTAAGGGGGGGGTAAAAGTACGATACTTTAGAGAATACAATTGCACTTGATTTTTGTATGTTTAATGGTAGATGTGTAATAAAACTGAGATAAATACTTGTTAGGGCAATTTTAGTGCCAAATTTAAAATTTTTTACAACATTTAGGAGTGAAACTTTGGTCTTAATAAGCGTCTCACGGATAGGAGTTTTATGACTAGCACAAAACCGTACCACTAAAAAAATTTTCACCCCCAAATATGTGAGGTTCACCCCTAGAATTGGTAGGAAAAGCATTTATGCTATGATGTGTGTACCGGTAGCACTTAGATTCTAGAACTTGCGTTAGGACCATTCCGAGGCCACAAGTGAGACTACATTCGTGTAGTTAGATTTACTACATGATAAGAGGCATTAGGATTAACCCATTGTTTTACACTTGTGTTTTTGTTATAATTACGTTGGCTACATTGGTCAAGTAATTCTCCCACACCCTTTGCGTTGTACTCATTTTTAGTACACGATACCCCTAGTACACCCCTCAGAGCCTATCCTTTCGTTTCGACCTTTAAGCATTTTACTTAAAGGAAGAATTTGTTACACCCCACTAAAATGTACACCCAAATCGCCTTAGCCTACCTTGTGTGCACTCATCTTTAGTGCATTATTGTGACAACATTTGTTTAAACCCTTAGTTAACTATCTAATTGATTACATGGTTGCTAAGTCGAGTCATATCGTTGTACATATTGTTTTGGGACGATTGGGACTTATGGGTAAAGTACTAGTGTAATGGAGTAATGGGGAAGAACATCATTTATTACCCCTATATGTACGTTAATATTTTAAAGTACTCCAAATGTTTCGATTATCTTGATTCGAGTCATTAGAATAATTTTATGTAAAGTATGTAAAAGTTCAAGTGTAGGGATGGTACAAAGAATCCCTAGTGATGTATTGTTTTGGATGGTAGGGCAAGAGTGTATGCAAAAAAAAAAAAAAAAAAAAAAAAAAAAAAAAAAAAAAAAAAAAAAAAGTGAAGAAAAAGCATACGGACTACCATCCGCCTCTATCTTTTATTTATGTTTTGTTTTGTTTTATGTTTATTAGTTCGTGATTAGTTTAAGTTGAGTCGAGTCTTGGCTTAGCAACGCCTCATTCTACATGTAATTGACCAAGATGATTGACTTGCCACCAGTAAAAATATCCTTTATCCAACAAACCGTGTTCTCCTTATCCCTAAACCTAACGTTATAACCCATTTAAAAGCCCTCTTTGATAGTTTATCTTAGGTGCTTACGCCTAGTGGAGGAGGTTTTTGATCCTTTCCCAAGCCTATGGTAATCTATTTGCTATGACAGGTAGTGAGAGATATTATCCGTTTTCATTTATGAGATTTATTTTGATGACACTTGAGAGATGTGAGTATCTAAACACTACTTGTGAGGTGCTAGTTTATAATCTCCGTGCTTATTATGATTGAAGTGGAACGATTATTTGTTGTAATTACTTTTATGTTTGCATTAAATGACCCCTAACTTGTATTTTGATTAGAATAAAAGCGCATTTGCTTGAGGACAAGCAAATCTCAAGTGTAAGGGTATTTGATGAAGCAAAAAGTGTACCACTTTTAGGGGGTCATTTAAGCCCTAAATCGTATTTATTTGATCAAATATTGCCCTAAATCGTTCCTTTTGTCATTTTAGGTACTTTGGAGAAGAAATCTGGAAAAGGAAGCATTTTGGACGTTTTTGGAGCATAAAAGTGAAGAAAACGAAAAAGTCTCAAAATCGGTTGGAAAAGTACTCTTGACGGCGTCAAGTATTGCTCTTGACGGCGTCATGGCTTGGCAAAAGAGGTGGATATAAAAATTACACATGATAAGCCAGAGAATTTTACAATGGAAAGTCTGACGGCGTCACCCTTTGAAGTGATCAAGGCCATCACGGTTTAAGCTAAAGAGGGACGGCGTCAAGCTCAATTCTGACGGCATCACCCCTTGATAGGCCAGAGCGGATTTTGGAGCACTAAAGAGGGACGGCGTCAGGAAGGCCATCCGGGAACCCTAGACACGGCGAGGTGACGGCGTCAAGTCCTATAACGTGACGCCGTCAGCCCTTAAACTCTATATATAGTTTTGCAATTTTTTGTCATTGGTGTGCAACTTTGTTAGGAGAAACCCTAAGACGAATTTCTGCCATTTTTAAGGGTTTTCATACCCTTGGATCTCCCATGTTTAATTGAAGATAAGTAATCGTTTAATCATTCAATATGTCTATGTGTTGTTTGATTATATCTTGTTCTTGTCTTTTGATTAACATGCTAGGCGAGATTTATCTTGTGTTTGCTTAGATCTAATGAAACCTAGCTATTGATTATTGGTTATTAGTGTGTTATTAATTGTATTGGATGATTGTTTATCGATGTTAGGCTTAAGAAAACTGGCTAACCTCCTATACGGTAACTTGCTTGAACGTCTTAAGAAACATGAACCAATGCGTACTAAGGTTTTTATGGTTGTATTTAATGCACGAGCGAATTCTAGTGATCCCATGTTAGGAGCTTCCTAGCCGGCTCGACATAGGAGTGAAGTAGGAGCTTGTAGAGTTGGGGAAGTACGTACGCCACCCCACGATTGGTATTAAGGAATACACCCGTCATCCACGCAATTAATACACACTAATCAACCGGTAAAAGATAGTTAGGGAGTAAGGAAATCTAAGTAAACACATTTCTCTCCACATAAGTTTCACAACCTTTTCATTTTCATTATTTTATTTTATTTGTATTCGTAGTTATTTGGGTTAGTTGACTAGCAACTAATTCCGCCCACTCCTTCAAACCCGAGATTTTACTTGCTTTCATAAAAAAAAAATATAAAAATACAAAAAAGAATCTTCTCTCACCCTTAGACCTATTAGAATAGTTTTTCAATCCTAACGACACTATTCCCTGTGGAGAACGATCAATCCCCCGTACTTACCACTACACTATACTACATCGGTCAGGTACACTGCCTGGTGGGGTTGTAAGCCTCTTGAGATCCCTCGAGAGGTAAAACCTGTTGTAAGGTTGCAAAACCACGCATCACAACCATTGATACCCGACCTCACCTTGTACATAGAAAGGACTTTTCTCAACATAGTATCAAGCTGATTCAGACCTCTCAGGTCCCTAATGCAACCGTTTAAGTCATTGTACCTCTTAGCACTGAGTTATCCCTTCCGGACCGTCAGTACAAAAATTTCGGTCAGAATACCGTTTAGTACCGTTTAAACAAGTTGGACACTTTCACCTTTGAGCTTCGCCTAATATTAAACATTGAACCCCGCACAGCATTGGCAACTAGATCTTTTCCTTGGATATTTAGAAACATAGGTGGACGTACGTGCTCAACCACCCTTCTTCCTTGATGTTCTTACTCTAAGGATTTTTCTTAAAATACTTTTATGACAATCTTGAAAACCGTAAGTTATATATACTAGGCGAGTACCCGTGCATAGCAATGGAAATTCCTAGCGGTAGACAATTAACGATATGCGATATTGTGGTAAGTGTTTCGTGTAACGTGAAAAGATCAAAATGTAATTGCAAACGGTTGTAGCGTGCGATAATTCAACTCAACCAAAAGTTCTTAACATATATCAAAAGAACATATAAAACATTTAGTGAAATTCTATGACCCGTGAAATTCACGGGACTAAAACTATGAATAGGATGGAGAATGTGTTATAAACGGACATGTAACACATGTAGTAATGATTGATTAAGAATAATATATACGTAAAGAATCTTTTAGATGAATAGCTTTATAGATGTTAAAAACAAACAACAGTCTAAAACAAGTATGCATTAAAAAATGAGAAAAAAAAATTAATCATTAATACGTTTTTTTAGTATAAAAGAACTACAGTAATATTTTAAAAATAATATCAATAATTCTAATATCAAATATTAATGTGACACAAGTCATTGATGAATCATCCTCTATTTGTTCGATGAATAATATTCAAAAACAGATGAGATAATATCCAAAAGAGAATGAATTAAAAAAAGTCAAGAAATAAAAAATTTGATACGGCGGCGAGTTCTTGCGAGTCATAACTTGCGGCATCAGAAATTCTACAACAAACAAAGAAAAACATCAATTTTACATTTTCAAATTGTAAAAGTTACGAGATTTCAAACTTTCAAAAAAAAAGAAAAATAAAATAAGATTTATATTTCATTCAAAAAGGGTCAGCAAAGTAACAAAAAAGAATTCGAGTATAAAAAAGGGTCAACAAAGTAACAAAAAAGAATATTGTAAGTACCTTTGTTAAGAGTGGCCTGATATAGTTATCTGCTGCATCCCGGAATTTTACGTCTTTCAGAAAATCTAACGGGATCCTCTAAAAACATAGTGTTGTACTTTAGATATAGGAAAAAAACGATGGTATGATTAGTACAAAAAGATCATCATGATGCTTAAATTATTAATAAGTTGGGCAATAAACTAACACCCCAGTAAGACAAAGATGTGTTACACCATTAACTTTATAGCTGAGAACTATTTGCTAACACCAATGTGGAAATTCCCCCTTGAAAGTAGTAATGTCAAAGTTTGGAAAGGGATTTTACAGACATCAAACTTATCTTAATGCAAAAAACATTAATCTCAACTTAATTAAGAAAGAAAATAAGTACAGAAACAATATGTCACCTTAACAGCAGAAGACCAAGTGTATTGCTGCGCAAGTGATTGGTACAACGTGTCCAGCTTATCAATGTCATCAGACGAATATTGGCCAATATCTGAATGTAGTCCAAGACACTTTTGCAATCCTTCATAGTATCTAATTGAGCAAGAGCCTAATTAGTATGACTGTTAAAACATATGGCTATATGCTTGTATTAACAACTACCTGTAGTTGTCAGGGTTCATTGATAGAAGAACTCTATACAATTTTTCACCTTCTTCAAGGCGATTGAGCTTCACAAGAAGAGAAACCTCCACTTCCTTGCAGGATATTTTATCAACCTGTACAGAAATTCATAGAAGGTGAAAATGAAGCCAGGTATTTCATTACATTTATACCATAAAAATGCAAAAAAGACAAAGAACATACAATCTTGAATTCTTTCTTGTACAACTCCTGAAGAGCTTTCTCAAGCAATCCACATTCCTCCAACAAAGATATCTGGAGGAAAAAACATACACGCAAAAGCCGTCAAAAGTGAGTATCATACCACTTTGCCTGATAAGGCAAGCAAATATCAGCATCCAAATTTCTTAAGCATATTTTTCAGCATGCATGCTATTATCAGCTCAATTGATAAACCAGTCATATCTCCAAATATGCTATTAGCTATTACCTTGTATAACAGTATTTCACCATGCTCACACCGTTCATTATCAGGAAGATAATCATCCTCGAGAGTCCCTTCATATGCTTCTAGAATATCAACTGCTTTGGATGCACTGGCAAAAGAGCACAAGGGTGAATGTTTTACAGACAACAGAATAAAATGTAGCAACCATTGTTAGCAGTAGTCAAACTTTCCCGTCATGAAACAAGACAAGAAATAATGGTATTAAGCGTGTACACTACAAAAATGTTGCTTAACCACAAAGGACGAACAAAGGTAATTAAAAACACTGTTCATATAAGCTAGAAGACTAAAGCCCTATAAGTTTCGCCCTTTTTGGTTTTCAAGTCCCATTTAACATATGTGAGAACAGATGTAAATGTTATTGTGGGTCATATTTACTACATGGGAGTAATAATGCTTAACGGAGCCACAAGGCAGAACGTATATAAATGAAACTAAGCAAATTGATAGTTTACTATATTCACTATTCAGGAAGGATAAACATTTTAGATTGTAGTATAATAGAATATCACAACTTACTTTGAGTTCAAATGCTGAAAAACTGCAAATCCGATCCAATTCATTCGATGATTTGGTTTCAAGGTCAACAATTGCTGTCTAGTTTCAACAAAACCTGCCAAGTCCCGCATTTGTGCCTGCAAGTGTATTCTAAATCGAAAGTCACGTTGATAAATCGAAAGTCAAGAATTTGATATCCACTTCCAAACTCATACATCTCGAAAGATCTAAAAAAAAGCATAACAAAATCACTAATAATAAAAGGAAAAAAAAATAAAAAATAAATAAAACTCAAAATATCATCAGCTTTAAACCCAAACAAACTTGAAAGCATAAATTATTTTAACAATAACAGATTCAAGAATACTCGAAACCACAAAAATAACAAATTTCAGCCACAACAAACTTCAAGAACCAGAAAAATTAATGTCGGCCACAGAAAACACCATTGGCACATTTGTAAGAAAGTTAGATCTAAAAGAAATGACCAACAAACCAAAAGAAATCCAGTTCGGTGGCTGGATATATGCCAAAACCACCATTGAAGTCACCAGATCTACAACCGAAGCCACTTCTATTTATTTCTCAAAACCACCAAAACAAACAACAAAACACCTAAACCACCACCATTTCGTTCACATAACCACCTAGCGAAGCCACCTAGCCAAATGAAACCACCTAACAGATGTCAGACTGTGGCAATTTCATAAGGCGGCGGCGACGACAATGGAGGTTATGGAGGTGGTGGCGAAAGGCGGCGGCTGAGAAAAGCTAGGGTTTATGTGTGAGTAGAGAGAGAGAGGAGCGTATGAATTGTGAGTGTTTTTTTTATTAAGTAGTATAGATTAAGTTTTGAAGGGCAAAATGGGGAATACATTAATTTCAACATTTCACAAATCTTGACTTTTCACTTTTCCTATGTTGACCATTCTTCCATTATATGTAGTAAAGATATTTTTTTTCTTTTCTGAAACACATATTTTGAGGATTTAGTTCATCTGGTCAACTTTACTAAACTTTGTTGAGAAATGTCAAACGTCAATTTTTGCGAAAAATTACCTTATCCATACCATGATTAACAACCCGTTTTTCAAAACTTTCAATCTTTTGAAACTATATCTTACGTAACTATTAAATTTCCCAACAAAGAAATTTTTAATAATTGGAAAGTTATTTTGAACAAACTCGTATAAACACATACCCAAATAAAATTTTCAAAAAAAAAAATTATCCATTCATCTAAGGAGGAAAACGCTCAATTTCGAAACAAATCTTGAAGATCAGTCACCCCGCCATTTTAAAACTTTACATGTATCGGACTGGGATTTTGTGTCACTAGAGTATAGACCCTACATTGGAATTGGACCGTGAGGATTAAGGAGGAGACCATACTAATAAAATTTGGAAAAATCGCATAGTTAAGATTTAAACTATTTCCCCCTATTAAACTTCAAGAATTATTTTATCTCATCGAATCACCACAAGGGAGACAACTTATGGCAGACCATCTAGGTACCCCCCACAGGCAAGGAGAAACCCTTAAAACAGCCTAGTGAGATCCAAATCTGGTACTAGTACCACCACCTTCACACCAACACTGTTTCGACGAGTAATTTGAACAAAATCGCGGGGACGCGATTCCTTTTTAGGGGTATGTGATGTAACAACCGACAAATTTCTTAAACTTATTTTACGATCCAAAACAATTATTTTGATTTTCCTTAGCTTTTAAACCTCCTTGAAACCAGAACTGATAAGTTAAACTGAAATCTGGGACGGATTCCCAATATGATGTATGTGTTGTAACACCCGGTAATTTTTCCAAACCATTTTTACTAGCCAAATATTTATTTTTGCATCACCATAGCAGTTGAACCTTTTTCTGAATTTATTTGAACTTGAGAAACGTGAGATATCTTGAGAAATGTAAACCTTAGTCCCTTATTACGTTAGCACAACCTAGAAAACGCGAAACGAATCGAAATTGTCAAATAAATTGATTTCGGGAAAGTTATGCATATTTATACTCGTTTTATCAGAAAAATTATTTCAGAAACAATGGCGCAAGTTTCATAATTTTTCAAATCCGTTTGGTACCTGAAATGGGCCCTACAATGCTTAAAGCAAAATTATTACTAAATTGACAGTTTCTACCCCCCGCCCAGTATTTACCCGCCCCCTCCCCCCCCCTTAACTTTGCTTTTGCCCAGGTTCAACCCCTCCCAAGGTATATTTCATTTTAACACACACACACCCACTCATACTCTCTCTCGTCTCTCTCATCACCTCCGGCCAACCCTCCGGCAGCCACCGTCACCGCTGGCAACAGCCGTCGCCGGAAAAATTTTCGGCGAACCTAACCCGTATACCAAACGATAGATCAGCAACATGAATCTAACACTATTGTATTAGAGGAAACACCTACCACGAGCTGGAAACCCTATCAAGAAAGCTCTTTAAATGAGTTTATCTGATCACAGGAAGTTATTTATAACTGAATCTATTGGTTCTCAAACAACCAGAGGTGACATTAAAACGAAATTATGATTAAGTGTCTGTCTTTATACTTAATCCCATCAAAATGGTTGTAAGCAGTATTGTTTTAAATCAAAATTGACTTCATACTGCTAAGTCAAATTTTTTCCAAAAAGTTAGTACTGTCAGGCAAAATGTCAATACTGGTAGACTTAAGTTTGTACTGCTGGATAGTCGTTAGTACTGGTGCGAAATAACAGCTTTTTGAAAATAGTCGTTGGGAAGTTGTTGAGATTTTTACTGATCAAAATCTTATCTTAAGGGTTTCCTTTTTGGATATTTTAACTTTTAATCTATTATATTCACCTTTCTTCAATCAAAAGTTATCTTTTACTTGAAGTCGGTCCAATAGAAACCCACATAAGTCTTCTAAAATATCTCAATTCACTTTCTTCAACCTACTTTTTAACCTAAATTACTCTAATCCCAGCAGTCAAATCAATATTTTACTGACAATAATGGCTACTTTAACTTTTGTCGATAAACACAACATGGTAGCTTATTTGGGAAAACCAGAGGAGGATACTCAATTCCATCAGATAGTGGACTTTCTGAATGCTTCCCACATTAGGTATTCTTTAACTCTTAATCCCACTATCTATGTCTCCCAAATCAAAGAGTTTTGGCAGACTATTACTGTCAGAACAATTGACAATGGAGCCAAAGAATTAAATGAAACAGTAGATGGCAAAACCATCATATCACTATTACTGAATCATCACTTAGGAGGCATCTCCATCTGAATATTGACAATGGTATTAGTGATATGCCAAATACTAAAATTTTTGAAACTTTAACCAGAATGGGGTACAACATCCAATCACAATCTTTAACTTTTCAAAAAGTTTGTTTTGCCCCACAATGTAGGTTTTTGATTCACACCATCCTTCATTGTCTCAGTCCTAAGAAAACTTCATGGGAACAGTTCAGTAGCAATATTGCAACTGCTCTCATATGCTTATCAATTGCTAGGACTTTCAACTTTTCAAAACTTATCTTTGAAGGAATGGTGAAAAATGTTGATAGCAAATCAAAGTTTTTGATGTATCCAAGGTTCATTCAAACTATTTTGAACATTAGGAAACATCAGCTTCTACCGCATAAACATGTTTATCAAACTCCCAAACTTGCCCAAAAACTTTTTAGCAATATGAGGATGGCCTCAAAAGGGTACAGTGGGGTAGAAGTTCCTTTATTTGAATCAATGTAACAGGTACAGGGTGAAGGGTCAACAACCCCAGTTGACTCTTAACACACACCCACAAGTTCAGAACAATCAGCCTCACAACCCACATCATCACCAGATAGGAGTTCATCCAGAGAGGGCTCTGTTGTACCTCAGCACAGAGTTCCTAACCCTATCCATGCTGCAGATGAGGCTGACAATGTCAGTGTAGGAAGGGTTGTTCCTACTGTCTCAGGCTTAAAAGTTGGGCAGGAAAAGGGTAACATAAGTAAGACCCAACCTATGGCAACACATACAGTACCTAGTTCTTTTGAACCTAGTACTAGTGGTGGAATCCCAAGCCAACCGGATTTATTGGGTGGCTCAGATCCTCACCATGTGGAGTCTGAGTCTATGCCCTATGATGCACCTCTCTCTGAAGGTCACACATCAGGAAGTGCTAAGGACAGTAAGACACTAACTGAATTGATGGAACTGTGTACAAAATTGTCTGAGAAGGTCACTAACTTGGTGACCGGATCTACACACACTCCTTGTGTTAGATAGATACTTTGAATAATGTTAGTCTAGCACGCGGAATTTACTACCTAACACTCAGAAGATTTGTTTGATGTGTTTGTATGATGTGAATGAAACAGTAATATGAACAAGAGACAATTTACTTTAAACCAAAACGATTCAATATTATTGATTAATAATACGAGTACTCTAGCTAGTACTAGGGTTTACAACCTTGAATCTTAACCAAAACAATATGATACGTATATCTTCTATCATAACCTAGGAGATCCTTTTATACACTAAGGATTCCTGTACAAGATAACTATCATCTAATTCTATAAGATATACACAATATCTTTTCCATAATTATCTAATACACGTTTACAAATATTATAAGCCGTACTAACTATCTAATATGAGCAGTACTAACTGACTTAGTACTATCAGCCTTGTCTTCAATCTCTTCAGCCGTACTAACTTATGAACTAACATTTTCAACTGTTTACTCTAATTCCCAACAATCCTCCCCTAAAATTATGATTTCTGTGCAAATCACTAAGTTTCTTCGAATTAATCTTCATCTTCATGATGGGGGGATTCTTCCAAACATCTATCATGTCTGTCTTTTGTCTCTGACTTTTCTTTGCTGTGCAAGGTTGAATATCTTTGTTACTAACATATCTGCCATCTCAGAATCTTCTTCAACCTTGAGTTTTTCTGATAACATAGCCATAAAAACAAATGGTCTAAGTGGATATTCTTTTTCCACCAACATATAAATCTCTATTCCATCCTTGGTAGAAACTCTATGCACTCCACATGTATCAAATAAATTCCAAGAGACATCTTTGACTTGTACTTGAAATCTCCACATTGATTCTCCACCGTCAGGTTCATAAATCCTCTTCAACTGAACCCATAGTTCTTTGTCTTTGTCTTCAAGTGGATCTATAAGTCTGAATCTTTCTTTTACTAAGCTCCACAACTGATTAAGATCTTCCCTATCAAAACCTCTGAGTAAATCTTCAAACAGCTTGTATCTCTCAGTAATTCCTCCAAGTCTCATGATTTCCCATCCTTTCATTCTTCCATCTGTGAATACTTTCCAGCCAATGATTGGATGTTTTACTTGTAAAGGCTTGATATTTGTGTATTCAGGGACTATCACCATCATATTTTTGAGTTGTTCATCAGTCAAACCTTCAGCTTCCTTCTTTTGTTTCTTTGCTGCATCAGATTCTAACAACTCTGCATCTCTTTTTCTTCCTTTTGTGGTATCCCTTTTCATTGGTTTATTCAATCTTGCATAAGCTTCATAATAAGCTTTTTCTATTTCAGCATCTGATTTTCCTATAAAGTAACTCACCATCCACATTGCTTGATTCTTCAAATAGCTGTTCATAAAACTGACCTGCTCCTTCTTTGTAGGCATCTTTATCTTATAACCTTCCATCTGCCTATCTCTAATCTTTTGCGTAAGATCATTCCAAGCTACTTCTCTGTTCTTAGATAGAATAAAACTTTTGAGCATTCCTGTCTTCTCTTCTTCACTTAAGTTCTCATCTTTCAGAATAAGTGTTGCTTGAGCTCTTACAATTAAATCTGAATCTAGCAAATATTGAAGTTGCTCATTGAATTGCTCTTGATCAACCTCAGCACTGGAAGCTACTTTTTCTGATCTTGTTTTCTCCATAAACTCAGCTATATTTCTTACATCATTTGCAGCCATCTTTCTTGCTACTTCTGCATCATGATCTATCTGAGCTTGTTCATCTGCTTGATCTTTTTCAAGAAGTTTCCTTGCAACTTCTTCATCAAACTCTATCTGTGCTTGAGTTCTAGGCTTTACTTTCTTTGTTTTCTCAGCTTCTTTTTCAGCTTCTTCAGGTGTCATTGGCTTCTTTCCCTTAGCTGCTCTTTTTTTGGTCTAGTTTCGGAAGCACAAAAGTTTAGGTCTCGAATGTAAATAACACAAATGCCACTGGGTTATTTAATTTCTGGAATTATCCCAAACATTATTGACAATCTCATATGGTACTTGTAGTATGATTCTTATTTGATAACAAATCATAATATAATTTGCAATATTATGTTTAAAACTAATAATGAAAATGTGTTTTGTTATGTATTTTACCTTAAAGTGGGTTTGTTATAAATTCATAAGTATACATTGTTAGTGTTACAAAGCCAAATTTACTAATCAGTAAAAGTCACACTTGTCACTTACTGGTTTGAGTTGCCCAATTGTACAGGGCAACTCGGTCTAGTTTCGGAAACACAAAAGTTTAGGTCTCGGATGTAAATAACACAAATGCCACTGGGTTATTTAATTTCTGGAATTATCCCAAACATTATTGACAATCTCATATGGTACTTGTAGTATGATTCTTATTTGATAACAAATCATAATATAATTTGCAATATTATGTTTAAAACTAATAATGAAAATGTGTTTTGTTCTGTATTTTACCTTAATGTGGGTTTGTTATAAATTCATAAGTATACATTGTTAGTGTTACAAAGCCAATTAAATGACACGAACAATTTTTATTTTTTATTTTTTATGTATTCTTTCTTGAAATATGTGTGTCTCAGCAACACTTTTTGGTATCATATTTGGCAAATAAAAGGAAAATATATATATATATATATATATATATATATATATATATATATATATATATATATATATATATATATATATATATAGTGAGACTTTCTTGCGAGAACCATTTTATCTGCGAGAACTGAGAGAACCACCAAAAACATACATGCACGCCTTCAATAATTGTATTTTTGCACATATGTTCTAAAAACAACATATATGTTTTTAAAAAAAACATAGTTGTTCTAAAGAATTTGATAAGAATTGGAAATACAACATTTTTCTTTGAAGGTGTGCATGTATGTTCTTATAAGGCGTGCAACGACAATATTGCGGCCTTGTGTAAGGTTTTTGTGAAAAAAGAGGATAAGTTCATGATGATATTGAAGAACATAGGTGGATACTTACGATTATTGATGATTTGCATGTATTTTTATTATATTTTAAAAGGCGTGCATGTATGTTTTTTGTGGTTCTCTCAGTTCTCGCAGATAAAATGGTTCTCGTAAGAAAGTCCCCCTATAATATATATATATATATATATATATATATATATATATATATATATATATATATATATATATATATATATATATATATATATATATATATATATATATATATATTAAGAAAATAAAGACGTACTCAATTACGTATTGTTAGCCTTGTTCCAAGAACACACTAAGACCATGTGTAATGGGGCGTTAAAACCCCATTTTTTTCCCTCTATAGCGCCCCATCCACGCCCCTCCTCTATTACTACTAGGCGCTGAAGCTCAAAAAAAACGTTGGGGCGTTTTTACTACCACGCCCGCGCCCTTTGCTTCATTCTAAAAAAATAGCCGTTCAATGGCTCTATTGCCGTTACCTTTTCTTTTTTTTTTAATTCAATAAACTTTATAAAATTTACCTATAAAACCCACTTCAAACCAACAATTTTTATTCACTTTCTCTCAATTTTTATAAACTATCTCCCTCTTTTTATACAACAATTTTATCACAATGTATCCCAACAGTCCAACCCGCCCACAAAATTACACCAACCCCGGTTACGTTCGTCCTCGTCGTGTTAACGAGTTTGGCGATGGGGCGTTTTCAAACCAAGAACTTCTCAATGTCATCTCGCATTTGCCACCGAACATGCAACCGCAAAACGGGTTTCAAAATTACGGGTTCAACGCGTACAACCAACAAAACACCTCTCAACAATTCTCGTCTCAAAACATCGCGTCTCAACAATTTCAACCGCAACAATTCCCGTCTCAAAACTTCGCGTCTCAACACGAGCCGGTTGACTTCGAAGATTACGAGACGGTCCCGGAGACTCCTCCAAGCGTTACGAAGGGTAAAAAAACCGCGGCCGCCGAACCGTCTCAACCAAAAAAGCGGTCGCACAAAAAGAAACCCGCGAACGAGCCGAAAGCCCCGATCAAGCGTATGCCGTAAAAGGTAGTTATAAGGGCTGTTTTTGGTTTCGATCCAAGTATATCATGAATATTTATCCCTAGACTTGAGATACCAGATAATTGCCGAGGATGTAGTTCATTTTCTGTAAGATAGTCTAACGCTATCCGTAAAAGGTAGTTATAAGGGCTGTTTTCGGGAATGATGCAAAGTTCGAGTTTATGCTCATGATCAATAAAGGAATTGTTCCTTCAACTTTGTGTTGAAGTTGAATACTGCTTGGCCACTCGTAGGATTGACAAGATGTTTGCGTGCGCACGCCCAAAGTCTATCTGGAAGACGTTCAGATGTTTTGGTAATCTTGATCAATTATGTATAAACGAGAAACTACTGTTAATTGTGGAATGACAAATATCCATATCCAAATTAACGCGGTATTAGTAACAAAAGGATAAGTATGATGATTATATCATCACGTGGTTTTTCCAGGAAAACCATACTCGGATCGAGCTGGGGGCATTGGGATCTGTTAAGCTAGACTAGCCCATGTCATTACTATATTAATGTTTATCCAAGTGGGAGTTGTTAGAGTTTATGTATAAATATTAATATACGTATGTCCGGTTTCGAACCCGAGACTCGGGATTGCACACAATAATGTGAGAGTTCCAATGGTTGAATAATTAAATATATTTTGTATTTTATTTATTCATTTCACAAAACATACTTAACGATGGTTAGTACTTAACGGGGTTAGAATAACGACCGTTAAAGGACTAATTATGCAAAATAGGTTTAGAAGGATCTAGAACCCATGTGTGGGCTTGTGATCGGCCGACCCATCCTAAGGGATGCGGGAGTCGGTTTTGGTGGCTTTGGGAACAAGTTAGGGATTGCCTATAAATACAATTCCATTGTGTTTAGTTTTTCCCTAATCTTGAATCCCTAACAAGCCATTCTTCTCCTCCTCTTTTTCTCCCTAGCTAGAACCGATCGCCTCTTTTTAAATCCACTAGGATTTGCGATCCAAGTAAGGCTAGACAAGTGCTTGGTTTGTTTTGTGATTCTTGAACCTAGCTTTTCCTATTGGAACGCTATCATTACGTGTGTACAAGAATGAGTGACAAGTTAATTTTAGCTTGTGTGTTTGCCTTGTGTTCGATACATATATAATCCCAATTAGGGTTTATATATCTTGTTCTTGTTGAAGATATTCCTTGTTCTTGCTAGGAATCAATAAGGTACGTGTCTATTTAGTTTAATTAATTACTTGTTCTTGTAGATCATTCTACTGCGTGTTCTTGATGTTATTATGTGTTTATAGTTTTATATGATTCACATATTCCAACAGTGGCATCATGAGCCTCGTTTTTGAACTTGTAATTAATTACTAAAACCTAAAAATTGAATCTTGATTAGATACATGCAATTTAGTTTCTAGGGTTTTGATCTAAAAACCCTAATTTGTTCCAAGTGGGTCGACACCCACATGGTTATTTTTAGGGTTTAGTTTTTCAATTAAAACTTGTAGAAACCCTAGGATTGCATGAAAATTTTTAGGGATTAATTAGTGAATACCGTATGTGATGTCATTAATTAATTAGAGACGTACGAGATATTGACATGATAATATGGACTACATGATTATGTGATCAATATGGAATCCATGACAAAATCTTGCATATTTTGTCATGGTATGATTTGTATGTTTGATTGAATAATTTGCTACATGATTTGTAAAATAAATCTTAAATTGGGGAAGACCTCAATATATATTAATTAATAAGTTATGTGCAATGTGGTATCTAATTAACCAAAACTTACGCGGCCAAGTTATTTGGCGTCTGTGGACCATTGGGCACAATGAGAACGAAAACCAATTGGGAGTTTTGTTAATTACATACAGTTATAAATTACACATAGAATTATTAATAGGATTTATTGAAAAATGTTTGCATGTGGCTATATGATATCGTTGATGATCATATATTTGTTATTATGTGTTTATTTATTTTTTTGTAATTACTTGATCTTTTGTGTTTAATATTATGATGGATTGTAACACCAAAAGAGGGTAATTTTTCAAATAAAAATAAATAAGACTAATAACTATGAAACCTTTGTGGTAAACCTTTTTATTGCCAAGTTTTATGTGCCGATAGTGGTTCGCTTCGCACGGTAATTTGCTCCCAGGCGAGACTAGCAATAAATAGTTTACTACATAAATTTTAAGCAAGAAATTCATATTTTTTTAGTTGATTGATGCGACAGTACTAAGTGGTCGAAGCGGCGGACCTAAAATTGACAAACTATAAAGTGGGTATAAGGTTGGTACGCATTAAATTGTGACCTTAAAGGGACGCGTTTTTAATTACCTTAGGGTAAACGTTTGCTCCTCCGCTCGCCTGTGCGTCAATTTTAGACTTACCAAGTACACCATGATACATACGAAGCATCTTAAGGCAATGTTGTAAGTTTCTCAACGCCTCAATTAAAAATTTTGATGATTTGAGCTTGTAATATGTAACGAATTAGAAATTGTTTTGGAAAATATATATGATACAAAGATGAATGCATGACATCTTTGTACATATTTTTGATTTCACATCAAAAACAAAATACCCTTTAAATTTAAGTAATATGCCATCCAACTACAAAAAGGAACACCTAAGGTTTCATCCTACATCACTAGCAGCCAAAGCTGAATGTTGATGTTCAAAGGGTGGTTGTCTAAGGGTAAATTGAGCACTTTCATTGCTAGCAGCCAAAGCTGATGTGATGAAACGGCGTCAATTTACACGTTTCTTAAGTTGGTTAACTTAATTGGGCACTTTCATTACTAGCAGCCAAAGCTGATGTAATGGGACGGCGCCAAGGCATAAAAGAATTGGGGATGAAACATGCTTACATTTTGCAACTGAGGTTGGCAAATATAATGTAAGTCCCATGATTTCTAGGAATTGCAATTCGATATTGGCAATTGGGATTGACCCGTACCTTATTGAGTACTTTCATTGCTAGCAGCCAAAACTAGTGTAATGAAACGACGTCAATTAGGATCCTAGTTTTCAGTGAAAATTAAATGGTTAATTTAACCAATGGGTATTTAATTTTCTTGAAATGTTTATTATCGAAAGTACTAACTTTTGAACTTTTTCTGTAGAAATGGCCCAACCCGGAAACTCGTCAAACTTAACCCCTTGTTTCAAAATGATGATTGACAAGGAGAAATTGACTGGGACTAAGAATTTTAACGATTGGTATCGTAATCTAAGGCTTGTTCTTAGGATAGCCAAATGTTATGAATGTCTTAGTGAGCCCCTTCCGGTTGCTCCTCCTGCTAACTCTCCTAATGAAATACTTAGGGAGTTCAATGAAGCTTATGACAAGCACAATGATGCGGCTTGTATCATGCTATCGGGAATGGAACCTCAGCTGGTAAAACAGTTTGAGTCTTATGGCCCAAAAGACATGATTGAGGAACTGACACGTATGTTTCAGAAACCTCCCATGGCTGAGTTGTATGATGTACTTGACAACATAGGCAAGTGCAAGCAGGATGCAACAACATCCGTAAGTACCCATGTGCTTGAAATGAAAGGTTATCTTGACCAATTAGATGCACTTGAATGCGGGTATGTTGAAGATGTTAAAGTTGGCCTCATCAATAGATCCCTCAATGAGGAATTGTATGGTGAATTTGTGCGCAACTTCAACATGCATTGCAAGGGGAAGACAATATTTTCTGACTTGCATGCATTACTCATTGATTATGAGAAAGGACTCACTAAGAAAGCTCCTACACCTGCTACATCTGCTGTGATGGCAATTAGAGGTGGTAGAGTAGCTAAGCCCGGTAAACCGAAGCATGTGAACAAGAAAGGAAAGGCCAAAGCTGACAAGGGCAAGCAGATTGTGACTTATCAGCAGAAGCCGAAGAAGAAGGATTATCCTAAGAAGGATGCGGCTGCTTGTCACCACTGTAACACTCCTGGACACTGGAAGAGGGACTGTCCATTGTTGCTAGAGGAGTGTCGCAAGAATAAGAATGCCAAGGCTGGGCAGGGCGCCAGCACTTCAGGTATTTTTATTGTTGAATTATTTTCTTTTCCTCGTAAGCAAAATGCCTGGATATATGATACAAGATGTGGTACTCACATTTGTAATACATCACAGGGGCTTAGAGGAGCAAAGAAGCTGAACTATGGGGAATGCTACTTGTACGTGGGAAATGGAATACGTGCAGCAGTAGAAGCCATAGGGACTTTTGAGCTAGTTTTACCTTCTGGTTTAATTTTAGTATTGAACAATTGTCATTATGCACCTTCTATTGTTAGAGGTGTCGTTTCAGTTTCTTTGTTATTGGATTTGGGTTTTAAGCATACTTTTAATAATAATGGAATTTCTATTTCTTTAAATTATGTTTTTTACTTTAATGCTATTCCATTAAATGGTGTGTTTGAAATAGACATGGAAAACCATGTATCCAATAAAAATAATTCTATGTATAGCATCGGGAATAAGAGAATCAAGTCTAACTTGGATTCGTCTTATTTATGGCAGTGTCATCTTGCTCACATAGGCAAGAAACGCATGGAAAAGCTGCAACACGATGGGCTTTTGAATAATATCAATGATGATTCAGTTGATAAATGCGAATCTTGCATATCTGGGAAGATGACAAAGAAACCTTTCCATAG
The DNA here is from genome assembly GCA_021014915.2 of Artemisia tridentata subsp. tridentata. Taxonomy (NCBI): domain Eukaryota; kingdom Viridiplantae; phylum Streptophyta; class Magnoliopsida; order Asterales; family Asteraceae; genus Artemisia; species Artemisia tridentata. Next base: position 327,761,567 of record CP139502.1, read on the forward strand.
CAATATGGAAAAGGCTTCGGATCTACTTGGATTAATACACACTGATGTGTGTGGTCCACTTAGACATGTGTCTAAACGCGGTGCTGTCTACTTCTTGACCTTCACGGATGACTTTAGTCGTTATGGTTTTGTTTATTTACTTAAACAGAAACATGAAGTCTTTGAGACATTCAAGGTCTTTAAAAATGAAGTAGAACTGCAACTCGGAAAGAAGATTAAGGCACTTCGATCCGATCGTGGTGGTGAGTATTTAAGCCAAGAGTTTAAAGATTATCTAACTGAGTGTGGCATTGTCCAACAACTCACTTCTCCTTATACTCCACAGCAAAATGGTGTATCTGAAAGGAAAAAAATTGTACCTTGTTAGATATGGTGCGATCTATGTTTAATCTTACAACTCTTCCCTTATCCTTTTGGGACTATGCTTTTGAAACAGTTGTTCACGTGTTGAATAGGATTCCAACTAAGAAGGTTGATAAGACTCCATATGAAGTATGGACTGGAAAAGCTCCCAACTTTTCTTACTTAAAGGTCTGGGGTTGTAAGGCGTTTGGTAAACGTGACTCACTGGATAAACTCCAACAAAGATCTGTTAAGTGTATCTTCGTAGGATACCCTAAGGAAATGAAGGGTTACTACTTTTACTTCCCACCAGAAAATAAGGTCATCGTGGCTAGGTATGGTGATTTTCTTGAGGATAATATGATATCTCAAGAATTGAGTGGGAGGGTATATGATCTTGAAAGTGATCATGAAGATACGTCACCTTCTGAAGGCACTAACACACTTCCTGTGGAACCTGAAATTTTAGGTCCTCCACCTGAAGAAGAAGTGGTACCCATCCGTAGATCGTCAAGATCTACAAAGGCTCCTAATCGTCTATGTTTAAATGTAGAGTGTGAGGAAACTATACTAGGGGATCTTGATGAGCCAACTAGTTATAGATATGCCATTAATAGTCCTGAAAAGGACAAATGGCAGGTAGCCATGGATGGGGAAATGCAATCCATGAAAGACAACAAAGTCTGGACTGAAGTAGACCTTCCTCCCAATGCTAAGGTAGTTGGGAGTAAGTGGCTCTTCAAAAAGAAGACAGACATGGATGGCAAAGTACACACCTACAAAGCTCGTTTGGTGGCGAAAGGCTTTACCCAAACATACGGTATTGACAATGAGGAGACCTTTTCTCCTGTAGCCGATATTAGAGCTATTAGGATTCTTATAGCCATAGCTGCCTACTATGACTATGAGATTTGGCAGATGGATGTCAAAACCGCATTTCTGAATGGTCGCCTAGATGAAGACATCTATATGGCGCAACCTGAAGGTTTTGTGAATCCAAAATTTCCTGAGCGTGTATGCAAACTTCAGAGATCCATTTATGGATTGAAGCAAGCATCCAGGCAATGGAATAAGAAATTTGATGTGGAAATCAAGAAGTTTGGATTTACTCAAAATTTCGATGAGCCATGTGTATACCACAAAGTTAGTGGGAGTAACACTACTTTTCTTGTCCTGTATTTCGATGACATATTAATCATGGGAAATCATATTCCTAGTCTTAATGAAGTTAAGACTTATCTATGTGAATGTTTTTCCATGAAGGATTTAGGAGAAGCATCGTATATCCTTGGAATCAAGATCTATAGAGACAGATCTAAGCGGTTAATCGGATTAAGCCAAAGTGCTTACATGGATAAAATATTGAAGAGATTCAATATGCAAAATTCCAAGAAGGGATATTTGCCCATGCAAGTGGGACACGGCTTATGCAGCGAAATGTGTGCTTCTACACCTGAAGAGGTGGCATACATGAAGAAAGTTCCGTATGCTTCGGCAGTAGGATCCATCATGTATGCAGTTAGATGTACAAGGCCAGATGTGGCATTCGCTCAAAATTTGACCAGTCGTTATCAGCAGAATCCAGGGAAAGATCACTGGCATGCTGTTAAGAACATACTTAAGTATTTAAGGAATACTAAAGATATGTTTCTTGTTTTCGGGGGAAATCCAGACGCAGAACTGAATGTTACAGGTTTCTGCGATGCGTCCTTTCAAACTGATAAAGATGATACGAAGTCTCAGACGGGTTACGTTTTTGTCATAAATGGAGTAGCTGTGGACTGGAAGAGTAAGAAGCAGAGTACGACGGCCATGTCTGCTACAGAAGCTGAGTATATTGCTGCATCGGAGGCAGCACAAGAAGTTGTTTGGATAAGGAAATTCATTAAGGATCTTGGTGTGATGCCGTCAATTGAATTACCTATAAATGTGTATTGTGACAACTCTGCTGCAATCACATTCGCCAATGAACCTGGAGTTATGAAAGGCGCCAGACACTTTAAAAGAAAGTATCATTATGTTCGAGAACAAGTTGAACATAGAGAAATCAATGTACTCAAAGTTCACACAGATGACAATCTGGCTGATCCTTTCACGAAGGCATTACCTAAGGAAACATTTACTTGACATGCTCAGGGTATTGGTCTTCGTTTAGCAGATAGTTTCATGTAAATCTGTTGGATTAGTAATTTCAATAGGGACGTGTAAACAATTATTATTTTAATGAAATAAAGTGCGGATAACGTTTATTCTCATTATTAATATTTGTGTCCTATATTTGCATGTTTAAATCCGTGAATAATTTACTTATTCTAAATAGTCAGTTGTCAATTGATAATATGGGAATATTATTGAACTAAAACAAATGTGAGGATTGGTAGAATGTACTGTAAGGTTGAGACACCAATGTCACATGATATTCAATATTGGATAAATTGAATATAGGACTTATCCCAACCACATGATTATACTTTATGGATCATAGTCATCCAGTATATCATGAATATTTATCCTTAGACTTGAGATACCAGATAATTGCCGAGGATGTAGTTCATTTTCTGTAAGATAGTCTAATGCTATCCGTAAAAGGTAGTTATAAGGGCTGTTTTCGAGAATGATGCAAAGTTCGAGGGTTATGCTCGTGGTCAATAAAGGATTTGTTCCTTCAACTTTGTGTTGAAGTTTAATACTGCTTGGCCACTCGTAGGATTGACAAGATGTTTGCGTGCGCACGCCCAAAGTCTATCTGGAAGACGTTCAGATGTTTTGGTAATCTTGATCAATTATGTATAAACGAGAAACTACTATTAATTGTGGAATGACAAAGATTCATATCCAAATTAACGCGATATTAGTAACAAAAGGATAAGTATGATGATTATATCATCACGTGGTTTTTCCAGGAAAACCATACTCGGATCGAGCTGGGGGCATTGGGATCTGTTAAGCTAGACTAGCCCATGTCATTACTATATTAATGTTTATCCAAGTGGGAGTTGTTAGAGTTTATGTATAAATATTAATATACGTATGTCCGGTTTCGAACCCGAGACTCGGGATTGCACACAATAACGTGAGAGTTCCAATGGTTGAATAATTAAATATATTTTGTATTTTATTTATTCATTTCACAAAACATACTTAACGACGGTTAGTACTTAACGGGGTTAGAATAACGACAGTTAAAGGACTAATTATGCAAAAGAGGTTTAGAAGGATCTAGAACCCATGTGTGGGCTTGTGATCGGCCGACCCATCCTAAGGGATGTGGGAGTCGGTTTTGGTGGCTTTGGGAACAAGTTAGGGATTGCCTATAAATACAATTCCATTGTGTTTAGTTTTTCCCTAATCTTGAATCCCTAACAAGCCATTCTTCTCCTCCTCTTTTTCTCCCTAGCTAGAACCGATTGCCTCTTTTTAAATCCACTAGGATTTGCGATCCAAGTAAGGCTAGACAAGTGCTTGGTTTGTTTTGTGATTCTTGAACCTAGTTTTTCCTATTGGAACGCTATCATTACGTGTGTACAAGAACGAGTGACAAGTTAATTTTAGCTTGTGTGTTTTCCTTGTGTTCGATACATATATAATCCCAATTAGGGTTTATATATCTTGTTCTTGTTGAAGAGATTCCTTGTTCTTGCTAGGAATCAATAAGGTACGTGTCTATTTAGTTTAATTAATTACTTGTTCTCGTAGATCCTTCCGCTGCGTGTTCTTGATGTTATTATGTGTTTATAGTTTTATATGATTCACATATTCCAACAAATTCATATTACTACCACCGATTTTAATGTTGTTATAAATTTTATGTTAAATTGTATTACTACCACTCTTATTTAATTTCCCTATTAAATTGTTGTAACACCCTCCCATTAGTAACGACCCACATGCCAATAAAATCCAAGTTTGTCATCTGATATTTTGTACCTTAACATTTTCTTGTGAATGACTCAATTCGATCAATACTCGAAATCGATGTCTTTTTTCTTCTATGATCACCACTATAATTCCTAACTTCTTTTTTGAAACAACGCGAGTTTTCTTTATCTTGATAACTTGATTGAAGACCAGCTTCATCATGAGTATATAACTAATGAAAGGTGATACACGTACACCTGCGAAAATGATAAAATCATGAAAGGTATGTATCACATAATCAAGCATATATGCGATATGTTGGTCTTTTATGTTATTATTTTTTTTTTCTGTTTCATGAGGCGTGTCCATATATATGTATGACCTTTTGGTGATTATATGCTCCCTAATTATGCATATATATGTTTAGCTAAATCCGTACAGGGTCGATTTGAGCAAAACCAATTATAGTTGGATCTGTTCGAACCATATCAAACCAAGCCAAATCTCTCGGTTTTACATATCTAACTAAAATTGAAAAACGAAACATGAAAGACATGTCATTTATGATATTTAATTAAACTATAAAACAAGAAATGACCGAAAGAAAGAACAAGAGTGGCAGAGTTGTGATTTTATGCTCTACAACGAGATTTTACATAAAATTTTATTGGCGTGAGTACAGAGTTGTGATTTTAATTGATATGATGTAGTTTTTTGAAGGTTGGTTTCATTTATATTTATAATTGATTATGATTGAATGATTAAGTCCTTACGATGAATTGTAGTATAAATCAACTTATTAACCATAACCCTAAAGGTTGTTGTTAGCAAAATCCTTATACGCATTTAGGATTTATAAATGGGTGTTGCACAAATTATTTCGAAAAGGTATTGCACAAAAAAGTTTTGATCACAAGTACTAAAATTTGCACCATAAAGATTTTTTAGGCTAAACTCAAGTTGCACCATAATACATACAAGAATCATAAACTTTCACGATCAAGTCATGTTTGGAAATTCGTATTCGGGTTAAAAGGTTCTGGTTCACTCGTGTGAGGTTTGAATTCGTGTTTGGTATTGCTCAGCTTACTTTGAATCTTAACTAGCACATTATATTTGTGTCCGAGTTGGTTTTCGAACCCGGTGTTTAATTTCAGTATCGATCTCGATCTCGATAGTCTCTTGTTCGGCTCTGAGGTAATTCTCAAATCATAATATTTATTCTATGTCGTTTATAATACTACTTAATGATTCGATAGTTTAAATTGTTAGGTCGTTAATAAAAGCATAAACCACAAGTTTAAGGTCTTAAATATGTCCTCTAGCATGGGAATGAAAATCATAATAATAGTACCAATTAATAATGAATTTAACTGGATCTAAAACGAGTTGAATCATGGGACGATAAAAACAAATCAAGTTTCTGGGCCTGTGTATGGGATTATTTACTAAGCTATCTCAAATGTTGTCAAGTAAACCACAAGTTCAAAATGATACTTTATCCCTTCTAACTTATTAAACACTAGCAGGGTACCCGCGCATTGCGGCGGCGGATACCCTGAAATAGAATTTTTCGGTGAATCATGTATTTTAGTTTATTATGTATTTCATGACAATAAATTTAGAAAATGTGTGTCTACTATAAAATGAGAAATGACTAAAAGACCTATACTCGTACGTAAACATGAATATCGTTTTTCTCATTATTTAATGATGAAGTGAGTCACTTTGTAACAAAACCTAGGGTTTTTAGGTGGGTGTCGCACAAATTATTTTGGAAGGGTCTTGTACAAAAAAATTTCATCATAATTAAGTATTAAAATTTGCACTATAAAGAATTTTTACGCTAAACTCAAGTTGTAATACAAAGAAATAAAGTAGAAAAAAGTGTTATCGAGAGTTGCAAATACTAAAAAAATACACTTTTGAAAACAAATGACACTTTTCAAAATCGAGCGTGCCTCGTGCCACACCTATTCTCAAATGGGTCCGTCCCTGACTGACACCCTTCTTAATTATAAAATTAAACATGAGTCTAGATCTCATAACCATTTCTTGCATCACATAAGCAAATACAGTAGCAATCTGGAAAAAAAGTTAACGTGCATACTATCTATAGAGAAGTCATGTTTATTCTATACTATTGTAAATAGAGTGATGCTATAGCCTGATAAAAATAATAACTGGCATTTGTTTCATACAAAACAATACTCGTAAATATGATACCGTAAAGTATTGTGAGATAGGCATTTTTTTTTTGACAAAACACATATTAATACCTTAAATTTGGCAAACAGAATTATGTAGTACCTTGAACTTTTAAGAGTGAGGAATTGTATTTCGAATTTGACAGACTGGAATTGCTACTGCCTTATAAGAAATTAACTCCATAACTTATTATTATAATTTAAAAAAAATCAATTTACTAAGGCCTAATGTAATATAAATGATTTGTAGTTAAACTTAAGATAATTAATCATATTTTATTAAAAATTTAGTTAATTTCAATTTTTTTAATTAATATAATTTTATAGTTAGTTACTGAGAATAAATATATAGTTGAAATAATACTTTATAGAAAGTGAATCTACTGCACTACTTTTGATATATAGATATCTGTATTATATGCTAAGTGTTTGTTTCAAATATTTTTGAGACCATAGCAATTTAACTATTTATTTCATCATATGCATATGCTAAATTAAAAATTACAAAAACTAGTATATATTTAGTTATATGTTGATCTAAAATGTATTTGTAACAAATATTTAATAATATAATATGAAGATATATTAAATGTAATGCGTTAAAAATATTTTACAAATAGATATTATATATATTTTATATTCTAGATAATCAGTTAAAATAGTATATTAATTTTAAATAAATGAAAAATAATTAAATTTTAGGAAAAAATATATTTGCGTAGTCAAAGTTTTATTATAAATTATTTATTAAAAAAGACTAGTAAATTAATTTTTACAAAGAAAAAAAACAATTAATTGTTGAGTTAACTTGTATAAGGTAGTAGAAGTTTCATATTTTTAAGTTTACGATACCATTATGTACTTTTAAAAGTTCAAGGTACTGGATGATCTAGTTTGCCAAGCTCGAGATACTAATATGTGTTTTGACCTTTCTTTTTATATGAATAGAATCAGTCATAAGATTTTGTATGGTGAAAATTAAAACAATAAGAAACTGAATTACTAGTTAAAGGAGCTTACAAATAATGCAAACTAACACAATATTCGCTAATTTGTTTAGACATTGATGGCATGACTATTTGGTATGCCCAAATGTATGTCTTATCCTCTCTGTCGTCATTTTGTTGATCACAGCAGATGAACCTACTATTTTTACAAACCAATAGACAATTTCCATATTTATTTTAGACATAAAATTAGTCATACATGTACGCCTCTAAATTATTTTACATTAGTTTAAACACAATGATGCAAACTATGTTTTGATTCCTATACTAGAGGGTAGTACTAACATCAGCTTGTCAATGATGTTTTTAGTTACAAAGTTTCTTTTCTTATGATTGTTTATCTTTTCTTTTGAGTTTTACTCTTTATACTCCCTCCGTCCCATATTAAGTGTCCACTTTTCAAATGCACAAAGTTTTAGGAAAGTGGGGCCAACTACACTCTCCACCAATCAAATATCACTATTACCCACTAAAGTCTCTTCTCATTGGTTGAAAATATTCCCTGGACACTTAATTTGGGACATCCCAAGATTCCATTATGGACACTTAATATGGGACGGAGGGAGTAATTTAGAACAAATGACATATACTTTTTTGATCAAGTCAATCATTTAGTTAACATGCTTTAACAAATTGTGACAAATTGAGTGAGGAAACCATCTTGGAGACCGACGATAAAATAAACGTCTAGCTCATCGTCGATGAAAGAATGAAATTTATGGGAAAAAATGTAATCAAAAGTCACCTGTGATTGAAAGTGTAGTAAAAAGCACAGTTGTTATGATGAATAACATAAAATTTCTCATAGTTGAATTTGTTGATTTGTGTACGTGTTTTGAAATGACAAAGTGATTAGACGATGTTTACATATATTATATAGTGATCAATGTCATAATGGCATGAAATACGTATTGGAAAGAGAAAAGGTAATTTGCCGGATTTAATAAATACGAACAATTTTGTGTGTGCTATAACAAGAAATCGTCTAGTCAATGATTATACTCATTGGCGAGCAATTGATGACTCGATTGACCGACAATTGGATTTTAATTCAATATCCAATCGAAAGTTAACTAATCTAATGATTGTTTAACATACACAAAAATCTCTAACTATACGTGTGAGATACAATATAGTTGATTGATATTGAATCAACTTTTCATCGACAATGAAAAGTTAACTAATTCTTTATCTAACAAAAAATATGTTTGCCGATGAAAAGTTGATTGAATGTCAATCAACTACATTGTATCTCACGCGTATAGTTAGAGATTGTTATGTATGTTTAGCAATAATTAGATTAGTTAACTTTTGATTGGATATTGAATTAAATTCAAACTGTTTGTCGATCGAGTCATCGATTGCTCGCCAATGAGTATAATCATCGACTAGACAATTTCTTCTAGAGTACACGCACAAACTGTAACCATGGACGGACCTTAGTGGAGACCGGGGAGGACCACGACCCTCCCAAAATTTTGAAGTTTTACTTATATTTGCTTAAAGTAAATACCTCTTTGGCCTTCTCAAATTAATTGATATAGCACTCGGCCCTCCCAATAAATTCACCCAAGTTCCGTCCATGACTGTAACCGATACACGCTAAATCTCCAAATCAAAATGGTGATAAAAATTGTTCGTGTTTATTAAATCCATCAAATTCCTTGAGTGAAGACATGTGATGTTTCACTTTTCGATATTTCATTTATGTTCGCGTATTTTGTGTCATATAGTTCTATCATATTGATCACTATATGATATATGTAAACATCATCAAATCACTTTGTCATTTCAAAACACGTACACAAATAAACAAATTAAACTATGAGAAATTTTATGTTATTCATCATAACAACCATGTTTTTTACATCACTTTTAGGGTGTGCTTGGTTCAAACTCGGGAAAGGAAAAGAGAAATGCAATGATCATGGTAGGGAAAGGAATAGAAAAGAAAAATACTATTCCATGTAATGTGTAAACCAAATATTCGTTCATACCATGATATTGCTCATTTAGATATACAATGTCCTTATTATTCGGTCGCAACTAAACATGACATAACAAAAAGACCAAAACCCTTAAATAACAAACTATCTTTCCAAAACCAAACCACCCCTTTTTATATTTATCAAAATAGAATTATAAATCAACCAACCCATTCGAAAACTGCAACAATTAAAATCACAATTTCATGTCCACGCCAATGAAATTTTATGTACTATTTTGTTGCAACAGGCGGTAAAACAAGGGCGATAGCCAATGTCATTATTTCACCATCGTCTGGAATTCTTGATGGATGGTTGATCATAACTAAAAATTGAACTAGTAGTAAACAAACAAACAAAAGTGAACAAAGATAAAACTTCTAGAAAGAAAAAAATATGACTAGTTTGCTATTCAGAAAGTGATTTTCTATTTTGGAAGATGATGTCATATTAAGTCAAGGTTGCAAAAATCGTGAATCGGTAGTCGGGCGGTCGACCCTCTTGTAGCTTGTAATTGGTCTAAAGAGGATTAATCAATAATTAATCAGATTGCCATTTTCGGCAAGTTTTGGGTATTTCTGACGAGTTTTTGGTATTCCTAACAAGATTTTCTTAATAAACACCGTGTAATATATATATATAAACAGCGACAATAATTGATTAAAACTAGTTTATGGTGAGTTTTGGGTGCTTCCGGCAAGATTTTCAAATTTCCGGCAAGTTTGACCACAGTTGACAGTCGTTGATCACAGTTGACTGATTTGTTTGACCAGAAAGGTTGGTGACCTAGTACGCCTATCCGGCGATTAATCGGCCTCGTGGGTTTTTTTTTTTTTTTTTTTTTTTTTTTTTTTTTGCAACACTGTATTTAGCAGTGTTGCAAAAAAAGGTCTACAAGGACGATTAATCGCTGATTAGGTGCTACAAGGCCACCGACCTTGCCGATTTATGTAACTGGGTCAAACAAATAGGTCAACCGTGGTCAACGGCAATCAACGGCGGTCAATGGTGGTCAAACTTTTCGAAAACTTATAAATCTTGCCGGAAGTACCCAAAACTCACTGTAAACTTATTTTGATAACTTATAGTAACTGTTTAAGTCTATTACAAGTTGTTTTTTAGAAAATATCTTCCCGAAAATACCTAAAACTCACCGGAAATACACAAAACTTGTCGGAAATAACTAAAATTTGTCAGTAATGCCAATCCGATTAAACACGCCTAGACCGATTACAAGCTACAAGGTGGTCGACCGCCTGACTACCGATTCGCGATTTTTACAACCTTGGTATTTAGTAAGAGAAATGTGAAGATCACATAAGTTTTACAAAAAGGTTTTCGCACAATGATGTGTCATAGTAATTCATGCATCATTTTCCAATTGAAAAGATCAGAGATAATGAACTTAAATTCATTTTAGCATGTTACATTTATTTGGGAAAAAGTTTTTATAAAAAATTTATAATCCTAGCATCGCTCAGTTAGTAATAATTGTATTGCAGTCTAGAACTTAATTAAACGATACTCTGTAACATTTCTCAAAGATGATGTCATATTTAGTACTCGTAGTAATTTATTCCAATATAGAACTCATTTAAATATTAACATTTGTAATAGCGGTATTCCAATATAGAGAACTTATGTAAACAGTAAGGATGCGTTTAGTTGAAGAAAAAATTCTCTTGTTTTCTATCTCTAATTTTGTAAAATTTTGGAATATAAAAAACGCGTTTAGTTGATATTTGTATTTTCTATTTTGAAGAAGGGGAAGGAAGGTTTTGGGTTACAATGGAAAACAAGGAAAATAACTAAAATTTGTTTTGCAGTTTTCCTTGTTAAGTTAGAAAATAGGGGATTCTGTGTTTTGCAAAATATTTTGTCAATGATGCTTTTAGTTACATCATTTATTTTTCAATTAAGTAAAAATCAAATGTCATACATAAAGAAACCTATTACCTTATAGATTTAATACAATTTCTTTTATCAAGTCACCCGTTTACTTGGCATGCCTTGACACATAGTAACAAATTCATGGACCAAACCAATACAAAACAATCATTATAGGAACCAAAATCGAAAACAAATGAAGTTTCATGCGAAAAGTAAATGAAATCTAATGTAAAAGAACAAAATTTGAAATTACTGTTAGCTGTATAATTCGTGTATAAGGGATAAGCCCAATGTGTTGGCGATGAGTTGTCATTTAATGTTGATTAGCTAGAGTATAGCAATTTACCCTAAATAGTTTACCCCTAGTCATTATTTATACCATGTATTCTTGTATGTACAACATCACACAAAATAATACAAAACATATTTCCATCTCTATCTTCTCCATTCACAATCTACTGACATGGTATCACGAGTTATAAACATGATCCTGTAATCTCTTTTTTAGTTTTTTCCGCTGCTGTTTTCCAGTTTCAATCTTCAGTTGTTGTGTCGATCGTTGGTTTCTTGGTATAACCAGTCGACTTTGGTTTATTTGGTGTTGTCGATCGTTGGTTTTTCTTGTATAACCAGTCGACAAAGGTATTGTTCATCCGTTTATTTGCTGCTACTGCTTTTCTTTTGAACCCTACATATATACCATCCACTGCTCCTGATCACCCCTAAAACCCTAAACATACTTTGTCTTCATATCGTGCCATCATCATGACTGTCATCAACGATTCCCCACAACCCACCATCCTCCTCTCTGATAAACTCATGGCAATCAATAACCTAAATAACCTAATACCTGTAAAGTTGGATGTGGACGAGATGAATTATTCATCTTGGGTCTATTTTTTTCTCAATCTCTGTCGAGGAAATTCACGCCTGGATCATCTCGAGACCAAGGATGACAAGAGTGCAACCACGAGCACTACTCCACCTCATGATAACGAGTGGTTAAAGATCGACACGATAATTCTTTCCTGGATCTTTGTCACCGTCTCTAAAACCCTACAACAACGACTTGTCGTTGACAACCCCCAAACAGCCAAACAAGCATGGGACATACTTGCCGATATTTTTCATGATAATAAACGTACCCGTTCGATTGCTTTGAAAGCGGAGTTACGTTCCTTGAAGCTTGGCGATATGAGTATTGATGCATACTTTCGCAAAATTGAAAACATCGCCACCATATTGTCTAGTCTTGGATCAAATATAGACAATGACGATGTTGTCACTTTTGCACTTGAAGGCTTGCCCCCGCTGTATGATAACATTGCCACCATCATTGCTCATCGGGACCCGTTTCCGGATCTAAAAACCATTAGATCTATGCTTACGACGGAGGAAATGCGCCTAAAGTCACGAGGCCAAAATGGTTTTGTGGATACTACGCCCTCATCTCCTATGGTTCTCTTGGCAAACAACGGCTCCAATAATAGGGGCTCATCTTCCTCCGTGGACAAAGTACACAAACCATGCTACAACTTCAATAATAAGGGGTCGTGTCGGTTTGGGGCTTCATGCAAATTTCTACACAATGGGATACATAGAACTGGTACACGTTCTAATATTGTTTCATCTTCATCACTCTCCTTCGCTGATATGCAAACCTTGCAAACTTTATTGTCCAAGTTGGGGTGTAATACAACTGCTCAGAATATTACCACCACTCCTACACCAGTAGCATTACACACGAGCAGCCCACCTCTTCCAGGTTATGCTTTAACGCATGGTCCACCAGGCTTTTCAAACCCAATACAGCCCACAACACCTTCGTTATACAGCCCCCAACACCCAGTTCAATGGACCATCCACCCTGCACAGGTTCAACAGATCAGTCCACTTACAAACGGATTGGCAGGTTCAATTGGAGCAGCAGGTCAATATGGTTTGGCAGGTCACTTTGGGCAGCAGGTTCAACAGGTTATAGTAGGTTCACCTGGAGTGACAGGTTCATACGGATTGGCAGGTCAGCATGTATTAGGTCAGTATGGTACGACGGGTCAGAATCCAGTTCAAAACAATTTGCCGGGTCCGACCTCTGCACAGGTTCAACAGCCGGCTCATCAAAATACTGGAGGTTCAACCGGGTTTACTATGGGTCAAGAAACCGTTTTGCCACATGCTTTCACCGCCGGGACTCTTCAGGATCCCGCTCCCGGTAATTGGAATATGGATACAGGTGCGTCATCTCACCTTAATGACTCCGTGCATAATCTTAGTGATATTTTTAATTCGTGCATTTATCCATCTGTTGCAGTTGGTGATGGGCATTCAATTCCTGTTACCAACTCTGGACATAGTGTTTTGCCTACCCCATTTCGACCCCTTCATTTAAACAACGTCCTTATCACTCCTAATATTGTAAAAAATTTAATTTCCGTTCGTCAGTTTGTATGTGATAATTATTGTACCGTTGAATTTGACCCTTTTGGTTTTTCTGTTAAGGACTTCCAAACTCGTCGGGTTCTGCTCCGCTGTGATAGCACTGGACCCCTCTATCCTGTTACGAAGCCTTCACCAATTCCTCAAGTTTATCTTACAAGTCAGTACACGTGGCATCAACGTCTTGGACATCCAGGAAGTGAAGTGCTACAAAATGTCATTTCCAATAATTCTATTTCATGTAATAAGGAAAAATCTCCCGCGCTTTGTCATGCATGTCAGCTTGGCAAGCACGTGCGACTTCCATTTGTTAGCTCATATACTATTGTTGAATCTTGTTTTGACATTGTTCACTCGGACTTGTGGACATCCCCAATTCCGAGTCTTTCTGGATTTCGATACTATGTTTTATTTCTAGACCATTATTCACAATTTGTCTGGGTTTACCCTTTAGTTCACAAATCCGATGTTTTGTCCAAATTTATGTTATTCCGTGCCTTTGTTAAAACCCAATTTAAGTGTGATATCAAGTCATTTCAGTGTGACCATGGTGGCGAATTCGACAACCAAGCTTTTCATAAATTGTTTGCCGATAATGGAATTCAATTTCGTTTCTCATGTCCACGCACTTCTCAACAAAATGGAAAATTTGAAAGGATGATCCGCACCATAAATAACATTATCCGGACGCTATTGTTTCAAGCTCACCTACCCCCCAATTATTGGACTGAAACCCTCAATATGGCTGTTTACTTATTAAATATTTTACCATCACGTGCCATTGAAAATGAAATTCCCTTTACCCGCCTCTTTGGGACAAAACCTGATTATAGTCTCTTACGTGTTTTTGGTTGTCTTTGTTACCCCCACCTTGACACAGAACACAAACTTGGAGCCCGGGCTACACCTTGCATATATTTGGGGCATGCCTCAAATCACCGTGGTTACCGCTGTCTGGACCTCAACACAAACAAAATTATCATTTCCCGCCACGTTACCTTCGACGAAACAGTTTTCCCGTTTGGTTCCATGACACCCAATGCAAATCCATCCTATGACTTTCTGGATGACTCATCAAATCTCATCTCAAATATAATCAAACTGTCACCCACCCCCGTTTCCGTTTCCCAAGTTACACCAACTGATCTACCACACCATCACACCACTAATGAGCCCCGTTCCCCTATGAACAACCCACAGTCACTAATTCACACACAAACCCCCACCTCCTCTCCACTTACAACTCATGAAACTGATATCAGTCCAATTCATCAACAACCCACCCCCGTTTCCGTTTCCCAAGTTCCTCCACCTATGAATGATAACCCAAACACCGTTTCGGTTCACCCCATGGTTACACGTTCTCGTGTCGGGACTACCCGTCCCACTCAACGTTTAAATCTTTGTGTGTCATCTCTTTCCCCATTACCAAAATCATATCATGCTGCGTTTAATGATCTCAATTGGCGAAATGCTATGTTAGATGAGCACAATGCACTTATTAAAAATAAAACTTGGACTCTTGTACCTCGGCCCACGGATGCAAACATTATTCGATGTATGTGGTTATTTCGCCACAAGTTTTTAGCTGATGGTACCCTTAGCCGCTACAAGGCTCGGCTTGTCGCAAATGGCAGTACTCAGATTGAGGGTATAGATGTTGATGAGACCTTTAGCCCCGTTGTTAAACCAGGTACTATTCGAACGGTCCTTAGTTTGGCTTTGTCTCGACATTGGCCAGTTCATCAACTTGATGTCAAAAATGCATTTTTACATGGTGACTTGACCGAGACTGTTTACATGCATCAGCCTCCTGGTTTTCGGGACCCTGCACATCCTGATTATGTTTGTCTATTACAGAGATCCCTTTACGGTCTCAAGCAGGCTCCTCGAGCTTGGTTTCAGCGTTTTGCGGCTTATGTTCTTCGGGTTGGATTTACTCATAGTCGTTGTGACACATCATTATTTATATATAGACATGGGACTGATACTGCTTATTTATTACTGTATGTTGATGACATTGTCCTTACAGCTTCTTCTGAGACCTTGTTACACAGGGTTATCGCTTCTTTGCATAAAGAGTTTTCTATGAAAGATTTGGGACCACTAAATTATTTTCTTGGCATATCTGTTACACGTGACTCTTCAGGGATGTTCCTATCTCAACAAAAGTATGCTACTGAGATTTTAGAGCAAGCTCACATGGCTGGTTGCAACCCCAGTCGGACTCCTGTTGATACTGAGTCTAAACTGGGTGATGACGGTGATCCGGTGTCTAATCCGACCTTATATCGGAGTCTTGCAGTTTCTCTTCAGTATCTCACTTTTACTAGACCTGATATATCCTATGCAGTACAGCAGGTTTGCCTTCATATGCATGACCCACGGGAGCCTCACTTCTCGGCTCTCAAGCGGATTTTGCGTTATGTTCGGGGTACCTTAGACTATGGACTACAGTTATTTTCCTCATCTACCTCCTCATTGATTGCTTACTCGGATGCTGACTGGGCTGGTTGCCCCACTACCAGGAGATCAACTTTTGGCTATTGTGTGTTTCTTGGTAACAACTTGCTCTCATGGTCCGCTAAGCGTCAACCGACGCTTTCCCGTTCTAGTGCTGAAGCCGAGTATCGGGGTGTTGCTAATGCTGTTGCTGAGACATGTTGGTTACAGAATCTTCTACGTGAGTTGCATACTCCAATGTCATCTGCTACACTCGTTTACTGCGACAATGTCAGTGCTGTCTATTTTTCTTCTAATCCAGTTCAGCACCAACGTACGAAGCATATTGAGATTGACATTCACTTTGTTCGGGATTTGGTAGCCACAGGTCAAGTCAGGGTTATACATGTACCTTCACGTTTTCAATATGCAGATATTTTTACTAAAGGCTTGCCCACAGCTCTGTTTGAGGAATTTCGATCCAGCTTGAGCGTTCGATGTCCTCCCGCTCAAACTGCGGGGGAGTGTTAGCTGTATAATTCGTGTATAAGGGATAAGCCCAATGTGTTGGCGATGAGTTGTCATTTAATGTTGATTAGCTAGAGTATAGCAATTTACCCTAAATAGTTTATCCCTAGTCATTATTTATACCATGTATTCTTGTATGTACAACATCACACAAAATAATACAGAACATATTTCCATCTCTATCTTCTCCATTCACAATCTACTGACAATTATAGGTGATGTTGAATATAAATTAACAATTAATAACATAAACGCAGCGGAAAAAACATCACCATACAAGGATCCATATAGCCATATGATCAATCTAAAATAAAAACAAATTAAATAAACATGTTTTATACCTTTGTAGCGTGATCGGTAGAATCGTATGGTCACCATCACCAATATACACGAACCAAGTATGAAACCAAGTGATCAAAGGAGATCACCTC
The DNA here is from genome assembly GCA_021014915.2 of Artemisia tridentata subsp. tridentata. NCBI lineage: Eukaryota > Viridiplantae > Streptophyta > Magnoliopsida > Asterales > Asteraceae > Artemisia > Artemisia tridentata. The sequence goes on from CP139502.1 coordinate 327,778,693, forward strand.
TATGCTTGATCCACACTACATGTCATCGATCACCACCCGATGCTAGTCTAAACCCCCGTAACACGCGATCTAGCCTTGAACTACATTAGAATAAGGTTAGATGAGATCTAAAACACAAAACCCTAATATGGGTGTGTTTTATTTCGTGGTTATTGAGGAGAGGAAGAGGAGAGAAAGTTGGTTAGTTATTAATTTAATAATCCATCTCCTTAATGACAAATCAATTAGGAGATAATCAAGGAAAAGTTACACTTAACCCCTTGATCTTTCTCTCTTGTTCTCTTAACCATGGCCGGCCTTATGGAGCTTCAAATGGGCTTGCCCATTTGTTGGTCCAATCCAATAAACTAAGTACTAGCTTAGTTATTAGTAGCCCGTTATCGATCCCAAGTTACGTAGTCGTTTATATATTGTAAATACGATAAATACAATCTATAAAATGGTGTCTCTGTGTATAAGTGTGTGACCCCATAGGCTCACATATGTCTAGCCATATAATTAGTAATTATGACACGAGCATACTCCAACAGCTCCCACTTGCGACGTCATAATAATCAAGTAATTATACAAGCAATGGTTAGCGTCTAGCAACACGCCAATGCCCCTAGAAATATGTGAGGTTCGTTTCTTAAACGTCTCATTTTAGATGGTTTATATGTCATCTATCCTTTTGTTTCAGATACCGTGTTGAACATTAGACATGGATCAAATGTCATTCTAATAGTTCAACTATTATGTTTCTCGATATAGATATTGAACAAGATTACCAAGTGAATTAAGATTCATCTTAATCTCATTTGGGTACGGCCATACAAACATCTGTTCAATTCATCAAGGGGCCCAATAGTATCTAACTCCAAAACAAGTGGAGGAACAAATCCCATTTTGACTACACGTGTCATTCACATGCTTCATATCACTCCTGATAATGGCTTTTATAACTACCTTATTCAGGATAGCGTTTAACCATATCAAGGAATGAAATTCCACACGTGCAAGACCTGCTTGCATCTCAAGTCTAAGGATAAGAGACATAACCTCTTGCGAGATTCACTATTGACGACGATCCATGTAGTGAATACTCGTAGGTTGGGTCAATCCAATGTTCATCCCAATGAACAACATGTGAGTGTGGCAAATAAATCACCAACACGCTCACATTTGTCTTAATTTGATGATACTCCCGTATCGTCAACCGACAATGGATAATTTTAGAATAAATAAATTATTCATGGATTAAACATGCAAATATAGAACACAATAGTTATAAATGAAGACGATCATACCCGGTATATCAATTCATTGTATAATACGACTGCTTACAGTTCCATTATCCAAATACTAAAAATAGATATGCATAAGACTACTCATAGGTCGGGATCCGATGTTCCCACCATGATCGAATCATGTTGTACAAGACAACAAGTAGTCATCTGAGTAAACTTTGAGAATACTTGTTTCAAAACTCATGAAAGGTTTGAATGATGATTGTCCTTTGTATGTGCACATTCAAGTACAAGACGAGTATCGCAACAATACATTCCATAGGGTGTTTGAAGCCAGCAAAACACCTACTTTAGATAGTCATCTAAATAGTTTCTCAAACTATAAAGTATTCTTATTCTTTTAATGTATAACGCATTAATGCTCTCAGTCGAGCACATCTAGTCAGCAATGTCATCATTCATGATGACATCCTACCATGATTAGGGTTGAGTATTATCTCAGTTAAATAAGCATCAGCGTATGCAAACAAAACAGAGCTCCTCAATTATTCGTAAACGTTTGAACATATCTTTGGTCCTATGTAGGTCCAATATAATGTTCGTTTAACAATTATCTAACGACTTTCACTTAGATATTGGTTGTTATCAACTCATCTTGCATTCATGCAAATGATAAATATATAGTCCAATACTTAATATGACTTACATGATGAATCCTTCAGTCAAACTTAAGATTTCCAATCATGTGTTCAATCTCATCAAGTAAGATTGATCATTGAGACTCCCCTCAATAACGTGTCATATTGTGTTTAGACTTAATAACCGCTTATGTTTATTCTAAGAAACATATATATAACAAGGTTATATGTTTTATTTTATAAATCCCTCAAGAGAAACTTCATTCCAAGCTAAGGATTAAAGTCTAGCTTAGGTGGAATATTGTTTCTAATATGTCAATGACATATGAGATTTAAGAAAATAAATAAAATGCTCCAACTTGCTCTCAGTGTACTTAGGAGTAATCTTATTAATCAAAATCAAGTTAATGATTTTATGATTAACACAAGATCTCTGCTCCTAGATGCATGATCTAATCCACACATGGATTCTTTTATCTTGTATACTTAATAAAGATTACATGGATTCATAAACCCTTTTGATTACTCATCGTCCTCGCAAAGGTAATCAACAAGAAAAGTGTTTTGATATCCTATTGTCATATTTCATATACATGAAATCAGGTATGACAATTAATCGTCTTTATACATTTAATGTTTGTAGCTAGGAAGATTTAATCATAGTCAATTTATTGAGTACGAGTAAACTCCATTTACTACACGTGCATTAAATGTGTGTACAAGTTTGTCCTTTTGAGTCTTCTCATCAAGAAACTCATTCTTAACCTCACAGTCTAACTGATTAGTAAGAGATCAATCAAACTCCATGAGTGATTGTCTTTCAAGGACTGCATCTTAACATTCATAGTTTTGAGCTACTCATCAGATACAATATCTGATAATGCATCTCAGTAGTTAGCAGGTTCACCATGATCCTCTAACTTATGTCCCTCAGCATTGATATAAAGACTATATCATTCAGGTGCAAGAGGTATCCTTGTGGATTTATGAATGAGAGATATCAATATATGGTTTAACATATCCATGTTCAACCTTAGTATGACATTAGCAAGTGTACTCAGAAGGTTGTGTATTTAGTTCTTGAACAACTTCAAGGTCTAAAGGTACTCCCACTTGCTTTTGTATGTAGAGACTAATCTCTAGATACTAAGCATCTTGAGTAACAATAAATTGTTTTCAAGTGGGACATCCAAAATACACCGTTAGTTCTTGACTCTAGTTTGTTAATTACTTACTCTTAAGTAGTTAACAAATTCAGAACTTCAATTAAGACATAATGAGATTCATCCCATGCCATAATACAATGGTGTCTTAAATTCCTTCTGGGTTGGAATCATATTGAGTGTACACATGGCACATCCAATTTCTATCCTTGATAGCTTTGGAGGTAAAACAGTTTAAGTTATCAAAGATCAAACAATATCAATAGTGTTTGATTTTCCATGATGGACATACCATAAAGTTGTGGTATTCCATGAGGACTGATGTTGTGAGACTATCACACAACTCATTAGATGAACTTATACTTTTGGGCTTACATATCTACCAACCAAGTCAAACTAGATGGTATCAATAGTAATTTTAGCCTATTGCATACTTTACTTCATGTGTATGTTTTGACTAGAAAACATAAACATTTAATATTATACGTCGTAAGTGTACATGTCCTAACAAGAAGACATAACAAATCAACGTCTTAGTTTACGTTATAAGTCTTTCAAGAATTAACGGAATTGATGTTTGTGTCTTTACAAGAGACCTAAACATATTCAACTAAAGTAATTACGAGCGCCGACTCTTGGCCTCAATAGTATATTCAAGTTAATTTTGTACTTCATGATTATGAGTTTACAAGAAAACATAATCATATTTACTAAACAATTCAGTGAATATGTTGAAGTAGCTTTTCATGATATCTTGATATTTGTTCTAATTAGGGCAACATACATTTTATGTGTAGAAGTCCTAGTAGAATTTTAGTTTCTTACCTTGCAGTCAAGAAAAAACTATTAGTCATATTGTTATATGTTGTACCTTGCACACAATTAAGATTTCTCCCACTTGTGCATGGCACAACATCGTGAGAGCATGCAAACAACACTACGCTCGTTTGTTTGTATGAGCAATATGACAATGTATAAGATAACATATGATTTTTAGTCAAAAATCAAAATATAGATATGTAGAACTTTATCGTTTGAATAATGAATCATGCATAACAATTTTATAGATAACATTTCAGGAAGCAACATCAGGAACGCGACAAGTTATCATATAAAACTTATGTAATGGTTCTTATATAAACTATGATGCTTAACACGTGGAAAGTAATGTATTATTTCAAGACAATCTGGAAATAAGATGGGCAACTTGCAAGTAATAAAGCTTACAGCTCCCACTGGATTAGACAACATTAGATGTGTTACGTCACCAGTAATATAATCACGTAGCTCCCACTGGATTAGACAACATTACAATGTGTTACGTCACCAGTGGAGAGTGAGTAGCGATTTGATACTTTCCATCTTTCTTTGAATATCTACACATTATTGCTAATGTGAGTCACTTTGACTAGTAAACATGTACTTAGGTATTCAAGAAAGTGCATCAAGTTCTAACATATAGATGATGGGTTAGCCATCATTGCTATTTTAACTTGAAAATAGGTATGCATTTCCTCCATAATTGGTCTACTTTACCACAAGGGTATGTAGGACCTTAGTAGGCATATTGGGTTAAGGCAAACTGCTAGGTAATCATGCTAGTAATTGCCTTTACCACATTGCGGTTTATTGATACTTCCGTCTTCTAATTATTTAAACTCATTTTAGTTTGGTAGCTAGTACGAAATAGGTTGACCAAGCAAGAACATGCAAATATCGCCAAAAGTCTGACCAATGAGCAAAATTCGCCATGGGTTGAAATGGCCCTAAGGTCTGACCAAAGAGGTCAAGTCAAGTGCACGTGTTCTTGGTTGTCCAAATATCTTATATTTCTTCAATGTTTCAAAACCGAAACAAGGGTTATAAAACAACGTTGAAGGTATAAGATGTGTAACCATACTTAACCGTTTTGACTTTTACAAGACATCACGATTTCTAGAGTAGGTTTTCCTTGAGTTTGATTAGAATTAGGAAAATTCAAATATTCCTATTATGGCTTTTCCTCATAAAGAAAAAGGATAGGAACAAGTCTCTTTCTTACAAGGAAAGAGCGACTCAGTTCGTACTTCTAACAAGAAAAGAACAAACTTTTGTTTACGGTTGTGTTGCATTAATTCATTAATTGAATTTACAAAGTTCAAATTTAGTATTTTCGATAATTATCCTTTTATAAATTAACTACCCCATGTTTATAATATAAAACAATTAATTTACGAAAAGGCTAAGATCCACATTGTGCTTCTACTATCACATCAGTTGATCTGCTAGCAATAGTAGATTCAATTGGTAGGCGACGAGCACCAATTGTATTACATGTACAACTCTTAGATCCTTATGGGACTCATGGCATCGAGTGTCAAACAACTAGTGTCATGTAGGCATGTTTAGTCCCATCTTTGCCTCGGGTCAAGGTCTAACCCCTTAACTCGATTAAGTCATCCAATTTGAAAACGTGTGATAATATATCTAGGTCTCACGCATAGAGAATAGTCACCTTGGGTTACAATTCAACCTAGGTCCCACGCATAGGCAAAAAGTAATTGCAAGTGTCCTCAAAATTGGACGGCACGACTTAAATTTTGACGGGTAAAATATTTTGATGTGAATCAAAAATGTGTACGAAAGAAGCATGCATTCATTCTTCGTAGCACAAGTTAAAAACATTTCTTAACTTAAGTCTAATCATTGTTTTAATTTATGTGTGTCAAGTTGTCCATTTTCAAGACTAATATAAATCCTAAGTGGATTATTAAGTTTGGACAATACAATAAATAAATAAATAAACAACTTAACTAGTTTAAGTGTTATTTTGAAAAACAATGATTTTAAGTTTCAAATCATATTTAAACTTAGTTAAACTAAATCATAAGACTTAGTTCAAAATGGTTTATGTTTCGTTTTAAGTTTTAAGAAAACAATTTTCGTTTTACATGTAGTCACAACATACATGAAACAACCAAACAAACATACAACCACAATATGCAAAGCCTCAACCGATGAAAATCCTATGCTTGGTCTCGTGAGCCATCACGAGAACCAAGAGTCAACTAGGGACATAAACCACAACCACACGGAGGGCTCCCACTTGCCCCAAGACAATCATGGGCAAGTAAAAAGCCCATAATGCACATGAACTTCAGATTCTGTCAGCCCAGTTTTTCTGTTTTGCAAGGCCCAAATGCCCAGGAAGATCACCTCCTCATGATTCGGCCCAGTTGACAAAGTTGTAGCCCTATGTCTTGTGGACCTGCACCAAAAATTTTAGAAAAAAAATACCTTACCAATCAGCGGGAAATCACGTTTTCCCAACAGGTGTCCAGCAGCAACTTTCGGTCTACAACTCTTCAATCTTTCGCCATTTGCTTCCAAGCTCTTGTTTACAATACATATAAAGTAAAATACAACTAATCTACTTTGTATCTACTATAAAATGCCCAAACATTAGCTACACCAAAGATGAATTACATTACAAAAGTGCCGAAACAATGGCAAACCCCAAAATAAGAAAAAAACAACCAACAATCACAATCACAACGCACAAGTGGTCTAGGTTTTCATCGGCTTTGCATATGAACACATAATAATACATTCAAATAAAGACTATTACATGGTGTTGGCTAACTCCATGGACAAACATGCATGTATTTGCCATGGATAACAAAATAAATAACAAGAAATAAATTGTTAGCCAACGAATCGAAGAAATAATTAACAAGAATTAAAACCCGAATGGTACGCATGACAAATGGCCAAAGACTCAAACCCCACTGATGTTAGGACCTTCTTAACACCATTTTACCACAGAAAAATAAGCCTCATGGGCTGATTTGAAATCGGGTTAAAAATCTTCCAAAAAACGCGTTTTTAGGCCATTTTACGGGTACCGATCAAGTAAACAATTGATGTATGCATAACAAATGACTATAGGATCAAAAAGTCCAGATCTTAAGACCTTCTTAAGGTCGAATTATTCATAATATTTAAGCCCTAGGGGCTGTTTTAAAATAACACCTTTAAATCCATTAAAAAACAATGTTTTTAGCCATTTTTACGCATACAAGATGATCATATGACGACATATGATGGCTTTGATACCACTATAGGTGATGTTGAATATAAATTAACAATTAATAACATAAACGCAGCGGAAAAACATCACCATACAAGGATCCATATAGCCATATGATCAATCTAAAATAAAAACAAATTAAATAAACATGTTTTATACCTTTGTAGCGTGATCGGTAGAATCGTATGGTCACCATCACCAATATACACGAACCAAGTATGAAACCAAGTGATCAAAGGAGATCACCTCTATGCTTGATCCACACTACACGTCATCGATCACCACCCGATGCTAGTCTAAACCCCCGTAACACGCGATCTAGCCTTGAACTACATTAGAATAAGGTTAGATGAGATCTAAAACCACAAACCCTAATATGGGTGTGTTTTATTTCGTGGTTATTAAGGAGAGGAAGAGGAGAGAAAGTTGGTTAGTTATTAATTTAATAATCCATCTCCTTAATGACAAATCAATTAGGAGATAATCAAGGAAAAGTTACACTTAACCCTTGATCTTTCTCTCTTGTTCTCTTAACCATGGCCGGCCTTATGGAGCTTCAAATGGGCTTGCCCATTTGTTGGTCCAATCCAATAAACTAAGTACTAGCTTAGTTATTAGTAGCCCGTTATCGATCCCAAGTTACGTAGTCGTTTATATATTGTAAATACGATAAATACAATCTATAAAATGGTGTCTCTGTGTATAAGTGTGTGACCCCATAGGCTCACATATGTCTAGCCATATAATTAGTAATTATGACACGAGCATACTCCAACAACAATTACCTCTGATCAAAACTGATGAAAGAATCATGGTAGCAAAGATAAATAACGTAAAATTTCTCATGGCTAAATTTCTTTGTTTGTGTTGTTTAAAATGGCAAAGCATTTTGACCTTGATTACATATTTATATAGTTATCAATGTTATAGCATTATATAAGGCAAGGAATACTTCAATGTAAAGGAAATAATGCAAAGAGAAACACTACGTATAAATCGCCTCATCTACGATTGCACTCACTGGAGAGTAATCAATATCTAACTTGGCCGAAAATTGTAGTCTAATTTTTTATTCAATAAAAATAATTAATGGACTGATTCCTTAACATATATGACAGGGTGGTAAATAATTTTCTAACAATATTACCACCCTGTCATATATCGTGATATAGTTAGAAAATTATTTATCACCTATCATATATGTTAAGCAACCACTCCATCAATTCTCTTTTATTGAATAATAAATTAGACTACAAATTTTCGGTCAAGTTAGACATCGATTACTCTCCGGTGAGTACAATCATAAATGAGCTGATTTATTGTTGTAGGCAGGCATAATCATACACTCTAACTCTCACACAGATCCCTAAAGCAAAGAAGTTAAATATTCGGTAGATTATTCAAATCTAGCCAAATTTATTAAACGGAGATACAGTAAAATCTCTATAAATTAATGGTATTAGGACAGGAATATTTTATTAATTTAGCGAGATATTATTATATCGATAAATTAATAATTTATTAATTTAAAGTGGTTTTACGCATGACCTTTAAATTTACAAGTCGAATATACTAGTTACAATGTATATTAGGTGTAACTTTCAAACGAGAACCATTTTAACTGCAAGAACTGCGAAAACCACTTTTTAGCCATTAGATGAGTTGATCAATGGTTAAAATTAAATGTGTCATTAATGTACAAAACTAAAAGATTATGCCATTATTTAAAAATCTGAAAGGGCAATTTAGGTATTGTGTATTATCCCTAAAAAATGGGAGGTTTCAGTATAATATCAGATAATATATTTTTTCCAAATCATTTGAATAAAAGTCACGGTTCATCTTCTTCTCCATCTTAACCCTAGCCGCCGCCTCCTCTCAATCACTCGTTCAAAGCCATCGTTCAATGCCTTCAATCGCAAGGTCTCGATTCGCTGGAGGGTTTTGGTCCGCTGGTTCAACTGTTGTGTTCTAATTGTCGCTGCAACCCGGTTCATATATAGTCACCGTTGGCATACGAGGTTCAGATCTAGTCGTTTGTCAACGAGGTTCTGATCTAGTCGTTTGTTACCATGCTTGTGTCTCTTCGATCGTCGCCATTAACTGGTTCACACAGGTTTTTTTTTTTCAAATTAAATTATAATATGTTTTCTCATATTACTGTTTCATATATGTTTTTAAAATCTTTTAGTTTATTTAGTTCGAGATCGTTATAATATGCGTAAAAGGAAGACACGTTTTGATTTTTGAATGACGTCGTAGTTTATCATTTAGTTTTTGATTTGTCAAAAAATTAAAAACTAGATCTCACTTTAATCTGAAAAGCCACTGACTTGAGAAATTAATAAAGAAAACAAAGTAATATCAATAGTTATATTCTTGTAAAGAAAATAGTTATTGGAATATTTAGGTGTAGATTATTTCAAAACAGGGGTGTTTATTTTATTTTAAAACAAGGATGTATAACTAATGAAAAACATATGTGTTTTATAAAAAAAACATATATGTTTACGTATAAAACATATATGTTTTGCGTTTGGATTATAGAACATATATGTTTTATGTTTGGATTATATGTTTACGTATAAAACATATATGTTTTGTGTTTGCCAAACAAGTATGTTTCCTAAAACATACATATACTCATGTACATGTATAATTTTTAATAATATTATGGTTGCTAATTTTTGTACTTTTCTTTGTATCAGGTGTAATTACAAGAATGGTCACGGCTACAAGTGTGCATGTATGTCCGACTTTTGAAAAAATGTTGACGGCTACTCGTGCGCATATGTTCATTTGTGTTGAATATTATTAGTGCTCACGTGTATAGATCGATTAGATTCATGTATTTATGCTTTTAGAAATTTGTATTTTAATTGTATTTCAATCGATATCGAAGTTTGTATATAACATTTATGTTCTTGGTTTGTTATAAATTTCATTATATTAAAAAAGCTATATGCACCTTGAAAGGGAAAAAAAACATATATGCACTTTGGACTAACTGAAAACATGTATGCACCTTGACTATTTGGGGAAAAAAACATGCTTGCACCATGAGATTTTAAAATAACTAATGATTAGGTATAAAAAACATGTATGCACCATGACTATTTGAAAACATGTAACCATTAAAAAAAAAAAAAAAAAAAAAAAAAAAAAAACAACTCCGAATTTTATGATTTAAAAAAAAACGGAAATTATATAAAAAAACAAAAATAATATGAAAATGTCTTTTACTAATATGCCCTTTTTAATTAAATAAAAATAACAAAATGATATGGAGCATTAAATGATGTACATTGTGTATTATTAGTTGTAAAAAGGTGGTTCTCGCAGTTCTTGTAGATAACATGGTTCTCGTAAGAAAGGGACCCTGTATATTAGTTAAATATGAAAAATAAATCAGAAAACCAAGTTCTAATTAACATTTTATTAATTCAAGGCATTGAAGAAATTAATGAATATATATTAATGTATGTTACGAGGTTCAAGCCATTGAAGAAATTGTTGAATTTTTAGTAATTATTAATTTATAGTTTCGTTGGAACCAATATGTATACACTAGTTTCAAAAAAATTATCATCTTATTATTTTATCGATTGAAGTCCAAATTTGTACTGGTCCCAAGTTGATATTGGACAAAATATTAATTTTATCGAGATTATCAATTTATCGAATATTAATTTATAAAAGTTTTACTGTATGTAATATTTACTTTATCTGTACTACCATGAGACATTTTAATTTATCTTTACTACCATGTATTTACTTTACGTTAAAGTATTACTTGCCTCATATAATTCTATGACATTGATAACTATATAAATATGTAATCAAGGTCAAAATGATTTTCCATTTCAACAAGCACAAACAACCAAATTTAACCATGAGAAATTTTACGTTCTTTATCTTTACTACCATGATTATCACATTAGTTTTGATCACAGGTAACTTCAAATTTCGTTCTTTTACATTAAATTTCATTTACTTTTCCCATGAAACTTCGTTGTTTGTTTTACCGATTCCTATAATGATTGTTTTGTATTGGTTTGGTCCATGTATTTGTTACTATTTGTCAAGGCATGTCAAGTAAACGGGTGACTTGATCAAATAAAATGTATTAAATCTATAAAGTAATAGGTTTCTTTATGTATGCCATTTGTTTTTAACTTAATTGGAAAAGAATATATGATGTAACTAAAAACATTATGGGATAATTCCAGAAATACCCCAGTTGACATTGTGTTATTTACATCTGAGAAGTAAACTTTTGTGTTTCCGAAACTAGACTGGGCAACTTGAACTACCCAACCATGTTTCGCCATGTGTCCGACATTATTTTACCAAAGTAGATTAGTTACCCAATTGTTATACCAAAGTAGACCAGTTGCCCTATAACTCATCACATCGTAATCAGTAAAAGTCACACTTGTCACTTACTGGTTTGTGTTGCCCAAATGTACAGGGCAACTCGGTCTAGTTTCGGAAGCACAAAAGTTTAGGTCTCGGATGTAAATAACACAAATGCAACTGGGTTATTTATGGAATTATCCCAAACATTATTGACAATCTCATATGGTACTTGTAGTATGATTCTTATTTGATAACAAATCATAATATAATTTGCAATATTATGTTTGAAACTAATAATGAAAATGTGTTTTGCTATGTATTTTACCTTAAAGTGGGTTTGTTATAAATTCATAAGTATACATTCTTAGGCCACTCACATCAGTTAACTCAGCTTTAAAATTTAAGGCCTGCCACGTCAGCTTTTTCACCCTTTAACTTAACTCAGCTTTAACCCACACATCAATAACTCAGCTTTAACACACCTTAACTCAACTTTACCCACAAATTTTCAAATTCAACCCCTAACTTATAAATTACTTCATTTTTTTAAAACATAACATTCATTAAAAACATAACATTACATATTTAATAAAATAAAATTACAACGAAATTAAAAAAAAAACATTAAAATACGATAAGAAATTTTATATAGAGTTGTAATTGTTGATAAGATCAGATTTCTCCTCCCACACTTGTAACACCTGCTCCCTAACCATCTTCAATGCGACCTGAAGTTCTAGATCTGTTTCATTAGTTCTTTGTAGAGTTTCTAGACCGACCCTGATAGCTGGATGGTCTTGAGGCAATTCACGCAACCTTTCGATCTCTGGAGCACGATTATGCATTTGTAGCATAATACGAGTTATCTCGCCAAACAAACTGTTAATAAGTTTGAGCTCTTTTTCTTGTTCTGTTCGTAATCGGTTGAGGATAGCCCTTTGCACCTCTGCTGGTTCGTTAGCCATGGTGTTTGTGTTTAAATTAGTGTGAGAAAATGAAGTCTTGTGAAGGTGGTTTTTATAGCCGTTAAAGTAGCCGTTGAAGTAGCGTTAACGCTGCGTTAACGCTGAGTATTATTCAAATTCAAACGTAAACTAAAGTACACCATAATAACGCTGCGTTAACGCATCTTAGTCACAACAATTAAAATTCAAATTCACGTTAACAAAACGTGTGCATTTGTACCCTATAAATACCCATGCTTCTGAAGCACATATCACACAAAAATACATTCCAAGCTTCTCAAATACTCTACATCCAAACATCTCTGATTCATAATGTCTTCCAGAAAAAACTTCGGGCAACAATTTCCAAGCCCACCTCACAAAAAGGATTTTGGACAACAGTTTCCAAGTCCACCTCACAAAAAGGATTTTGGACAACAGTTTCCAAGTCCACCTCGCGATGATGAAGAATTCCATACTCCCCCAGAGCATATCTTTCCGGTTTTCCAACCGAAAAATTTTCCGGTGAACAATCCACCGGAAAATTTTCCGGTGAACAATCCACCGGAAAATGAACCGTTCTGGATACCTGATGAAGAACTTCTCCAACTAGATCAACACATGCAGTTGCATAATCCACCGGTTGCCAACGAAGACATGCAGGACTTGTGGGATTTGGAACATCGTGAAGACATTCAGGTCCTGCTGGAAATAGAAAATCAAGAAAGAGAAGAGAGACGGGCTCGTTTGGAGCGGGAAGCAAAAGAGGCTGAAGAACGCATGCAAAGATGGGAGTGTGGTATTTATTACACGACTTCCGAATCATCTGAAGATGGTTACCCAGATTCAGATGATACTTTTCATTAATTTTCGTTAATTAGTTTAATGTAATTTATATTTCCGTTAGTTAGTTTAATGTAATTTATATTTCCGTTGTACTTTGGTTTTTAATTTCCGTTAATTAGTTTAATGTAATTTATATTTGTTGTTAATTAGTTAAACGTATTCGTTAGTTAGTTAAACATTTCGTTAGTTAGCTTAATGTAAAACACAAAACTAAACATGAGGGGGCAAATTTGACAAAGTCCAATACTTTTTCTATACAAAGCACAAGGGCCAAAAGTGTCAAAAAAATTTTTTTTTTTTTTACAAAAACCACCCTTAACGTGACGTTAAGGGGCTAACGCAGCCCCTTAACGCCACGTTAACTCACACTCGTCCATCGCTTAATGCATTGTAACGCACGTTAACGTGCCAAATTTGCCACTTTAACGCAGGTTTAATGCTACCGATGTAAATGGTCTTAGTGTTACAAAGCCAATTTTACTAAATGACACGAACAATTTTTATTTTTTATTTTTTATGTATTCTTTCTTGAAATATGTGTGTCTCAACAACACTTTTTGGTATCATATCTGCGAGAACTGAGAGAACCACAAAAAACATACATGCACGCCTTTTAAAATAAAATAAAAATACATGCAAATCATCAATAATCGTAAGTATCCATCTATGTTCTTAAATATCATCATGAACTCATCCTCTTTTTTCACAAAAACCTTACACAAGGCCGCAATATTGTCGTTGCACGCCTTATAAGAACATACATGCACACCTTCAAAGAAAAATGTTGTATTTCCAATTTCTTATCAAATTCTTTAGAACAACTATGTTTTTTTTAAAACATATAAGTTGTTTTTAGAACATATGTGCAAAAATACAATTATTGAAGGCGTGCATGTATGTTTTTGGTGGTTCTCTCAGTTCTCGCAGATAAAATGGTTCTCGCAAGAAAGTCTCACTATATATATATATATATATATATATATATATATATATATATATATATATATATATATATATATATATATATATATTAAGAAAAGAAAGACGTACTCAATTACGTATTGTTAGCCTTGTTCCAAGAACACACTAATCAGCAAAGTATAGATGCATAATTAGGGGACAGATAATTAATTAATAAAGTCATGCATGCACACGGCTACACGAAACAAAAGAAAAATAACATAAAGAACCAAAACCATATCACATATGCTGTATGTAATACATACCTTTCATCATTTTCGTAGGTGTAACCTTTCTTTAGTTATATAATCACATTAATCAGCAAAATATATATGAAACTTGGGTCACCCGCTAGTCGCTATACTTTACTGGTTGTGCTTGTGCGAATAAAAAGGTGGGTTTTGTTACCGTGTCGAAGGAGAAAGCGGACTAGTGAAATTAAGAATTATAGTGGTGATCGATAATAAAATCAACAGTGACGAAAATGAAATCAACAATGGTGAAGATACATACCCAACAGTGAACATAATTACTCATAAGAAAATGTAGAGGTACAAAAAAGTAGGTGATAAACTTAAGTTTTATTGAAACTAATGGAGGGTGTTACATAGAATTAATGAAGTATTAAACGAACTAACGAAGGTGGCAATGTTACGAATTAACACCAGATTTATAGCAAAATTAAATACATAGTACAGTAATATGAATTTAGTATTATTTTCTTTTGAAACGGTAAAAATTTATAATAATCTGAAAACGATACATATAATGACCATAAGTCCAGAAAACTAAAAGTCTAAAATACAGTAAATATCACTAGATTTATATTAAAAGTTGACTAAAAAACTTGTCAATGATGAAAAGCGATTCTCAAGATTGCCACGAAAATCACAATAAATAAAGGGTCAAAATACACAAAAATGTAACTAACTTGTCACATTTTGCTTTGTTATGTAATCATTTTTTTTTCTTCTTATTGTATACATCGTACTTTTAAATTACGTTCATTGTACATATTTTGTACTGTAATAAATGTATATCAAATGAACCTTATAATCTATTTCACTATTTATTTAATTTCCATCAGTTTGTAAGAAAAAGTTGTTAGCTCACTTACATATGATAATTTAGGCTATTTGTATTTTCAAAAAGGAGGAGATTTTTGGGTCAGCTCAGTGCCCTTCATTTTTTGAATATGATTTGAACGTAAAATAGTCTAAATACAAATGAAAACGCTGAAGAAATCTTCAGCCCGACCCCTTCTGAGTTCTTGAAGACAAAGAATCTCCACTTCAATGTTGATGCGGTTCAGAAACTGAAGCACAAGATTCAAAGAAGAAGTTTAGTTCAGTAAGGTTGGCAATGCCTCCTTGAACGATGTTTGATCTCATCGTCCAAAAGGTATAGAGCAAAGATTTTTATGAATCTAGAAGGTCAAATTTGGGAAAAAAGATTTACTTTATACATAAGGATAAACAAATCTTCTTGGAAATGACTACCTTCCAAAGTAGGTAAGAAAGTACACACAATGTCAACAACTGTTCCGTAAAAAAGAGTTTACCGTTTACCTAGTATGGTTGCATTTGATGTGCTCTCCACCCACCCATTAGACACTCAATACATGTAAAGTAGGAACCCTTTTGTAGCCCTAATTCTCGGCTATTAAAGAGAGTGTTTGTTACTCAGTAAATGTATATCTTGCAATTAATATAATACACATTCAAAAACATTTACTCCTCGAATAGAACTTTGTCCGTTGAACATTCAACGTGTAAGTAAAGTTCTTACTTAAAACTAAAACTAAGGTTTTGTGTTTAAGTCATAGAGGCGATCACCACAATTGGCATGCAACTAGCATTTTTACAATCCTTATCAAATCCTTTAATTCATTCAAATAAGAATTTTAAAAATTGAGAATTATATTGTGTTTAAACTGCTTTACGTATTCTTACTTTAAACAGTTTAAACATCACATATGTTTGAATGGTAAGTGGTTTAACTTAGTTCTTAAATTATCTTCAATTAATTCGGAACAACAAAATCAATATTGGGCTTGAAGCCTCATACAATTGGGTTTGGGCGAAATACCCTAAACTATCGTATAACTAGGGGAGTTCAGAATTCGGGTAATACCCATAGGTACCGAAAACCGAAACCGAATCGAATGTGTAACTGAACCGAATTTGTCAAAACCGAACCGAACATAATTAAATATTCGGTTTTCATTTTGTATATGATTTGGTAATGTAAACCGAATACCGAATTCATATAAATATATATGTTTTTTTTTATATATTTATATACATGAAATCTTCATGATCATTAAAATTTCTTTTATAGTATAAATATAACATTTTTTAAGCTTGATTTTTTTTTGCTAAAATTTTAGATAAATAAAATTAAGTAATTCGAGTTATTCGGTTTGGTTTAATCAAATTTGAATTCGATTTGGTTCGGTTTTCGATTTTACCTAGAGAAAAAAATTAAACAAATTGAATAAACTGAACCGATGAAAACTCCTACGTCTAATAGTCCTATTCTTTCGAGATTTTATTTATCACACTAACATATAAATAATTTAATTAATGGTAAAAACTGTACACTAACAGTAAAACTTAAAATTAATGCCAAAATTTATAGTTTTTTTATTGGAAAACGCAGAAACACATATCTAACAGCATAATAGTAAATTAAACCTCAGAGCACTCCCAACGGGAGTTAAACCCACGTTAAAGGGGAGTTAAAATCAGCAAAAGGGCGCGTTAAAGGAGAGTTAACCTTTGGGAGGGTGCTGCGTTAACGCAGCATTAAGGGGGTGAGTTAACCCCTTAACGCTGCGTTAAGAGTACTTTTTGTAGTTAAAAAAAAAAAAAAAAAAAAAAAAAAAAAAAAACTCACTTTTACCCCCTAAAAGGTGTGTTAAAGTTGAGTTATTGTTGGGTGTGTTAAAGCTGAGTTAAAGGTGAGTGTGTTAAAGCTGACGTAACAGTGTGTTAAAGCTCAAAGCTGAGTTATTGTTGGGAGTGCCCTCAGAAATGGTATAAAAAAAACATGTAGTGAATGCTCGTTTTATCCAGCTACGTACAAAATATTAGTGGTCATGGTGGTGTTTTTGACTATTCCTTTGTTTTAGCCCATCAATTTTTTGTTTATTTGTTGTTGCTTAAGATTGAAGGTGTATGCAACTAGACACATGTATACGTGATCTCTCTTGTTTGTGTGTGTATTGGTGCTTTTGGGAACGAAAAAATAAGGTCCACTATCAGACTTAAAAGAGTTTAATAGAGACTAATACCATGATATACACACAAAAAAAAGTATGCATTTCGTCTAGACCCTTATGTCTGATAGTGGATTTATTGTTTTTGGGTCCCTTTGTGATCATTATGCTAATCCGTATACCTTATCTCGTCATTCACAATGGGAGTTTCAAAAAAAGTTTATAACATGTGAAAAAATTTATATTTTGTTTTAACTATAGTGATTTAATGTTTCATGTTTATGTGAAATAAAGAAGATTAAAATCTTGGACCTTTTCATATTCTAATACACGAGGCATTGGCAAGCCCGTGCGTAGCACCAATTGTATCTAAGTGTTCATAGCTTAATGTTTGGTACTAATTAGGTTTACACTATTTAAAATAAGTACATCACTTTAAAAGAGTACATGTGAATGTCTTTTTCTTGCTTTCCTTTGCCTGCAAGAAACACATATAGTAATATCATATTTGGAGATGCCACACCGCTATAAAGATCCATTGACTTCCTAAACAATGACACCATTAAAGTATAGTAAATGAGATTAGCTATATAAGAAATGGCATACAACTATTTTCTGAATAGTTACAATTTTTAATCATGTGATCTGTTTATTGGAAACTCACCTAAACCAAATGACTCTTTTAATTTAATGTATAAGATTTTTAGAAATCAAACCATTTGATTAAGATACAAATTTGTTTGACCATAAGATAAACAGATTATAATATCCTCTAAGTATGATGAGCAAACTAAAATAATTGTTGGGATTTTATCAACTACACCAAAAAAATCTCACATTAAAAACTTATTGATACTTCTGAACTTGCCTAGACTCGACTTTGATGATTTATTTCACATGTACTGAATTCCATGATTAGTTAATACTTTTGAGTTCTGCCTTACCAACTCAATGAATTAATTATATCTGAACACAGATGACTATAAAAGTAAATGAAGATGAGAATTCAATGTGTTTTGGGGAAATGATTCTTTGTATTAATAATTTCTCTCTAAAACAAAATTACACACTGACACTTCTCTTTGTTTACAATGTGTAAGTTGGTTTAGGCTACTTAACTCTCCTCTATGCATGGAAGGCTACGTGGGTTTAAGTGTGAGTTTTTTTCTCACGCATGAATCTGCCATGGCATGGCATTTTTTTTGAAAGAGTCCACCTCCATTCCTCCAATATTTTAGGTAGAATATACTCTAGACGCGGGTGTAATCTTTAACTGCTCTTGACCAAAACAATTGCATGACCACTTATTTCTTGACTATCTTTCTCAAACGTTTGTTCGAGTCAAAACCTAATTAGAATTGAAAACCTGAGAGAATAAAAATAACCATCCTCCTAAACTTTATTCCTAACTTGATGCTTTCCTCAGAACATACTTGTGATTGACATATCCAAGTAATTTGAAATCAAATGCCAATAACCACTCTGGTACTCAAAGTCAGAGTGAGACACTTGACAGAGATGCACATAACTGGCGATTGGCTTAAAATTATGAAAAGCAAGTACCTGTTTGATACTTGCAACTAATTCTATATGTAATTCTTGCACGAATTGTATCTTGATGTTCATTGCGCAATGTTATAATAATTTGTTGGCTTATTAATATGATGGTGAGTCTAAATATATAACAACGTATAACTTGTATATTTAAAAGCAATGTACTGTGATCAAATATCACGATTCGATAACATTGTAATTGATGTGACATCTCATGTAAAGGGCATTTCAGTATTTAAGTTAATTTTTCATATTAAATGAGTATAGGTGAAGAGAATTTTTTCTGATATATACATTTATTGAGAATCGAAGGCAGTTTATACTGCTACTTATATGACGATCACTTAGTACTGCTATCAATAAAGATTAGTACTGCTGAGTTCTCATATCTGTACTGCCCATGGTACTTAGTACTGCTGTTTGTATCTTCATACTGCACAAGTTCCATTTGTAAGTTGATATTTTTAAATTTTTCCACACATGCAAATTTAAGACCTCGTTAATTATTGTTAACTAATAAGTGCAACCGAAACAACCTTTTTCCAATTAATCTAACCACGAATCTAACCGAAACAAACTTTTTCATACAAATGCCATGCCATGGCAGATTCATGCATGAGAAAAAAATTCACATCATAAATTATTCTTGCAACCCTTTCACTTCATCTAACCAACTTTTAATTCTATACTAAATACCATGTGATCAATTCCGGAAATCCTTGCACTTCATCTAGCCAACTTTTAATTCTATATTAAATACCATATAATCAATTCCGGCAACCCTTGCACTTCATCGCCTTTCATGATTGTATACTAATTATGAGGTTGCATTGATAACATTTTATTTGCAACCCTTGCACTTCATCTAACCAACTTTTAATCCAAGAACACTTCATATTCACCTCCATTTCATTACATTCAATTGAGTTATACATAATAATGGTAATCTAAAAAACTCCTGATCAGTTTTTAAAACACAATGGTAATCTAAAAAACTCTAGATTAGATGTTAATATACATTTCATCAACAAAAGGTTATAGAAAAAACGTTATTATCTTGACTCAATTACTCTATAATTTCTAACGAACTTTGCATGGCAATACCAAAACCCACATGCAAATAACACAAAGCAAACAAAACAAAAACCTTATCATTAACATCCGAGACATGCGAAGCACTAATCCGAAGACGGTCAACGTCAACAGTTTGACCATGAAGATCACGAAACTGTTGCAAACTCATATCAATATCTTCATTAGATATATCATAGCCTCTGTCTCTTAGCATCTCTGAACAGAACCAGTGTCAACAAATGTGCTTAGACATTTTCCATTTGTTGCTCCGTTTCCGTTTGACATCTCGGTGTCTCCCGAAAACACATATAAACATTCATCTTCCAAGTTTTCTTTAACTTGATCATTTGCATCTGCTGATCATCAATCTTCATCTGAGTTTTTTTGTTACATTCTTCTTTATTCTCGATCAAAAAACACAGTCTTTACACTTAAACTTGTTGATGGTTTGTACGATAATTTCGTGAGCTCAATGGATCCTAATAAAGAACTACTAAAGTATTTGCAACACATAACAAACAACTCATGTAATCATGGATTAGAACTTATTTACATACAGATAATCTAACTCTACGAAAGTACAAAAATCACTCTCTCATTTCCCTTTCTCTCTAAAAACCGTGAGGATGGAGTTGATGATATTGCGATTGATTAAGCGCGGCCATTAAAGGAAAAGAAAGATGCCAAAGACTGAGCTAGTCCCAACACAATAGCTACCTTCACTTGACCTCTAACCGGTATTGGACGACAGGTACGAATCACCTACACACATCAACCAAAACAAAACAAAAAATCAGGAATGAAGATTTGAACTTTTGAAAATCAAGAATGAAGATTCGAACTTTTGTGTTTGTGCATGTGATTTTGGCCGGTTTATATAGGCATGGATTAGGTTAAATCATAAATTATTCTTGCAACCCTTGCACTTCATCTAACCAACATTTAATCCAAGAACACTTCATATTCACCTCCATTTCATTACATTCAATTGAGTTATACATAATAATTCATATACTCTACATGTAGCTTAAACTACCTTGTACCTTACAACCCTTTATGCACAATCACTCTTCCACATTAAATTAAGCCATTGGATCTTTAGATAGTATAGATATGTAATTGTTCAACATTTTATAAACTTGAAAAGATCTATACATAGTGCAAAAAAACTTTATAAATGAATAATCTGATTATTTTATAAACCTTTTAAAAGCTCTACCATTATGAATGCTCTTAGTTGTTAATGCAAATTTTGACCATCTAAAAAAACTGTAATTCATATTACTTCCACCGATATTAATGTTGCTATAAATTTTATGTTAAATTGTATTACTACCACTCTTATTTAATTTCCCTATTAAATTGTTGTACCTTAATATTTTCTTGTGAATGACTCAATTCGATCAATACTCGAAATCAATGTCTTTTTTCTTCTACGATCACCACTATAATTCCTAACTTCTCTTTTGAACCAACCCGAGTTTTCTTTATCTTGATAACTTGATTGAAGACCAGCTTCATCATGAGTATATAACTAATGAAAGGTGATACACGTACACCTGCGAAAATGATAAAATCATGAAAGGTATGCATCACATAATCAAGCATATATGCGATATATATATATATATATATATATATATATATATATATATATATATATATATATATATATATATATATATATATATATATATATATATATATGTGTGTGTGTGTGTGATATGGTTGGTCTTTTATGTTATTTTTTTTTTAATTTTTTTTTTTTTTTTTTTTTTTTTTCTGTTTCATGAGGCGTGTCCATATATATGTATGACCTTTTGGTGATTATATGCTCCCTAATTATGCATATTTGCTTTGCTGATTAGGGTTTTCTTGAAACAAGGCTAACAGAGCGTAGAGAAATATATGGCTTTTGTGGTCTAAGCTTTCATGCTCTTTTGAGTTTATAGGCCAAGCATGGTAACCTACAACTATTTCGGGTGAGTTAAAAATAGAAAGAATATGAGTACTTCTTTTAGAGTGAGTTAAAATACGAAGTTTAAGGTCTTAAATATGTCCTCTAGCATGGGAATGTAAATCATAATAATAGTACCAATTAATAATGAATTTAACTGGATCTAAAACGAGTTGAATCATGGGACGATAAAAACAAATCAAGTTTCTGGGCCTGTGTATGGGATTATTTATGATTTTATACTTTTACCCCTAATTGCTGTCTCAAATGTTGTCAAGTAAACCACAAGTTCAAAATGATACTTTATCCCTTCTAACTTATTAAACATATACAACTTCTCTTCCAATGAGTAAATGTAACTGTGTTGTAATCATTAACTTCATTAGCATATATAACATAGTAGTCACACATTTTATAACTACCATCATTTTCACTAGTTATGTAAATAAGAAATACATAAATAAATAAAGGTGTTTGAAAGGTCTACGTGCATTGTCATTTGAAGGCTTTATAACTAAATTCGTCAATTAAATTAGATAACGAAAAACTCCTCCGAAGACTAAACAACCTAATTATATTTATTAATAATTAGAATTATAGATATACATTAAACCATCCTTAAAAAACTACATCAATCAAAATCATAACTTCGTACCCACGCCAATAAAATTTAATGAAAAATCTCAGTGTAGCCGGAGGTGACACCATTGCAAAAGCCACTTTCATCCTTTCAGGAAGTCCGGGTAAATGTTCGACCGTAACTACAATTGAACAATAAAACGTGAAAATGGAGACACATTATTTATGATATTTAATCAACTATAAAATGAGAAATAACTGAAAGACCTATACTCGTACCTAAACATGAATATCGTTTTTCTCATTATTTAATGATGAAGTGAGTCACTTTGTAACAAAACCTAGGATTTTTAGGTGGGTGTCGCACAAATTATTTTGGAAGGGTCTTGTACAAAAAAATTTCATCATAATTAAGTATTAAAATTTGCACTATAAAGAATTTTTATGTTAAACTCAAGTTGTAATACAAAGAAATAAAGTAGAAAAAAGTGTTATCGAGAGTTGCAAATACTAAAAAAAAAAACACTTTTGAAAACAAATGACACTTTTCAAAATCGAGCGTGCCTCGTGCCACACCTATTCTCAAATGGGTCCGTCCCTTACTGACACCCTTCTTAATTATAAAATTAAACATGAGTCTAGATCTGATAACCATTTCTTGCATCACATAAGCAAATACAGTAGCAATCTGGAAAAAAAAGTTAACGTGCATACTATCTATAGAGAAGTCATGTTTATTCTATACTATTGAAAATAGAGTGATGCTATAGCCTGATAAAAATAATAACTGGCATTTGTTGCATACAAAACAATAGGCATTTGCCAAAACACATATTAGTACCTTAAATTTGGCAAACAAAATTATGTAGTACCTTGAACTTATTATTATAATTAAAAAATAAAAATCAATTTACTAAGGCCTAATGTAATATAAATGATTTGTAGTTAAACTTAAGATAATTAATCATATTTTATTAAAAATTTAGTTAATTTCAATTTTTTTAATTAATATAATTTTATAGTTAGTTACTGAGAATAAATATATAGTTGAAATAATACTTTATAGAAAGTGAATATACTGCACTACTTTTGATATATAGATATCTGTATTATATACTAAGTGTTTGTTTCAAATATTTTTGAGAACATAGCAATTTAACTATTTATTTCGTCATATGCATATGCTAAATTAAAAATTACAAAAACTAGTATATAGTTAGTTATATTTTGATCTAAAATGTATTTGTAACAAATATTTAATAATATAATATGAAGATATATTAAATGTAATGCGTTAAAAATATTTTACAAATAGATATTATATATATTTTATATTCTAGATAATCAGTTAAAATAGTATATTAATTTTAAATGAATGAAAAATAATTAAATTTTAGGAAAAAATATATTTGCGTAGTCAAAGTTTTATTATAAATTATTTATTAAAAAAGACTAGTAAATTAATTTTTACGAAGAAAAAAAAACAATTAATTGTTGAGGTAATTTGTATAAAGTAGTAGAAGTTTCATATTGTTAAGTTTACGATACCATTATGTACTCTTAAAAGTTCAAGGTACTGGATGATCTAGTTTGCCAAGCTCGAGATGTAATACCTGAAAATCCAAAATGTGCAAAATGACCAAAATGCCCCTACAATTTTAAAAATCTATTTAAAAGCTTATAAATCACCAAATAAATTCCAAACCTTCGGGAATGAACTAGATATGAATCCAAATAATTTTTGTGATTACATTTTAATATTTAGAAAAGTAAAAAAATACACAAAGTATTTATTTGGCCGAATATACATTTAATTCGTATATATTTATTATTAAAAATACAAAATAAATTAAATAGATACAAGATAATTGTAAATAAATTTAGGAAAATATCACAATCAGTATTTGACCTTAATTAAGCTTTCTTGGGCCGAAATTATTGAGTACTTATCAAGAATACACGTTTTATATATTATGTATATATATACAAATTCCGAAACCCTTAGAAACCTTTACCAAAAATCGTACAGCCTCCATTCGATCACCTAAAATTCGTGTGTCATTTTTCTGGAGTTCTACATAACCTAAAGAAGCTTAGAAAATTAATTGGAGGTCGTGAGATTCGTTGGTTTGATCGCTTGCGAATTGTTTTGTCGAATATAGCATAGCGAGAGGTATAATTTCTATTTATCCCTTTGGAACGTTCGATTGTCCATATTATATTTTTATTATGTTAGTATGATTATATAAGACTCAAATAAATTATATATAACGAATCATGCATGCTAGATAAGTCGTACAAATTTTTGAGAGCAAAAACGTAAATAAAATACAATACGTGTGATACGAATTATTCAGGGCTGGTAATTAATTATTTTAGATACTATACGATATATTTAGTCTGGGATAAATGCTTGTTCGATTTTTGGAAGCTCATATGGATCGTAGTGAATTTTTGTATAGATCGTATATTATGTCGAATAGGAAGAAAAATAGAAGGAAACCCTAGGGCACATTAGGGTTAGGGTTTGGAACATGAAATCTGGTCATTTATGCTATATAATCATGAGGTAATGATTGGTTGAAGAATTGGTAGGCTAGGGTTTTGATTTAGTTAATAAAAGTGTTATACGAATTAATAAATAAATAATAAGGACTAATTTTGTCAACTTTGAAACTTATGGGTTATTGTTATAATGTTAATTAGGTCAGTATAAATGTGTAAAAATTATAAGATGAGGTCCTTATGTGTAAAATTGCAAGAACATGAATTATTTGTTAATTATTGGTTCGAATTATAATTAAATAAATTAGAGGGACTAAAGGTGTAAATTCAGGAAACTTGTGACTATTTTGTGCAAATAATATTATGTGGGAGGTAATATGTAATTTTGCGTATTTATGGGACTATTGTGTAATTATAATAAAGTAAGGATGTAAATTGTAATATTTGTAAACTAAAGGGATTAATTATGTAAATATATGAAACATGAAGGTGTAATTAGTACCATATGATAAATGTGAGGGTATATTCTGTAATCTAGTAATTATAAGGGCTTGTGAGGTAATTATGAATATTAGTGAGGATTAAATTGTAAATTATGTAATTATAGGGTTTATTTTGTAATTAATGTAACTAGAAGGGTAAAAATGGTAATTTGTGAAGCTTAAGGGATTAAAGTGTCATTCTGAATAACATGGGTATTTAAATCAGTAACTTAAAGTATTTTCATGTTAGACCTTTGAATTTGGTGAATTTACAATTAAAACCCTAAACTATGAAAACTTGTCATAAATAACCCTAGACTTTTGTAACTTGCTAAAATATACCTTAATCCCATAATAAGCTTGATTAATGACTTAACCTAAATTGGTGATATTATAATCTTTCTAATTATGGAAACTTGCTAATTCGGGAAACCTGCTAATAAGGAAAGTTACCTAACAAGGAAAGTTACTTAAAATGGAAAGATAACTAAAAATCACTTGTCATTCTGTCTTCTACTCCCTTAGGTTCGAGGAAGGAGTAATTTGATCCTTGTCAATTGCTATCCTTGTGTTCTGCTAATAAGGTACAGATATTCTGCCCTTCTCAGTAAGGTGCCTTCGTTTCTCTTGATTTCTTATCTTGATTCGTTTAGGATTCCCAAAGCCATTGCTATGTTCCCTTGTATTGTGAACCTTAGAGTTGAACCTTGTCTTGAATCTTGTCTTGAACCCTGCTGTGAACTCTGATAGGAACTTTGACTTGAAACCAAATATGTTGGACATTGTAAAGGGGATAAGAAAACCTTTTTGATTAATTATGGAAAGGTTTTAAGAAAACTATTGTTAAAACTGTCTCTATGGAAAACTGTTTTGAAAAGACCATTTTTATGAAGACCATTATGTAAGATTATTTTTATAAGAAAACATTTTAAAGGATTTTGAACCTTTGTCATTTACTTCTGAAATATCTTGACGTGGACCCTTTACCATGAACCTTTGATAGTTGGACTTTGACCATGATCCGATGACGTAGACTAGTTGGGCCTTTGCTGTAATTTAGACCTTTGACCTCTGACCTTTCAGTGTGATACCCGAGCCAAGTTCGTTACCTAGCCATGAAGGTAACATGGCCGTGTCATTGATGCACCAATGGCATGACTCCAGTGTGTTCGAGTGATGTTACACACCGTCCCCATATTGTTTGTAACATGCGCATTATATTTATTATTGGCCTATATTATTGTCTGGGGGGCGTATGGATGCATCCTAGGTTAGTGTTTGTATTATTGGATATATTATCTTGTTCGGTGATTGATGTTGGGTGCAATACACGTCTCTCACAAAGTTCGGGAACTGATCATTCCAAGTTGATACATGAGGTCACCCCTCATATTATCTGGTTACTTGAGAGGCATCCCCTCTAGATTGCTACAGGGTTACTATATTTGATTTGTTCGGGCTCGTGGAGGATTACTGACTCTTTTATTTCCTTTTCTTTTCATTTCATTCTTATTATATTCCTTGCCTATGACCTATGTATTCCATTACACTAAATTATACATGTTCGTTTTCATTCGTTTTTGTTTCCGTTTATTATATATCTGTTCACTGGGCTTTTTAAGCTCAGCCGCGTTTCTTTTTCTGCGGCAGGTTTTAGTTAGAAGCTGGGTATGAGTGAAAGACTTTTGGACTTAGAAGACCTGGATAGTTATTCTGAAGTAGAGACTCTTAGAAGGAATTGCGTTTGCCGACTTAGTATTTAGCTGTTGGTTTTCTTGTTAGCCTTGTATTTCAGTATTTCAATTGTAACCTTTGAGAACTCTTGTATTACTATTGAATGTATGCTTTGTTATGATTTGATGTGAAACCATTAATGTGGTACTTCTACCCTTGCTGGGT
Source organism: Artemisia tridentata subsp. tridentata (assembly GCA_021014915.2). Taxonomy (NCBI): domain Eukaryota; kingdom Viridiplantae; phylum Streptophyta; class Magnoliopsida; order Asterales; family Asteraceae; genus Artemisia; species Artemisia tridentata. The sequence continues at coordinate 327,806,168 of CP139502.1, forward strand.
TGGGGTGTTACAATTATGGTATCAGAGAGACAGGCTACAATTCGTAATACGTTTACCCTTGGCCTGTGTAAGTTAGGACCACTAAGTTTTTCCTGTAGGCGCTCGTAGGACAACCTTTGAAAATTTGCTTTAAGATTTCCCTATAGGAACGTAAGTTTTGACCAGTGAGGAATAGGTAGACTATAAGGCGTTTGTTTAGGTATCATTGCTTCCGCATTACTCTGATTCGTGCCTTTGCCTTTAGCTAAGCCTTATAAGAACTTTTGTTTCAGAAGCTAGAAATCTTGCAACCTAAGTTTAGTAACCAAGTAAGTTTGAAATCCCTCGAAAACTACATGGATACCTTGCACCATTTAAGTTTCACTTCCTGATTTGGAATCCCCGTTTCCGATTAGGTTGATAAATGGTTTGATACCTTTCCGACCATCCAGATGGTCATTCAACCATAATGTGTTTGACACATTTTACAAATTCATTACTCATGACGGATATGAAGTGTATCATCTGATACTACTCAGTTCTGAGTGATCCATTACTACTCCTATGAGAATCCTGACAATTATCACTATTGGTTAGATCCTGTTGATATCTGATATCACTTTTGAAAATCGAAAGCTTATGCTTTGCACCACCTAGGTTTGAAACCTATTTAAATCTTAGAGAAATTGAAAATTTCATAATAATTGCCTGACACTATTAATCCTCATCTTCAGATTTTGACTCTGATCTCTAATCCTTTCATCAATCATTTTGATGCCTCTTCGGGCACTCTGAGAATCTCCATGGCGATGACGTACTTGATGTATTCTCTTTTTGTCTCTTGTTTTTGATAAGTATCTATAAATCTTCCGACACTAGTTGATTTCGTTTCACCCATCTCGGTCCCTACGAGAAGTCTTGTAGTGTTTAACCACGAGTATAAGAATGTTTCCCTCTCACTTTTGAAACGATAAATTTTTCTATGCTGATCTGTCTTTCTTCGGATAGTTAACTTCGATTTTATTCCTTCAAGGAATTGGTTGATTGAGCATTCAAATATTGACAATTTCCCTTCTGTGTCTCACCTTTAACGTTGGCAACAATTTTGAACTCTTTACTATCAATATTACTCTAGAGAGTCGCGTGTTACTCTCGCGGTTATGAAGTTTTCCTAGAACCCATCTCGTGCACCAATGAATGAACCTCATCTTGAGAGTTATTGGGCACCCTGAGTTTTCTGAATATAATTCCTGGTTGAACCACCAAATTTTTCCATCGGAGCGTGAAGAAGGATTTGACTTGATAGCGAGAGATTGTCTGGTCACCAAGCGAAGGTGTCTTTCAGATGTGTCCGGGATCAGACCAGTTGATTCGAGCAACCGGGAAGAGCAGCAACCGAAGACCAGGAAGTGAGTTTACCTAAGTGTATATTCTGGGCGTGTTTTAGTTTCGTTCGCGATAAAGAAGGATGGTGACTGGAGATAGCTGAACCGTATTACTGTTAGGAGCCAATATTCATCCTCCCTGAAACGACTACGTGTTGTTTAATTTCAGAGCGCGAAGTTTCCTTCTGATGAATTAATTTTAGTCTTAGAATCGTCTTCTATATTCATAAACGACTGCTATGACGATTAGGGACGCTAATAGTATTAGCTAAAGCTATGACATTTTGTGAATTTGATAAATAATGTTTTCTCGTGAGTACTTGGACAAATGGTCATTGTATGACTTAATAGTACATTCGGAGACGAGAAAGAGCATGAAAATCATCTTTGCACTTTGTTAGGAAGTTAGTCGATCACTTGTACTTTCTGAGAGATTGATATTTGTTGAGACAACGAAGTTCTTAATTGAGGATACCTCTTTAAATTCCGCGAGCTTTGAAAACTATTACCAAGTGGTCAAGACTGATAACAGAAAGGAGAACTGAAACCCTTTAAACTCTGCCGAAGAATTCTGGAAGATGTTTGCAACTGATGACACCATGGAGAAATTTTGTGAACAGATAGAAACAGCTTAGTTGAGAATGGAGTTTGGAAAAGCTAAATTAGAAATTAGCTGCCATACCTTTAGGCGGAACAATTTTTGGGATAAATCAGAAAGAGACTCAGTTATATTCCCTTACCGCACAGGAAGTTTTAAGAGGCATCAAAGACAACTAGAGAAATATCAGAAGAATTATTTTCCTGCCTGACCTGGAGTTGAAAACAACGGCGGCTACCCTGAAGAGTGAAGATATTCCTTACAAGGTAGAAGTGTTGGCGATGCAGAAGAAGAAATTTAGTCAAGATGGCGAACCTGGAGCCGATGAGGACATACAGTCAAATTTTCCTATTCATCTTGGTTGTACTAAGATGAATTGAGAATGGAAGCAGACTGGATGATGAAGAGATTCAAAGATAGTGCCAGAAATCCACATTACTCAATCACACTCCAATAAGAACTGCAGGAGGCTCGACGAACCAGACACAAGTTCCCGATTGTGGTTTCACTTCTCGATTGATGGACAGATGAAGACAGATTAACCGGACTTGAGGAGATTGAAGTGTTGAATGGACGAAGTTTAGAAACAGACCCTTATGTTTGGAAGAATTGATTCTGGGAAGACCGAAGATTTTGACGACTAACTTTCACTTCCGTTACTCACTTAGGCTTCGTTATATAGTAATAAGATTCTCTAATGATTCAAGTTCCCTAGTAGCATTTCAGTTTCGTGTTTCGTATGTTCGGTGATGGCTTTGTTTTGAGAGATTTTAGCGAATTGTGGAAGGTATGATGCTTGTGACGGCGTACTTCACTTCTGCTAGGAAACCTGGAATTCCGATACTCTTGCGAATAATTTTGTTTTCTCTTTTGACGATGACATTTGATTTTGTTGACCTCGAGATAGTAGGAGTACTAGGTGGATTAAGATAGGTGGTTTTGATTACGACTTGAGATAAAGTATGACCATCATGAGGGCATATTTATATGATGCCAGTATTATGACGTCTGGCCAACGTGATAATACTTACATCATATAACGTGCACTTGTTGTGGGCATAGGATATCTTGGGGGTACCTAAGAAGTTTAGAATTTGAATCTCCGTTGGATTATCCGTGATTAGTGAGACTTTAGGTTCATTCTACCTATGCGTATACTCTACCTCCGTTCGTTAAATATCTGGAGTTTGGACTCTCGTTTTCATTCTGTTGACCTCAGTTATAAATCTTGAATTCTTGTAAAGCTCTTTCTGTTGACCCAGTCAATTTGATCTGAACTCATGTTCATATTCCAAATGAGATCCTGAAGATTCACTTATCGTCCACTTTATGTTGCATGGATCTTTTAAATCAAATCAAATTATTTGTCTCCTTCTGAGAAATTTGAACCCATCTCGTTGTAAATTGAGTCATGAGAAATAAAGTTATTCCGTTTGTAAAGATTCTTAGGAAGAATCACCCAGAGCGTGACGCTACCTGGGAAACCGAAGAATCGATACAAACTAGTTATCCGTATTTCGTATATTGATTCGGTATACCTTTGTTCGTCTTCCGTTCTATTCCATTCCCGTTTCTTAGCAAATTTCGAGGACGAAAATTTTCTTTTAGAGGGGAAGAAGTTGTAATACCTAAAAATCCAAAATGTACAAAATGACCAAAATGCCCCTACAATTTTAAAAATCTATTTAAAAGCTTATAAATCACCAAATAAATTCCAAACCTTCGGGAATGAACTAGATATGAATCCAAATAATTTTTGTGATTACATTTTAATATTTAGAAAAGTACAAAATACACAAATTATTTATTTGGCCGAATATACATTTAATTCGTATATATTTATTATTAAAAATACAAAATAAATTAAATAAATACAAGATAATTGCAAATAAATTTAGGAAAATATCACAATCAGTATTTGACCTTAATTAAGCTTTCTTGGGCCGAAATTATTGAGTACTTATCAAGAATACACGTTTTATATATTATGTATATATATACAAATTCCGAAACCCTTAGAAACCTTTACCAAAAATCGTACAGCCTCCATTCAATCACCTAAAATCCGTGTGTCATTTTTTGGAGTTCTACATAACCTAAAGAAGCTTAGAAAATTAATTGGAGGTCGTGAGATTCGTTGGTTTGATCGCTTGCGAATTGTTTTGTCGAATATAGCATAGCGAGAGGTATAATTTCTATTTATCCCTTTGGAACGTTCGATTGTCCATATTATATTTTTATTATGTTAGTATGATTATATAAGACTCAAATAAATTATATATAACGAATCATGCATGCTAGATAAGTCGTGCAAATTTTTGAGAGCAAAAACGTAAATAAAATACAGTACGTGTGATACGAATTATTCAGGGCTGGTAATTATTTATTTTATATACTATACGATATATTTAGTCTGGGAAAAATGCTTGTTCGATTTGTGGAAGCTCATATGGATCGTAGTGAATTTTTGTATAGATCGTATATTATGTCGAATAGGAAGAAAAATAGAAGGAAACCCTAGGGCACATTAGGGTTAGGGTTTGGAACATGAAATCTGGTCATTTATGCTATATAATCATGAAGTAATGATTGGTTGAAGAATTGGTAGGCTAGGGTTTTGATTTGGTTAATTAAAGTGTTATATGAATTAATAAATAAATAATAAGGACAAATTCTGCCAACTTTGAAACTTATGGGTTATTGTTATAATGTTAATTAGGTCAGTATAAATTTGTAAAAATTATAAGATGAGGTCCTTATGTGTAAAATTTCAGGAACATGAATTATTTGTTAATTATTGGTTCGAATTATAATTAAATAAATTAGAGGGACTAAAGGTGTAAATTCAGGAAACTTGTGACTATTTTGTGTAAATAATATTATGAGGGAAGTAATATGTAATTTTGGGTATTTATGGGACTATTGTGTAATTATAATAAAGTAAGGATGTAAATTGTAATATTTGTAAACTAAAGGGATTAATTATGTAAATATATGAAACATGAAGGTGTAATTAGTAACATATGAAAAATGTGAGGGTATATTCTGTAATCTAGTAATTATAAGGGCTTGTGAGGTAATTATGAATATTAGTGAGGATTAAATTGTAAATTATGTAATTATAGGGTTTATTTTGTAATTAATGTAACTAGAAGGGTATAAATGGTAATTTGTGAAACTTAAGGGATTAAAGTGTCATTCTGAATAACATGGGTATTTAAATCAGTAACTTAAAGTATTTTCATGTTAGACCTTTGAATTTGGTGAATTTACAATTAAAACCCTAAACTATGAAAACTTGTCATAAATAACCCTAGACTTTTGTAACTTGCTAAAATATACCTTAATCCCATAATAAGCTTGATTAATGACTTAACCTAAATTGGTGATATTATAATCTTTCTAATTATGGAAACTTGCTAATTCGGGAAACCTGCTAATAAGGAAAGTTACCTAACAAGGAAAGTTACTTAAAATGGAAAGATAACTAAAAATCACTTGTCATTCTGTCTTCTACTCCCTTAGGTTCGAGGAAGGAGTAATTTGATCCTTGTCAATTGCTATCCTTGTGTTCTGCTAATAAGGTACAGATATTCTGCCCTTCTCAGTAAGGTGCCTTCGTTTCTCTTGATTTCTTATCTTGATTCGTTTAGGATTCACAAAGCCATTGCTATGTTCCCTTGTATTGTGAACCTTAGAGTTGAACCTTGTCTTGAATCTTGTCTTGAACCCTGCTGTGAACTCTGATAGGAACTTTGACTTGAAACCAAATATGTTGGACATTGTAAAGGGGATAAGAAAACCTTTTTGATTAATTATGGAAATGTTTTAAGAAAACTATTGTTAAAACTGTCTCTATGGAAAACTGTTTTGAAAAGACCATTTTTATGAAGACCATTTTGTAAGATTATTTTTATAAGAAAACGTTTTAAAGGATTTTGAACCTTTGTCATTTACTTCTAAAATATCTTGACGTGAACCCTTTACCATGAACCTTTGATAGTTGGACTTTGACCATGATCCGATGACGTAGACTACTTGGACCTTTGCTGTAATTTAGACCTTTGACCTCTGACCTTTCAGTGTGATACCCGAGCCAAGTTCGTTACCTAGCCATGAAGGTAACATGGCCGTGTCATTGATGCACCAATGGCATGACTCCAATGTGTTCGAGTGATGTTACACACCGTCCCCATATTGTTTGTAACATGCGCATTATATTTATTATTGGCCTATATTATTGTCTGGGGGGCGTATGGATGCATCCTAGGTTAGTGTTTGTATTATTGGATATATTATATTGTTCGGTGATTGATGTTGGGTGCAATACATGTCTCTCACAAAGTTCGGGAACTGATCATTCCAAGTTGATACATGAGGTCACCCCTCATATTATCTGGTTACTTGAGAGGCATCCCCTCGAGATTGCTACAGGGTTACTATATTTGATTTGTTCGGGATCGTGGATGATTACTGACTCTTTTATTTCCTTTTCTTTTCATTTCATTCTTATTATATTCCTTGCCTATGACCTATGTATTCCATTACACTAAATTATACATGTTCGTTTTCATTCGTTTTCGTTTCCGTTTATTATATATCTGTTTACTGGGCTTTTTAAGCTCAGTCGCGTTTCTTTTTCCGCGGCAGGTTTTAGTTGGAAGCTGGGTATGAGTGAAAGACTTTTGGACTTAGAAGACCTGGATAGTTATTCTGAAGTAGAGACTCTTAGAAGGAATTGCGTTTGCCGACTTAGTATTTAGCTGTTGGTTTTCTTGTTAGCCTTGTATTTCAGTATTTCAATTGTAACCTTTGAGAACTCTTGTATTACTATTGAATGTATGCTTTGTTATGATCTGATGTGAAACCATTAATGTGGTACTTCTACCCTTGCTGGGTTGGGGTGTTACACGAGATACTAATATGTGTTTTGACCTTTCTTTTTATTTTTTTGGAAGGCGACTTTCAATTTTTGGTTTAGAGTCGTACCCGCCACATTGGCAGGCCCTCATCCACTACATGTGTTTTGACCTTTCTTTTTATATGAATAGAATCAGTCATAAGATTTTGTATGGTGACAATTAAAACAATAAGAAACTGAATTACTGGTTAAAGGAGCTTACAAATAATGCAAACTAACACAATATTCGCTAATTTGTTTAGACATTGATGGCATGACTATTTGGTATGCCCAAATGTATGTCTTATCCTCTCTGTCGTCATTTTGTTGATCACACCAGATGAACCCACTATTTTTACAAACCAATAGACAATTTCCATATTTATTTTTGACATAAAATTAGTCATACATGTACGCCTCTAAATTATTTTACATTAGTTTAAACACAATGATGCAAACTATGTTTTGATTCCTATACTAGAGGATAGTACTAACATCAGCTTGTCAATGATGTTTTTAGTTACAAAGTTTCTTTTCTTATGATTGTTTATCTTTTCTTTTGAGTTTTACTCTTTATAATTTAGAACAAATGACATATACTTTTTTGATCAAGTCAATCATTTAGTTAACATGCTTTAACAAATTGTGACAAATTGAGTGAGGAAACCATCTTAGAGACCGACGATAAAATAAACGTCTCATCGTCGATGAAAGAATGAAATTTATGAGAAAAAATGTAATCAAAAGTCACCTGTGATTGAAAGTGTAGTAAAAAGCACGGTTGTTATGATGAATAACATAAAATTTCTCATAGTTGAATTTGTTGATTTGTGTACGTGTTTTGAAATGACAAAGTGATTAGACGATGTTTACATATATTATATAGTGATCAATGTCATAATGACATGAAATACGTATTGGAAAGAGATAAGGTAATTTGCCGGATTTAATAAATACGAACAATTTTGTGTGTGCTATAACAAGAAATCGTCTAGTCAATGATTATACTCATTGGCGAGCAATTGATGACTCGATTGACCGACAATTGGATTTTAATTCAATATCCAATCGAAAGTTAACTAATCTAATGATTGTTTAACATACACAAAAATCTCTAACTATACGTGTGAGATACAATATAGTTGATTGATATTGAATCAACTTTTCATCGACAATGAAAAGTTAACTAATTCTTTATCTAACAAAAAATATGCTCGCCGATGAAAAGTTGATTGAATGTCAATCAACTACATTGTATCTCACGCGTATAGTTAGAGATTGTTGTGTATGTTTAGCAATAATTAGATTAGTTAACTTTTGATTGGATATTGAATTAAATTCAAACTGTTTGTCGATCGAGTCATCGATTGCTCGCCAATGAGTATAATCATCGACTAGACAATTTCTTCTAGAGTACACGCACAAACTGTAACCATGGAGTCATGGACGGACCTTAGTGGAGACCGGGGAGGACCACGACCCTCCCAAAATTTTGAAGTTTTACTTATATTTGCTTAAAGTAAATACATCTTTGGCCTTCTCAAATTAATTGATATAACACTTGGCCCTCCCAATAAATTCACCCAAGTTCCGTCCATGACTGTAACCGATACACGCTAAATCTCCAAATCAAAATGTTGATAAAAATTGTTCGCGTTTATTAAATCCGTCAAATTCCTTGAGTGAAGACATGTGATGTTTCACTTTTCGATATTTCATTTATGTTAGCGTATTTTGTGTCATATAGTTCTATCATATTGATCACTATATGATATATGCAAACATCATCAAATCACTTTGTCATTTCAAAACACGTACACAAATAAACAAATTAAACTATGAGAAATTTTATGTTATTCATCATAACAACCATGTTTTTTACATCACTTTTAGGGTGTGCTTGATTCAAACTCGGGAAAGGAAAAGAGAAATGCAATGATAATGGTGGGGAAAGGGAAAGAAAAGAAAAATACTATTCCATGTAATGTGTAAACCAAATATTCGTTCATTCCATGATATTGCTCATTTAGATATACAATGTCCTTATTATTCGGTCGCAACTAAACATGACATAACAAAAAGACCAAAACCCTTAAATAACAAACTATCTTTCCAAAACCAAACCACCCCTTTTTATATTTATCAAAATAGAATTATAAATCAACCAACCCATTCGAAAACTGCAACAATTAAAATCACAATTTCATGTCCACGCCAATGAAATTTTATGTACAACTTTGTTGCAACAGGCGGTAAAACAAGGGCGATAGCCAATGTCATTATTTCACCATCGTCTGGAATTCTTGATGGATGGTTGATCATAACTAAAAATTGAACTAGCAGTGAAACAAACAAACAAAAGTGAACAAAGATAAAACTTCTAGAAAGAAAAAAATATGACTAGTTTGCTATTCTGAAAGTGATTTTCTATTTTGGAAGATGATGTCATATTAAGTCAAGGTTGCAAAAATCGTGAATCGGTAGTCGGGCGGTTGACTCTCTTGTAGCTTGTAATCGGTCTAAAGGGGATTAATCAGATTAGCATTTTCCGCAAGTTTTAGGTATTTCTAACGAGTTTTGGGTATTCCTAACAAGATTTTCTTAATAAACACCGTGTAATATATATAAACAGCAACTATAATTGATTAAAACTAGTTTACGGTGAGTTTTGGGTGCTTCCGGCAAGATTTGCAAGTTTCCGGCAAGTTTGACCACTGTTGACAGTCGTTGACCACAGTTGACCGATTTGTTTGACCAGAAAGGTTAGTGACCTAGTACGCCTATCTAGCGATTAATCGGCCTTGTGGGGTTTTTTTTTTTTGCAACACTGTATTTAGTAAGAGAAATGTGAAGATCACATAAGTTTTACAAAAAGGTTTTCGCACAATGATGTGTCATAGTAATTTATACATCATTTTCCAATTGAAAAGATCAGAGATAATGAACTTAAATTCATTTTAGCATGTTACATTTATTTGGGAAAAAGTTTTTATAAAAAATTTGTAATCCTAGCATCGTTCAGTTAGTAATACTGTAATTGTATTGCAGTCTAGAACTTAATTAAACGATACTCTGTAACATTTCTCAAAGATGATGTCATATTTAGTAGTAATTTATTCCAATATAGAACTCATTTAAATATTAACATTTGTAATAACGGTATTCCAATATATAGAACTTATGTAAACAGTAAGGATGCGTTTAGTTGGAGAAAAAATTCTCTTGTTTTCTATCTCTAATTTTGTAAAATTTTGGAAGAGAAACTTATATCCACAAAACTCTTGAAAATATAAAAAACGCGTTTAGTTGATATTTGTATTTTCTATTTTGAAGAAGGGGAAGGAAGGTTCTGGGTTACAATGGAAAACAAGGAAAACAACTAAAATTTGTTTTGCAGTTTTTATTGTTAAGTAAGAAAATAATGGATTTTGTGTTTTGCAAAACATTTTGTCAATGATGTTTTTAGCTACATCATATATTTTTCAATTAAGTAAAAATCAAATGTCATACATAAAGAAACCTATTACCTTATAGATTTAATACAATTTCTTTTATCAAGTCACCGGTTTACTTGGCATGCCTTGACACATAGTAACAAATTCATGGACCAAACCAATACAAAACAATCATTATAGGAACCAAAATAAAAAACAAACGAAGGTTCATGCGAAAAGTAAATGAAATCTAATGTAAAAGAACAAAATTTGAAGTTACCTCTGATCAAAACTGATGAAAGAATCATGGTAGCTGATGAGTGTCTAAATACTCATCATTTCTGTCACATTTAGACTGCCAAATCATCCAAAAACACTCAGAAATGCATCAAAATACTGAAAATATCATAAAATGTGTTTTTATATGATTCAGGAACAAAAAGATTGAAACAAGTGAAAAACGAACAAAGTTTGCATAATTGTCATTTTCAGTCCCTGAAGTTTCACAAATTGGCAGAAATAGTCCCTGGTGTTAAAAATATCATTCAAGGTCCCTGAACTATTTAACTTTTACAATAATGGTCCTTGGATGAAAGTTTTAAAGAAATTACAAAACATGTCCTTCAACTTTTAAAAATGACATAAAAGGTCCCTGGAGGTTTAAAAAGTGAAAAATTACATTTATGGTCCTTGGGTTATTCACATATGGAAAATATGGTCCTTGTGATAATTTTGGAAACTTGCCACATCAGGTCCCTGAACTTTGCATTTTTACACTTTTGGTCCTTGTAGTATTTTAATACAAACCAAACCGGATTCCTTATATAACAAACCCAAAAAAATAAAACCCAACCCTTTTTATTATATACCCCAGCCCAACTTCATAATCACCCAAGCCCAATCCATAAATAAAACCCGACCCAACCCTTTTTATTTAACCCAGAGTTTGACCCCAGTCAAACTCTTATCCCTTCCCCTAAACTGCCAAAACCAGTCATCACCACCACCTCACCCCCCAGCTGGCTACTCTGATCCTCCACCTCATTCCCCCTCCTCAAACATGCTACCTAACATGCCAAACTCAATTAATGCTTCCGCCCCACTCTCACTAACCAAACCATGACTTATCCCACTTTTCCTGTTTTCCTGCCAAAAAGGAGATTGAACGATAGAGATGATGTCAGGGGCAATCAAGGGTGCTAAAAGATTCAGAGATGTCGACTAAGGGTTTCCCATTTCAATTTTGTATATATAGGTAACAATGTAGCTCATAAAGAGAAAGTAGATAAAGTAGCTGATGAAGCGAAAAGTGTACCGCTTTTAAGGGGTCATTTAAGCCCTAAATCGTATTTATTTGATCAAATATCGCCCTAAATCGTTCCTTTTGTCATTTTAGGTACTTTTGAGGAGAAATCTGGAAAAGGAGGCATTTTGGACGTTTTTGGAGCATAAAAGTGAAGAAAACGGCAAAGTCTCAAAATTTGGCTGAAAGTTACCTTTGACGGCGTCACAATTAACCCTGGACGGCGTCATGGCTTGGCAAAAGTGATGGATGTGAAATTTACTCATGATAAGCCAGAGAAAATTGCATGGGAATTCTGACGGCGTCACGCTTTAATTGGATCAAGGTCGTCACGTTATAATTCAAAGAGGGACGGCGTCACGTTCAAAGTCTGAGGGCGTCAAGCCTTGATAGGCCAGAACGGATTTTGGAGAATTAAAGAGGGACGGCGTCAAGATGGTCATCCGGGAACCCTAAAAGCGGCGAGGTGACGGCGTCACACTCCATAACGTGACGCCGTCAGATCCAAAAGTCTATATATAGTTTTCTAATTTTTTGTCATTAGTGTGGAACTTATTGGGGAACTTTGTGTGTGAAAACCCTAGGACGAATTTGGCAGCTCTTTCAAGGCTTTTTGCCTTGAGATCTTCCATGTTACATTGAAGATAAGTTATCAATTAATTATTCAATATGTCTATGTGTTGTTTGATTCTATCTTATTCTTGTCTTTTGTTTAACATGTTAGGCTAGATTTATCTTGTGTTTGCTTAGATCTAATGAAACCTAGCTATTGATTATTGGTTATTAGTGTGTTGTTAGTTGTATTGGATGATTGTTCATCTATGTTAGGCTTAAGAAAACTGGCTAACTTCCTATTCGGTAACTTGCTTGAACGTCTTAAGAAACATGAACCAATGCGTACTAAAGGTTTTTATGGTTGTATTTAATGCACAAGCGAATTCTAGTGATCCCATGTTAGGAGCTTCCTAGCCGGCTCGACATAGGAGTGAAGTAGGAGCTTGTAGAGTTGGGGAAGTACGTACGCCACCCCACGAATGGTATTAAGGAATACACCCGTCATCCACGCAACTAATACACACTAATCAACCGGTAAAAGATAGTTAGGGAGTAAGGAAATCTAAGTAAACACATTTCCCTCCACATAAGTTTTCACCAACATTTTCATTTTTGTTATTTTATTTTATTTGTATTCGTAGTAATTTGGGTTAGTTGACTAGCAACTAATTCCGCCCACTCTTTCAAACCCGAGATTTTACTTGCTTTCATAAAAAAATATAAAAACATAAAAAGAATCTTCTCTCACCCTTAGACCTATTAAAGTAGTTTTTCATACCTAACGAACACTATTCCCTGTGGAGAACGATCAATCCCCCGTACTTACCACTACACTATACTACATCGGTCAGGTACACTGCCTGGTGGGGTTGTAAGCCTCTTGAGATCCCTCGAGAGGTAAAACCTGTTGTAAGGTTGCAAAACCACGCATCAAATTTTTGGCGCCGCTGCCGGGGAATAGTTATTGTTTAGGTTGAATTTTTATTTTATTAGGTCTACTCACTAGATTCCTTTCTAGTGAGATTTTTATTTTCTTTTTCTAGGATTTTCTTTAGTCTATCTTTTTCTTTGTGTCTTTGTTCGTAAAAGAAATTTCCATTGACTCTTCCGTTCACCATTATGGAGAACGTGAATCCACTACATAATCTACCCCTTCCACTCCAAAATGACATCTTTATGTTCCGTCGACATAATGGTGAATCTTTTTCCGATACATGGACTCGTTTCAAATACTTATTAAAAAAGGTCTTTCATCATGGTCTTGACTTATTGTTTCCACTTCAAATCTTTTACACTCGTATCGACCGCCAAACCCAGCAGGAGATTGAAAATATGGAAGATGGGAAAATGTGGGATTATAGTGATGAAGAGGCATGGGAAATCTTTGAGATTCTCGCCCAAAAAAGAAGTGGAACATGTGACCCAAAAAATGCAAGCTTAGACCTATTTGGTATTTGGATAAATCAATCGGAGGGTTTGTTTAGGAATGAGGTGGGTAGAGTTGAGGTACCTAAGTGCATGTCATGGTTAGGCACTACCATAATACAAGATGAACACATAGGTGATCTTAATGTGATGGAGGATTTAGCCGAACATGATCACATTAATCAAAAAGACCTAGGTTTTATGATTGATGACGTTGAATCTCAAGAAACACATGATGAATCTTTTAGGCAATTTGAATATAGCAGTCAGAATATTGAGGATGATCCTTATGATTCGGACATAGAAGTTGAGATGCCTAGAGAAGCACTTGAGATACTTGGGAAAATGTTAGGGTTAGATCCTACTAAAACACATGATGAGGATATAGGTGATCTTGACACAAGGAATGATGAGGTAAATAACACAAACCTACAAAGTACCCCACAAGTCCTACCATCATTCGAGGCATACACACCGCCCGTGACTTACCCGGAAGAAGTAGAAGGGACTATAGGAACCCCAATTGAAGTCGAACCTTTGGAAAAAACACAACTAGAGGAAATAGGTTTGAATACTTGTAGTCATAACCTTTCTCTTAGTTCTAGGGAAGTTCCTAGTTTTGATGAACCGGAGCCTAAACCAAAACCGTTACCTAATCTTCCATCCTTAGATGTGAACTTAGGAATTGAATTAGGTCCCGATCCACCCATCAAACCATATAGTCCGGGTAGTTTTATGTTGAAGGTAGTAGACTCTAAGCCTTGTAGAGAGGAAGCTGACATAGGAGTGAACCATAACCTTTCATACTTACATCACCCATTCATGATTGATCACAAGAAACATTATGGGTTTAAACCGGTTTTATTAAGTCAAGATGGATTCCCAACTAGGAGTCTCTCGAAGTTGATAGAAGATGATCCCTTTTTAGGAGGAAACTCAAAATCACCCATTGACCAAAGTGAACTAGGAAAGGTTATGATGAAAGGAGCACACCCCTTTGAGCATATAATTCATCCACCACTCTTTCCTCACGTGGCATACTCCTACCGAGCTGGTGTGTATCGCTACTATCACCCGCACTTAATCCTAAGTGTAGGGAAAACCTCTCCTTTATCCATTAAATAAGGGTAGAGTCAGGCTCATGACTCGAACAAAAACAAGCGCTTCTTGGGAGGCAACCCAAGCTTTATTTGCTTTGTGTGTTTATTTATTTGTTTGTTTGATTTTATTTGTTTCCGTATGTATGTTTAATTTTTATTATTATTGATTCATGTTCAAAACTAAATTGTGAAAATGCTTTATGTTGTTTTTAACTTCGTCTTAACTACATATAAAGGTATTTTGCAAAAGATAAGTGTAAGGGAAATCTAAATCGGTTTATTAGAACACAAATGAACATGAATCATAATAATAATAAATTAACACACATATTAGTATTTGTTTGAGTCAAATGCTTGTATCGAGTCATAATGATGTTTTGCAGGAATTCCAGGAAGTAAGGTATAGGTTTTTCCAGAAATTTTTCGGAAACGTAACATGAGAATTCTGTCAGATTGTTTCTGACGGCGTCAGGAGTTACAACCTGACGGCGTCAGGTTTAATTTTCTGAAAATTTTTGAAAGTTTTGTTTTCATAAAAGGTTTTTATTAAATCTATAACTTATAATCTCCAGGAATCTGCAAAATTATCATTCCACAAGCATTATATCCTTATATATAGATTTTATCCCGCCGAGGTTATGCAGGTTTTCGTGTTTGTTTTCTCAGGTTTAACAGGTTATTTTGGACAAGGAAATGTTTTGGATCAAGCTTTTGGCGATGCATTAGTCATGAAGCTTTTACATTCTCTTTGGAAGAAGATCTAACCGTGTTACTTCATTATCCACCAAACGAATCAGGGGAGTATTTGATTTCATTCTTTTACTTTATTCTTTTACATCTTGTTATTTGAACATTGGGGACAATGTTCATCTTAAGTGTAAGGGGGGGGGGGGTAAAAGTACGATTAGAGAATGCTATTACGCTTGATTTTTGTTTATTTAATAGTAGATGTGTAATAAAACTGAGATAAATACCTGTTAGGGTAATTTTAGTGCCAAATTTAAAATTTTTTACAACATATAGGAGTGAAACTTTGATCTTAATGAGCGTCTCATGGATAGGAGTTATATGACTAGCACAAAAACCGTACCACTAAAAAATTTTCCACCCCCAAATATGTGAGGTTCGCCCCTAGAATTGGTAGGAAAAGCATTTATGCTATGATGTGTGTACCGGTAGCACTTAGATTCTAGAACTTGCGTTAGGACCATTCCAAGGCCACAAGTGAGACTACATTCGTGTAGTTAGATTTACTACATGATAAGAGGCATTAGGATTAACCCATTGTTTTACACCTGTGATTTTGTTATAATTACGTTGGCTACATTGGTCAAGTAATTCTCCCACACCCTTTGCGTTGTACTCATTTTTAGTACACGATACCCCTAGTACACCCCTCAGAGCCTATCTTTTCGTTTCGACCTTTAAGCATTTTACTTAAAGGAAGAATTTGTTTACACCCCACTAAAATGTACACCCAAATCGCCTTAGCCTACCTTGTATGCACTTATCTTTAGTGCATTATTGTTACAACATTTGTTTAAACCTAAGTTAATTATCTAATTGATTACATGGTTGCTAAGTCGAGTCATATCCTTGTACATATTGTTTTGGGACGATTGGGACTCATGGGTAAAGTACTAGTGTAATGGAGTAATGGGGAAGAACATCATTTATTACCCCCATATGTGCTAAACATTTTAAAAGTACTCCAAGTTTTTCAATTATCTTAATTCGAGTCATTAGAATAGTAATTTGTAAAGTTATGTAAAAATTCAAGTGTAAGGGGAATGCAATGCCCCTATGATGTATTATTTTGGATGGTAGGGCAAGTGTGTATGCAAAAAAAAAAAAGAAAAAAAATATCGAAAAAAAATCAAGAAAAATACAAAAAAAAAAATGAGAAAAAGAAAAAATGAAAAAAAAAAAAAAAAAAAAAAAAAAAAAAAAAAAAAAAAAAACATACGGACTACCATCCCGCTTTATTTTATGTTTATTTTATGTTTTTGTTATTTTCTTTCATTAGCTTAAGATTGAGTCGAGTCTTGGCTTAGCAACATTGTATAGTACATGTAATTGATCAAGATCTTTAACTCGCCACCAGTAAAATATCCCCTATCCAACAAAACCGTGTTTTCCTTTTCCCTACACCTAACATTATAACCCATTTAAAAGCCCTCTTTGATAGTTTATCTTAGGTGCTTACGCCTAGTGGAGGAGGTTTTCGATCCTTTCCCAAGCCTATGGTAATCTATTTGCTATGACAGGTAGTGAGAGATATTATCCGTTTTCATTTATGAGATTTATTTTGATGACACTTGAGAGATGTGAGTATCTAAACACTACTTGTGAGGTGCTAGTTTATAATCTCCGTGCTTATTATGATTAAAGTGGAACGATTATTTGTTGTAATTACTTTTATGTTAGCATTAAATGACCCCTAACTTGTATTTTGATTAGAATAAAAGCGCATTTGCTTGAGGACAAGCAAATCTCAAGTGTAAGGGTATTTGATGAAGCGAAAAGTGTACCGCTTTTAAGGGGTCATTTAAGCCCTAAATCGTATTTATTTGATCAAATATTGCCCTAAATCGTTCCTTTTGTCATTTTAGGTACTTTTGAGGAGAAATCTGGAAAAGGAGGCATTTTGGACGTTTTTGGAGCATAAAAGTGAAGAAAACGGCAAAGTCTCAAAAATCGGCTGAAAGTTACCTTTGACGGCGTCATATTTAACCCTGGACGGCGTCATGGCTTGGCAAAAGTGGTGGATGTGAAATTTACTCATGATAAGCCAGAGAAAATTGCATGTGAATTCTGACGGCGTCACGCTTTAATTGGATCAAGGTCGTCACGTTATAATTCAAAGAGGGACGGCGTCACGTTCAAAGTCTGAGGGCGTCAAGCCTTGATAGGCCAGAACGGATTTTGGAGAATTAAAGAGGGACGGCGTCAAGATGGTCATCCGAGAACCCTAAAAGCGGCGAGGTGACGGCGTCACACTCCATAACGTGACGCCGTCAGATCCAAAAGTCTATATATAGTTTTCTAATTTTTTGTCATTAGTGTGGAACTTATTGGGGAACTTTGTGTGTGAAAACCCTAGGACGAATTTGGCAGCTC
Source organism: Artemisia tridentata subsp. tridentata (assembly GCA_021014915.2). Classification (NCBI taxonomy): domain Eukaryota; kingdom Viridiplantae; phylum Streptophyta; class Magnoliopsida; order Asterales; family Asteraceae; genus Artemisia; species Artemisia tridentata. The sequence goes on from CP139502.1 coordinate 327,823,967, forward strand.
TTTCAAGGCTTTTTGCCTTGAGATCTTCCATGTTACATTGAAGATAAGTTATCAATTAATTATTCAATATGTCTATGTGTTGTTTGATTCTATCTTATTCTTGTCTTTTGTTTAACATGTTAGGCTAGATTTATCTTGTGTTTGCTTAGATCTAATGAAACCTAGCTATTGATTATTGGTTATTAGTGTGTTGTTAGTTGTATTGGATGATTGTTCATCTATGTTAGGCTTAAGAAAACTGGCTAACTTCCTATTCGGTAACTTGCTTGAACGTCTTAAGAAACATGAACCAATGCGTACTAAAGGTTTTTATGGTTGTATTTAATGCACAAGCGAATTCTAGTGATCCCATGTTAGGAGCTTCCTAGCCGGCTCGACATAGGAGTGAAGTAGGAGCTTGTAGAGTTGGGGAAGTACGTACGCCACCCCACGAATGGTATTAAGGAATACACCCGTCATCCACGCAACTAATACACACTAATCAACCGGTAAAAGATAGTTAGGGAGTAAGGAAATCTAAGTAAACACATTTCCCTCCACATAAGTTTTCACCAACATTTTCATTTTTGTTATTTTATTTTATTTGTATTCGTAGTAATTTGGGTTAGTTGACTAGCAACTAATTCCGCCCACTCTTTCAAACCCGAGATTTTACTTGCTTTCATAAAAAAATATAAAAACATAAAAAGAATCTTCTCTCACCCTTAGACCTATTAAAGTAGTTTTTCATACCTAACGAACACTATTCCCTGTGGAGAACGATCAATCCCCCGTACTTACCACTACACTATACTACATCGGTCAGGTACACTGCCTGGTGGGGTTGTAAGCCTCTTGAGATCCCTCGAGAGGTAAAACCTGTTGTAAGGTTGCAAAACCACGCATCAGTAGCGTAATCGTATTTCAATTTTCAGTAGCAATAAATTGTAATATCAAGTTTTAACAATCAATACAAGTTAAAATTAGTGTGTTCATTGTTAATTTTTGTCCAATTCCAGTAGATAATGATAGTTCTGAGTTTTTACATTTCCATGTGTACTGAGAATTCGAACCTAATTAAGTAGTAATTGAAATAGCTTCTCAGTTGTTTCTATAAGCTTATACAAGCTTATCATAGCTTGTTGTAAGTTTATTTTAGCTTAAATCAGTTCTAAACCAAGAAATTCAAGAAAGTCAATGAAAGTCAACCTGGTGGCCAATAAGCTGTTCTAGGTGATATAAGCTGATCTTGGAAGTTTTTCTGGGTTTTCTAGCTTGTGTGAACAAGCTAGGGGTGTTCTAGTCCTTGTTCTCTCAGTTCCATAGCAAATCAGTTGTAAGCCTTTTTGAATTCTTAGCTTAATTTTGCAATTTACTGTTAAACTGCTTATTTATAGCTTATTGTTATTAGTTTATGCTTATTATTAGTTTCTAAGTTAATTTCATCAGTTAAATAAGTTTTAATTAGCTCAGTTCTTATTTTCCTTTAAAACAGTCAAAAAGCTTAAAAAAGACCAAAAATAGCCAACAGCTTATTTATAAGCTGTGACCTAGTTTTTATTACTTCATAGCACTTAAATAAGTTAAATAGAGATAGTTTATTAGAAATCCTAGCTTAAAATAATCATTTGCAGTTAAAAATTACCCCAGACAGTCCCTAAAGGGGTGTTTGGTTCAAAACAGTCAAATGGTTAAAACATAGGAGTACTGTAGATTGACCATAAGCCAAACTTCAAACTAGCTTAATATGTTCTGTATAAGCTATTTCTAAGCCCTGATTAGCCATTTCACTAGAAAAGATAGATTTGAGTGCCTTGTGGTGAAATCAGACCTCATAAAGATCAAATAAGCTAGAATAAGCCATGACCTCATTTTGGCCTTTTTCTTGACTTTTCTGAGTCACTTGTGATCCAATTAGAGTAGCCACAAGAGTTGGATTAGTCCCTTTGGCTTGTGCTCTTCTGCACAATTTCTGCACAGCAAACTCAGTATACACTGAGTTGCTGTTGCTGCTGATCTTCACTCATTTGTGGCTTATATAGATAAGCTTAGGCCTTGCTTTTTGCATTTCTGAATAGCTCATAGTACTAGCTCACTTTTGCCCCCATATTGTTCAACTTATCTGCTTATTTGAACTGCTTAATCTGCCTTGCAATTTGGTCATTTTCCTGAGTTTCTGGGTGAGATTTGCAACTGATTAAGTGATCATTTGATTAATCTGTGGGTTAAGCTCTTATATTTAAGTTGTTTTAAGCTTAAATAAGTATATTAAACTTGTTCTGAGCCTTTGGTAAACTTTTGTGCTTTTTAGCTTATTTTTGGCTTATTTGCCAAACTGCTTATTGGCCAAATTGCTTATTAGGGTTTAGCAAACTTTTGATTTTAATTTTCCTAGCTTTCAAATATTAATTTAGACTTATCCTGAATTTTTCAGATTTTTCCTAAGTCATTTAATATTTTTAATCTTTTTAATTAGTTTATATTAGTAATTAAATCATAATAAATAGAATATTAATCAGAAAAATATAATTTTAATTTTCATAATTTTCTTTTATTAAATAGAATCCAGGAAAAATATAATAATATTTTTAGACCTTAAGAAAAACAAAATAGAAAATAAGTGATAGCTTCTATTTAATAGAATTTATCTTTTTAAATTTTTAATTAAGTAATTTTCATTTTTATAATTTTCTTAGCTTCTTTTCACTTAATAATATTTATAGAAAAAGTTTTAGATTTTTCTTTGTTCATTTAGTATTTTTTATAAATTTAAATAGTTTAAAAAGTAATTAAATAATAAATAATTAATAATAATTAGAAATAAAGTGTAAAAAAATATATAATTTTAGTTTTAAAATAAGTTTTTAAGTAATTTTACATTTTTAGGTTTTAAATTTCATATATTTCAGTTTTTGTCCCATTTTAGATTTCCTGTTACGCATTTTTAGTTTAATTTATTCGCGTTTAATTTTCTTGTGTATATTTGTTTTTAATTATTAAAAAAGCAAAATCATCAAATATCTAATTCATCAGTCACTCTAATCCTAACTTTTCACAGTTTGCCCATTCACACCTCGTTGGGAAACGATCCGGGTAATCACTTACCTGGTCTCACACTACAACGAACGTGAATTTTTGCAAGTATCCTTTTTCACAAAGGGGTCATTTGTATTTATTCACGTGTATCCGCTCTCTGCATTTATTTATAAGTGAATTCAGCAAGGATCAGTAGCAAAGATAAAGAATGTAAAATTTCTCATGGTTAAATTTTCTTTGTTTGTATTGTTTAAAATGGCAAAGCATTTTGACCTTGATTACATATTTATATAGTTATCAATGTTATAGCATTATATAAGGCAAGGAATACTTCAATGTAAAGGAAATAATGCAAAGAGAAACACTACGTATAAATCGCCTCATCTACGATTGCACTCACTGGAGAGTAATCAATATCTAACTTTGCCAAAAATTGTATTATAACTTTTTATTCAATAAAAAATAATTAATGGACTGATTCCTTAACATATATGACAGGGTGATAAATAATTTTCTAACTATATAGTTAGAAAATTATTTATCACCCTGTCATATATGTTATAGTTAGAAAATTATTTATCACCCTATCATATATGTTAAGCAACCACTCCATCAATTCTCTTTTATTGAATAATAAATTGGGTGATTATACGCTAACACCCCCTGTAGGGGGTGTGTTGACTTTTCTGTGCTGCCATCGCTTGTACTGTCTACTTTACCGCTTGTACCTTTTGACTAAAATAGGGGAGCCCCACCCACTAGGGGGTGTTACACTAGTAGATCCCTAATAAATTAGACTACAATTTTCGGTCAAGTTAGACATCGATTACTCTTCTGTGAGTACAATCGTAAATGAGTTGATTTATTGTTGTAGGCAGGCATAATCATACACTCTAACTCTCACACAGATCCTTAAAGCAAAGAAGTTAAATACTCGGTAGATTATTCAAATCTAGCCAAATTTATTAATGGAGATACAGTAAAACCTCTATAAATTAATGGTATTAGGACAAAGATATTTTATTAATTTAGCGAGAAATTATTATATCGATAAATTAATAATTTATTAATTTAAAGTGGTTTTACGTATGAACTTTAAATTTCCAAGTCCAATATACTAGTTACAATGTATATTAGTTAAATATGAAAAATAAATCAGAAAAAAAAACAAGTTCCAATTAACATTTTATTAATTCAAGACATTGAAGAAATTAATGAATATATACTAATGTATGTTACGAGGTTCAAGCCATTTAAGAAATTGTGAAATTCTTTAGTTATTATTAATTTATAGTTTCTTTGGAACCAATATGTATACACTAGAGTTTCAAAAAAATTATTATCTTATTATTTTATCGATTGAAGTCCAAATTTGTACTGGTCCCAAATTGGTATTGTACAAATTATTAATTTTATCGAGGTTATTAATTTATCGAGTATTAATTTATGGAAGTTTTACTGTATGTAATGTTTCTCTTTGCGTTATTTACTTTATCTGTACTACCATGAGAAATTTTAATTTATCTTTACTACCATGTATTTACTTTACGTTAAAGTATTCCTTGCCTCATATAATTCTATGACATTGATAACCATATAAATATGTAATCAAGGTCAAAATGCTTTTCCATTTCAACAAGCACAAACAACCAAATTTAACCATGAGAAATTTTCCGTTCTTTATCTTTACTACCATGATTATCACATTAGTTTTGATCACAGGTAACTTCAAATTTCGTTCTTTTACATTAAATTTCGAGTAAAATGCAGAAATGGTCCCTGTGGTTTGCCCAAATTGCAGGTTTAGTCCCTGACTTTTCGAAAGTGCAGGCGGCCTTCCTGTGGGGAAACCTTGGTTCCGTTTTGATCCCTGGCCGTTGCAGAAATGGTCCCTGTGGTTTGCTCATAATTGCACGTTTAGTCCCTGGCCAGGGACCAAAACAGAACCAAGGTTTCCCCACAGGGAGGCCGCCTGCACTTTCGAAAAGTCAGGGACTAAACCTGCAATTTGGGCAAACCAAAGGGACCATTTCTGCATTTTACTCTTAAATTTCATTTACTTTTCCCATGAAACTTCGTTGTTTGTTTTACTGATTCCTATAATGATTGTTTTGTATTGGTTTGGTCCATGTATTTGTTAGGGTACTAGGAGTGGGTGAATTTATGGGTGATACCGGCGGTAACACCGCTGCCGGCATCAAATTTATGCCAAAAATTTATGCTCAACGGTATATGATACCGGTGGTGATAAATGAATTTATGCTCCATACCCTCACTTGTTTTTTTTACCCTTTTTTAACTTCAGAAGCAATAAAAGACTTGATAATCTTGATATTGGAATCAAGAGCTAAAGCTCGTTGTCTTAAAGAAGCTTCTTCAATTGAATTTTTAGAAATTAAATTCGATGCTGATTCTTGTAACTCTTTACTTTCTTCTATTATTCTATTCACTTCTGAACACACGTCCCTGTCACTATCTTTATCACTACCACCCGTTGTTGTTGGTGTTGTTGTTGTTGAATCACCCATCGGTAATAGATTTGGTTTTTTATATGTGTTGTGTGTGTGTGTGTTTTGGTGGGTTTTTTTCCGGCAGGCGGAGAAATAAATGTCGACGGTTGTGGTGGTGGTGGTGATATGCGAAACTTGTGACCACGTGCAACTCAGGTTTCTTTATAAGATTGTTTTCTACACGTATACAAATTATTTATTTGTTTTGGATTAGCTCTTGACAAATGATTTTAGTATAATTATAAAAAAGGAAAAAAAAGTTTGGGAGGGATGAGAATTTATCGGGCGTCAGTGAATTAGGTTGGGAGGGATGAGAATTTATGAAATGAGTTGGCTGAAGTTTATTGGCTGAATTTGAGAGGTATGATAAATTTGGGAGGTACCACTCCTAGTACCCTTACTATTTGTCAAGTCATGTCATGTAAACGGGTGACTTCATCAAATAAAATGTATTAAATCTATAAAGTAACAGGTTTATTTATGTATGCCATTTGTTTTTAACTTAATTGAAAAAGAATATATGATGTAACTAAAAACATTATGGGATAATTCCAGAAATACCCCAGTTGCCTTTGTACTATTTACATCCGAGACCTAAACTTTTGTGCTTCCGAAACTAGACTGGGCAACTTGAACTACCCAACCATGTGTCGCCATGTGTCCGACATTTTTTTACCAAAGTAGATCAGTTACCCAATTGTTATACCAAAGTTGACCAGTTGCCCTATAATTCATCACATCGTAATCAGTAAAAGTCACACTTGTCACTTACTAGTTTGAGTTGCCCAATTGTACAGGGCAACTCGGTCTAGTTTCGGAAGCACAAAAGTTTAGGTCTCGGATGTAAATAACACAAATGCAACTGAGTTATTTCTGGAATTATCCCAAACATTATTGACAATCTCATATGGTACTTGTAGTATGATTCTTATTTGATAACAAATCATAATATAATTTGCAATATTATGTTTAAAACTAATAATGAAAATGTGTTTTGTTATGTATTTTACCTTAAAGTGGGTTTGTTATAAATTCATAAGTATACATTGTTAGTGTTACAAAGCCTATTTTACTAAATCACACGAACAATTTTTATTTTTTATTTTTTATGTATTCTTTCTTGAAATATGTGTGTCTCAAACCAGTAAAACTAAAAATATTAAGAAAATAAAGACGTACTCAATAAAGTATTGTTAGCCTTGTTCCAAGAACACACTAATCAGCAAAGTATAATTAATTAATAAACTCATGCATACACACGTTATTTTTCTTTATGTTATTTTTCTTTTGTTTCGTGTAGCCGTGTGCATGCATGACTTTATTAATTAATTATCTGTTCCCTAATTAGTGTTTGATTTTCAGTATTTCTGTTAGCTAATGTGAAATATTAGGATCATGACACGTTTGTTGAGTCATTTGATATGTCACCTATATCTGTTGTTAGTAGAGATAGTGGGTATGAGTGCCATATCAAGTGGTCTAACCAACGTCTTATACTTTTTTTGGTAACTCAATTTAGCTATTGGAGTTTTGGTTCTGTCTTGCTGCATTTTCTTTTGAATTACATTTCTTAGATTTAGTTTCTTGGTTTCACGTTTACCTTTCAAATTTTGTATTGACAGCTGTTAAAAATGTTTGTTAACAGGTTTAATATAAACGTTGCCATTTCCAGAAGTGGTGTATGTGTTTTACATGTGCGGTTTTTTCCGAGGATATTTATGTGAGGTAGAATGAAAGACGTTCGTTTCATTCAGCCTCATTATAAATATCCTATTAAAAACCTCTGTAAAATGTTGCAAGTTGCACAAGAATGGTGTGTTGGGTTTCTGAAAATGGGTTGTCATGATTGTTATAATCTGGGGAAGCTCAAATGGGTCGTTCAAAATCTGAGAGTAGTGGCAGGGCAATCACCGGAGGGCATAGTATAAATACTAACTATGCAACCGGGCCTGTTTTGCAGCCATGATCAACTTAAATTGTTTCTGTCGCCTGGCTCCCATTTGCAGGCCTGACCCTAAATAGCTTCGTGCAGTTGCATTTTTGGTATGCGCGTTCGTTGGCAGGGCAAGCACAATTGTGGTTGCAGTCACATCGTGCTGTATGCTCGACAAACAGGCAGCCCAATACGGCGGTACTGTAGTCGTTTTCTGACGCTCCATTATATAACATATAATTAACTAACACAATAGCCTGGAAAATCTAAAGGTAGTGGCGGGGCAATTACCAGACGGCATAGTATAAACGATTACTAAGCAACCGGGTCTATTTTGCAGCCACGGCCGATTTCAGCTGTTTCTGTAGGTCAGTCCCTATGTGTAGGCCTGACCATATTTGTTTTATATCCTATTAGGGAGAAGACACGTATGAGTTTGCATCCGTCCCGTGTATCAGTGCTTATAAAACAAGCTAACAAGAAGGGAAAAAAAAAGTAAAAAATAATAATAAAAGGAATTGCAGCCATGCTACTAAGGCGATGATGATAATTTTGTGCACTTACATTTTCTGAATGTGCGCTCCTTGGCGGGGTAACCAGATTTGTGGTTGCAGCCATAGCGTGCGTTTAATGTCGATTTTTTTATCTACATGTCTGAGCCTCCTTTTTTAGTGGCCTGCTGTATGAAGATTAATATCAGTAATATATCAGTAATATACCAACATGAAAGAATCACACATCCCTTGGCAGGGTAGCCCGTATTGTGGTTGCAGTCATGGTGTGTGTTTGTTGTTGCGTTTATATATACATATCTGACCAGGGTCTCAAAAAGATGCGTGCATCGGACGATGCCAGTAACGTCGTATTGGGCTGCCTGTTTTTCGGCCGTTTATTTAGCCTGGTCCAGTCTTCTTTTTAGCTCCTTAATTGATAGTCGTAGCTCTTGCAAAATAGTTGTATGTGTCTTTTCCTTGTGCTTTTACCAGTTGTTGTGCAGACCTTCTCGCTATGATTTTATCGGTAGTTGTGCACACCCTAGAGAGCGTTTTCCTGGCGAACCCATAGCACACTAGGTTGTTATGGTTTATGTGTTACAAAAAGGTTTGCATTAGCTGTTTATTAGTTACAATAGGCGATGATGAATCTGTGTCTTTGATTAAAGCAACGGATCCCCGTGTCTTGGCAGGGCAAACTATTACATTTGCAGCTATGCCGGGTGTATTCACTTCTGACGATTACTGATTAATGTCAGTCGAATGATATAGGTCGTTGGAGGTCTGAAATGTAAATTGGCACGGCATTGACCGGATGGCATGATAGCATGCCCACTATTATGCAACCGCGTTACTGATCCGCGTAGAATCAACCTTATATTTTTATCAAAGGAAACACAAGGCGAGCAAGTGTAACCTAGGTTCGTTATCCCTGACGAAGGTTGAATGGAACTCGCGATCTCGATTCGCTGAAACGTGTTAGAATGGTGAAAATAAAAGGATATTGGGTTTCTAATCTAAAACATGTGAATAATAAATAAAAACGACTTATAAAGCAAATTTATATAAAACCACTCGTACATAATAAAATATATGCTAATAACAACGATAATAATCATTACGTTAAAAAAAATGACAATAAATAAACAATAATATATAAAGCTAAATTACTAGGACTAGTATTAAAAACTAGAATAGATCGGACTAGTATTAAAACTAGAGCAGATCGGACTAGTATTAAAACTAGAATAATTATTAAACAACAGAAAACTAAAAATAAACAGACAAACTAAATTTTAAAAAAAGTGCTCTCAAACTTAAGAGGTGTCAAGGCTTATTTGGAAAATAAGCCGAGCTTAACAAGCTCATGCATCTCTTTTTATGTTTGAATTGAGCTAGAGGGCACAATATTTAAATGACTTGAAAATTAAGGTACGATTAAGCATAAATTGAAATATAAAGATAGATTGAAATTGGTACTGTAAATAGGTTTATTACAATTTGTCAAAAAGTAATAAGATCCTGAAAACATTTAAATGACAAGGTAATAAAGATAAGCAATAAAAAACTTATAAAAATAAAACTACTAACTTAAAAAAAAACTACTACTTCTACTAAAAAAAATTAACTACTACTACAACTACTTATAAAAATAAAATTACTCTACTACTACTACTACTCCCTCAATAACTCTCGTATCATCTGCTATTTATAGCAAAGTTTTTGAGGCGGTCTCTTTTGCCCATGGCGCCACGTGGCATCTTGTGATTAGTTGGAGGAGAAGCTTCACAAAGAAGCTTGAATATAGTTGATGCAATTGGGTGTGGCAGAGGGTGGTTTTGGCACCTATCATTTGCTGATCTTTATTTTCTTTTTGTTCTTTGTCTGTCGACATCTAAACAAAAATGGGGCCCATGATTTTTGATATTTATTTTGCCTTGTTTGTCGCTGTCCAACCACAAAAGATCTTTTGACTTCTTCATTTCTTGACTCAATTGCTAGTACACAAATGATTCTTTTTTTTCTTCTTCTTTTCTTTTCTTTTTTTTTTTTTCGACATTGTATTTTTTTCTTTTTCTTTTGTCGCGATGCTCCAAATAAAATTAACGATAGACTCGCAATTACGTGCTCTTTTCAATCTCGTGCTCTTTTTTGTGCATTTTGTCTTTCTTTTCGTCATTTTCTCATATTCGTACCTGCACATATATAAACACAAAAACAAGGATATCTGCAATATAATTTGGGTGTTTTTGGTCATTTTTGTGTCTATTATGGGTATAAAATGATAAGTATTTAGACACTCATCAATCCCCCACACTAAACTATTGCTAGTCCCTAGCAATCTTTTATGAAAATTTAATGGATTTTATCTCTTTACCAAAAGCCATTACTTCTGGAGTAGCCAATGTTTTAGTATGTGATACTTTGGTACAATGATAACCAAATGATTTTGAGCAAACCATCAGCTGTCAACGGATTTGATTTGTCTTTACCAAAAGCCGTTTGCTTCTGGACTAGCCAACTCTTCACTTATAAGGATATGGTGAGTTGAATACCATACAATTTTAGGCAAATTGTCAGCCATAAACGGATTTGATATATCTTTACCAAGAGCCGTTTGCTCTCGGATTAGCCAATCCTTATGTGGGTTAGACATGGCGGACTGATAACCATTTATTGCGTTCTAAGTGAGAAAAAATTTTAAAATTTTGGCTAAAATGGGGGTACTAGATGGTACATTTGATCAAATTCGCTAGAATTCCCCCCCACACTTAGAACTGAATATTGCCCTCAATATTCAAAGTACCGGCTGTTAAACCAACACTTAGAACGTAAAAAGGTAATAATAATAGCCATTATATATACACACATTTTTTTTTTTTTTTTTTTTTTTTTTTTTTTTTTTTTTTTTTTTTTTTTTAGAGATATATATATATATATATACAACATGTAAAAGAAACAAAGGTAAAAGAAAGATGTGCATATAGACAAGTTTATACACTGGGATAGTGCACAAAGTATGAGCTTATGGTTTAGACAGTTAAGCCTTTTGGGGCTTAACTTGGATTGAGTGAAAGCTTGTAAAAGCTTGGTATAAGCTCCACACTTGAAAATAAAGGAAAAATAATATTATTACACATATTATGGACATCTCCCCCACACTAGGGTGAGACATGGGTATGAGAATTAAAGCATCTAAAACCTAGTAATAAGAGCACACAAAAATTTACAAGTTTACACAAAAAATTAAACACTTATGCAGAGTTCTAGGTCATGACAATCTCACAGTGCTCATATGAAAAGGATCAAGTGTCAATTTGACTTCCCACATGCTACACCACTTAATTGAAGTTATCACTGAGTTATTTAGGTCATATGTGTAGTACATCAAACAAGAACAACCACTCAAACACCCCATAACACAGATAAACCATCAAATCCAAACAACCCTTAAATGAGATAAAAATGAACTTTCCACTCCATAAGACTGTATAAACCTATTATATCCAATCCAGAGGTATTTATGTGTCAAATAAAACCTTTTTTAGCCTAAACAAGTAGTCACACAAGTTTAAACCTATGATTATCAAAACTAAGCATATTGGCAGTCAAAATGGATTTTCAAGCAACATCAAATCTCAAAACATAATTACCTAATATTATGTTATATAACACGTAACGACAAACGAGATTTAAAATTCGCTACAGCCTTCCCCGGCAGCGGCGCCAAAAATTGATCCGCGTAGAATCAACCTTATATTTTTATCAAAGGAAACACAAGGCGAGCAAGTGTAACCTAGGTTCGTTATCCCTGACGAAGGTTGAATGGAACTCGCGATCTCGATTCGCTGAAACGTGTTAGAATGGTGAAAATAAAAGGATATTGGGTTTCTAATCTAAAACATGTGAATAATAAATAAAAACGACTTATAAAGCAAATTTATATAAAACTACTCGTACATAATAAAATCTACGCTAATAACAACGATAATAATCATTACGTTAAAAAAAATGACAATAAATAAACAATAATATATAAAGCTAAATAACTAGGACTAGTATTTAAAACTAGAATAGATCGGACTAGTAAAACTAGAATAGATCGGACTAGTATTAAAACTAGAATAATTATTAAACAAAAGAAAACTAAAAATAAACAGACAAACTAAATTTTAAAAAAAGTGCTCTCAAACTTAAGAGGTGTCAAGGCTTATTTGGAAAATAAGCCGAGCTTAACAAGCTCATGCATCTCTTTTTATGTTTGAATTGAGCTAGAGGGCACAATATTTAAATGACTTGAAAATTAAGGTACGATTAAGCATAAATTGAAATATAAAGATAGATTGAAATTGGTACTGTAAATAGGTTTATTACAATTTGTCAAAAAGTAATAAGATCCTGAAAAGATTTAAATGACAAGGTAATAAAGATAAGCAATAAAAAACTTATAAAAATAAAACTACTAACTTAAAAAAAAACTACTACTTCTACTAAAAAAAATTAACTACTACTACAACTACTTATAAAAATAAAATTACTCTACTACTACTACTACTACTCCCTCAATAACTCTCGTATCATCTGCTATTTATAGCAAAGTTTTTGAGGCGGTCTCTTTTGCCCATGGCGCCACGTGGCATCTTGTGATTAGTTGGAGGAGAAGCTTCACAAAGAAGCTTGAATATAGTTGATGCAATTGGGTGTGGCAGAGGGTGGTTTTGGCACCTATCATTTGCTGATCTTTATTTTCTTTTTGTTCTTTGTCTGTCGACATCTAAACAAAAATGGGGCCCATGATTTTTGATATTTATTTTGCCTTGTTTGTCGCTGTCCAACCACAAAAGATCTTTTGACTTCTTCATTTCTTGACTCAATTGCTAGTACACAAATGATTCTTTTTTTTCTTCTTCTTTTCTTTTCTTTTTTTTTCTTTCGACATTGTATTTTTTTCTTTTTCTTTTGTCGCGATGCTCCAAATAAAATTAACGATAGACTCGCAATTACGTGCTCTTTTCAATCTCGTGCTCTTTTTTGTGCATTTTGTCTTTCTTTTCGTCATTTTCTCATATTCGTACCTGCACATATATAAACACAAAAACAAGGATATCTGCAATATAATTTGGGTGTTTTTGGTCATTTTTGTGTCTATTATGGGTATAAAATGATAAGTATTTAGACACTCATCATGCAACCGCGTTACCATCCACAAATCTGAGCCTAATGATATATTGTATCAATTTTATGTGTTAAAAATTTTACATTCATTATTTTGGAATGTTGTTGTATAAGCTATGTATATGTTTTATGCATGGATTTATGTTTGTAGAAAAAATCGTACGCAAAAATCTCTAAAAACTCATTCTTATACTTATATATTCAGGACATAGTTCAATCATTGGAAATTGCAGGTACCTTCCATCTTCTAATACTCATGTATGCTGACTCAATTGCAGTAACTTACTTTTTTTTCTTTCTCTCTCTCTTTATCGGTAACAGGTTTCGCGTATTCAGCAATAGTTCATAATTTAAATATCGATAAATAGACTGAATAACGATGATGGATGTACCGCAACCAAGCACGGCTGCTATCGCTAAATTTGCATGGTTGCTGTACATCCATCATTGATATTCTCTCAATATTTTTGCGGTCCACATGTTTCTGCATTCAGCTATCTCAGTACAACGTATGTACTAATATTCACAACCGATGTACATCATCTGTAGTCTTTTCTATCACTGGACTTGGCAAGGTACATAAAACACATCTGCTATTCGCATCGATTATGTGTTTAAACTTTCTGATAACTACTTTTCTATATGCAGATAATGATGCAAAACACCTGCACTTGCTGCTATCCTCAAATGCAACGACGGGTTACAAAATATTTTCCCTGCTACTGAGGCTGGTAACACACACAAACGACAGCTTTGTTCAACACTATCATATTTAACAGATAACTGTTACTGTTTTCACATGGTCTGTACGTGTACATAACCAACCTGACCTATTACTGTTTTACAATGGGTTTGGCGCAAGCCTTTGCATGTATTTTATCAACATAACAACAGGATTTCGAACAGAGGCTGAAAGTATTAAAGTCATGAAACCAAGTTAGATATCAAAAATAGACAAAATATCAGTGATGGATGTACTGACACCGAGCATAGCTACTGCGAATTTCGCATGGTGTCTACATCCATCATTGATACTTTGTCAATATTTTTGTACCGTACAAGTTTTCACGCTGTACTGCCACGCTACATTTTGTTCGTTGCAAAGAAAAGATAAGTATTACTTGAATTTTTTTATGCGACATTTCAATATGAAACTCCTTATGCTTAAATGCCTGATTGTGTGTATCAAAAATAGGTCAAATATCAATATTGCGTGTACAGATGCACGCCTCAACTATTACCGTATTTACGTGGTATCTGCATTGAACACACACGCATAGTATCAGCGATGACAAAAACAGTAAAATGCAAAAGTTGGCACGATAATCAGACAGTTGCAGCCACCACCGCTTTTGGATACCAGTTATGTAACAAAGAAAAGCTAAGTATTGCTAAAATCTGCATGCTTAAATGATTATATTATATCAATCTACTTATACTTTTTTTTCTTTTTTGCATGCTAACAAATTTTGTATTATTTGTCAGGTTAGGTCGCTGGATCATCCTGCAGGCACTACAAAAAAGGTAACAACAGAAGTCGTACACTTAGGTATGTATTCAGATTTATTTTAATGAATTTAGCGATCAAAGATTGTAACAGATAACTATGATTGTGATAATGATGTAATGTGTATTGTTCATGACAATAAATTTTAATTAGGCACACCTTGGTACTTTGAACTTTCCCTCGAGAACCTACTCCGACGTCATTGTAATTGCAATGCGTGTGCCACAAGCCTTTGCACGTATTTTATCGACATGCCAACAAAATTTTAAGCGGAGGCTCAAAGTACCAAAGTGTGTCATCGTATCAACAATGACCACATGACTACAGCCAAGTTGGTTGACCTGACCTTCCCCTCGAATTCCTTTTGGTATTTTAACGGTCTATCGATATGTCTGATGCAGACTATTGTTTAAAGACCATTTAAATAACAAAAGGGATTCGAGAGGGAGCTCAGATTTTCCACCTATGATTATTAACACCTTTTAAACCGTTCGATACAATTGTCCGCTTATTTTTCTATTTCCTGATGTTAACAGCTGATATTCTATGTCTGTCACACTTAATTTTTTCCGCATTTTCATTGACGCAAGAGATAACAAGAAACCTAAGGCGGTCGATAAAAAAGAATTTCTAAACATAAGAAATGAAGACTATCTGGTAGTTTTTTTGGCTGCCGATACTAATAGTTCATGTCATGTGTTTGTGATAGTTACCTTTTTCTCGCATATTCATAACTGCAGGTCCACAAAAGGACCTGATCACCACTAAGGTACAATTCTTGAAGAAAGATGGGAAACCGGAGGGAATGTTGTGACAAGTGGTTTGGTGCAAATTACTTCTTCGCACCATCCTCTTCCGTTTCCCATCTTTCTTCGATAATTGAACCATACTGCTGATCAGCACCTTTTCTGCAACTGCAGTTGTGGATATGCGAGAAAAGTTAACTCTCACAGGCACATGACATCAACTTTTAGTATCGGTAGACAAAGAAAGTAACAGATAATCTTGGTTTGTTATGGCAAATTTTTTTTTATCGAACGCCTTAGAATTTAGTCGTCTGTTGATCAGCTGAAACATAGGAATCACAATTCTGATCGTTCTTTCCCAGGTTAAGAAACACTCGGACTTACACTTACAAAACTGAAATTTATACTTACTCTGATCAATTTTATACTCGCATGGTCATGCATGTACAGGTATATCTGACAGTCGTTGTTTCATTGGCCTCGATTTTACGCATGGTCAATCTGTTATTTTCAGACGCAAACGAGCTATAAAAACATAAGTCAGATAGGAAGGTATGTATTCACATTTATTTTAACGAATTCGTTAGCCAAATATTGTAACCGTAACTTGTCATGCCAAAGATCTATCGTAAATTATAGTTGCAGATTCTATAAAACTGTTCAAAAAAAAGTTTAAAGTAGCCAGCTGTGTATTGGATGCCTACATTACTTAGTCGATGAATGCTTTAAGTTAATAAATTAGTCTGGAACTTAAACATAATTACTCATTCTAAGTTCCCATACAGTTCCTTTTGTTTTTTCAACAACCTAGCAACTCGCTTGGTGCAGGCTGTTGCACAAAGGAAGTTGAAACAACAAATGGAACTGTAAGGGGACTTAGAAAGATTAAATATGTTTATTTTTCGGTTCCATTCTTTTTTACGATGTAAAACCGGTGTCTGCAAAGTAACGTCGCCATACTCAACTTGCTACATTGAACTTCGCTTTGAAAGCCTCAGTTATTAGGGCAGATCTATCTAACAATGTATCTCACTTCCGTTGCTTAAATTGATCGTTGTCGAGAACTTTGTTAAATTAAACAATGGAACTCATATACATCATTAGATAGATCGGCTCTAATAACTGAGGCGTGTTGATTGTGATAATGATATAGTGTGTATTGTTCATGACAGACCACACTCCTTCATTATCCCATTCAACACGAGTCCTGATACTCGCATGTTCTTCTAGAATCGACAAATTTCTTCTACGATACACCTTTGTAATATATATATATATATATATATATATATATATATATATATATATATATAGGGTAAAGTTAAAATAAAAAGACAAATATCCGTACACTACGTAAAAAGATTTTTTTTTAAAAGTTAGCGAAAAAATCCCAAAAAATTCCACAAGATCGGGTATGTTGGTGCATAAAACTTTTATGAAAGAAGTTTTTCTGATTTTGAGTTTTTATAACGTTTTTTTTAATGCACAAAAAACGAATTTTGATGCACAAAATTTTTAACTTGTTTTAGTTAGATGGACAATGTTATTTTGATTAAAAAAGTGAAAAGAACTTGGGTGAAAAAATGAATTTTTGATGCACAAAAAAGCGATTTAATGCACAAACGTATTTTTTCATAATTTTTTTTCGGAAAAATATCCACTTTTAGAAAAACTTCTTTCACAACTTTTTCATGCACCAACATACCTGATCTTGTGGAATTTTTTTGGAATTTTTCGAGAAAATTTTTGAAAAAAAAAATCTTTTTACGTAATGTACGGATATTTGTCTTTTTATTTGATCTTTATCCTATATATATATATATATATATATATATATATATATATATATATATATATATATATATATATATATATATATATATATCCATGCATTTCATCAGTTTTATTATAAGAAAATTTCTATACTACGTTATACTATATTTAAAAGTAACTATTCTCTTTTATATTTATGTTCCTTCATATGAAATACTGTGGCCTGTCAGATTTGATGAATTCTGAACACATGATGTCGTTTGTGCTCGCCTGAGTTCAAGGTTAACCTTTTTTTATATGTTATTGGTCAAGATTTGATTGGGATATATATATAAAAAATAGATCGAATATCAGTATTGGACGTACACATTTGGACCACAACCATCACTGTATTTACATGGTAACTGCATTCAATATTCGTAGTTTCTCAATATTTTCATACTTACTGTATTTACATGGATACTTTATCGATATTTTCCTGCTCCTCAGGTTTGCACGCTCACACACGCCAAAAAACAGAAGATAAGTATTGTTAGAATTTACAGACTTAAATGATCGTATTCATCCTCTTTTATTTTTTTTCTGCTAACTGATTTTTTATATCCACCAGCCTATATCAAAAACATATGAAATATCGGTGATAGACGTCTGGATGTTGACCTGAACTACTACTGTATTCACATGGTATGTGCATTCATCATTCATAGTTTATTAGTATTTTAAGTTTAGTCATCTGCTATACATCCACACAGGTACAATAGAATCAGTAACATTTGCAGCCAGGTTTAATCAGAAACATAGATTATGTACTCGCACGGTCATGCATGTACAGGTAGAAAAGGCTAACCAATGAGGATATTAAATCCTAAAACCCTTTCATAATAAACCATCTATATTTAAGCATAAAAGCAACGACAGATATTGTACATCGCCTGTCAATATTAGGAATTGAAGAATATCTGGTATTGTTTATTTGTCGATACTAAAAGTTGATGCACTGTGTCTGCGATGGTAAGTTTTTTTCCGCATGTTTGTACATGCAGCTACACAAAATGTTCTGATCAACAATATGATTCGATTTTAAAAGATAGATGCGAAACAGGAGAGAATGTACCGTCGTTTTGGGCTGCCTCTTGCGTTTTGGCTCCCGCTTTTTTCGGTCTGGTTTTAGTCCGCTCCCGTCTTTTTTTTGCTTCATTAATACACGTAGTTATCATATTATTCTTCCAGAGTTTTCCACACACACCCACACATACCTAACCACCACTACACACATCTCTGCTGTTGATGATGATGATCGAAGGATGTGAAAGGAAAACCAAAAGACGATGATGAAATACCACATCATAAATCACAGGTTTGATATTTATAAGAATTAGGGTTTTGTATTAATTTTGGGATTTTTGTGAAATGGGGGTTTCGTTTAAATTTATGGGTTTTTATGAAATTAGGGGTGTTTGGGATTGGGATTTCGTAAGTGATTATCTAATTATTGGGGGTGTTTGCCTCAACTTATTTATCAGGCTTATGGCCTTATCGGGTTTTCAGGTGTTGGAAGTTGGACAGCTAATATGCGGGTATGGTTTTCTGAATTTAAAAAATATATATATTCTCAACTTTACGGTTTTCATTCTGTTTGTGTTTTTTATGAATTGGATATGTTGAAAATTAGGCTTATGTTCATTTGGATATGGTTTAATTTAGGATTAGGGTATCTATACAAGCGTTTGGGATTGCTTATAGCTTTCTAATAGGGGTGAGCAAAACCGACCAAAACCGACCGAAACCGAGTGTCCCGATACCAAATTAGTGAAAGTCGGGTCGGTATTCGGTTTTAATTTTTTGTGATAGTCGGTTTCGGGTCGGGTCGAGTTAAAAACCGACATTATCCCGATAATACCGATTGTCCCGATTCCCTTTTATATATAACCCTTTTTTTTCACTTTTTCAGTACATACCACTCATATCTATATCCCTAATACCTCCCAACATGATCCCGCCTCCATCTTTCCCAAATCCCAACTCAGATTTACACAGCTCAATCGATATCATCTCCATCATCATAACCCAATCAATCGTCTCATCTCCATCAATACACAATATACAGCTCGATCTCATCTCCGAATAGTAATGAAGAACAAAGAGATGGTCTTGATTTATCTTTGAAAAAAAAGAAGGTGAACTTCTTATAGATCGATGATGATGCATAACTTTCGTTTGCTTGACCTTTGATGGTCTTCATTTATCTTTGAATGGCACGAAAGAAAGATGGCTGAGATCTATTTAATTATAGTTGTGTATAAATGGTTGTATAGGTAGTCAGTAGTGGTGTAGTTCAGTGTTAATTGTTAAATGGTTGTGGTATAGTTTAGTGTTAAACACGGTCTGTGAATGGGTATAGTTTAGTGTTAATGGTTTCACTGATAACATCAGAACCAATTTCTGTGAATGGGTAAGGTCTTGATTTCGGGTTGTGGTGCATTGTCCCGAAAACCGACCGACTTATCCCAAGTATTACCGAACCGACCCGATGCCTATTCGGTTCGGTATTCGGGCAACCATTTTTACAGTTTTCGGTTTCGGGCTGAGTCGGGTCGGTTCGGGAAGGGTCGGGATTTGGCCCGATGCTCAGCCCTACTTTCTAATGATGAGGTACTTTTTTTTGAGTTTATGGTGTAAATTTTTTTTGTATTTTTTGTAATGTAATTATACTGTTGTTCAAATGCAGCAGCTCCATTATCGAAAAAGGACCGTTTGCTCCATCAGTAGTAGGAACAATAACTGGGAAGACGTGGTATGGTGTGGCAAGAGATGCGCCTGTCGCGTCGAAGAATGTGATGAGAGTTCATGGTATGGTGACTGATTTAATCCTATCAGTGAGCTATGAATATATCGTGAGAATTTTTATTGTTGATTATATGATCCGTTTTAATACGATATGTGTTATGTAATTCTTTAGCGAATAATTGTAAGATTTGCTGATAGAAACGAATAATATTAGAACTGCTTATCTGCATTTTGGTATGGTTAATATTAGAACGGTTTTTTGGAGAAAATGTAATAACAAAGTAGCAAAAAAAAAGCCTAATTATGGATAAATCTGATGTTTTGCCAGACACATCTTGGTTTGGGTTAGGATGGTGTTGCCTTCTGGTTTGGGTGCTAAAAGTTGGTCACTTACTGGATATGTATTAATTTCTTCTGTTTATTACTTTTATTGTTTATTAGGATCATAGTTTTAAGGGCGTGTTTGTTGATGAAGCGAAAAGTGTACCGCTTTTAGGGGGTCATTTAAGCCCTAAATCGTATTTATTTGATCAAATATTGCCCTAAATCGTTCCTTTTGTCATTTTAGGTACTTTGGAGAAGAAATCTGGAAAAGGAAGCATTTTGGACGTTTTTGGAGCATAAAAGTGAAGAAAACGACAAAGTCTCAAAATCGGCTGGAAAAGTACCTTTGACGGCGTCAAGCTCCATTTTGACGGCGTCAGCCCTTGATAAGCAAGAGAAATTTTGGAAGATTAATGGGAGACGGCGTCAAGAAGGTCGTCAAGCTTTGATAGGCCAGAGCGGATTTTGGAGGATTAAAGAGGGACGGCGTCAGGAAGACCATCCGGGAACCCTAGCCGCGGCGAGGTGACGGCGTCACCTCCTACAACGTGACGCCGTCAGCCCCTAAATTCTATATATAGTTTTGCAATT
Organism: Artemisia tridentata subsp. tridentata; assembly: GCA_021014915.2. Classification (NCBI taxonomy): domain Eukaryota; kingdom Viridiplantae; phylum Streptophyta; class Magnoliopsida; order Asterales; family Asteraceae; genus Artemisia; species Artemisia tridentata. Next base: position 327,844,822 of record CP139502.1, read on the forward strand.
TTTAGTCATTAGTGTGCAACTTTGTGAGGAGAAACCCTAAGACGAATTTCTGCCATTTTTAAGGGTTTTTATACCCTTGGATCTCCCATGTTTAATTGAAGATAAGTAATCATTTAATCATTCAATATGTCTATGTGTTGTTTGATTATATCTTGTTCTTGTCTTTTAATTAACATGCTAGGCTAGATTTATCTTGTGTTTGCTTAGATCTAATGAAACCTAGCTATTGATTATTAGTTGTTGGTGTGTTATTAATTGTATTGGATGATTGTTTATCGATGTTAGGCTTAAGAAAACTGGCTAACCTCCTATACGGTAACTTTCTTGAACGTCTTAAGAAACATGAACCAATGCGTACTAAAGGTTATTATGGTTGTATTTAATGCATGAGCGAATTCTAGTGATCCCATGTTAGGAGCTTCTTAGCCGGCTCGACATAGGAGTGAAGTAGGAGCTTGTAGAGTTGGGGAAGTACGTACGCCACTCCACGATTGGTATTAAGGAATACACCCGTCATCCACGCAATTAATACACACTAATAAACCGGTAAAAGATAGTTAGGGAGTAAGGAAATCTAAGTAAACACATTTCTCTCCACATAAGTTCCACCAACCTTTTCATTTTCAGTTATTTTATTTTATTTGCATTTGTAGTTATTTGGGTTAGTTGACTAGCAACTAATTCCGCCTACTCCTTCAAACCCGAGATTTTACTTGCTTTCATAAAAATATAAAAATACAAAAAGAATCTTCCCTCACCCTTAGACCTATTCGAATAGTTTTTCAATCCTAACGACACTATTCCCCTAGAGAACGATTAATCCCCCGGTACTTGCCACTTCACTATACTACATCGGTCAGGTACACTGCCTGGTGGGGATTGCAAGCCTCTCGAGATCCCTCGAGAGGTAAAACCTGTTGTAAGGTCGCAAAACCACGCATCAAGTTTTTGGCGCCGCTGCCGGGGAGTAGTTATTGCTTAGGTTGAAATTTATTTTTATTAGGTCTACTCACAAGATTCCTATAAAGTGAGATTTTTCTTTCTATTTTTGTAGCTTTCTCGTAGTCTATCTTTTCTTTTTGATTTTGTTTGTAATTTGCTTCAAATGGACTCTTCACTTAGACTTCTAAGATTGCAAAAAATGGTTGAGTGGCTAGAACACCAAGAAGTTCAAAATACCTCATTTAGAGACACTTATGAATCATATGAGCCTTCACCTAGGATAGATTCTTATGAACAACCTCCATGTTTAGGATCTTGTTTTAGTGAGGCTAATAGGAAAAGCGACCTAGTTTGCCAAGGAATTGTGGATAGAGCCGTATCAATAAACCATAAGTTGGATGAAGCACTAGGTTTGTTATTATCACTACCTAAGAAAAAAATTGATGAGGATATAAGTGATCTTGACACGTGGAATGATGAGGTAAATAACATAAGCCCACAAAATACTCAACCATCATTTGAGGCACCCACACCGCCCGTGACTTACCCGGAAGAAGTAGAAGAGACTTTAGGAATCCCGATGGAGGTAGAACCCTTGGACCAAGCACAACTAGAGGATATAGGTTTGAACACTTTTAGTGATGACCTTACTCTTAGTTCTAGGGAATTTCCTAGTGTTGATGAGCCGGAACCTCAACCTTTACACAACTTTTCATCCTTAGATTTACATCTAGGAGACAAAAGAGGAATCGACCCACCCATAAACCAATATTATCCAGGTAGTTTTAGGATGAAGGAAGCCATTCACTCACCCCCTTCACCTCACGTGGCATATTTCCACCCTAAGGGTGTGTATCGCTACTTCCACCCGCACTTAATCCTAAGTGTAGGGAAAACCTCCCCTATTTCCGTTAAATAAGGGTAGAGTCAGGCTCGTGACTCGAACAAAAACAAGCGCTTCTTGGGAGGCAACCCAAGCTTTATTTGTTTGTTTGTTTGTTTGTTTGTTTGTTTGTTTGATTGATTTTATTTGTTTCCGTATGCAAGTTTAATTGTTATTGTTTGTGCTCATGTTTCAAAGTAAATTGTGAAAATGCTTTATTTTGTTTTTAACTTCGTCTTAACTACATATAAAGGTATTTTGCAAAAGATAAGTGTAAGGGAATCCAAATTTGTTTACAAGAACAAGATTGAACATGAATCACAACAATATTAAATGAGCATGCATACTAGTATTGTTTTGAGTCAAATGCTTGTATCGAGTCATAATGATGTTTTGCAGGAATTCCAGGAAGTAAGGAGTGAGTTTTTCCAGAAATTTTCCGGAAACTTAACATGAGAATTCTGTCAGATCATTTCTGACGGCGTCAGGCCTTACAACCTGACGGCGTCAGGTTTTAATTTTCTGAAATTTTTGAAAGTTTTGTTTTCATAAAAGTTTTTATTAAATCTCTAACTTATAAACTCCAGGAATCTGCAAAATAATCATTCCACAAGCATTATATCCTTATATAGATTTATCCCGCCGATGTTATGCAGGTTTTCGTGTTTGTTTTCTCAGGTTTAACAGGTTATTTTGGACAAGGAGATGTTTGTGGAATCGAGCTTTTGGCGATGCATTAGTCTTGAAGCTTCAACATTACCTTGGAAGAAGATCTAACCATGTTACCTCTTTATCCACCGAACGAATCAGGGGAGTATTTGATTTCATTCTTTTACCTTATTTACTTTTACATCTTGTTATTTGAACATTGGGGACAATGTTCATCTTAAGTGTAGGGGGGGGGGGGTAAAGTACGATACTTTAGAGAATGCTTTTACGCTTGATTTTCGTTTGTTTAATGGTAGATGTGTAATAAAACTGAGATAAATACCTGTTAGGGCAATTTTAGTGCCAAATTTAAAATTTTTTACAACATATAGGAGTAAAGCTTTAGTCTTAATGAGCGTCTCATGGATAGGAGTTATATGACTAGCACAAAAACCGTACCACAAAAAAATTTCCACCCCCAAATATGTGAGGTTCGGCCCTAGAATTGGTAGGAAAAGCATTTATGCTATGATGTGTGTACCGGTAGCACTTAGATTCTAGAACTTGCGTTAGGACCATTCCGAGGCCACAAGTGAGACTACATTCGTGTAGTTAGATTTACTACATGATAAGAGGCATTAGGATTAACCCATTGTTTTACACCTGTGTTTTTGTTATAATTACTTTGGCTACATTGGTCAAGTAATTCTCCCACACCTTTGCGTTGTACTCATTTTTAGTACACGATACCCCTAGTACACCCCTCAGAGCCTATCTTTTCGTTTCTAACTTTAAGCATTTTACTTAAAGTAAGAATTTGTTTACACCCCACTTAAATGTACACCCAAACCGCCTTAGCCTACCTTGTATGCACTCATTTTTAGTGCATTATTGTGACAACATTTGTTTAAACCCCAAGTTAATTATCTAATTGATTACATGGTTGCTAAGTCGAGTCATATCCTTGTACATATTGTTTTGGGACGATTGGGACTCATGGGTAAAGTACTAGTGTAATGGAGTAATGGGGAAGATGTAATACCCCCATATGTGCTAAATATTTTAAAAGTACTCCAAGTTTTTCGATTATCTTAATTCGAGTCATTAGAATAGTTATTTGTAAAGTTATGTAAAAGTTCAAGTGTAAGGGGAATGCAACGCGCCTATGATGTATTATTTTGGATGGTAGGGCAAGAGTGTATGAAAGGAAAAAAAAAATCAAGAAAAATACAAAAAAATGAGAAAAAGAAAAGTAGAAAAAACATACGGACTACCATCCCGTTTCATTTTATATTTATTTTATGTTTTTGTTATTTTGTTTTTAGCTTAAGATTGAGTCGAGTCTTGGCTTAGCAACATTGTATAGTACTTGTAATCAACCAAGATCGTTAACTCGCCACCAGTAAAATATCCCTTATCCAACAAATCCGTGTTTATCATATCCCTACACCTAACGTTATAACCCGTTTAAAAGCCCTCTTTGATAGTTTATCTTAGGTGCTTACGCCTAGTGGAGGAGGTTTTTGATCCTTTCCCAAGCCTATGGTAATCTATTTGCTATGACAGGTAGTGAGAGATATTATCCATTTTCATTTATGAGATTTACGTTTATGACACCTGAGAGATGTGAGTATCTAAACACTACTTGTGAGGTGCTAGTTTGTAATCTCCGTGCTTATTATGATTAAAGTGGAATGACTATTTGTTGTAATTACTTTTATATTAGCGTTAAATGACCCCTAACTTGTATTTTGATTAGAATAAAAGCGCATTTGCTTGAGGACAAGCAAATCTCAAGTGTAAGGGTATTTGATGAAGCAAAAAGTGTACCGCTTTTAGGGGGTCATTTAAGCCCTAAATCGTATTTATTTGATCAAATATTGCCCTAAATCGTTCCTTTTGTCATTTTAGGTACTTTGGAGAAGAAATCTGGAAAAGGAAGCATTTTGGACGTTTTTGGAGCATTAAAGTGAAGAAAACGACAAAGTCTCAAAATCGGCTGGAAAAGTACCTTTGACGGCGTCAAGCTCCATTTTGACGGCGTCAGCCCTTGATAAGCCAGAGAAATTTTGGAAGATTAAAGGGAGACGACGTCAAGAAGGTCGTCAAGCCTTGATAGGCCAGAGCGGATTTTGGAGGACTAAAGAGGGACGGCGTCAGGAAGACCATCCGGGAACCCTAGACACGGCGAGGTGACGGCGTCAAGATCTACAACGTGACGCCGTCAGCCCCTAAACTCTATATATAGTTTTGCAATTTTTTGTCATTAGTGTGCAACTTTGTGAGGAGAAACCCTAAGACGAATTTCTGCCATTTTTAAGGGTTTTTATACCCTTGGATCTCCCATGTTTAATTGAAGATAAGTAATCATTTAATCATTCAATATGTCTATGTGTTGTTTGATTATATCTTGTTCTTGTCTTTTAATTAACATGCTAGGCTAGATTTATCTTGTGTTTGCTTAGATCTAATGAAACCTAGCTATTGATTATTAGTTGTTGGTGTGTTATTAATTGTATTGGATGATTGTTTATCGATGTTAGGCTTAAGAAAACTGGCTAACCTCCTATACGGTAACTTGCTTGAACGTCTTAAGAAACATGAACCAATGCGTACTAAAGGTTATTATGGTTGTATTTAATGCATGAGCGAATTCTAGTGATCCCATGTTAGGAGCTTCTTAGCCGGCTCGACATAGGAGTGATGTAGGAGCTTGTAGAGTTGGGGAAGTACGTACGCCACCCCACGATTGGTATTAAGGAATACACCCGTCATCCACGCAATTAATACACACTAATAAACCGGTAAAAGATAGTTAGGGAGTAAGGAAATCTAAGTAAACACATTTCTCTCCACATAAGTTCCACCAACCTTTTCATTTTCAGTTATTTTATTTTATTTGCATTTGTAGTTATTTGGGTTAGTTGACTAGCAACTAATTCCGACCACTCCTTCAAACCCGAGATTTTACTTGCTTTCATAAAAATATAAAAATACAAAAAGAATCTTCCCTCACCCTTAGACCTATTCGAATAGTTTTTCAATCCTAACGACACTATTCCCCTAGAGAACGATCAATCCCCCGGTACTTGCCACTTCACTATACTACATCGGTCAGGTACACTGCCTGGTGGGGATTGCAAGCCTCTCGAGATCCCTCGAGAGGTAAAACCTGTTGTAAGGTCGCAAAACCACGCATCATTTGTTAAGGCTTATACAGTAACCTTATGGCTTATTTGGTCTTGGTCTTATGTTTCATAAGCTCACTGTTTGTGGCTTACTTTGAAACTTTACGCTTTATATAAGCTTATTAGGACATATTAAACTTATATAAGGCGAAAAGTTTTAAAATAGGCCATAAAATGTGACCATATTAAAATATATCTAATGCCGCGTCGATTGAACATATCTGATGCCGGAGACTTCACAAGTAAAAATTTGGACATCTAATCCTATATTAGTTTAGCTCACTTTAGTGTAGAAGACCAACTGAGGAGAAGGTTGCGAATTTGAACCGGGTTCGGAATAATGGTAATTGCTTATTTGGATTCTTTTTTGTCATGATTATGCCGGTAATGGTTCAAGTAATGAATAAGCTGTTAACTTTATGTAAAGTTTTACGTTTTTTTTGCATGAATGATTGTGACAGGTGATAAATAGTAGGAGATTGAATTCTATAATCGGTTTATAAGAGTATTGAAGTTGATTTGAAATGATTCATGATGCTAGCAAATTATAAGTTCTTAACTTTGTAAAAAATAGTTTGCGTTAGACTAATTCTTTGTAACGTGCTGTTACAGATACTAATCAAATGCCGTAGAAGAAATATATTTCCCGGGCTAGGCTTATGTCTTTTGGTGCCAACTATGGATCAACGCCGCAACTTTTATCCCGTTATATTTGTTTTATGATTATTAAGTCACTTCTTTTACGCCTTTTTACTTACTCAGGTATGCATCCAAATATCACCGGAAATAAGAGGCTGAGAGAGATAGTGACTGAATTGACATCGGTGTTTATAAGCAAAATACATTTGTCGTATGATTGAAGTCTGCAGCTATGGGAAATTTGCAACAACCTAACAACATAACCTGATTGAAACATGTGGAGATTATATAATGCTTGTATGGGAAATTTTTGACAACTTACTTTGGATATTTAACTATACATATCGCATTGATTGAAACCTGCAGGTATGGGAAATCTGTAACACGCGGCTGTCGTGGGTTTGCCAATGTGTGGGATGGAAACAATAAAAAGAGATTGCATCAAGTGTACATAGATGGATCAGATGTTGCAGGTAATAATTCTTGCTTGCGATCTATAGTAGCTGCAATGTGTATTTGAGCGCGGGCTCTTGAAACAAATTATCACGCAATTTGATTCCACAAGCCTGCTGCGCAAGAAAGTGGTATGCTTAATTAAACTTTATGTGATTATATTGTTGCCTGTCGTTTAACTGATGTTACAACTTAATTAAACTTTACGTGCTTGCTTTTGGTGTAGCTATCAAGTGACGATGGAAAAGGCAGACATTTTCTTGATATACTATTCCTCCAAGTGTGAGGTAAGTATCAGCAGTAATTTGCTGAATTTTTACGAGTTCAACCCAACTGCTTATGTGATTGTTACGTTTCATACATTACATTCTGTGTCGCATAACAACAACCAGCAGCAGCAGCAGTTGGCGTATCAATCTATGTTAGATTATGAACAACCGGCAGATTGGTAGTTTTAATTGCACTAACTATTAACAATTTGTTGCTGTAACAGGTGATACTGACGACCAGTAGATGCGTAGCAGCAGCTCCCACGGGAATAGCAGTTCTACGCGATCTATGGGCCCAGGTAAATGACAAACAATTATTATCTTGAAGTTTAAGACATGTGGACAATTCTACTTAATGAGGAAGAGGTCGTTTATGATCAACAGTTGCAGCAAATCGTAATATCCTTTGAAATAGGTTGGGTGTAAATATTATATGGGAAATATGATTGCGCTTTCTGTGTTTTAAGCTATTGGTATGTGCATTGCGTTTCTTTATATGAAATAAGAATTTAATGCATTTTTAAGACGAAACAAGGTTTGCGATAAACTGTAAACTAATGGAGTATATCGCGTTGCAGATTGCATTAGGTTGTTGCTATGTTTTGGAATGATGAACTCATTTGCTATCTTAAGATATTGTTGTCAGGTTTGATTTCATTTGTTTTATAATGGATTGATTTCGTGTGGGATGACTAGGACAACTCCATTTATGTGTAACTCATAATAGGCACAGTTTAATAGTAATCAGTTGCCGCACTCACCTATTGTTCATTCTCAAAAAAATGCTGATTAACAGTTGCAGCAAATCGTAATATCCTTTGAAATAGGTCAGGGGTTTGCCTGTTTCTAACGTTCTGATTACAGCTGCCCCACGAGCACATTCGGTCTCGCAATTTCCTAAGTCGCTGATGTACAGAGTCAGATCAGGTAGATTTTGTGATGTAGTGATGAACTCAAATAAGTACATTTTATTACTATCATTTATCCTATTAATTTGACTTGTTTTATTATATTATGTATGAGGATTGATACTTAATCGTTTACTTTTGTAATTCTCAGTTGAAAACAAGCATTTGGTGAAACTTGGCGATTTTGGACTAATTATGGAGCAAAACATGCATAAAGTGAAGAGTCTACTGAAATGGACAAGATCAAGTCAAATCTGCTCCAGATGCGCCGCATCTCACTCATGACATGCGCCGCATCGCTATCAAGATCTCACCAGATACGATCCAAGATACAAGAGGACATGCGCCGCATCCAAAGATAAAGATACGCCGCATCTTCTGGCGGTGTACGAATATTCCTGAATATTATAATCTTGGACCCCACGCGAAGTTAAGTAAATGCGCCGCATCTACTCCTTAGATGCGCCGCATCTCACCCTCAGACAGAAACTATAAATACCCCAAGACCAGACGAATTCCAGAGCTTTGGTACGTGCGATATATTAATACCGAAGACCGAAGGACAACAGAAACCAAGGACGAATTCAGTCAAGGCAGCAGCACAAGACACACTCAAATCGAAGATACAAGAGCTGTAAGAAGGTGCTGCATGTGTTTAATTCATTAAGTAGTTTTGTTTTATTGTGTTAGTAAACTTTAATTCATCAAGATTGGTGGCTTGTGTAATGTGACAACGGAAAGGTTGCACTCCCTTAAAACTGCTTTCTCATCAATTAAAGTTTATATGTTAGTGTCTTTGGTGACTTTTATTAGTGCATTGATAACCTCTGTGGCTAGCTGAGCGTTGATCGGGTCGCCATGCCTCTGCCCTCGCCTGTTTATTAGATGCCTATGTATTCTATGGTCTGTAGAAAAGTAGGAGAAAGATAAAAAGGATAGTCATAAGTAATCATTAAGGGTTTACTCGCCGATAAGATTAGAACCAATGAGAAAGGACTTAATCTCGGTGCGTTGCATCGAACTATACACTTCATATAACACTAGCAATAAAACAAGTGACAAACTACTTATAATAAGGACAGCCCTCTTATTGTCTCGAGTATTTATCTGTGTACGTGTGTGCTACTTGCTGATTCGTGCCTATTGGTTTTGTTTATTATTTAATTGCAACCAAATCGTGCCAGTCTCTCAGGCTGAACCCCCTTGCGTTATATTAGGTTGTATAGCTAACTTAATTTATTAAAATACTGATTAGAATAACTAGATAATACGTTCCACTCTTAGTGATCGACACTCTACTTACCATTATATTCATACTGACCGGGTACACTGCTCGTTAAGTGTGTGTGTTATTGATAAGTCGGCTAAATATAAATTTAAAACTTGAGTAGGCATTAAAACTGCTAAACCGCAACGACACATCACGCGCATCAAGTTTTTGACGCCGTTGCCGGGGAGTGAATTGTTATTATCTGTTAATTTGATTAGTATTTTAATTAGGTTTTAATTTTTTTTTCTAACCGCTAATTTTGTTGTGTATTAGTTTAATTTGCATTCATTGTATTATTTTGCATATTTTCTGTTTTTGTGTGCTATTTGTTTGCTTTTATTTGATTTTTCGTTTGTGTGTTTTTATTTGTTTTTTATTTTTCGTATTTTGTGTGTTCTGCTATAGTTGTACTGAGCTAAATCGAACGATACGGCGCATCTGATTCCTCAGATACGGCGTATTGCGTTCAATTTTTTATAAAATACAACGCGTTTAATTAATTCGATACGACGCATCTTTCCCCAAGATACGGCGTATCTGTTTTTAATAAGAAAATTTTTTCTAAGCGATAAAGTAATACGACGCATCTTCTTTTGAAGATACGGCGTATCTGTTTTTGATAAAAAAATTTTTTTTTTCTAAACGTTAACGATATACGACGCATCTGATTTATCAGATACGGCGTATCTATTATTTTAATTAAAAACAGTTTTCGAATTATTAAACAGATACGGCGTATCGATTTTTATCGATACGGCGTATCTTCTGAATCAAAAATCTCGTATTTTAAAACGTAACGAAAATACGGCGCATTAACTTTTGTTAATACGACGCATTTAATTTTAAATAAATATCGATTTTTGATAATTAAAACAGATACGGCGCATTCAAATTTCTAAGCGGCGTATCTATTTTCTGAATAAAATCTGATTTAATTTTAACGATTATAAGATACGGCGTATCCATCTTTTTGGATACGGCGCATCGTCTGCCAATATCAGTTATTTTTATTCTTATATCCGTTTCTATATTCATTAATTTCTCTTCTAGCGAACAAATCCTACTGATGATTTTACCTTTGATGACAGATTTTGCTATGGAAGACATGTCAGTTAACGGATATCTTGCTAAGGAATTCTTGCTTTCAGATTCATTCAATGTGCTCATGATCGATGCAGATTTATTCTCTTGGGAGACCCCTCTAGAAGCTGCTTTTAAGGAATTCATGCGTTTGTGCAACATTGACAAAGGGGTATTCTCTTATGATGTATTTGTGAGGTACACTGGGGATGAATTGTCGCTCTTATGGCCTATCATTGAATCCAAAGGATTGAACTGGACTACTATCGAAGAAGATGATGGGAAATTCTATCTTGCATACATGGACTCAAGCAACAAAAGCTGTGGTGGAGGCGATACCCAAATTTCTTACATGCCATATTCCGAACAGTACTGGGGATTAAATGAGTACTATTTGGATGATGAAAGAAATTATGCTGTGGCGGAGTTACTATTTCATGGCAGGTTAGTGAGATTAATGGACCTCTCCCTCAATGATTGGCTTGAACTTAAATATGGTAGTCCGAAATTTGCCCCTGCAAATGAAGTCAGGCGGATTATGACTTCATGGTTAACACGGAGTTTTAAGGAGCAATTTAACGAGTTCATGGAGATAAAGAGGAATATGATTGGAAAAACTTGCTTTGACGTTAACCACGATCCTAACGATGTTGATTTTTCAGAATGGTTGGCTAGTAAGTTTAATAACCATAAGAGCATGGATCGAGCTACTAAGGATGCATTATGGGTATATTGGATGAGAGGAGAAGACGAAGAAGTAGAAAGCGACTATGGGTCGTCACTTCATGATTCTACAGTCAATGAGGGCATTGAAGAATTATTCCGAATAGACATTGACGTGTTCGATTATGAGACACCCTTGTGCAAGCAGTTCAAGGAATTTAACTACCTTCTTCGAGTCGACGATGATGTGCTGACGGGAGATCTACCAGGATTTAAGACTTATGATGATTTCAAAAACACCTGGTGCTACGAATGGAATGACCAAGTACCATGGGTTTGGGATAAACCATGGGAATTTGAGCACATTAATCACACTTGTACACCCTTCGTTTTCAAGGACGGGAGTAGTGTTTGGCCGACCTGTGATTATAAAAGTGACGGAACCTGTAATGGGGGAAGTATAATTGGGATGAAACGGGTTGGAAACGATGTGACCTTTGAAGATTATGAGTGGTACGATAATGTTGAAGACTGCCCACTAAAAGAGGAGGCTTTACTAGAAAAGGGTAGAATTGAACGCTTGAAAGGACTTAAGGGAACATCGGATACTACTTTCTGGAAGTGGGTGCATGAACAATTTGATGATTTTACGAAGCTTAGTCGACGGTTACAATGGGACTTGGAAAGAGAGTGGGAGGCGATTCAAGACAATAAGTCATTAATTGAAGAACTAGATGATTATTTGATTAAGGATCCTTATTTTGAGTTTGTTGATAAAGACGAGGAAGAGTTCACCAAAAGAAAGTGTCAACTACTTGGGATTCCTTATAATGAGCCACCCATGATTATTTCCGAAAAATTTAAAATCATCAAATATTCTTTGGGTCCAGATGAAGAATATGTTGCGACGAAGACCAAGAATTATAGAAGATTGAGCCGAACAGAAGAAAACGTCGCAAAGCTATATGGGAACATCTTTCGGATGAAGGAAGAAGGATGGACCGTGACAAGGACCAAGTAATGAGCTGAACGTGAGTCTAACTTGAAGACTCTGGAATAAAGAGAAGTGCTTACCGGGAGACAACCCGGATTTATCTTTTATTTTACTGTTCTGTGTCGAGTCAGTCAGGCCGCTGAGGATACGGCGCATCTCAATCCTGAGATGCGACGCATCTCCTGCAATGGTCATATCTTTATTTTTCTGCATTTTTTATTTTCGAATTTAAAATTTTTATCAGTTTATTTTAATGCGGCGCATCCCTGGTTAAGGATGCGGCGCATCTTTTATTCTGATCCGTATTTATTCCAGGCTCGATACGGCGTATCTTCTTCCATAAGATACGGCGCATCGACTGACCTGATGATTTTCATTTTTATTTTTTATGTTTTATTTTTCCTAACTACTAATGTATTATGCAAGTTTGAACCTTTCTTACCTTAGGTGTGTTTTGAAGCATTGGTGGTATTATAGATTCCTGCATTTCCTGTGGATACATTAAATATGAAGATTAAACGTTCTAATCCACAAGAAAGATGATTTTTGCTCTAATACTAATGGAGGATCATACCGAGCAAATCTCAGGGGAGTTTTTCTGTTCTAATTCTTTTATTTTCCAGTTTTTAACCTTTCATACAAACAACGAGGGTGTTGTTTAACTTAATTGGGGGGATTGGAGAATTAGAACACTTAACATTTACTTGTCCTAAACTTTTCAAAATATGCTTAAAAAGTGCTTAATATATCAAAATTTAAAATTTTTATCATGTTTTTGTTTAAAGTCTAAGTTGCATAGCTGCATACATGACATTATTTTCAAAAATTGTGATTTTTCAAAATTCACAAATCTATGAGTGTGCCGGTGACTTGTAAACTTTAGAACTTGGCTTGTATACTATTCGAGACCACCATAATGAGTATTATTTTTATAATTGGAATGACTTGTCTAACTTGGTAAAATTCTAGGATTACACCCAAATGGCCTTATATGTTATGTGTTATTAGCTAACTACACTGGTTAGTTAACCCCCGTATAAACCCTTTGTTACTCTCATTTTTAGAGTAAGATACCCCTATAAAAACCCTCAGAGCCATTCCTTTCGTTTCTTACACCTATGTTTAAAATGTTTCGTTACACCTTACACCTTAGCCTACCCTGTAGATTAAGATCCGTGGTTGGTTAATTGCTATAGGCAAAGTGTGTTTCCTTACATTACCTGTGTTCGCGTGCGTAATTCATTATCTATGGTTAGGTCGGGAAATTGCACAATGCAATTGGAGTGAAAGTAAATATTGTATATCTTTGAGTTTATTTTTCGTGTGTTTACTACTTTCACTATTACCGTTATTTCTGAAGTTATGAAAAGTATGGAAAAATTATCCAGAATTATCATTATAGTGATGTGGTGAAATTTTACACATCTATGTTTAAAGTTAAAAAAAAAAAAAAAAAAAAAAAAAAAAAAAAAAAAAAAAATCGAAAAAAAAATAGAAAAGAAAAAGAAAAAGAAAAAGAAGAAGTTGGATGTTTGATTTTAAACCAACGATGTAAAGTTATGTAAGTGGTCGATATCACCACTATTTGTTGTACTATATCTATGGATTGAATGGGAGTTGGCAGTTATGGGAACGTCAACTAAAGAATATTCTTTGATTAAGATCTTGTTGAGTATAATTCGTGTCTACCTAAAGCGTGTGTTTCAAGTGTTAAAGCGTGAGTTATTCAATGATATGAGTCTTATTCATGGGATGGTTGGGATAGTGATTAACCACACTTAGGATTTTAATTTATTTGTTTTGTTTATTTTTTATTTTACACCAATTTATATCCCAAATGTTATCCATACCCTGTATTATTCTTTATCCAACCAAACCTTTGATTTATTGAGATTAGGGATTTGAGCAATCTTAAGTATCGTAGTCGTGGATTCGGCTATGTATTTATGATTTTGTCGCCCTTTTTGATATATTATTATTGGTGAAGTTTGGACCTATCTTTAGCCTATTCGAGTTAAGGATTTGAGCAATTGCAAGTATCGTGTTCGTGGATTCGATCATGTATTTGTGATTTTGTCGCCTTTTCTGGAATTTGAGATCGATAGTGAATAAGAATAATTAACCCTTAAGCCTAAAAACACTTTTTACCGCTTTAGACTTGTTATTCCTTAGCTTTAGTGGTGAAGATGTGTATACTTGCCAAGCTTATGATAGAATATTCGTCGCGACTGGACAGTTAAACGATTAGATTTGCTTTTATCAAATTATTTTATTTTACTTCTAATTCGTTAAGTGTTTAGTTGTGTGATTATGACAAAAATGAATACATGCTTAAATATAAAAATAAATCCTAATATCTTTTAGGATACATTTTCATAAGATTAATTCTAAGGTTTACTTGGGGACAAGTAAATTTCAAGTGGGGGGATATTTGATGAACTCAAATAAGTACATTTTATTACTATCATTTATCCTATTAATTTGACTTGTTTTATTATATTATGTATGAGGATTGATACTTAATCGTTTACTTTTGTAATTCTCAGTTGAAAACAAGCATTTGGTGAAACTTGGCGATTTTGGACTAATTATGGAGCAAAACATGCATAAAGTGAAGAGTCTACTGAAATGGACAAGATCAAGTCAAATCTGCTCCAGATGCGCCGCATCTCACTCATGACATGCGCCGCATCGCTATCAAGATCTCACCAGATACGATCCAAGATACAAGAGGACATGCGCCGCATCCAAAGATAAAGATACGCCGCATCTTCTGGCGGTGTACGAATATTCCTGAATATTATAATCTTGGACCCCACGCGAAGTTAAGTAAATGCGCCGCATCTACTCCTTAGATGCGCCGCATCTCACTCTCAGACAGAAACTATAAATACCCCAAGACCAGACGAATTCCAAAGCTTTGGTATGTGCGATATATTACAACCGAAGACCGAAGGACAGCAGAAATCAAGGACGAATTCAGTCAAGGCAGCAGCACAAGACACACTCAAATCGAAGATACAAGAGCTGTAAGAAGGTGCTGCATGTGTTTAATTCATTAAGTAGTTTTGTTTTATTGTGTTAGTAAACTTTAATTCATCAAGATTGGTGGCTTGTGTAATGTGACAACGGAAAGGTTGCACTCCCTTAAAACTGCTTTCTCATCAATTAAAGTTTATATGTTAGTGTCTTTGGTGACTTTTATTAGTGCATTGATAACCTCTGTGGCTAGCTGAGCGTTGATCGGGTCGCCATGCCTCTGCCCTCGCCTGTTTATTAGATGCCTATGTATTCTATGGTCTGTAGAAAAGTAGGAGAAAGATAAAAAGGATATTCATAAGTAATCATTAAGGGTTTACTCGCCGATAAGATTAGAACCAACGAGAAAGGACTTAATCTCGGTGCGTTGCATCGAACTATACACTTCATATAACACTAGCAATAAAACAAGTGACAAACTACTTATAATAAGGACAGCCCTCTTATTGTCTCGAGTATTTATCTGTGTACGTGTGTGCTACTTGCTGATTCGTGCCTATTGGTTTTGTTTATTATTTAATTGCAACCAAATCGTGCCAGTCTCTCAGGCTGAACCCCCTTGCGTTAGATTAGGTTGTATAGCTAACTTAATTTATTAAAATACTGATTAGAATAACTAGATAATACGTTCCACTCTTAGTGATCGACACTCTACTTACCATTATATTCATACTGACCGGGTACACTGCTCGTTAAGTGTGTGTGTTATTGATAAGTCGGCTAAATATAAATTTAAAACTTGAGTAGGCATTAAAACTGCTAAACCGCAACGACACATCACGCGCATCATGTAGTTTATCCGTTGATGAAGCGAAAAGTGTACCGCTTTTAAGGGGTCATTTAAGCCCTAAATCGTATTTATTTGATCAAATATCGCCCTAAATCGTTCCTTTTGTCATTTTAGGTACTTTTGAGGAGAAATCTGGAAAAGGAGGCATTTTGGACGTTTTTGGAGCATAAAAGTGAAGAAAACGACAAAGTCTCAAAAATCGGCTGAAAATTACCTTTGACGGCGTCACAATTAACCCTGGACGGCGTCATGGCTTGGCAAAAGTGGTGGATGTGAAATTTACTCATGATAAGCCAGAGAAAATTGCATGGGAATTCTGACGGCGTCACGCTTTAATTTGATCAAGGTCGTCACGTTATAATTCAAAGAGGGACGGCGTCACATTCAAAGTCTGAGGGCGTCAAGACTTGATAGGCCAGAACGGATTTTGGAGAATTAAAGAGGGACGGCGTCAAGATGGTCATCCGAGAACCCTAAAAGCGGCGAGGTGATGGCGTCACACTCCATAACGTGACGCCGTCAGATCCAAAAATCTATATATAGTTTTGCAATTCTTTGTCATTAGTGTGGAACTTATTGGGGAACTTTGTGTGTGAAAACCCTAGGACGAATTTGGCAGCTCTTTCAAGGCTTTTTGCCTTGAGATCTTCCATGTTACATTGAAGATAAGTTATCAATTAATCATTCAATATGTCTATGTGTTGTTTGATTCTATCTTATTCTTGTCTTTTGTTTAACATGTTAGGCTAGATTTATCTTGTGTTTGCTTAGATCTAATGAAACCTAGCTATTGATTGTTGGTTATTAGTGTGTTGTTAGTTGTATTGGATGATTGTTCATCTATGTTAGGCTTAAGAAAACTGGCTAACTTCCTATTCGGTAACTTGCTTGAACGTCTTAAGAAACATGAACCAATGCGTACTAAAGGTTTTTATGGTTGTATTTAATGCACAAGCGAATTCTAGTGATCCCATGTTAGGAGCTTCCTAGCCGGCTCGACATAGGAGTGAAGTAGGAGCTTGTAGAGTTGGGGAAGTACGTACGCCACCCCACGAATGGTATTAAGGAATACACCCGTCATCCACGCAACTAATACACACTAATCAACCGGTAAAAGATAGTTAGGGAGTAAGGAAATCTAAGTAAACACATTTCCCTCCACATAAGTTTTCACCAACATTTTCATTTTTGTTATTTTATTTTATTTGCATTCGTAGTAATTTGGGTTAGTTGACTAGCAACTAATTCCGCCCACTCTTTCAAACCTGAGATTTTACTTGCTTTCATAAAAAATATAAAAACATAAAAAGAATCTTCTCTCACCCTTAGACCTATTAAAGTAGTTTTTCATACCTAACGAACACTATTCCCTGTGGAGAATGATCAATCCCCCGTACTTACCACTACACTATACTACATCGGTCAGGTACACTGCCTGGTGGGGTTGTAAGCCTCTTGAGATCCCTCGAGAGGTAAAACCTGTTGTAAGGTTGCAAAACCACGCATCAAGTTTTTGGCGCCGCTGCCGGGGAATAGTTATTGTTTAGGTTAAATTTTTATTTTATAGGTCTACTCACTAGATTCCTTTCTAGTGAGATTTTTATTTTATTTTTCTAGGTTTTCTTTAGTCTATCTATTTTCTTCGTTTCTTTGTTCGTAACCATTACCATTCGACATCATGGAAGATGGTAATATCCTTAATCCCAACAACCCACCACTACAACAACCACCACCACCTCCTAGAGCCCGTACTTTAGGAGAGTATTCCCGTCCTAGCCACCATGGCTATCGAAACACCATTGAGCTCACTCAAGGAGCCAATGTCACACCCTTGCGATCCGACACCATCCGGTTGGTGCAAAGCGGATGCGCATTCCATGGACTTCGTTCTGAAGATCCTAATCAACATCTCAAGGACTTTCTCAAAATCGTTGATTCTATAGACCTTGATGTTGCCACTCGAGAGACGACCCGATTGCGTCTCTTTCAATTCTCTTTGCGGGACCAAGCTAGTCAATGGCTAGAGCGTCAACCCGCAGGATCCATCACCTCTTGGGATGATCTCACCACTCGTTTCCTTGCTCAGTTTTTCCCACCGGGAAGAACTACCAAGCTAAGGAATGATATCTTGATGTTCCAACAATGTCAAGGCGAAACCCTCTACGAGGCATGGACTCGATTCAAGGACTTACTCCAAAAAGTCCCTCACCATGGCTTAGAACTTTGGCTCCAAGTCCAAATCTTCTATGACCATGTCAATCTCTACACAAGGCAAACCATTGACCAATCGGCCGGTGGTAAGCTACGTGATCTAAGTGCGGAACAATCATGGGCTCTCCTAGAGGATCTTGCTCTTTATGACAACGAAAGTTGGAGTGATCCCCGTGATTTGAATAAAACGGTCAAGGCAATATCTTTGCCTTCGAACAATTCAAGCACTCCCGACCGTAGGATCATAGAACTTGAAGACCAAGTCAAGTTTCTCATGAAATCCTACGAGGCTCCTAAACCTTCAAGCCAAGTGAACAAAATCACTTCTTCATGTGAATTATGTAGTGGTCCCCACGACACTCGTGATTGCATGGAACTCCCCGAACAAGCTTTTGTGAACTACGCATCCTCGCGTACCGACGGAGCGGGAGACAAGTGGTACACTTTCAAACCCGAGCCAAACCCCTATGGTGATTTATATAACCCCTCATGGAAAAATCACCCGAACCTTAGGTGGAAACAAAACCAAAACGCACAACAAACCAATTCTTCCAACCCACCTAATCGTTTCCAATCAAGCGGTTCCAACTCAAACCGTACTTTCAACAACAATCCTTCCGGCAATGGTAGCACCAATAACTTTGAAGGATTGATGTCCTAATTTATGGCATCTCAAGAAGCTCGTTTAGCCAAGTTTGAAGTCGATTTCAAACAAAAACAAAGCGAGATGACCAATAAGATTGACACTTTGTTGAAAGCCCTCAATGACCGAGAAATGGGAGCACTCCCTAGCAACACGGTCAAGAACCCGAAACTAAACGTCAACGCCATTTCATCAGTTTCGTCCCCTAGTTCTTGTCCACAATATTATTCGGTCAATTCCATGAGCACGTGTTTCAAACAAACCCAAGTTGTTCCAAATGACCAAGAAGTTACGACATCCAAATTGGTCAACAACATAGTTGAAACACCTCCCACTCAAAACCTTGACGAAGAATTCAAGGAGCTCCACCTTGAAAGTCCGGTTGTTGATGTGTTGGATGAGAAGAAGCTCAAGTTAGGCGAAAAAGGGACCGCCTTCGTTCAAAACAAGCTACCTAAGAAATTAGATGATCCGGGCTTATTTGTTCTACCTTGCAAGATCGGTAATTCGGAGGCTTATGACACATTAGCCGATCTTGGATCAAGCCTTAACCTACTTCCGTTACCTCTCTACACCTCTCTAAAACTAGGAAAACTTGAAGAAACTGAGGTGATAATAGGTTTAGCGGATGGGAGTGTTGCTTACCCGGTTGGAGTAGTTAAGGACGTGTTAGTACACATTGGAAAACTAACCATTTTAGCCGATTTCTACGTCCTTGATATGGTTAGCGACCCTAAATGCCCCTTGTTGATTGGTAGAGGATTTTTGGCGACCGCTAGTGCTATGATTGATTGTAAGGAATCCAAGATAGCGGTAGGAGAAGGAGATACTTGGTCAGTCTATGATGTGAAGAAACACGCCTATGATACTAGTGAGGAACCAACACCACATTGGTTAGAATCAAATAGGAGACCATCTAGATATGGACCTTGGATCGATAGAGACTTCATAGGACCCCAACGCCCATTTTACTTAGAAGAGGACTTTGTTAACCGAACACATACGGTAGAGCAACTCTTGGCTAGGGACACCGAATTGGATCCATTTGAAGACTCTCTAGTTTTTAGGAAGATGATTGATTTCCTAGGAGTTTTGCCAATTAACCTAGGAATGAATAAGTGGACCTGTGAGGAAGATGATCATAAGTGGAATTGGGACAAACCACCCAAAGATGGAGATGGGTCATGGCATATTAAGATAACATTGTATGACCCGGATGGAGAGAAGTTTGAAAGGATATATCATACTAAGCGGACCAATAGAAAACTTCAATCCAAGCTTAACCCTAAAGACGTCCTCGATGACGAGCTTACTTACATAGGGTAGAGTGACTTTGAGTCTAGCTACAAGACTCGTTAATAAAGAAAAGCGCTTCTTGGGAGGCAACCCAAGCTTTATTTGCTTTGTGTGTTTATTTATTTGTTTGTTTGATTTTATTTGTTTCCGTATGTATGTTTAATTTTTATTATTATTGATTCATGTTCAAAACTAAATTGTGAAAATGCTTTATTTTGTTTTTAACTTCGTCTTAACTACATATAAAGGTATTTTGCAAAAGATAAGTGTAAGGGAAAGTCAAATCGGTTTATTAGAACAAATGAACATGAATCATAATAATATTAAATTAACATACATATTAGTATTTGTTTGAGTCAAATGCTTGTATCGAGTCATAATGATATTTTGCAGGATTTCCAGGAAATGAGGTATAGGTTTTTCCAGAAATTTTTCGGAAACTTAACATGAGAATTCTGTCAGATCATTTCTGACGGCGTCAGGCATTACAACCTGACGGCGTCAGGTTTTAATTTTCCGAAATTTTTGAAAGTTTTGTTTTCATAAAAAGTTTTTATTAAATCTCTAACTTATAAACTCCAGGAACCTGCAAGACATTCATTCCGCAAGCATTATATCTTTTATTGTTTTATTTCTAAGTCTGGAATTACACCTAGTTGTGAGTTGTCTTTGTTCGGTTTGATGCTTTGGTTTTTCTTGTTTGTTTTTTTTCTCAGGATTAACAGGTTATTTTGGACAAGGAGATGTATGTGGAATCTAGCTTTTGGCGCTGCTTTAGTCTTGAAGCATCAACATTACCTTGGAAGAAGATCTAACCGTGTTACTTCATTATCCACCGAACGAATCAGGGGAGTATTTGATTTCATTCTTTTACCTTATTTACTTTTACATCTTGTTATTTGAACATTGGGGACAATGTTCATCTTAAGTGTAAGGGGGGGGGGGGGTAAAAGTACGATTAGAGAATGCTATTACGCTTGATTTTTGTTTGTTTAATAGTAGATGTGTAATAAAACTAAGATAAATACCTGTTAGGGCAATTTTAGTGCCAAATTTGAAATTTTTTACAACATATAGGAGTGAAACTTTGATCTTAATGAGCGTCTCACGGATAGGAGTTATATGACTAGCACAAAAACCGTACCACTAAAAAATTTTCCACCCCAAATATGTGAGGTTCGCCCCTAGAATTGGTAGGAAAAACATTTATGCTATGATGTGTGTACCGGTAGCACTTAGATTCTAGAACTTGCGTTAGGACCATTCCGAGGCCACAAGTGAGACTACATTCGTGTAGTTAGATTTACTACATGATAGGAGGCATTAGGATTCACCCATTGTTTTACACCTGTGTTTTTGTTACAATTACATTGGCTACATTGGTCAAGTAATTCTCCCACACCCTTTGCGTTGTACTCATTTTTAGTACACGATACCCCTAGTACACCCCTCAGAGCCTATCTTTTCGTTTCGACCTTTAAGCATTTTACTTAAAGGAAGAATTTGTTACACCCCACTAAAATGTACACCCAAATCGCCTTAGCCTACCTTGTATGCACTCATTTTTAGTGCATTATTGTGACAACATTTGTTTAAACCCAAGTTAATTATCTAGTTGATTACATGGTTGCTAAGTCGAGTCATATCCTTGTACATATTGTTTTGGGACGATTGGGACTCATGGGTAAAGTACTAGTGTAATGGAGTAATGGGGAAGAACATCATTTATTACCCCCATATGTGCTAAATGTTTTAAAAGTACTCCAAGTGTTTTGATTATCTTAATTCGAGTCATTAGAATAGTAATTTGTAAAGTTATGTAAAAATTCAAGTGTAAGGGGAATGCAATGCCCCTATGATGTATTATTTTGGATGGTAGGGTAAGAATGTATGCAAAAAAAAAAAAAAAAAAAAAAAAAAAAAAAAAAAATCAAGAAAAATACAAAAAAAATGAGAAAAAGAAAAGTAGAAAAAAAAACATACGGACTACCATCCCGTTTTATTTTATGTTTATTTTATGTTTTTGTTATTTTCTTTTATTAGCTTAAGATTGAGTCGAGTCTTGGCTTAGCAACATTGTATAGTACATGTAATTGATCAAGATCTTTAACTCGCCACCAGTAAAATATCCTTTATCCACAAAAACCGTGTTTTCTTTTTCCCTACACCTAACATTATAACCCATTTAAAAGCCCTCTTTGATAGTTTATCTTAGGTGCTTACGCCTAGTGGAGGAGGTTTTTGATCCTTTCCCAAGCCTATGGTAATCTATTTGCTATGACAGGTAGTGAGAGATATTATCCGTTTTCATTTATGAGATTTATTTTGATGACACTTGAGAGATGTGAGTATCTAAACACTACTTGTGAGGTGCTAGTTTGTAATCTCCGTGCTTATTATGATTAAAGTAGAACGATTATTTGTTGCAATTACTTTTATGTTAGCATTAAATGACCCCTAACTTGTATTTTGATTAGAATAAAAGCGCATTTGCTTGAGGACAAGCAAATCTCAAGTGTAAGGGTATTTGATGAAGCGAAAAGTGTACCGCTTTTAAGGGGTCATTTAAGCCCTAAATCGTATCTATTTGATCAAATATCGCCCTAAACCGTTCCTTTTGTCATTTTAGGTACTTTTGAGGAGAAATCTGGAAAAGGAGGCATTTTGGACGTTTTTGGAGAATAAAAGTGAAGAAAACGGCAAAGTCTCAAAAATCGGCACAAAGTTACCTTTGACGGCGTCACAATTAACCCTGGACGGCGTCATGGCTTGGCAAAAGTGGTAGATGTGAAATTTACTCATGATAAGCCAGAGAAAATTGCATGGGAATTCTGACAGCGTCACGCTTTAATTTGATCAAGGTCGTCACGTTATAATTCAAAGAGGGACGGCGTCACATTCAAAGTCTGAGGGCGTCAAGACTTGATAGGCCAGAACGGATTTTGGAGAATTAAAGAGGGACGGCGTCAAGATGGTCATCCGAGAACCCTAAAAGCGGCGAGGTGACGGCGTTACACTCCATAACGTGACGCCGTCAGATCCAAAAATCTATATATAGTTTTGCAATTCTTTGTCATTAGTGTGGAACTTATTGGGGAACTTTGTGTGTGAAAACCCTAGGACGAATTTGGCAGCTCTTTCAAGGCTTTTTGCCTTGAGATCTTCCATGTTACATTGAAGATAAGTTATCAATTAATCATTCAATATGTCTATGTGTTGTTTGATTCTATCTTATTCTTGTCTTTTGTTTAACATGTTAGGCTAGATTTATCTTGTGTTTGCTTAGATCTAATGAAACCTAGCTATTGATTGTTGGTTATTAGTGTGTTGTTAGTTGTATTGGATGATTGTTCATCTATGTTAGGCTTAAGAAAACTGGCTAACTTCCTATTCGGTAACTTGCTTGAACGTCTTAAGAAACATGAACCAATGCGTACTAAAGGTTTTTATGGTTGTATTTAATGCACAAGCGAATTCTAGTGATCCCATGTTAGGAGCTTCCTAGCCGGCTCGACATAGGAGTGAAGTAGGAGCTTGTAGAGTTGGGGAAGTACGTACGCCACCCACGAATGGTATTAAGGAATACACCCGTCATCCACGCAACTAATACACACTAATCAACCGGTAAAATATAGTTAGGGAGTAAGGAAATCTAAGTAAACACATTTCCCTCCACATAAGTTTTCACCAACATTTTCATTTTTGTTATTTTATTTTATTTGCATTCGTAGTAATTTGGGTTAGTTGACTAGCAACTAATTCCGCCCACTCTTTCAAACCCGAGATTTTACTTGCTTTCATAAAAAATATAAAAACATAAAAAGAATCTTCTCTCACCCTTAGACCTATTAAAGTAGTTTTTCATACCTAACGAACACTATTCCCTGTGGAGAACGATCAATCCCCCGTACTTACCACTACACTATACTACATCGGTCAGGTACACTGCCTGGTGGGGTTGTAAGCCTCTTGAGATCCCTCGAGAGGTAAAACCTGTTGTAAGGTTGCAAAACCACGCATCATCCGTTCTGTTTTGTAAAAACGTTATTTCACTATCGTATTTAATTGTCTTTCCTGGGATTCTAATACAGGTCCTCCGAGTGAATATAAAGCTTTTGGGCAATGCAATCGCATGTGTCATCACTGTCATGCTAAATTCTGGAACGAAGAAAAACTAAACACTTCGACAGCATCTACAGGTTCTTTATACCATCGGTGCTGTTTACAAAGTAGGGTGAACCTGTTGGTTCCTCCTGATCCAAACCCAACAGGACTATGCTTCCCAATCGTGAGTTCGGGTAGTTTGTCACAACAGGGAACCAATCTTGCCGTTTGTACTACCAGTGGCGATGTCCAGGTATTGTTAATCGTAGATCATTTTTTGTACTACCAATGGCGATGTCCAGTTATTGTTAATGACAAGTGACCTTATGATTTATGAAGCATAAGCCCAAAACCAAATAAGCCATAAGCTGAAACAAACAGCTCCATAATAATAAGCGTTAATAAGTTTCGTAGTTTTAAAATAAACCGGAAAAAAGGAGCTTACGAAACCCAAAATAAGCTTTTTAAGCAAACACCCGCAAAAGCTGTAGTTGCCTTTTTTTTATAGAGATGGATATGTGGGTAAAAAGCGGTTGCGGTTGTGGTGATTTCGGCAAATGTAATCACCACTGGACTAAATTGGAACAGGTTGTAGAAGTTTCTACCTCCGAAACTGGCAACCACAGTCATGCTAAGTGTCACTTTGTTGCAACAGACATCTTCAATGGGAAAAAGCTTGAAGATATCGTGCCTTCGTCCTACAATTGTGATGTAAGTATCTTCTCTTTTGTGTCTGTATTTGTCTCATTTTTTCATAACATTTAATTTTTTTATATTTGTTTTGCAGGTCCCTAATGTCAACTGTACTGATTACCAGCTAATTGATATTCCTGATGTAACACCCCCAAAATCACAATATTCGCGGAAGCATACACTTTGGGGTGCTACGTGGTTGATAATCATCACACAAGATATAGTGAACGAATTAAAAATCCGTTTTAAAATATATTACATAAGTCAAGTCATGTAGAGATACATAAAAACCATTTCAAATGAAAATGAAGACCATTTAAACAAAAGGTCCAGTTGTTAGAGTAAACGCATTAAAAACATTTTCATCATTTATTGTGAACGACGCCATGCACTGCACCCGGCTAAACGCACCTCATTTTCCTGAGAAAAATATGCTAAAAGTCAGCTAACGCTGGTGAGTTCATAGGTTTAAATAAATAGCACACATGGACCAATAGCAATATCATAAAACAAAATCAGCAGATACACACTATCCGTAATGCAAACACTAAGCCTCATCCTACCGAAACTAAGACAATGCAGCACGACTAGCGTTAGCAAATAAATAAGGGTGCCCGCGAGTGTTAATCCCTAGACACTCGGCTAAAAACCCGAATGGTATACGTTCGCCTTGGCTATGCCGAGCCAACCGAACGGGGACGTCACTCCCAATAGATCTATTTATAACAACCGGCTTCCCATCAGGAATTAACGGCAGATGATAGTGGGCACAAAATGGGATTCAGCAAACTTAGGTTTCTGTATACTAGTGTGATCTTAAAAGCAACTTCAATTCTGGTCCTTGAAAACAGTTTTTGCATGTTTCTCACCCCAAGCTTATAAAACCAAAAATCGTATAAAAATATGGGGCTATAAACTCACCTTTCAAATACAGCAATTCAGCAATCAATCAAAATAATGCAACCGCGCCGATCAGCACCCTAAATTAGTACGGTAAGTCTTAGCAAATCATTCGTGGTTCAAGTGTCTTTATTTTATTTGAAAAGTTTTACGTTTGACCTGTGCTCGTGTATTTCTTGCTTGCTGTGTGGTAAAATGTATTTCGAAATGATTTATTATTGTAACTCTTGGGGGTAGCTCATGGTGAAAGTGCATGGTGGGAATACGTAACGGAACATCCGTGCTAGTATTCGCGATTTAACTGTGCAAGTGTCATATATATATATATATATATATATATATATATATATATATATATATATATATATATATATATGTATATATATATATCTTAAGTTAATTTCTCATATATGGAGATTAGTTAAATGGCTTTGAAGAGTGGTTAATATAACGTAGTTAGTGAAAAACTATTATATTTAGAAACGTCGTTTATTACTTTTGTTGCAACATTTATTATAAGGAAAACAAGTTTGTTAAGTAATTTCATAAAGTTTACTTAAATTGTGGATTTTCTCAAAATATTCTAAGTGTTGGATTTTTAGAAAATTTGGGCATGACCCGTTCGTTTATACAGCGTTTCCATTTATCTCACGTGTTGCAAACTTTACTCAAATACTTCGCTAACTAGTTATAAGTGCAAAATACTTTAGTGATATATGTTAAGTGTCGTGAATATATATATTCGTCGTTAAATTGTTCGTTATCTTAACTTTTAAGTAATAACACTAAATTTCGACGCGAAGTCAATATTCTTCAAAAAGTCAACAGAAGTCAATTTCAATGTCATTTTAGGAAAAATGTCAATTTTTACCCTTTCGGAGACTAAGCGTCTCAAAACAAGTCCAAAAATAGTTATCGTTATATTTATCGTTTCGTTAAACATTTTTAACTTCGGCGAGTCGGAAAATATTCCACCAATCAAATTTATCATTTTTCTTTGTATATTGGGCCGAACTATCAAAATAAGCCCAATTACCATTTTTGACCCAAAACACATTTTTAGTTATAACGTATATATCGACACGTTACTAAAACTCATTTTACTCGTTCAATATATCCGTTTGGTCAAAAAGTCAAACTTTCAAAATTTTATATGGGCTTCGGCCCAACAGTAAAATCATGGGCTTTTTGGCCCAAAAAGCCATTTAGTCCAATTTGCATTAATTTGTTACTTATTAGTTATTTTTAGTTACCAAATACACTTTATACTTATCAAATAATCTCCAATAATTAAGCTACTTAATCAAAAGTCAAACTTTGACTTTTCTACTGTTCATTCGACCCATATATTGCATCTCAACTTATTTTCACTTTTGTACTAGTTATTTTTAATGACTTATAACTTATCAATTAAGCCAAACTAATTAAACACTTTACTATATTTTTCCACCATTTCACCATTTGAGCCAAGATTTTATGTTTTTCAAAACCCCGATAATCTTATATTTTTAACACTAGTCGAACCATGTATGTGCTCAAAAATTTAATATGGTGCTTAAATTAGTGTAAAAACCGTAACTAGTGTTTGTATCCTTAAACTAGCACCATATGCAACAATATTTACCACACAAGCAAGAAATCTACTAATTAACTCATATTCATTCAAAAATGTCGAGCACTATAAATTCTAAATCAAACCATAGCTTAAATCATATTATCAAAACATATACATTTAACACTTTTAAACATCACTATGCACCAAATAAACAAGAGATTAACAAATTTAGAAAAGTTTTGAGAATCCTTACAATGCTCTTAAGGTGGTACGTGTGATGTGAAGAACAAAGACACCCAAAACCTTGCTAGTTTAACCCAAATCCAACTCCAAATTACCCAAAATCCTTTGCAAACACCTTTGATCTTGATCTTTTGTAGAGAAAAATTTTGTAAGTGAAGTTTGTGTGTGTATAATAGGCGTACAAATGAGGCTAATAAAAGAGATGAGAAAGTTTATTTTGGGTAATATTAAAGATAGAATGTTAGGAAATCTAAAAGTATAACCATTTTTAGCAAAGTTTAGATTACATTTAGGATAGATAGAAAAATTATCCCATGTGATGTTTGAGGTGGCCTAGGTGGCCGGTTTTAGGATTATTAGGGAGGGCAAAAATAGTTTTGATCCCGCTTGGGTGTATAGTGTGTCGGTTTGAGTTAAAAAGTTACCGTAAAGTCCCGGTTTGACGTTTTTGGACCCGATAACGTAAAATAAAGTTTTTAACCACGTTTTTGTCAGAAATATAATAAAATGTCATTACTGACTCAAAAATATATTTATTTGACCTTTACCATGTGTACTGTGCTGTCGGTACGCGCGTGCGGTTGTTTTTCAGAAAAATGCGAGAAAGCTCTCAGTAAATTATAATACTTGTCAGTAACTATCAGAAATGTGATAATTTAGCTTCACTGATAAAAATAAACTTTTTCTGCAATGACTGTAAGCTACAGTATGCTGGGACAGCTCCCGAAAATGCTTAAAATTACTCAGAAACATGCAAATGCGCACAGAAATGCTTAGCTTAAAAATAATTAATACTCATATAATATTAATTAGCAACGTGAAAATTACCATTTGTCACACCTGAGGATGGATTTGTAAGTTTCATTCTATTCATCATTTTGTAGCGTATTATTTAAGTTTTTATTCGACTCTGATTAGAAACAAATTCTCTCAGGTGAGTTTGTTGACTGAAAATGGCAACACTAACGATGACTTGAAGCTCCCAACTGATGATGCTCTCCTTACATAGGTATGTCATGATATACAACTTCATTCTGGGTCATTATCTGGTCGGTATTTGCTTAACCACACAATCTTCATATCGACTTAATTAAAAATTTTTGTAGCAAACATTATGTAGCATGTCAGAAGCCCAAATATTAGAATTTTGGATTATCAAAACTTATTGATTATCTGCATGAAAATAAGCGGATGAGTGTTTGGAAATTCTACTGATCTAAAGATTTATAAGTTAAGATTATCGGCATCAAACAAGTATTATGAATAAGCAACTCGCATAATGCTTCTTTCACCTTCAGATAAGCAGATATCGTAATCAGTTTGCTTCGATCCAAACACTCAGAATGGACTATCCGCTATATGATATTGCAATAAGAAAATAAGCAGTTTAATTAAGCAATCCTAAGCATGCCTTTAGTTTTGATAGCAAGGAAAAAGTGTTTTAGATTTCATTTGGTTCTGTTTTAGATGTTGTGAATTGTAGTAAAAGGATGACACAGATGGCAAGAAATATTAATTTGTGTGTTTTTGTTTGCAGAGTGATATTGTAATACTTGCATACTTGAATTTATGATAGATGAATTCTAGAGAGAGAGAGAGATGAGAGAGTGGGAGATCTAGAGAGAGAGAGTGAAATAAAAATATGGTTGAATGATTAGAACCTCCAACCCTTCCCAAGTGTGGGAAGGGGTATTTATAGTACAAGACATAGTACAAGAACAAAGACACCCAAAACCTTGCTAGTTTAACCCAAATCCAACTCCAAATTACCCAAAATCCTTTGCAAACACCTTTGATCTTGATCTTTTGTAGAGAAAAATTTTGTAAGTGAAGTTTGTGTGTGTATAATAGGCGTACAAATGAGGCTAATAAAAGAGATGAGAAAGTTTATTTTGGGTAATATTAAAGATAGAATGTTAGGAAATCTAAAAGTATAACCATTTTTAGCAAAGTTTAGATTACATTTAGGATAGATAGCAAAATTATCCCATGTGATGTTTGAGGTGGCCTAGGTGGCTGATAATGCTCATTTTGAACATGTTTTTATAGCGTTATTCTTATGATTATGCATGTTATTTGGTTGTATTTATGAACATTTTACGCTTAAAAGGTGCAAAAGATGTGTTTAGGTTCAGGTACAACTATGTCGAAGGAAATAGAGAAAAAGATGAAGAAACGTCGACAAAATCAAGTAAATATGCGCGAAGTGAAGTTTTCCATTCAAGACAAAGATTCATGCTATGATTATGTTCAAGTTCAAGAGAAAGATGTGGAAATGAAGTCAAGAATAAGTGCCAAGAAGTGTGTTACAAGTCGAAATTATATGCTAGCTCTGAGTTGAAAGTTATGTGCAAGACTTGGTCTAAACCCAAGGTTTAAGTTTCTAGACCCATGGTTTAAAGAAAGGGAGCTCATGCTTGAGGTATAAGAATTCATGCCTGAGGTATAGCCGTCACTGTCACCCATACCCAGGGTCTACATTTTCATACCTGAGGTATGCAGAAAAATTGACATGAAGAGTTGCATTAACTCTTCACTTTAAGCACCATTAACACCAAGGCCAATCATTTATTTCTAATCACTAAAGTTCCTGCATCATTATGACGCTTGGAGCCCAAGTTGTTTTCTTGTTGGCAAAGGGTAATCTCCCTACATAAGGATAAGAAAAACATAGAGAGAAAAGAGAATAAAGATACAATAAACTACAACAAAATTCTGTCACTATTTTCTCTTACATTTGGGGCGACAAAGAGGAGGAAAACGCAGGAAAAGGAGACTAAAACTCTTACCAATCATAACTTCAATTACGCAAGGATCATTGTTGATCATTTCACAAGTGTTCTTCATTACTTGTAATCATCATTACAACATTTTGTAAGATTATTCAATCATGTTTACTATTGATCAATTTCTTATGGTTATTACTTTGTTTACCATGAGTGGCTAAGTGCCTTATGCACTTGCCTAGATGATGTTTGATTTATTATTCATTTGATTGATTATGACTTATTGGTTCTAACACAAAAGAAAAGTTAACACTAAGAACGAGTTGTGCTATCTTAAGTTTTCTCCACCAAAGAGTTATTAAGTTTGGGTAATTTCTAATGATGTATTGGGTTGAAAAAGACATTGTTAGTAAGTTAGTTGTAAACCTTTGTCTATGAGGGCTTTACCTTATGTATTGACCATTTCATAAGAAACTTAATTTAACTTGGAAAGCTAAATAGTGTGGTTGTCAATTATTTGTGAAACGAAAGTGAATCGGGTAATTGAGTTGTGTTAATCTTGGATTGATCAATTCTTAAATATTGTTTTTATAATCCCTAAATCTTGACGAGGATTGAAAGTATTTGAAACAATATAGTTAGTACACCACTAATCGAATTAGAACACTATCTAATTTGTTGATCATAATCAAATGGAACCAATGTCATAATCATGCCAAAGGAATTGTGCAAACTAGTCTAGGCAAGTGTAGTCTTTTAATTATTGAATTTTCATCATCTTTATTTGCTTGCTAATTAGAATTGCTTAGTTGGATTGCTATTTATTTACAAAAATTCACATCGCACAAAAAAAAACAAATCCTAGTGAACGACCTCGACTTACCTCAATTATCTCTTACTACATACAGACGAGTATACTTGCTCGTATGTGTTTCGTTTGAATCATTGGTAAATCGTGTTAAAAATTTTAAAACTTGGACTCCTAACGGGTATATCCCTTGAAACACATCAAGTTTTTGGCACCGCTGCCGGGGATTTGAATCTCGTTTGAGTGAGTTTTTGCTTATAATTCATTAGTTTTAATCTTACTAGTATTGTTGCTCTTTAGCGTATTCTTTAGGTTCTCTCTAAAAAAAAAATTTCTTTCTAAATTTTTCTCCCATACCGCCGGTATAAATCAAAACCGGGTGGTATAATCTTACTGTTCGACCAAACTGTCGGCTAAAAAATCCAAACCGCCGGTATCACGTAAAAAAAATATATAAATTTTTTTTTCTAAGTCCAAAACCGCCGGTATAAATCAAAACCGGGCGGTATAATCTTTCTGTCTAAAATTTTCTTTTCGAATTCGACAAACAGTCGGCCAGTAATTCCATACCGTCGGCCTGACCATATAAAAAAATTTTAGTTTTTAAATAATTTTCGATAGGCTCGTTTTTCTCGTGTATGACCACTCGTTCTTCTAACGAAGAATTAAGTTCACCATTGTCTAATCCCGAACGTTTATTTCGTAAAAAGAAAACTCCATTTATTCCACCCGATCAAAGAAAACCAAGAACCAAAAATCCACCATTTGAAAACCTTTTCGAAGTTCATCCAATCGTTAATCTTTTTCAAGAAATACCATTTCCAATGGCTGACGATCAACCCATGTGGGGTACCAATAGAGTAGTAGCTCCTACGCCCGAAGCCGTAATTATTCTCGTGAATCTAGGAGAAAATTTTACTTTCAAAGGTGATCATCTCTTTATGATTAAAGACAACCAATTTGATGGTAGAGTTAAATCTGATCCACATAAACATATTGCCGATTTCCTTGAAATTTGTGACATGTTTCGTTATGGAACTACCGATCCAAATTCAATCCGACTTAAACTTTTTCCATCGTCTCTCACCGGAGAAGCGAAAATTTGGTATAATGAATTAAGCCCCGGAGTGATTACAACTTGGGACCAAATGAGAAGAGCGTTTGTTGGACGTTTCTTTCCACCAGCCATGTTTGATCGACTCTTAGGTGAAATTCGTAGTTTTACTCAAAAAGAAGGAGAAAATCTTGTTGAAGCTTGGCTTCGAATGAAAAACATGCTCCGTAGTTGTCATGGGCATGGATTGTCACGTGGTAATATTATCCAAATCTTTTACCATGGTCTAGATGACGCAACTCAAGGCATACTTGATGCCGGAGGAATTTTCCTTTATAAGACTCCTAATGAAGCTGAAAATTTACTAGAAGACCGTGTACTCCTTAAGCTTGATTGGTCTAAAGATGCCAAAACTAAACCTCAACGAAAAAACGGTTGCATTTGCGGAAGCAACAAATGAAAATTCCAAAATCTTGGATTTGATGATAGATTTTACCTCTAAAATTGATTCCAAATTCGAAAGTATCCAAAAAGAAATTAAAGAAATTCGTGAGGGATGTACTCATTGTGGTGGAAATCACTCCTCATCCGAGTGTGATGATAAACCCATGGGAGGTCCCGAAGCAGAAGCTAATTATGTTTCTGGAGGATATTGAGGAGGAGGATATCGTGGAAACTACTACGGTAGAAATTCTCGAGATTGGCAAGATCGTCCGCCAAGGGATGATAATCGTTCCCAAACTCGTGATGAAAACCGTCAAACATCTTTTCATGATAAAAATCGTTCTCGTGAAACAAAAAATGAAGAATCTGAATTCGAAAAAATGATGCGTGAATTTGTGCATGCTCAAAAACAAACGAACGATTTCATGAAAAATCAATTCTTTATACTTAAAATCAAGGTTGAACAAGGTCAAAAGAATCATCAAGCTTCTATCCAAGATCTTGAGACCAAATTTGGTCGTCTTTCTGATCAACTCGCTGCAAGACCATCCGGTACCTTGCCAAGTAATACTCAAACCAATCCAAAACCATCATCATCTGGAAATTATCGTCCACCTCAAACAAGAAATGAGCATGTGAATGCTATATATACTCGTAGTGGTCTATCTTATGATCCACCACCCAACCCAACCCAAACAACTCCTGTTGTCCAAAATAATAGTGGGGATGAAGTAGAAGAGGAATCTAAAGAAAATGAACCAATTTCTACACCAGTTGATAAACCTACTCCAACACTCAAACCATATAAACCAAGAATTCCATACCCTCAACATTTGAGGAAGGAAAAAATGGAAGAACAATATGGAAAGTTCATTGATTTACTAAAAGAAGTTAGAATCAACGTTCCTCTTGTTGATGTTCTAGCTGGAATGCCCAATTACGGGAAGTTTTTGAAAGAACTTGTTAATAATAAAAGCAAAATGGAAAACATTTCCGCTACTTTCTTAAATGAAGATTGTTCTGCAATAATTGAAAATAAATTACCAAAGAAACTCGGTGATCCAGGAAGTTTTCTTATTCCATGTACCTTGGGAAATTCAATCACTTGTGATGCTTTAGCCGATCTTGGTGCAAGTATCAATCTTATGCCGTACTCGTTGTATGCGAAACTTTCAATCAAAACATTGAAACCAACAAGAATGAGTATACGATTAGCCAACCATACTATCCAGTATCCTGTTGGAGTAGCTGAAAATATGCTTGTTCAAGTTGGAAAATTTGTTTTTCCTGTTGATTTTGTGATCCTTGAGATGGAAGAAGATAGCAAAGTTCCATTAATTCTAGGAAGACCTTTCCTAAATACTGCAGATGCTATCATTCGAGTAAAAAACAAAGAACTCAACCTTGGAGTTGGGGATGAAAGAATTTCTTTTTCAATTAATCAAGCAATGAAGTATTCTCATGCTAATGATGACACTTGTTATAGCATTGATGTTATCGATGATATAACAGAAGAAACATTCGATGAGTTGCTTGATGAAAGAATTAAGACTCATAAAACATCTGGACAAATCAGTGATGAAGATCTCGATAGAAAATTTGCTGAATTTATGCAGATTGACACCGAAGAAATTTTGGAGGAAGAAAATACTAACTTTGAAGAGTTAGAATTCAATAATGATATGAGAATTTCAACCTCAATTGAAGAACCGCCAGTAGATCTAGTTTTCAAACCTCTTCCTGATCATTTGGAATATGCATTTTTGGAAGAGAATTCTCTTCTTCCAGTTGTCATATCTTCAAAACTTAAACCTGATGAAAAAGAACGACTAGTTTCTATACTCAAAAAGCATAAAGAAGCTTTTGCTTGGAAAACTTCTGATATTCCTGGAATAAGTCCAAACTTTTGCAAACATAAAATAAATCTTGAAACTGATTCTAAACCAGTTGTTCAAAGACAACGAAGACTCAATCCAAATATGAAGGAAGTAGTTAAGAAAGAAATAATCAAACTTCTTGACGCTGGAATTATTTATCCTATTGAGGATAGCTCATGGGTGAGTCTTGTTCACTGTGTTCCTAAGAAAGGAGGAACAACTGTCATAACTAATGAACGTAATGAACTTGTTCCTACAAGAACTATCACTGGTTGGCGGGTATGCATTGATTATAGAAAATTAAATAATGCCACCAGAAAAGATCATTTTCCATTACCATTCATGGATCAAATGTTGGAAAGACTTGCGGGTAACAAATACTTTTGATTTCTCGATGGATTTTTCGGTTACTTTCAAATTCCAATTGATCTAGCTGATCAAGAAAAAACCACATTCACGTGTCTGTTCGGCACATATGCTTATAGGCGTATGCCTTTTGGTCTTTGTAACGCACCAGCAACATTTCAAAGATGCATGATTGCTATTTTTCAAGATATGCTTGAAACCTCCATGGAAGTATTCATGGATGATTTTTCAGTATTTGGAGACTCATTTGAGTCGTGCCTTTCCAATCTTGATAAAATGCTTGAAAGATGCAAAACTTCTCATCTCGTACTTAATTGGGAAAAATGTCATTTTATAGTGACAGAAGGAATTGTCCTTGGTCACAAGATTTCAAGCAAAGGAATCGAAGTTGACAAAGCAAAAATTGATGCTATTGCTAAGTTACCACCCCCAACTAACGTTAAAGGCGTTAGAAGTTTTTTGGGACATGCGGGATTTTACCGTCGATTCATTAAAGATTTTTCAAAAATATCTCGTCCAATGACGAAATTGCTTGAAAAAGATTCAGTCTTTGATTTCAATGAAGAGTGCATCAAGGCATTCGAAACATTAAAAAACAAGCTAACAAATGCACCAATTATGGTTTCACCAGATTGGTCGTTGCCGTTTGAACTCATGTGCAATGCAAGTGATTATGTTGTTGGAGTAGTATTAGGACAGCGAGATGGTAAACATTTTCGTCCTATATATTTTTCTAGCAAAACCTTGAATAGTGCCCAACAAAACTACACAGTGACTGAAAAAGAACTTTTAGCTGTAGTTTTTGCATTCGACAAGTTTCGTTCCTATCTTGTTTTATCAAAAACAATTGTATTCACCGATCATTCAGCTCTGAAATATCTGTTTGCTAAACAAGATGCAAAACCACGTCTTATCCGATGGATTTTATTGCTTCAAGAGTTTGACATTGAAATCCGGAATAAGAAAGGCGCAGAAAATGTGGCGGCATATCATTTATCTAGATTAGAAAATCCAAATTCAGAAGAATTAGGTGAAAACGAGATTGATGATTACTTTCCCGACGAAACTCTTATGGAAATTGAAGATGAAGAAATTCCATGGTTTGCTGATTATGCAAATTATTTAGCTGGAGGAATATTACAAAAAGGTCTATCTCATGCTGAGCGTAGTAAATTCTTTGCAGACTTAAAATATTATTTTTGGGATGAACCGTATCTATTCAAAATGTGCCCCGATGGTATAATAAGAAGATGCGTGTATGGTTCCGAAACTCGAAAAATTCTTGATGAATGTCATCACGACCCAACCGGAGGACATTATGGACCATCCACCACCGCTAAAAAAGTTTTTGATGCGGGATTTTATTGGCCAACGATTTTTAAAGAAGCACATACACTTGTGCAGAATTGTGATGCATGCCAAAAATCTGGTAATCTTTCTCGTAGAGATGAAATGCCACAAAAAAGTATCCAAGTTTCTGAAATATTTGATATTTGGGGAATTGACTTCATGGGACCTTTTCCTAAATCTCATAAATTCGAATTCATCCTCGTTGCAATAGATTATGTTTCCAAATGGGCGAAAGCAGAAGCTTTACCCACTAACGATGCTCGAGTAGTTGTGAATTTTCTGAAAAAGCTTTTCTCTCTATTCGGAATTCCAAAAGCTTTGATAAGCGACAGAGGAACTCATTTTTGCAATCATCAAATGGAAAAAGCTATGAAAAGATATGGGGTCCACCATCGTTTCTCAACAGCATACCATCCTCAGACCAGTGGTCAAGTTGAAAACACCAATAGAGCTTTAAAAAGAATACTTGAAAAAACAGTTAAGGATAATCCTTCTGTTTGGTCAAGGAAACTCGATGATGCTCTATGGGCATTTAGAACCGCATATAAAACTCCAATTGGTACAACCCCGTATAGACTTATATATGGAAAAAATTGTCATTTACCATTTGAAATTGAACATCGTGCTTACTGGGCATTGAGGCAATGTAATCCTGATTTAAAAATCTCTTGAGAAAAATGATTTTTACAATTACATGAACTCGATGAATTGAGACTCCAAGCATATGAAAATTCAAAATTATACAAAGCTCGAACAAAAGCTTATCATGATAGGAAGCTAAGAATCCGTAAAGAATTCAAGGCTCGAGACAAAGTTCTTTTGTTCAATTCAAAGTATAAATTCAAAGCTCCTAAACTCATAACCAAATGGTTTGGTCCATTCGTGGTAAAACATGGTTTTCCATCCAGATATGTTGAACTATATGATAAGAAGGGTGGAACTTTCATTGTTAATGGACATCGAATTAAACTATACCATGATGAGGAGCAATTAAATGAAATGTCAAGTGAGGAAATTCCACTTGAAATGCTCGATAAAAAGAAATATACTGCTATTCCCTTCATGGCGCCTTTTCTAGCCGATTATAAAAAAGTAATACAATGGGCTACGGAAACTGGTTACATCTGGGATGTTCTTCCTAGAACGTGTAACACCGCGAAGTTTCATGATATTGATAAAACTGGAAAAGGAATAGTAAAGGGAAATGTGGTGTATATTCCAAAGAAATTAGGAAAGAATCCTAAAGATAAACCACCAAAGTAAGAAAGAATGAGTCGGGCTGATGACTCATTAATAAATTTAGCGCTTCTCGGGAGGCAACCCGTGTGTTTGTTTTTTATGCCCCGATGGTTTCACCATAAGTGTGGGGGCCTTAATATTATGAATAATAAAATACAAAAATATTTTGCATTTTTGTGTGTTTTTGTTTTGATGATTATGTAGGTTAGGATGTTTGATCTTGAAATCAAATGAAATCCTCCTATTCCTTAAGCTCAGGCAATATCATTTCTCTTATGTTTCATTTCCCTATTTTTATGATTTATCGTTCTTAACATTGAGGACAATGTCAAACTTAAGTGTGGGGGGGGGGGGGGGAGGAAATAGGAAATGATCTAGATTTTTTTATAAATTTGAGCCGACTTTTAAACTGTTTGCCCCTTTTATCTAGTTGTTTTCGCACGTTAAGAATAATTGATAAAGAATAACTAGATTAATCCACTAATAAAACATGTAATTTTTGAAAATTTGAGATGTGTCCTGATTGGCATTGCAATCCATTTTTTTTGGATTGATAACATTGACAGCACAACCATAACCCATTCAACTAAATTGTGAGGATTTGAACCTATTCTTATATAGCATATATCTTTTATGCTCTAATCTTTTTGCTATGAGTGTGCCAGTGATCTTATTTATTCTAGAACTTGTACATGCAAATCATTACCAGACCGTAGTGAGATCACATTCGTGTGATATAAATGTATTCGCGTGATAAGAGGCTACCTTAGGAATTAAACCAAATGGCCTTCCATTTTACACTCATTTTTAGTGCTAGATTCCATTAGTTCACCCTCCGAGCCAGTCTTTTCATTTTGTTACACCAGAAAAATATAAAAATATTTCTCACCTTTAGCCTTAACCTTACCCTTAGTCAAGTCTTGGTTGGTTACTAGCTACTTGGAAAGATGGTTGTTATGTGGGAATCCTTGAAAATGAGAAAGTTGCGAACTCCATGATAATCTCATGGATTATATATTGGTATGAAAAAAAAAAAAAAAAAAAATAAGTCATCGTCGTTGTTTGATGACATGGATAGCCAATGAGCTATGAATGTATGATATCAAGGAAGAATCTCAATTTCAAAGGAAAGTGGTGATGTAGCTAGTAGCACTTGGTTGTAGACTTTGGCTATTTGTAAAGTTTTTCAATATTAAAACCAAATATATATATATATATCCCATGTCTTATCCTTACCCCTTTTGACTTTGTGAAGTTATCAAGTGTAATGACATGTGGTGACCATCCGATTTCTTGAGGAATGAGATAGCGTTGTTAGCGAGCTAAGGTTATCCTTAGTGACCATCCGTTATTTAATAATTCGAGACTTTGTTGTTAGCGAGCTATTATGTTTTACATGAGATAGTGACACAATAGTCTCATATAACCCTTGAAACCTTAAACCCGAATAAAAGTCCTCTTAGATGTTTACATTTGGTGCTTACGCCACGTCGGTTGAGTTTTGTTTCTTGTACAAGCCTATGGTAATATTTGGATTATATTTGCGCAATGAGTGTGATTATATTATATTTTCCAATCACTACAAATGAGTGTTGAGTGAATCATACTTCATATTCCTTTCGTGAGGTGTCTTAATATGTTATTAGGCAAGAGAATCATTAAGGTATTGTCAAACATCTCATCTTTTCATTTATAAGCCTAAAATAGATGGATCTTATCTTGTACTTGTGCTGGATAGATTTGCATCTCGTTTTTATCATATGGATTTTCTTAAAAGCTAGATTTGCTTGGGGGCAAGCAATGTGTAAGTGTGGGGGATTTGATAACGCTCATTTTGAACATGTTTTTATAGCGTTATTCTTATGATTATGCATGTTAGTTGGTTGTATTTATGAACATTTTACGCTTAAAAGGTGCAAAAGATGTGTTTAGGTTCAGGTACAACTATGTCGAAGGAAATAGAGAAAAAGATGAAGAAACGTCGACAAAATCAAGTAAATATGCGCGAAGTGAAGTTTTCCGTTCAAGACAAAGATTCATGCTATGATTATGTTCAAGTTCAAGAGAAAGATGTGGAAATGAAGTCAAGAATAAGTGCCAAGAAGTGTGTTACAAGTGGGAATTATATGCTAGCTCTGAGTTGAAAGTTATGTGCAAGACTTGGTCTAAACCCAAGGTTTAAGTTTCTAGACCCATGGTTTAAAGAAAGGGAGCTCATGCCTGAGGTATAAGAATTCATGCCTGAGGTATAGCCGTCGCTGTCACCCATACCCAGGGTCTACATTTTCATACCTGAGGTATGCAGAAAAATTGACATGAAGAGTTGCATTAACTCTTCACTTTAAGCACCATTAACACCAAGGCCAATCATTTATTTCTAATCACTAAAGTTCCTGCATCATTATGACACTTGGAGCCCAAGTTGTTTTCTTGTTGGCAAAGGGTAATCTCCCTACATAAGGATAAGAAAAACATAGAGAGAAAAGAGAATAAAGATACAATAAACTACAACAAAATTCTGTCACTATTTTCTCTTACATTTGGGGCGACAAAGAGGAGGAAAACGCAGGAAAAGGAGACTAAAACTCTTACCAATCATAACTTCAATTACGCAAGGATCATTGTTGATCATTTCACAAGTGTTCTTCATTACTTGTAATCATCATTACAACATTTTGTAAGACTATTCAATCATGTTTACTATTGATCAATTTCTTATGGTTATTACTTTGTTTACCATGAGTGGCTAAGTGCCTTATGCACTTGCCTAGATGATGTTTGATTTATTATTCATTTGATTGATTATGACTTATTGGTTCTAACACAAAAGAAAAGTTAACACTAAGAACGAGTTGTGCTATCTTAAGTTTTCTCCACCAAAGAGTTATTAAGTTTGGGTAATTTCTAATGATGTATTGGGTTGAAAAAGACATTGTTAGTAAGTTAGTTGTAAACCTTTGTCTATGAGGGCTTTACCTTATGTATTGACCATTTCATAAGAAACTTAATTTAACTTGGAAAGCTAAAAAGTGTGGTTGTCAATTATTTGTGAAACGAAAGTGAATCGGGTAATTGAGTTGTGTTAATCTTGGATTGATCAATTCTTAAATATTGTTTTTATAATCCCTAAATCTTGACGAGGATTGAAAGTATTTGAAACAATATAGTTAGTACACCACTAATCGAATTAGAACACCATCTAATTTGTTGATCATAATCAAATGGAACCAATGTCATAATCATGTCAAAGGAATTGTGCAAACTAGTCTAGGCAAGTGTAGTCTTTTAATTATTGAATTTTCATCATCTTTATTTGCTTGCTAATTAGAATTGCTTAGTTGGATTGCTATTTATTTACAAAAATTCACATCGCACAAACAAAACAAATCCTAGTGAACGACCACGGCTTACCTCAATTATCTCTTACTACATACGGACGAGTATACTTGCTCGTATGTGTTTCGTTTGAATCATTGGTAAATCGTGCTAAAAATTTTAAAACTTGGACTCCTAACGGGTATATCCCTTGAAACACATCAGTGGCCGGTTTTAGGATTATTAGGGAGGGCAAAAATAGTTTTGATCCCGCTTGGGTGTATAGTGTGTCGGTTTGAGTTAAAAAGTTACCGTAAAGTCCCGGTTTGACGTTTTTGGACCCGATAACGTAAAATAAAGTTTTTAACCACGTTTTTGTCATAAATATAATAAAATGTCATTAATGACTCAAAAATATATTTATTTGACCTTTACCATGTGTACTGTGCTGTCGGTACGCGCGTGCGGTTATTTTTCAGAAAAATGCGAGAAAGCTATCAGTAAATTATAATACTTGTCAGTAACTATCAGAAATGTGATAATTTAACTTTACTGACAAAAATAAACTTTTTTTACAGTGACTGTAAGCTACAGTATGCTGGGACAGCTCTCAAAAATGCTTAAAATTACTCAGAAACATGCAAATGCGCACAGAAATGCTTAGCTTAAAAATAATTAATACTCATATAATATTAATTAGCAACGTGAAAATTACCATTTGTCACAGTCTCCCCATCTAATCGGGAAATCTGTCCCGGATTTCAATTGACGCCACTCTTGGTTTTCAGAAAAAGATGAGGGTATTTTCGTTTGATCTCGTCCTCTCGCTCCCAGGTGTATTCGGGGCCTTTGCGAGAGTTCCATCGGACCTTCACAATTGGGATACGACTCTGCTTTAGTCGTTTCACTTCCCGGTCCATGATTTCAATCGGTTCTTCAATAAAATTTAACCTCTCATCAAGCTGGATTTCATCCAAAGGAATAACTCCGCTTTCTTCGGATAAACACTTCTTCAAATTACTGACGTGAAAAACGTCATGCACAGCACTGAGCTCAGACGCCAGTTCGAGTCGGTAGGCTACCGGCCCGATCTTATCAAGGATTTCAAAAGGTCCTATATAGTGAGGGTTCAATTTTCCACGCTTGCCAAATCTGATCACGCCTTTCCATGGCGAGACCTTCAACATTACTTTATCTCCCACTTGAAACTCAAGGGGTTTTCTCCTCTTATCAGCATAGCTCTTCTGACGGTCAAGAGCCGCCTGCATTCGGTTCTTAATCTGTACAATCTTTTTAGTAGTCTCATGAACTAGCTCTGGCCCGGTAAGTTGGCTTTCTCCAACTTCTGCCCAACAAATTGGTGATCTGCACTTACTTCCATAAAGTGCTTCATACGGTGCAGCTTTTATGCTGGTGTGATAGCTGTTGTTATAGGAGAATTTGTCTAAAGGTAAATGCCTATCCCAGCCGTTTCCGAAATCAATTACACAGGCTCTTAACATGTCCTCTAATGTCTGAATGGTTCTTTCACTCTGACCATCCGTTTGGGGATGATATGCCGTACTCATATCGAGTTTAGTTCCCAATGCATCCTGAAGCGACTTCCAAAAATTTGACGTGAATCGACTGTCTCGATCAGAGATAATAGACACAGGCACACCATGCCTTGCAACAATTTCCTTAACATATAAACGCGCGAGTTTATCCATTTCAATTTTCTCCGCTATAGGAAGAAAATGCGCTGATTTTGTGAGACGGTCAACTATTACCCAAATCGTGTCATAACCACTCAATGTCCTAGGCAATTTCGTTATAAAATCCATAGTAATGCGCTCCCATTTCCATTCCAGAATCTCAGGTTGAACAAGCAGACCGGACGGTCTTTGGTGTTCTGCCTTAACCTTCGAGCACGTTAAGCACTTGCTAACATATTCTGCTATATCGGCCTTCATGTTTGGCCACCAATACAACTTTTTCAGGTCTAAATACATCTTGTCAGATCCTGGGTGAATGGAGTACTTGGACTTATGGGATTCGTGCATAATAAAATCACGAATTCCTCCATACAATGGAATCCAATACCTGTCTCCATAACGCAAAATCCCATCGGATCTTCTTACTAATCCATTCTCAAGTTCTGGCATTCTGTGAATCTTTTCACTAGGTCGGTTTTCATCTTTGAGTGCTTCATCCTGAGCCTCAAGAATTTTTGCTGGAAGCGGCGAATTAATCGTCATCCCTAACGATCTAACCCTAAGAGGTTTGATCCGTTCTTTTCTGCTAAGGGCGTCGGCAACAACATTTGCCTTGCCTGGGTGATAACGGATTTCACAATCATAGTCGCTAAGCAATTCCAACCATCGGCGCTGTCTCATGTTCAGCTCCTTCTGGTTCAATATATACTGTAGACTCTTGTGATCAGCATACACTACGCACTTAGTTCCATAAAGGTAGTGTCTCCAAATTCTCAGTGCAAACATGACTGATCCAAATTCTAGGTCGTGGGTTGTGTAGTTTTTCTCATGGGTTTTCAGCTGTCGAGAAGCGTATGCTATTACCTTCTCTCTTTGCATCAACATGGCTCCCAAACCTTTGTGTGATGCGTCACAATACACAACAAAATCTTCGCTACCCTCGGGTAAAGCTAAAATAGGCGCACTACACAATTTTTCCTTAAGGAGTAGAAAAGCTTCTTCCTCATCATTTCCCCAGTCGTATTTCACATTCTTTTGAGTCAATTTCGTCAACGGTTTAGCTATCTTAGAGAAACCCTCTATAAACCTTCTGTAATAACCGGCAAGTCCTAAAAATTGTCGGATTTCCGTCGGCGTTGTGGGCGTTGCCCAATCCTTAATGGCCTCAATCTTAGCAGGATATACGTGAATTCCTTGTTTATCGATCACATGACCAAGAAATTGCACGGTCGATATCCAAAATTCACACTTTGAAAACTTAGCATATAACTCTTCCTTTTTCAATAATTCCAGAATTAGCTTGAGATGTTCCTCATGCTCTTGCTCATTCTTGGAATATATCAAGATATCGTCAATGAACACTATCACAAATTTGTCCAAATACGGCTTACACACACGATTCATGAGATCCATGAATACTGCTGGTGCATTTGTCAAGCCGAATGGCATAACTTGAAATTCATAATGGCCATATCGGGTTCGGAATGCGGTCTTCGGGATATCCTCTTCCCGGACTCGAAGTTGGTGATAACCCGATCTCAAGTCTATCTTAGAATAAACCGATGATCCCTGCAACTGATCAAACAAATCGTCTATCCTCGGGAGTGGGTATCTATTCTTAATGGTTAGCTTATTCAGTTCCCGATAGTCTATACACAGCCTGAAGGATCCATCCTTCTTCTTAACAAACAAAACAGGAGCTCCCCAAGGCGATGAACTTGGTCTAATGAAACCTTTTCCAGATAATTCAGCTAATTGATCTGACAATTCTTGTAATTCCGTAGGTGCTAAACGATAGGGTGCTCACGCTACAGGCGCGGCTCCTGGCACTAATTCGATGTGGAATTCGATTTGTCTGGCCGGTGGAAGTCCCGGTAAGTCTTCTGGAAAGACCTCTGGAAAATCCCTTACGATTGACACATCTTCCAACTTCTTCTTTCCAGGTTCCTTTTCTTTCTTTTCAGTGACATGAGCTAAAAAGAGATAACATCCATTCTCGATGTACTTCTGCACCTTCGTACACGAGATGATTGCCAATCTTGACGAACGCGCACGATCAGAACGGTCACCTTCAACAATCAGAACTTTGTTCCCATAGGGAACTCTAACAATTTTCTCATCACAAACGATGACGGCATGATATTTCGATAACCAATCCATTCCTATGATGATGTCAAAACTACCTAATTCCACTGGCATAAGATCAATGTTGAAAGGACGATTCAACAAGTTTAGAGTGCAACTCCTGATGATGGTACCTACTCTTTCTAGGTTTCCGTTTGCTAATTCTAAGTCGAAGGCATTATCTAAGGTGGTCGGGGCTATGTCAAGTAAAGTACTAAAATTGGTTGATACAAAACTTTTATCTGCTCCCGTATCGAAAAGTACTGAAGCATAACAATTATTTAAGAGAAACGTACCCGTCACCACGTTTGGGTCGTCCTG
Source organism: Artemisia tridentata subsp. tridentata (assembly GCA_021014915.2). NCBI lineage: Eukaryota > Viridiplantae > Streptophyta > Magnoliopsida > Asterales > Asteraceae > Artemisia > Artemisia tridentata. Next base: position 327,889,551 of record CP139502.1, read on the forward strand.
TGCTTCTCTTCGGCCTACAGCATAAACTCTTCCACGAGCTCTTCCTTCATTTCCCTGATTCCCATTGTTAATCATTGCCACTTGGTTCCCTGGTCTACCACTGTTTCCTTGGTTTCGGGGCTTATTGCACTCATTCCGATAATGACCTTTTTCACCACACCCGAAGCAGGTGACATCCGCCTTACGATTGTAGGCTGGTGCTGCTTGTGTTGTGGCTAGTGGTCTTGATCTGTAGTTCTTTGCTATATGTCCTATCCTCTGGAAATTGTTACACTTCACAGTGCACTGTCCCCTGTGATGTAACTTACAGCGGTTACAAAAAGGCGTATTCTTGTCATAACCCTTCTTGTCTCCTGAACCAATTGCATAAACCTTGCCTCCATTCTGCTTTTTGTTTTGAGAGCTGTTGTTGTTACCCTTAGAGTGATCTTCCCACTTCCTTTTGTGGTCAATACTCTTCTCTGGAATATCCTCCAGTTCCTGATCCATTAATTTGTTTGCTGTCTCCATGGTCTCATGAAGATCTACAGCTCTCGAGGTAATCACATCACCTCTTATGGATTTCGGCAAACCACCGATATACCTTTCAATCAATCTGGCTTCCGTCCGAACCATTTCTGGACATAGCAAAGCCAACTCCTGGAATCTCTGGTTGTAAGCAGCGATGTTGTTGTTTTGCACCTTCAAATTCCAAACTCAATTTCTAACTTCTTAATCTCATTTCGTGGGCAATACTTCCTAATCACTAGTTCCTTAAAATCTTCCCAAAGCATGGCATAAGCAACCTCCCTATTAGCATACTTCATGTAGTTGTTCCACCAGGTCAAAGAGGAATCCATGAAAGTGAATGACGCAAACTTAACCCTGTCATTCTCATGACATCCACTGATATGAAATACGGTCTCAAGCTTCTCAATCCATCTAGTCAAACCAACGGCTCCTTCTGTTCCTCCAAATCTTCCAACCATGATTTTTCGGAACTCAGCATAAGTACAACCTCAGCTGTTGGTTACTGGTCTAGATGTTCCGGTGTTGGTGGTCGAATTGGTCACAGCTGCGAGAGCGGCTGCCACACGGTCAGCAACAAGTTGATCCAGTGTTGCTTGATTCATTGCTGGGGTAGCAGTTGCGGCCCTAGTTGGTGCCTCTTCCTCTGCTGTTTGAACCGGTGTGTTAGCAGGTCGTCCTCGTGTGACTCTGATCGGGATAGTGGGTTCAACAGTCCTTCCCCTCACTGACCTTGTCTGAATGGGAGTGTTAGCGGGTTGTCCTCGTGTGGCTCGATCTGGTTAACTTTCGTTTTGGTGCCATTTATCTGCATCACAAAAGATGGCGATAAATGAGATCTTTGGTTAAAGGAAAATAAGTTATACGGATACGTGAATAGCGAAAACAAATACAAGAATAAAGTCAACCACAGAGGAGCAACGGAAGAAGGAAAGAAAAGTATAAATCGGATAGAAAGACTAAGCTTGTTATATATATCAAAAGATGAAGGTTCACAAAATTACAAGCTCGTCAATAGATAGTTCTAAGATACTACGGAGATACTATTAGTCCTAGGAATACATCATCACTACTACGAATCTAGGAATACATCATTACTACTACTAGTCTAGGAAAACATCATCACTACTACTACATCTAGGAATACATCATCACTGCTACTACATCTAATGGTCGGTCCTAGCAATGCGTAGCTCCTCAAATGCTCGGGTCAATCCTCCAATGGTGGTCTCTAGCTGGGCTACACGGTCTCTAAGCTCCTGGTTCTCCCTCATCACTGAACCAATGATAATCTCAGCGGTCACAATCATCTGCCACTGAGTACGATCGATTCCTCTAGCTCGTCGCAACATACCCTGAATCCTCTGCTGTCCTCTACCTAAACCAATGGCCCTAAAGTCCAAACCTCTAAGCTCTCTACCATGTAACCTCTCTAAAGCATCAAATCTAGCCCTCAATCCAATCATCACTCTACGGTCAGAATACAACTCTTCAAACAAAACACAAGCTGCCTGATCAATAGTCCCAATCCGCCTCTCCACAGTCTGAATACGCTCAGACTGCTCCAATCTCCCAAGCTGATCAGAATGAACATCAAGTAAGCTTGCCTGGTTCGTCAACTGAATCCAGATCTGATCCATCTCAGTAAGCTCAGGCTCTGTAAGTGGGGAACCTACTGGTGAAGGGAGTGGAGTAGGCATCGGAGATGGTGGTATAAAAGAAGGAGATGACGGTGTGTACTCTGGGCTAGCTGCATGTACACCCGTGCCAACATCACGAGCCATGTCTAACCACTGACTATCATCCAAACCCTGAATCTGTGCATCTCTCGAGCTCTGTCCAACCTCAAACAATCCCTGAACATCCTCCATAATACCCTTGCCATCCCTCGGCATCCTAACCTGATCTATGTCCATAGGAGTATCCCTATCCCTATCATCCTCTAAACCCATAGAAGAGTGCTCAGCAGGTGCAGTCACAGTAGGAGTAGGCTCATCCTGAACCTGCTCTGGATCCTCCACTGGATCCTCATCCTCATCAAAATAAGTCTCCACTGATCTCCTACGTCTCTGACTAGGTGGGGAATCATCTGGAGATAACATATGTGACTGAGGTGGTGAATCAGCAGGAGTATCCTCAAAATCCGATATAACCCTCTTCCTAGGTGGTAAAATTGGGAAATCTGAGAGTCGCTGGTAAGGTCCAGAATATACCGACATGCGAGCAGTGCGTCGGTGAACAGGTGGGGTATCAAGATTATGCTGAGCAAAGGTGTACAACTGAGTTGGTGATGAACGGTGTGCTGTAGTAGATCTGTGTAGATACGGCGAGGTAGATGGAGTGGTGTGTACAGGCTGAACTGGAATAGATGGCTGAGCAGCAACACGAATAACCTCCATCAGTGGGTCATCCATGAACGGAACTGGCTGCTGTGTCTGAGAAGTGAATCCATCAATATCCACCTCGGAGTGTGTGCCGAATGGGAGAGACATGGTCTGTGACAAATATAGTGCGACACGTATAAGTATATAGAAATTACTTATATCATGTATGCTTAGTATAATATACTCATCTAGCATGCCAAAAACACTTAATCAAATAAGGCAAACAATGCTCAAATCAAATAAACAACTAATGCTCAAATCATAGCAAGCTAAACTGGCAGGCATCCGGCGGTCATGATGGAAAGTTTTTCAAAATCGGTTATAGTTTGAGGTTTTTATAAACCACGTTCTCTATAACCTAGGCTCTGAATACCAATCTGTAACACCCCCAAAATCACAATATTCGCGGAAGCATACACTTTGGGGTGCTACGTGGTTGATAATCATCACACAAGATATAGTGAACGGATTAAAAATCCGTTTTAAAATATATTACATAAGTCAAGTCATGTAGAGATACATAAAAACTATTTCAGATGAAAATGAAGCCCATTTAAACAAAAGGTCCAGTTGTCATAGTAAACGCATTAAAAACATTTCCATCATTTATTGTGACCGACGCCATGCACTGCACCCTGCTAAACGCACCTCAGTTTCCTGAGAAAAACATGCTAAAAGTCAGCTAACGCTAGTGAGTTCATAGGTTTAAATAAATAGCACACATGGACCAATAGCAATATCATAAAACAAAATCAACAGATACACACTATCCGTAATGCAAACACTAAGCCTCATCCTACCGAAACTAAGACAATGCAGCACGACTAGCGTTAGCAAATAAATAAGGTTGCCCGCGAGTGTTAATCCCTAGACACCCGGCTAAAAACCCGAATGGTATACGTTCGCCTTGGATATGCCGAGCCAACCGAACGGGGACGTCACTCCCAATAGATCTATTTATAACAACCGGCTTCCCATCAGGAATTAACGGCAGATGATAGTGGGCACAAAATGGGATTCAACAAACTTAGGTTTCTGCATACTAGTGTGATCTTAAAAGCAACTTCAATTCTGGTCCATGAAAACAGTTTTTGCATGTTTCTGACCCCAAGCATATAAAACCAAAAATCGTATAAAAATATGGGGCTATAAACTCACCTTTCAAATGCAGCAATTCAGCATTCAATCAAAATAATGCAACCGCGCCGATCAGCACCCTAAATTAGTACGGTAAGTCTTAGCAAATCATTCGTGGTTCAAGTGTCTTTATTTTATTTGAAAAGTTTTACGTTTGACCTGTGCTCGTGTATTTCTTGCTTGCTGTGTGGTAAAATGTATTTCGAAACGATTTATTATTGTAACTCTTGGGGGTAGCTCATGGTGAAAGTGCATGGTGGGAATACGTAACGGAACATCCGTGCTAGTATTCGCGATTTAAATGTGCAAGTGTCATATATATATATATATATATATATATATATATATATATATATATATATATATATATATATATATATATATCTTAAGTTAATTTCTCATATATGGAGATTAATTAAATGGCTTTGAAGAGTGGTTAATATAACGTAGTTAGTGAAAAACTATTATATTTAGAAACGTCGTTTATTACTTTTGTTGCAACATTGATTATAAGGAAAACAAGTTTGTTAAGTAATTTCATAAAGTTTACTTAAATTGTGGATTTTCTCAAAATATTCTAAGTGTTGGATTTTTAGAAAATTTGGGCATGACCCGTTCGTTTATACAGCGTTTCCATTTATCTCACGTGTTGCAAACTTTACTCAAATACTTCGCTAACTAGTTATAAGTGCAAAATACTTTAGTGATATATGTTAAGTGTCGTGAATATATATATTCGTCGTTAAATTGTTCGTTATCTTAACTTTTAAGTAATAACACTAAATTTCGACGCGAAGTCAATATTCTTCAAAAAGTCAACAGAAGTCAATTTCAATGTCATTTTAGGAAAAATGTCAATTTTTACCCTTTGAGAGACTAAACGTCTCAAAACAAGTCCAAAAATAGTTATCGTTATATTTATCGTTTCGTTAAACATTTTTAACTTCGGCGAGTCGGAAAATATTCCAAAAATCAAATTTATCATTTTTCTTTGTATATTGGGCCGAACTATCAAAATAAGCCCAATTACCATTTTTGACCCAAAACACATTTTTAGTTATAACGTATATATCGACACGTTACTAAAACTCATTTTACTCGTTCAATATATCCGTTTGGTCAAAAAGTCAAACTTTCAAAATTTCATATGGGCTTCGGCCCAACAGTAAAATCATGGGCTTTTTGGCCCAAAAAGCCATTTAGTCCAATTTGCATTAATTTGTTACTTATTAGTTATTTTTAGTTACCAAATACACTTTATACTTATCAAATAATCTCCAATAATTAAGCTACTTAATCAAAAGTCAAACTTTCACTTTTCTACTGTTCATTCGACCCATATATTGCATCTCAACTTATTTTCACTTTTGTACTAGTTATTTTTAATGACTTATAACTTATCAATTAAGCCAAACTAATTAAACACTTTACTATATTTTTCCACCATTTCACCATTTGAGCCAAAATTTTATGTTTTTCAAAACCCCAATAATCTTATATTTTTAACACTAGTCGAACCATGTATGTGCTAAAAAATTTAATATGGTGCTTAAATTAGTGTAAAAACCGTAACTAGTGTTTGTATCCTTAAACTAGCACCATATGCAACAATATTTACCACACAAGCAAGAAATCTACTAATTAACTCATATTCATCCAAAAATGTCGAGCACTATAAATTCTAGATCAAACCATAGCTTAAATCATATTATCAAAACATATACATTTAACACTTTTAAACATCACTATGCACCAAATAAACAAGAGATTAACAAATTTAGAAAAGTTTTGAGAATCCTTACAATGCTCTTAAGGTGGTACGTGTGATGTGAAGAACAAAGACACCCAAAACCTTGCTAGTTTAACCCAAATCCAACTCCAAATTACCCAAAATCCTTTGCAAACACCTTTGATCTTGATCTTTTGTAGAGAAAAATTTTGTAAGTGAAGTTTGCGTGTATATAATAGGCGTACAAATGAGGCTAATAAAAGAGATGAGAAAGTTTATTTTGGGTAATATTAAAGATAGAATGTTAGGAAATCTAAAAGTATAACCATTTTTAGCAAAGTTTAGATTACATTTAGGATAGATAGAAACATTAACCCATGTGATGTTTGAGGTGGCCTAGGTGGCCGGTTTTAGGATTATTAGGGAGGGCAAAAATAGTTTTGATCCCGCTTGGGTGTATAGTGTGTCGGTTTGAGTTAAAAAGTTACCGTAAAGTCCCGGTTTGACGTTTTTGGACCCGATAATGTAAAATAAAGTTTTTAACCACGTTTTTGTCAGAAATATAATAAAATGTCATTACTGACTCAAAAATATATTTATTTGACCTTTACCATGTGTACTGTGCTGTCGGTACGCGCGTGCGGTTGTTTTTCAGAAAAATGCGAGAAAGCTCTCAGTAAATTATAATACTTGTCAGTAACTATCAGAAATGTGATAATTTAGCTTCACTGACAAAAATGAACTTTTTCTGCAATGACTGTAAGCTACAGTATGCTGGGACAGCTCTCGAAAATGCTTAAAATTACTCAGAAACATGCAAATGCGCACAGAAATGCTTAGCTTAAAAATAATTAATACTCATATAATATTAATTAGCAACGTGAAAATTACCATTTGTCACACCTGAGGATGGATTTGTAAGTTTCATTCTATTCATCATTTTGTTGCGTATTATTTAAGTTTTTATTCGACTCTGATTAGAAACAAATTCTCTCAGGTGAGTTTGTTGACTGAAAATGGCAACACTAAGGATGACTTGAAGCTCCCAACTGATGATGCTCTCCTTACACAGGTATGTCATGATATACAACTTCATTCTGGGTCATTATCTGGTCGGTATTTGCTTAACCACACAATCTTCATATCGACTTAATTAAACATTTTTGTAGCAAACATTATGTAGCATGTCAGAAGCCCAAATATTAGAATTTTGGATTATCAAAACTTATTGATTATCTGCATGAAAATAAGCGGATGAGTGTTTGGAAATTCTACTGATCTAAAGATTTATAAGTTAAGATTATCGGCATCAAACAAGTACTATGAATAAGCAACTTGCATAATGCTTCTTTCACCTTCAGATAAGCAGATATCGTAATCAGTTTGCTTCGATCCAAACACTCGGAATGGGCTATCCGCTATATGATATTGCAATAAGAAAATAAGCAGTTTTATTAAGCAATCCTAAACATGCCTTTAGTTTTGATAGCAAGGAAAAAGTGTTTTAGATTTCATTTGGTTCTGTTTTAGATGTTGTGAATTGTAGTAAAAGGATGACACAGATGGCAAGAAATATTAATTTGTGTGTTTTTGTTTGCAGAGTGATATTGTAATACTTGCATACTTGAATTTATGATAGATGAATTCTAGAGAGAGTGGGAGATCTAGAGAGAGAGAGTGAAAGAAAAATATGGTTGAATGATTAGAACCTCCAACCCTTCCCAAGTGTGGGAAGGGGTATTTATAGTACAAGACATAAGTGCCCCGAGTGGGCTGTGGAGTGAGCTGACAGTGGGTAAAGACCCGACCCACTCCACGAATACTATACTAACTAAACTAATAATACTAATAATTCTAATAAGCCTACGAGCTACACAGATGCTAAATAGATACTGGGGGTGACCGAGTCTTCACATGAATATTTATATTCCTAACAATCTCCCCTAAGGGAGGTCACCCCGGAAATAATAATTTGAATTCTAGCATTCTATTACATGACTGTAACTTCCTAGCTCGTAGTCTTTGATTCTTCAAATTCATTACTCTTTGTACATTCAGCAGTGTTCTTTTGATGACCGTTCTTCTGTCTTGGATGATCTTTGGTGATTCTTTGATGTCATCATCCAACGTATGTCTCCAGGTCATATTTTAGGATTATGTCTCCATGTGATGTTGTGATCTTTGGGTCGACATGCTCACACTTTTCTGAATCATGATTTTCAGCATCAGAGTTGCAGAAGCAGTGTTGAAGGTCTTTTAGTTTATCATGACTTCTTTGAATACGATGATGGTGTAGTGTGAGCATGTGGTAATGGATTGGCATCTTGTTCAGCAATCAGCTACAACTGCAATCAGCTACAACCGCCAGGTGTTCCTGCATACGACAGTTAGCAATAAAACTTCTGGTACTTACAGGTTCGGACTTCGAGATTGTTAACAGCATAGTGTGAAAACTCTCTCTAATCCTTGCCAAGGCCGTTCCTAAATCGGAAACCCACAGAGGGCTTTAAAGATCTACCGTAGTAAATCAACGATTAGGTGATTCGCTGGAGTTCACTCCACGACTGTAGACCGTTTGAAATCGCCGTGACCACTAAGCGTAATCCACAAGGAATTACCGAAGTGACCTGCTTTCAGGGCTGTTTGATGTTGACCCTGGCAGGAATTTCCATTCAATCACTGAGAACTACATTTGTAAATTCCCTCATAAATGTTCTGGCAGATTGCTAAGATCTACGTAGGACTCATAAGTTTACACTTGGTGTCCTTAATGTTGAACAACCAGTGTAGAAGTAACACGTGTTCCTATGAGATCTTATGATGCATCTCGTGTCTCTAGACTCGATAAGTGCAATTTTGGTAGTCGGAGACTGGAGCGGTGTCTCCTGTTTCAATATCAACATAACTCGTAATGATTGGTCGATAGATTATGTAGGGTTCCCCGTGAGAATGAAACAAGTCCTTTTAAGAGAAATTGAGTGGTTTAGAAGGTTTAGTGCAGTGCATCACTGGGTCCATGACGTCTTGTCTTCAATACCGATGTTACCTTAGTAACCACCAGTAGCATATGAATTGAACCCAGTTTCTGCCCTAAGGTTGAATAATTGGAGGGCTATTTCTTTTCACCCTTTCTCATTTCATTTCTTTTTAATTCTTCAACCACTTCGTTCTCCTTTCTCATATTACTCGTTTTTTCATGATCATACCTAAGGACTTTCTAATACTAACTATTCGGTATTGTCCCTGGGTAGATCCCTCTGGCTCTGGCGGATCATAGGACGGTTTTCCTAACCTTAGCCACCTTATAACTTCATGACTATCCTATGTTGCCATTTACCAAATCCTTGAAAAATCTCTCAAAGTGTTCATGATTATGAAACACATTTTGCTAACACTTTGAGAGTTTTATATTTTTCAAATGCTTCCCCTCAACATGTGCTCGGATGATTTTATTGTAAATTTGCACATGTTGGGTGGAGTTCGCACTTTTTGAATTGATCCACTTTCCGTGAACATGACCGATTCGAGACACGCTTACATCACTAGTTAGACAAGCTTGAAATTATTACCCGGCCTGGTCAAGTCCACATAAAGTTTCTCGAAATGGTACACTCTACTCAGACACGTCCTCTTCGAGACACGCTTACATCACTGGTTAGACCAGTGATGAACTCAAATAAGTACATTTTATTACCATCATTTATCCTATTTATTTGACTTGTTTTATTATATTATCTGTGAGAATTG